>CM070544.1:38174119-38883263 GCA_036346415.1 Raddia guianensis
GCCTTCGGCTTACCGGGGGAAAGGCTCGTCGCCCTGAACATCAAAGGCGGCGGAGAACTTCATGATGAGCCCCAGGAAGGCGGAAGGTTCTAGCGGCGAAGATCAAGACCAAGCCTTCATGGCGGTATCACGCAATCGAACTTCGATCATTCCACCCTCGATCGCATTAGAAGCAACCATCAACTCTTTTCATCGCCAATGGCCCAAGGAGATCGCCACGCGCAGCGTCGAGGCGGCGCTCGGCGGTCGGGCTTTGCCGAAACATCTACATGGTGCATCATGAGCGGTGGTGGCGAAACCTCAAGACAAAACTGGCGGCGTGGAGCTTCTTGCCGTCGAGCTCAATGACGACTTAGACAGCGATCAAAAGCGCGGTTTAATTTGGAAGCGAAGGCGGCGGCGCCGCAGACAATGAGGCCAAAGCGATAGCTCGGCTGCCAATGCCGGACCGGCGGCCGGTCTGCTAAACACTCGTCGCGGCAGCTCTCCCCGGCAGCACGGGATTCTCTGGCGGCGGTGGCCCGGCCGTCGAGGAGCAAGAAAAAGCCCCGGCGGGTCGCGCAAGTCGTCCCCGCCGTGGAAAGGCACCGACGCTACCAAGTGGAGCGGCTCGGTCTTCAAAAGCTTCGAGGCGGAAGAGGAAAAGGAAGAAGAGAGAAGCGGAGCGAAAGTGTTTCGCCCGTCGCTCCTGCTCCCGAACGAACGAGCCTCCAGAAGAAGAAGCGAACAAAGCGGCGGCGACAAACAGCGCTCGCTTCATCCCCGCATGAGCGGGGCTTCGGACGATGGCCTCGAGGACCGTTGCGCTTGCGGTGAACGAACGCCGACTTGGCAAGGTAAGCACCAGGACCAAATCTTGTTCGGCTTAGCTACCTTACCGCAAAGAGGTTAACTTGTTCTTCCCTCTCAGGTCTTCAGGGACACCATGGAGGAGCTTGAGGACGGAGTCACCATCGAGCGGAAGCCAGATTATGCCCTCCGGAGCACCTCCGGACGAGGGTCGAAGCGAGGCCCTCTGCACCAAACCTCAAAGTCGGCTTACCAAGGCGAAGGTGAAGAGGCTCAAAGTTCAACTCGGTCAAGAAAGGCGTTCTGCGAGTCTCTCCTAAGAGAGGCCGAGGAGCCACAAGAAGCCATCAAGGCGAGCACCGATGGAGAGAAGCCGCTCGAAGTGGCTCGAAGAGCAGCTCGCCGACGTCTCCCAATGGCGGGACCAGCTCGCGGAGGAGACCAAGAGACTCAAGGCCCAACTCGCCAAGGAAGAGCAGACTTCCGCGTGGTCTCAAGCAAAATCTCGACTCAGGCTTCACAGAAGAGATCGAGGAGATCTTGTGGGATGACGCGAGGGCGATCACATGCAGAAGAAGGCCAAGGAGCCGGACGAGCAGACTCAAGACGGCCGAGCAGCCGAGTCACCAGAGCGAGGCTCGACCGATCAGTGCGTGCCAAGACCGAGGAGGTCGAGGCCATCCGGCAGAGAGGGCTTGGCGCAAGCCAAGCGAACAAGGAGGAGATCGAACGCCCGAGCCGAAGCCCGGAAGGAATCAGGCTCGGGGTGAAGTCGTCGCCTCAAGTTAGAAGTTGAGGAGTGAAGGAGCAGCTTGCTCCTAAGTAGCACTGCCGGGTCAGAAACCGAAAGGGCCTTGTACTGAAACTTTTGAGTAATGTAATAGTACTTACCTTTTTTTCTTGCAAAAAGAGCGAAAAAAAGACAAGAACGAGCGAAACTAAGAGAAAAGCTAAGCTTAGAAAGTTTAGGAAAACCCAGTAGAGCTACTCGCTTAACTCCCAGCCTCGTTGTGCTTCGCCGGAGACTGAGTTTGCGAACCCGAACAGGTGCACAAGAGAAAGAGCGACACCCTAGCCCCCGGTACGGACGATGCTCAAGAACCTAAGTTTGCGACCTTGAGCACGTGCGTAGAGAGAAAGAGCGACACCCGTATCTTGCTCAATTCGTTCCGTAGTAATCCGCTCGCTGACGTAAGTTAGGCGCCCGTGAGTAACCGAACAAGGAAAGTGCCTCCGCCATGGGGCTTACGAGAGCGAGCTTTACCAAGTGGTCGCGCCAAGCGAGAAGTGCCTCCGCGCGGAGGGCTTACGAGAGCGACTTAGCCGCAAGGCGGAAAGGCCGTGTTACGCAACCACGAGTTTAGGAACTTATCGAAACCGGATACGGGTAGGGAACAATCCTTAAGATTGCGGGGCCAAGAGTTCGCAAGGTAGGCGACCATCAAGTGTTACCAAAGAGAAGGTAGTCCGAGAAGACAAGTAGTGAAAAGGGCGCAGAGGGAGGCGAAAATTCACCGAGTAATTGGATTGAACTTTACATGGTGCCCGAGAGACTTGGACAAACTAAAGCGCGAAGTTTACAAAAAAGCATAAAGTCGAGCAAACACGTAAAGGACCTACACAAAGAACTTTACGGTGGTCGATGTTCCGTGTCTTTGGTCGCCTCTCTCCCGCCCTCCATAGCTGAGCGAACGGCCCGGGCGAAAGCGTAAGAAACGACCGTGAATGGGCCTCGGCGTGGAGTTAACTTGTTGGCATTGGACAAGTTCGGACACTGCGGCGTAACGCAGGTCGCCCGCCTTCAAAACCCTTGGTCGAACTGCCTTGGCGCTGCGTCGAGCGAAGATCTTGCCGGTAGCGTGCCATTCGACTTGTGCCGGTCGCGTGTGCCTTCGAGGAGATCGAGATCGAGGAGGCGCTCTTGCTCGTCGTCAACTAAGTTGACCGAGCTCGGCGAGGCTAACCGAGTAAAATTTCAAGGCGAGGATGGCTTCGCTCCGAGACCAATTGGAAAGGAGTTTCCCGGTTACCGTCAGAAAAGCGAATCGCCCAAAGGACGGAAGGAACCTCGTCGACCCAGGCTTTGTTGCGCTCGTTGAGAGCAGCGAACACCCGCCGTTTGATACCCTGGACTATCTGTCCGTTAGCTCGCGATCGCTCGTTACTCGTGGGTGTGCCATGGAAGCGAACCTTGGTGCCCAAATTGCTCGCAGATTCTCGAATAGCTCGCCGGGCTGGTACCGTTATCCGTGATCGCCTTATGGGGATCCGGCGCATGACCACGTTGCTTTTGAAAAAGCGGACGGCCGTTTTGGCGTGAAGAGACGACACAAGCTCTACCTCAATCCACTTTGTAAAAGTGTCTATGGCGACGAGCAAGTGTGTATAGCCCTTGTACCCTTTAGGGAATGGGCCGAGCAGATCCAGACCCCATGTGGAGAAAGGCCAAGATGGGGGATTGTTTGGAGCTCTTAGGCGGGCTTGTTTGCTTTCCGGACGTGAAATTGGCAAGCCTTGCACTTAGTCACGATGTCCCGGGCATCTTGTAACGCGGTGGGCCAATAATAGCCCATACGAAACGCTTTGCCGACCAGAGTTACGAGGAGGCGTGGTTGCCGCGAGCACCTCGTATGTCCCTAAGAAGGAACATACCCTCTCGCCGCGAGATACACTTGGAGAGAACTCCCGAGCACCTCGACGGTAAGGATGCCGCCCATAAGCTTGTATGAGCAAAGACGCCTTATAAGCCGGAACGCCGGCTTCGTCGTCGGCGTGGTCCCATCGCAAGATAGCGAACAAATGGCGTTGTCAATCCGCGTACCGCTCGATAGCGAGAGCGGCACCACTGTCTCGGTTGCCTCGTCCGGAGACGTGATTAAGGGCTTATATAGGTATTCGACGAGCACCCTGCGGGCGAGTTCGCGTGAGGATCCATACTTGACAATTGGTCGGCCAAGAAGTTGTCCTTCCAGGCACGAAGAGCACCTCGAAAAATCGAAGTGCCGCCCAACTTCCTCACTTCAATCGGTATCGCGCCATTGAGTCATCGCGAGATCGATACTCCTTGTTGACTCGATTGATGACCGGTGTGAGTCTCCTTCACGGTCGGCCGTTGGACGCCAAGCGACTTGCACGCTTAGTCCCGCGAGAGAGCCTCGTACTACTGGGCGTTGTTAGTCGCCACAAAGTGTAGTTGGATAGAATATCGAGTTGCTCTCCTTGAGGAGATGAGAACAAAACCAGCCCTCGAGTTTCGGTCTGCGAGCCATCAAAAACATGGTCCAAGGAGGTTCATCGGGTTGCTCGGGGAGCTTCTCGATTTGGGCGGCAAGTCCATTCGGCGACAAAGTCGGCTAGGACACGTGACTTGATAGCGATTCCGGCAACAAATAGCAGATCAAACTCTGCTAGTTCCATTGCCCACTTAGCTATACGTCCGCTAGATTCCTTGTTCCGTAGGATCTCTCCCAGAGGGAACGTAGTTGGTACCAGTATTTGATGCGCCTGGAAATAGTGGCGAAGTTTCCTGGAGGACATGAGCAAGGCGTAGAGCAGCTTCTGGACCTCAGGGTAACGCTCCTTTGGTCCGTGAAGTACCTCGCTCACGTAGTAGATTGGTCACTGTATGCCTTCCCTTTCGACCGTCAAGACCGCGCTCACCGCTTGTGGCGTGCAGCCAGTCTACAAGCAGGTCGCCGCCATGCCGCTGGGTAGTCAAGACGGGAGGATTGACAGTATCGCTTCAGTCCTCGAAGGATCTATCGGCTTCTTCCGTCCACTCGAAACCATTGTGCTTTGCGCAGGTTTTAAAGAAAGGCGACCTGCTCGCCTTGACGGAAATAAATCGCTTAGAGCAAATTATCCGCCAAATGAGGCTCTGTACTTCCTTTACGGTAGTTGGAGCTCGATATTTTCAATGGCCTCGATTTTTTCGTGGTTGGCGTAAATACCTTGTAACCAATGACATAACCGAGCAACATTCCGGATCGAACACCAAAGGTACACTTCTCTGGATTTAACTTTATTCGATGTCCGGCGAGATTACGAAAAGTCTCGGCGGATCTTTTACATGATCCGGAGCAAACTTGCTTTTTACAACTATGTCGCCGACATAGACCTCCGTGTTTTTTCCGCTACTGCTCGGGAAAGTTCTTTCCATCAAGTTGGAACGTGGCACCAAAGATTGTGTAGACCGAAAGACATGGTCGATAGCGTAAAGTGCCGAAGGGGTGATGAAGGCGCCTTCTTCATCCTCGGGAGATGCTTATTTGGTGATAACCGAGTAAGCATCCAAAAACTCGTAAGTCGGGCATCCGCATGGGCGCCGACGCTTGGTCTATACGAGGCAATGGAAATTGTCCTTAGGACAAGCGGCGTTCAGATCTGTGTGATCGACACACATCCTCCACTTGCCGCCTTTCTTCTTTACAATGACGGGGTTATTAACCACGGTGTGATCAACCTCGCGGATGAATCCGCAATGAAAGCGCTTGTCGAAATGATCTTTGATGATCCTGCTTGAATTCGGAGAAGCGGAAGCTTCGGGCGAACGGGCTTTTTGTCCGGCGGACTGACCGATTTGTGCTCGATGACCTCCTTGGGACTCCGCATGTCGATGGCTCCCAAGCAAACACATCTCGCATTAGCTCGGAGGAAGGCAATGAGCTCTTTCCTATTTGGGGTCCAGATTGGCCCCTAGGTGAACCGCCTTGGAAGTATCATCAAGGGACAATGGAACCTCCTTGGTTTCTCCCTCTGGTGAAGGGAGACCCTAGAGGCGCGTGAGACTTGGTTCATGGAGCATCGAGGGCAGCGTGGTGGAAGCCGGTCGACCAGAGCAAGGATCGCTGTCGCAATCGTGGCGCTTTTAGTTGCCCTTGACCGTGATCACACCTTTGGGGCCTAGATCTTCACGCCGTGATATGCGTGGTGAGTGACGACCATGAACTTGCCAAGTGACGGCGACCCAAGATTGCGCTAGGCAGATGGAAAATCGACCACGCCAAACGTGATCAACTCTGTCCAGGAAGTTGCTCGGCCGCTGAAGGTGACGGGCAGACGACACCCTAAAGGCTTAACGGCTTCTCCGGGACAATCCATAGAAGGGCATGGCGATTTCCTTCAACTTGGAACGAGGAATCGCAACTCGCCCAAGACCTTGACGAAAGTAAGTCCAAAGCGCTCCGCCGCCCACTAAGACACGGCCAACTTTGGCGTTGCTGATGGTCGGAGCGACCACCAGAGGGAGACGCTGAGGCCTGGTCATCCCAGTGGGGCAATCCTCCTTAGAGAAGGAGATGGAGACCTCGGTCCACTTCATCGATTCGGGCTGCGGTTTGCCCTTTTCGACGTTATGGACCTCTCGAGCAAAGAAATTTTGAGGTCGCGCCGAGAGGATAGGCCGAAGAACCGCCAAGATGACGGCGATATGGTTTACTGAGCTCTGGTACTCGCCATCGTCATCCCGATCACCACCAAATCGGCTTGGCGCTTGTCCTTCTTAAGATCACCTTGTTCGGCAGGTGGGCATTGGGCCCTTGCCATTGTAGAAATCTCGAGCTTTGCGGCCCGTGTCCCGCGCGTGGCGATATCGCACCCGTAGTGCTGGTGGAACTGGCAGAATCGGTCGCTTGGACCTTTCTTGCCTTGGTTACCTCCCTGGGCGGGCTTCTTGCCCTTATAATTATTATTGGGCTTTTTCTGCCCATCCTTGGGAGGAGGTGCGCGATCCACACCGGCGACGGTGTTGTTCGCCTCACCCTTGTTCTTCTTCTTCTGGGACTTCTTGTCACCAGGAACGTTGCTGCTCTTCTTCTTCTCATCTACACCAGGCTGGGCGGGCAGCTCGCCTTTGTCGAACGCCTTCAGATTGAACGCGCCCCGCGCGTTGGCGAGCGATCACCGCTTTGAGCAGTCGTTGGCGGTCCGTATCATTGATCTCGAGATCTGGGTGAGCGCTCGTCGCGAACTCCATTTTTGAAGGCCCGACAATGATTCATCCGAGATGTTCGGGATCGTGTTGCGAATCTTAATGAAACGCTTCACGGTTGCGGAGGGTCTCCCGCTCATCCGGATCATCTGGTGCAGATCATCCTCCTTGCCCAGACGCACGTAATGCCTCTGGAAGTTGGCAATCGAGGCGCCACAAAGTCGGGTCCCATGAGTGATGGAACACTCTGCACGATTGAACGACCATGTCCGAGCAGCACCCTCAAGGACGGTCGGGAGGTAATTGGCCATAACGAGCTCGTCACCTCCGGCCGCCATGATGGCCGTAGCGTAGATGGAAAGGAACTCTTCTGGGTTCTGGGTCCCATTGTACCTCTCCATGTGACTGGGCTTGAACTTTGAGGGCCACCGGACAGCCCGAAGCTCGTCAGAGAAAGCCCTGCAGCCCGAAGCGTATGAACGGCCACCTTCCCCAGCAGAACCTAGTCTTGAAAAGACGTTGGTCCTGTTGCGTGGAGGAACTCCTGCTGAACGGGATGATTCGGCCTGGAGAAACTCTCTCCGGGACAAGCCACCACGCTCCTTCCTCGTGGTCGCAACGACGCGCTCCTCACGAGGGGACCGTCCGCGATCATCGCGCGCGCGCTTGCCCCTGTGGTCGTGATGACTACGAGGACTTGGCGAGCAACGGCGACCACGGGTAGCATGCTCATGGACAGTGATCCGTTGACGGTGATGCTGATCACGCGATTGATCGGAGTTGTCCGAATCTTTCCGGGCAGTTTGACTACGCTGCCTGGAGGAGTTGTTGACCTCTCCTAGGGACTTTAGGCCTTCGGCCAGTCGCTCTAGGTTAGAAGCATAGCCATAGCCGTAGCCATAGCCATAGTCGCTCTAGGTTAGAAGCATACGGGCGAGATCGGCATGGTTGGTGGATCTAATCACCGAAGCCATAGCCGCGAGCCGTTCGACTACTCGCTCTAGGGTTACGGAACACCGAGGCGTCCGCGGCCCTGCCGACCGAGTCCGTGACAGGATCTAACCCGAGGGAAACTCGCCGGGAGACTTGGCGTGGGCACACGAGGTGGGTCGCGACGGGGTCGCTTGCACCGATCGCGGTACCGTGCCACGGTCTGGTTGATGGAATCGTCGAGATTGCGGCGAATGACTTCGCTCGTGGCGACCAGTGACCTCGTCTTGAAGCCGGCGAGTTAACTGCCGACCTCGCCGCCGCCGCAGCTGCGTGTGATTTTCGTGAGGTTCCTACATCGGCCATGTTGATCTTTGCGGGGCGTGGAGAAGGTATGCTAGGCGGTGTCATCATTTGTGTCGCCATTGTAGAATCCACCGACATAGCCACTCGAATCCGATAGATCTAAACCATCGCATGCAGATCGCCGGTTCCGTAATCATCGTCTATGACGGAGTGCGATCGAGGCTATCTCACCATATAGGCGAGTAGACGCCTCGCCGGATGCGAAAGTGTTCGAGACCGAACAGATCGATCTGAATCGGCGAGGATGAAACATCACGCCCTCCGAGTCGTAGCCCTCGGGAAGTATCTACAGATCGCCGACGGAGTTCGACATGTTCGATCTGCGTGTCCCCACTGATCGGCGCCCATTGTCGGCGATTGGGATATCGACCCAAGTCAACCAAGGTTCTTCAAAGAGGAGATAGAGACACGCCGAACAACCACGAACAACAATGAGCAGAGATGTGGGTTTTATCACGGTTCAGCCTCTCGGGAGAGATAATAGCCCCACGCCCGGCCTTTCTTATATATCAGAGATGAATACAAGAGATAGCTCGACGAGACGAACAAGTCTCGGCGAGATTATGGTGTAGCAAAGCGCTATGAGCAGGTGTCTAACAGATGCTAAAGCTAGATGCAGTCTAAGTCCTCGTGGATCGGCCCCCCAACACGCCGTGGGGGTCCTATTTATATAGTGTTGAACAAACCGACCTACCGAGGGAATATCGGGCCGGGCTAACTACGAGATCGTAACGAAGTCAGTACATGCCAGATATTACCTACGGTAGATAAGGTAATCTCCTAATCTTGGGGATCACGACTCCTAATCCAATCTGGGAAACCACGTCCGGGTCTTCTCGTAGTCACAGAACTCTGTCGAGCAGGACTCAAACGGAACTTAGGTCGTTACGCACCGCCGGCCCAGAAGTCGTCTCTACAGATGCACACAAAGCGATAGAACCTTCCAGGGGGCTGGGCCCTGGTAGGCTGTTCGATTGGGCCGTCAGGGAGTGGTCCATGGCAATGGGCCGTAATTTAATCCCCGACAAAAATTCTACCCGACATACAATTTTGCATAAAAGAATAAAAATAAAAATATATAAATTTTTTTCCAGCGACGGCATGTGTGCCTGGCCGGCGATGGGGCCGCGTGGGGCTTTCGTGGTGTCGTGAAGCGAGCCAAGATGGGCGATGGCCGGCGGCAAGAGTGCGCGCGTGGGCCAAGGCAAAAGCTTCTGGCCGTCTTGGCTTGTGGTGGACCGAGAGGCGCGGGCGGCGACTTCATAGGCCACGCACCGACGGCGCACCGACGCATTGGCAGGCACAGGAGCATGTCGGGGCACGCGGTTGGCTGGATGAAGCCGAGTCCAGGCCCAAGTGTCGTGGGAGAAGCGGAAAAGGCGTGCGCAGAGAATCGGACGTCCGATTCCAAGTTGAGGATCGGACGTCCGATGGCCGTTGGATCAAGGCAGCATTGTTTTGCTGAGCCACGCGTGGGCCCCACCAGGGCTGGCGGCTAGGGGGAGTTGTGGGCATACCGAATCCGTTTCGCTATAAATAGATGAGAGACCCCTATTGTAATCAGTTGTTCCTATTGATCAATAAAATGTTCCACCGTCGTGTGTTCTCTCTCTACTTCGGTACTGGGAAGGAGGGGAGGAAGGTGCTGAAAGCGCGAGGAAACAACAGGGCTTAACGGTGGCCATCAGCGGCAGACCATCGGCAGGAGGTGGGTGCAGTGGGGACATGCCAGGGATATTTTTAGTGGGCTTAGGCCCTGTTTGTTTGAGCTTCTAGCCAGCTTTTAGCCTCAGAAGCTAAAAGCTCAAACAAACAAACACTTTTAAACCCCTTCAAAAAGCCAAAAGCCACCAAAAGTTCCAATTTGTCTTGTGATCGAGCTTTTTCCGAAGCTAATTTTTTGTTTTTTCCGAAAGACTTTTAGAAGGTTCGCAACTCAAACAAGCTCAAACAAACAGGGCCTTAATCTGTTTCAGAAAAAATAGTTTGTGTGAGTGGGCTAAAATCCGATTTATACAAATACTATTGGAATGGTTTAGAAACACTTAAAATAGCTTTATAGAGGTATTTTGGAATTTTTGTCTTAGAAAAGTGAATCACCTTGGTAACCGTGCATTGGTCAATGGTAACCGTGCATTGGTCAAAGTTACCAAGTATATGGAAACGCAGGTTAGTAGACGGACAGGATTGTTTTAAGATTTGTGCATCAGGGTTGTATTTTTTTCTTATCTCTGAGCGTAAGTGGGCCGTATCTGTTCGGTCCAGCTGTTTTTTTACTTCTTCTTTTTCTGGGTTTGTTCTATTCTCATTTTGATCCGTTAATTAGCAAGGTCTGTTTGGTCGCGTAAGGGCCGAAAACTCCGTAATCTATTTTTGCAGGCTTTGTTTTGTATTATGCAGAAATAAGATTTATGCGGTAGTTCCACTCTATTTCAGTATTTCATAAACTCTTTTCAGATATCAAATGGGGCTCTAATCTTTTCAGATTTCAAATTGTGTCAAGTTATCAACCCTGTTACTGCACTTCATTAGGATATTGAATCGAGTAAATTGAGCTTTGCAGTTATTTTTATTGGACCCATGAGGCTTTAACTAGGCTTTAGCATCGCACGAGCATTTAACTAGTGAATGCACAAATGGCTTAAACCCGTGCCACAGGACGAAGAGGTGAAGACTTGAAAGGCATAGCATGATCAAAATAAAAAAGAAAAGAAAAAAGTCCATTTTAACTCCCTCAACTATTGCAAAAGTCTGATTTTTGTCCCTCGACTATAATACCAGATACTGAGCCTCCCTAAACTCGCAAAAACCGATTATTTTTCCTCCCGCGTGGTTTCATCCCTGGTTTCGTCCTCGGTGACGCCATGTCGATCGTCCACGCTGGCACCCATGCTGAGTCAGCCTCAACTTGGGCCCACCTGTCATTCTTTGTGTGCCTTCCTTTCTTCTTCTCCTACGCTTCTCTCTCCCAAGTTCAGCATGGTGACATGGTCCGTCCATACCAGCACGCTTACCACGCCAAGCTAGAAGCTGAGTTGTGTCCTCCTACCTTCACTGCTGCCAAGAAGATCGCAGCCCATCCAAAACAAGGAGATGTCATCCAAAACAAGAAGAACACTGTACGATTTCAGAACAGATTTACAACAAATGTGTTACACGCCAAGTGTTCGTGAAAATGCCTAAAAGGATCAGGAACCACCAAGGACCCCAAGTTGATCCATGTGAATGTGTTGTGCCACTTCGACGCAGGCGCCGACGCCCGCATGCCTACATCTCAGCCATGGAGATGTGAGACTCCTGCTGCTACACAACCATGGAGGAGGCGGAGGAGATGGTTGCTGCAAACAGAGCAGCGGTCCTCATGCTCACCAAGATGGCGGGCGCCGATACAGGTTCCCTGTTGTCGCGTGGCTTTCTGCCTGCTACTCCTCCGGTTCGGCTCCTCTTCGCGAGCCTCGTCAAGGCTGGAGCGACGCCGACCTACACATGGCGGACAAGACAATGGTCCGGAAGGCGCACAAATTGGCGTGCATGGTTACGACGAGAGAGTGGCTGGAGGAGGTGAGAGGATTTGGGTGGATTGGAGAATTCTATGTCCAGTTATCTCCATGTTGATTCGCCGCCAGAATTGCGGTCCGCGTGAAGGTCGTGCCACCGCCATCTTCATCAAGTTCGGTCGCCGCTCCCAACTCCGTCGATCTTCGCCCTCCGTCGGTTAGCTGCCCTCTAGCCTTCCCACCTCTTCCTCTATCCTGTCTGAGTCGAGCGTTGCCTCTTCCTCCCGCTATCGCTCCGTTTCTGCCGTTGGGCTGGTGAATCTCCGTCGTCGGTCGTCCACCGATCATACGCCACCATCCTGCCGAGCGGCTGCTACGGTATCTACCAGCGGGGTCGCCATCCCCGGGTCGTCACGCGCCGCACTGGTGCCTGCCGATGGCCGTGGCGCCGCTTGCAAGGCTAAGCAGCACTGCCGGCCACCCATCCTTGCAAAGCCAAACTGGGCGAGGAGAAGCGGCAGTAGGAGAAGGAAGCAAGGATAAATGGGCCATTTTGTTTTTTTTTATTTTTTTTTAACAAAATAATGACGTGGACACTTGCTGTTAGGTTTTGTGTCGAATATGTGTCTGAAGGTTCTTGGACTACGTCTTTGTAATAAGCGGGGTTGGTTAGAGTTGAGTGGACTTGGCCAGCCCACTATATAAAGGGAGGTAGTCCTAGTGTAACAATGACAATGACTGCATAATAGTAGCATAGGTGCAAGAGGCCGGCACGCAAGATGAGGTTGTGACTTGTGCAACCGGTATCTTCATAAAGATTATGGATCGGGGGAGCGCCCATAATCAAAACTCCGCAGATGTAGACGAAAGCTGAACTGCATTACCAAACATCGTGTCTCCTAATGTCGTTTGTGATCTTGCATTGACGTAAATCCTAACAAGTGGTATCAAAGCAAGGTTATGCGAGTTTGGCCATGCGAAAGATCTATCGAGAGACATGAGGTTCTTGCATACACGGGCGCCGCGGAAAATGCCCTATCGATGCAAGGTGGAGCATGACGGTGATCGACGATTTGATTGGTGGTGTCAGATATTTCGGGCAGGAGGCTCTAACCGTTCGATGGGCTACCGTTGGCGGGGATCTATCAAGGCCTGGTGATTGGAGGCCGACAAAGTAGCCGGCGAGGTCGGCAGGCGACGGCGACGACCTCGGAGTTCGCGATCAGACCGACAGGCGTGGAAGGATGTTGGATAGATCGGAACGGCGGGAGCAGTGATGCGAACGGATGTTGCACAGGAGGCGCTGCATCACGTCACTGTGGGCAAAGCGTGGACGTGGATCTGAGATGGCGAGTGCGGCTTGTTTTTCCATGCAGATGACGTGGTGCGCCACGGCCGAAGCTCGCCGAGGCTCATAGATTGGATCTAGAGGTGGAGGTGGTTTTTGGCGATTTTCGGTGACCGGTGTGGACGTCCTCGGTGGGTCCCACGGTGTGCATGGTGTGCGTGGTGAACTGGAGGAGGAATCCACGTCGGTGAACAGTATTGGAGGGGGCAGCTGGCGCGGAGTGTGCGGCCCAAGCAATGCGTGTTGTCTGACCCGGTGGCACTAGGGAGGCGCGGCGGCTCGGCGGCCCAGCCATGGCGCAAAAGGTGCACACGCTGCCTAAGCGGCGTTGTTGCGCGCTAGGCGCGCAAAAGCATTTCAAAGCGCACGCTGAAGTGGCAAAGAACCAATGATGCGGCCTAAGTCGGGAGGCGCGCGCGCGAAGGGCGGCGGCCAGTTCAAGGTCAGATCCGAATCGGTCAAGCGGAAGAAGGTGCCGAGGCCGATTTGAGGTCGAGAAGCGATGAGCAGTCGTGGATCCGATTTTTCACAGAAAAAATTGAGAATTTTGAGTACGAGGAGAAGAAGAGTTCTGCTCGTGGTAGAATATTCTCACCACTATAAAAGCAGTTCAAGAAGGAGCCAAACCCAACAATCCAAAGCAATCAACGGTGGTTTGAGTGCAGATTTCGGAGGAGGTTTTGAGGCGTGAGATTCCGAAAGAAGGAGGCGTTCTTGGAGGGCGGTCGGCGATCTGTTCAAGATGGCGAGCGGGTCGGGTGGCGATGAATCCATCGACAAGCAATTGGCGTTGGTGGAATCGCAGGTCGGTAGGATGAAGCCAACGGGTACGAAATTCGGCTTGATGAGGTTTGACGGTACGGGAACCTTCAGTTTATGGCAGGCGAGGGTCCGGGATCTCCTGGTGCAGCAGGGGATCGTGGTGCCTCTCAGAGCGGATAAACCAGAGAAGGTGGAGGCCGGTGATTAGGAGGAGATGCGGTTGCAGGAAGCGGCAACCATACTGTAACATCCCAAATTTTATACTCAAATTGGCACGTTAATAATTTCTTAAAATGCATGATTTAAAATTAGTAAGAGATGTAATTTGAAAATCTTGGCATCATCATCGCATGCATCATCCCTTGGAATTAATCTTGTACTTTAAAAATTCAAAATGGGTTCTTGGAAAAAGGTAGTATTTTATTATTGGTTTAAATATTTCCATAAGCTGGAAGTAAGTTATTTTGCCGAAGTTAAATGTTTGATTTAAAGAGTATTTAAATAATTTTCATTTGAGGAAGAAAAGAGAAAAACAAGAAATTCAAAAACCTTAAAAGAGTTCCTCTCTCTCTCTCTCTCTCTCTCGGCCCATTTTTTCCCCGGTCCTTCTTCCCTTTCTTTCTCCCTTCCCTCACTCTCTCCGCTTGGGCCTCCGACGCAGTCCCGGCCCAGCTCTTCTCGCAGCCCAGCTAGCCCGTGTGCCGCGCGCGCCATGTCTCTCTGACGAGCGGGTCCCGCCCGTCGGCCTCTCGTCCGAGCGTCGTTGCGGCCTCCCTTCCGCTGACTTGTGGGCCCCTTGGTTAGCAGGGCGCTGCCTTCTTCCTCCCCTGTTCCCGCCCGCTCGCTCTCTCGCTCTCTCTTTTTTTTTCTCTCTCTCTCCCTCTGCTTCGCTATTCCCGCACGCGAACTCCTCCCCATCTCTCACGTCGCCTCTGCCCCGATGGCTTCCTTTTCCCTCCGCCACGCCACCGGAGCCGGAGCTCGCGCCGGCGTCGCCACCAACTCCGCGCCGCGCCTTAACTCCCCTCTGCCTACCTCGCCGCGTGCCTATAAAATGGGCACAGCTCCACCAATTTCTATGCTTCGCGCCGCCGCAATTTTTCCCTCTCTGTCCGGTGAGTCTCCGGGTTGCCGGCGTTGCAGTTTCCTTTCCCTCTCTCGGGGATGCTGGTCATCCCCTCCTCTGGTTCGTCTGCAGGTCACTGGAGCAGAGCCGTGTGCCTGGGAGTGAAGCCGCCGGTCCGTTCGTAGCCGCGCTCGCCGGATCCTGCAACCGCGCTGCCGTGAGCAGGTCGTCTTGCCGCCCCTCTCACCTCGGTAAGCACGTGGTTGGCACCCTCTACCTACACTCTTGCTCCTGGCCGCGGGAATTGAGTTCCCATCGAGCTCGTCGCCGGCGCCGCGTGTGCCGTGACCCGCCGTTGCCATGGTCTTGTCGCGTCGCCCCTCCCGTTCGCCTCTGGCGCCGCCGAGAGCGTAAACGAAGTCGCCGTGTTCCCCTCTCTCTCCCCGTGCATCCTATCGGCTCCGTATGGCCGGGATCATCGCCGCCGTTCTCCTTTGCCGCCGCCGTCGCCGGAGCCGGAGCTCCCCTGTTTTTCCCCTCTGCCTCCAACTCGCGTCACCAACGGGTGGGCCCTGTGGGCTCCACCGGTCAGTGGCGCGGTGCCGCTCTCCCGTGTGCTCGCGCGCGCTCGCGCGTGGTCGTACCACGCCGTGGGCCGTGATCAGCCAGCCGGCCCAGTTGCCAGTTAAAAACCCCTTTTCATTTTATTTTCTTTTTGCTATTAACAACAGTTGAAAGGCATTTTATAAAATTAGCAAAAGCTCTTTATAAATTCTGTAAAATTTTTAAAAATGCTTTAAATGTTTCTGGACCCTATAAAAATTTATAATAGCATGTCATGCATGTAGGTTTGCATTTTAAGTTAATAAGCATTGTAGAGGTGCATCATTTCATGTGGATATAATGGTTTCCTGCATTTTTCCTCAAATAAAATGCATCCAAAAATATTTTACTGATGGCTGATGCATATGTATTGTTGTGCTTGTGTGTTCGCGCTAGTAGGAGGCCAAGGTTCCGTGGAGCCCGTCGACGGCGCCTTCTTCGCCTACCCGGGATCCGACCAAGGCAAGTCCCCCTTGATCATATCGTGGAGCCATTTTTCGTTTATTTAGAAAATGTTTATTAGACCTAAAAATGTGCATGCTAATTTAAAATGATAAACGACGTACTTGATAGACCTAGTTATCATGACCGAGTAGAAAAAGGTAAGAAATATTGTTAGGATTAAACCTAAGGCTAAAGTAACTTTGCTTATATTTAACTATTCCGTTGGTAGGATAAAATGCTTAAAATTCTTTTACGCAAAATGCTATTATCATTTGTGTGAAATAAGATTGTGTTGAGAAAGGTTTGGAGAAAAGTGGTTTAAAGGTAGTGCATCTAGGGTGATGCTTGGTTGAAAATGTTTTCCTCTTACCCCAAAAATCTTCCGACTAGGGAGAGACTTTCGCCGGTTGGTGCGGTATGGCACCGTTTTGAGAAATCTGGGCTAAAGTTCCGTCTCTCCTCTAGTCTAAGGACTACTCGTCCTATGATCCCACGAATCGATTGAATAAAGATGCGACCTCGAGCCTCTGAATGGGGCCAGTGCAGTCGTTAGTCTTTGAGCCTAGCGGAGACTCCCCGGCAGGTCACCGCTGGTGTTCGAGCCTAGCGGTCTTGTGGCGAAACACTTCTGGGTGCGTAGCCTCTCGAGGGTAAAGCGTACCCACTCTGTAGAGTTAAAACTATCATGATAGCCGTGCTCGCGGTTATGAGCGTGCGAAGGGACCGTTCATATGGTAGAATTCTTTTCGAAACCATTTTTGGAAAAAGTGTTCTAAGAGAAAGTTTGAGTTGAGTAAAGTCGCTGAGAAAGTTTTCGTTTGTGTTAGGTGCCAACGGCTTACATCCTGGATTGGGGGTCGGCCTACCAGGGATTGTTCGCGCGGAATGAACATAGCCGTTTTGAGAAAAGAAGTGGAAAAATGGTTTTATCTCGCTATGGCACTGAGGCCAAGTGGCGAGAGCATTTTGAGAAGAGCCTAAAGAAAATATTATGATTTAAAGTTTCCTAAATGCTTTGTCAAAACTAGGCCAATAAACTGCTTTTCCGCAAGATAGCCTAAGCTCTCCTTGAACTAAGCTTCATCTGCACAATTTTTGACTTGCGGAGTACGATTGTACTCATTCTTGTTTTCCTCCCCTCTCTTTTAAAAATTTCAACAGCTGGACCGTCCGACTTCGGCCCGCCGTCCGAGGACGAAGACCCTGACTACGAGGAGGAGGAGTACTCCGAGGATGGCTATGAAGAGTAGCGTTGCGTGTTCCTACAGCCTTCTCGCCTGTGTGGAATAAATAATTTAGATGTTGTATTAGGCCCTTCTATGCTGTGTACTCTGTATTGCGGCCTGTGAGCCGTTGGTTGTGTAATGTACTGGACTATGCCCCCCCTATGTAATAATATTAAATGATGGTAATGTACCGTTTCTGTTTAACTGTGTATACTAGCCATGATCCTTGGGACTAGTACGTTATTACATAGGTGGAATCCGATCTTATAAATCGGGTGCCGACAGAATTGGTATCAAAGCCAGGCTGGCCCTAGGCGTAACCCTAGAATTAGAGACTTTATAATTTCTAAAATGTATATTTATCATTTTTGCAAGTCTGTATTCTCTACAATTCATTTTAACTCATGATCTTTTTGAAAATGTGTAGATGCCGTCGTTCGCGTCCACCCTTGGTGTTGGCGATGGTGGTTTCGTGCGCCAGCTGCTGCTGATGCTGGGCACTCTTGGCTTTGGAGACCCCATGTATCATGGGGCCACCACTTCGCGCAAGGGACGCACTTGCTGGGTGGTGTGCGTCACCATCTTTGCTACGGGTCCACCGCCTACCCGTGGACCTTTCCGCTACTCCGCCACCCGTGTCAACTGCACCGACACCATCCAGGACATGTCCCGACTTGCTCTACACCGACTCATGATGCATTCACGAGCGAGTGCATCACTCTCCGCGATCGTTACTTTCCTCTCCTGCCGCCAGACGAGCTTTTCACCACGCCAGACAAGTAGGGTGAGAGTGACCCGACGGTCTACCACCTTGCTGAGCTCATCCAATCCCTGGATGACGCCTACACCATCGCCCTGCGGGAGCTGAACGCCGCCTACGACGCCAACCGCCAGTTGGAGCAAGCCAAGAAGGAGAGCCGCGAGCTTAAAAAGCGCGACTCACACCACTTGGTGGAGAAAGTCCATCTCCACAAGAGGATCCGCGAGAACCAGCACCTCCGTGGGAATGCCACTTCTTCCTCCGGGACTCCCACTCCTGCTGCTTCTACCTCCTGCCCGAAGAAGAGAAGCATCGGCACTAGCACCGTGCCCGAGCCCAAGGATCCTGCTGACCTAGCCCTATGCTCGTTTGATCTCACTCTCGAGGATCTTCAGTTGGACCTGGGTCCTTCTGGAGTGAGGGCTCCACCTCCCACCCTTGCTGAGTATGAAGCTAACCCCCTGCTTGTCCTGCCGCCGCCTCCTGGTTGGCAGCCCTCTCTGGACGATGAAGAAGAAGAAGACCACGAGGAAGTTGTCTTTGAGTCCGACTACGAGCAAGTGTAGGCTTGTGTCATTGTATCCCCTGTATCGTAGCTAGCACGTGGTATGGGCTGACGTACCGGCAGTTGTGGTATCGCGCCCTTTGATTGTACCCGTAAAACTATTATGCTATGTTATGTGTGCTGCACCGTGCCAAATTTGCATATTTTAAAAACTCATGTTTTAGAATGGTAAAAAGGCTTTCCCCCCTTAATGCCCCTCTCATCCTCCTGTCAGCAGATGGTGATTTCGCGCCAAGCTGGGCGTAGGGAAGTCACCCGGGGGCAAGGCCGTGTTGGTGGTGAGCCGAGCAGAGCTAGTGTGTCTCGTCAGCTTAGGAGGCAAACTCAATCAGTCCCAAACCCTGCTCGTTCCGGTGACCAAGCTTCCGTTGGAGGGCCTCCCCTTATCCCTCGCCCTTTTCCCTCTCTAGCGCCACAAATAAGTGCCCCAAAAAATCCACCAGAAAATCAAGCCGAATCCAATCCCCACCTTCCTCCACCACCTCCTGGAGAACCTACCTTGAGAGAGTTCATGGATATGCAGTTCCAAATGATCCGAGATCTGGTTAGAGAGAGAGCCATTGCCCCTGTTCCTGCACCCATGCAAGTTCCTCCACCAGCTCCACCTCTTGCCCGTTCCCGTATTAATGATTTCCTCCGAGCAAATCCTCCTAAGTTTAGTGGGTCCGCTGATGCTTTGGAAGCAGCGGATTGGTTAAAAGCAATAGAGAAAAATTTGATCATGTTTCAGTGTGGTGATGTGGAAAGTGTCCAACTCGCGGCGCACCAGCTCACTGGGGCCGCATCTACCTGGTGGGACACTTATTACGAGGCTCATGAATCTCCTGAAACTATCAGTTGGGCTGAATTTGTGGAAGCTTTTGAGGAAAATTATGTGCCTGAAAGTGTCAAAGAAGCTAAAAGGCGTGAGTTTCATGCTCTGGAGCAAGGTAGCATGACCTTGCATGAGTATCTCACTCAGTTCACCCTCCTGGCCCGTTATGTTCCACGGGATGTCAAAAGTGATGTTGATAAGGTTTACTTTTTCAAGAAAGGCATGGATCCTGAAATCTGTGCGCTGATCGACTCCACCTAGTTCACTTCCTTCAAGCAGTTGTTTGCTAGTGCGGTTAAGCAGGAAGAAAACCGCTGGCTGTGCCTTGCAGCAAGAAAGAGGAAGAGGGCCCAGAAAGATGTTCATTCTGGCTCTCGTTCCAAGGGCCAACGTCCCCGCGGCCGTGGACCTGCTGTTCCTCCACGCCCGCGTGCTCAGTGGGTGTTGCCTCGTCCCGCTCCTCTATCAGCTCCGCCAGTCCGTACTCAAGTGTCTGCTCCGCAGAAGAAAGATATGTCAAGCATTAAGTGCTATGCCTGCCAACAGATGGGGCACTATGCTAGCTCCTGCCCCAATAAAGGTGTTGTATCTGCCACTGTTCAAGCTAAGGCTGCTATGCCACGGCCCGTGAATTCTGGGCAAGGTCGTGGAAATTTCCCTCCTGTGAGGACATCTCTCTCTGTTGGACGTGGAAGGGTGAACCACGTCAGTGCTGAAGAAGCCCATGCTGATCTAGACGCGGTGATGGGTAAGTTTTGCATCAACTCCATAACCACTATTGCTTTATTTGATTCTGGTGCTACGCATTCATTCATAGCTGCATCTTTTGCCAAAATTCATGGACTTGAAACAAGTGCATTAAAGAAACCAATGATAATAAAATCCCCTGGGAAGGTCATTCATACCACCTTGGTGTGTCCTAATGTTGGCATAAAAATAAAAGATACTGAGTTTATGGCAGACCTTGTGGTCATTGATTCTAAAGGGATAGAAGTGATATTAGGCATGGATTGGTTAGCTAAGTATAAAGGTCATATTGACTGTGCCTCTAAAACGGTCAAGCTGACTAGTGGTGATGGCAAGAAAATTCAGTTTGTTGCTAGTCCATTTCCTAAGAATCTGATTACCCTCAACAAGTTGGAAGGGGCTTATCTTGAAACTATGCCTATTTTGAGGGAATTCCCTGATGTTTTCCCTAATGAGTTGCCGGGCATGCCGCCTGATAGAGATGTTGAGTTCGTTATTGACTTAGCCCCTGGCACTGCTCCTATTTCACAAAGACCATACAGTCTTTCTGCAAATTTAATAGCCGAGTTAAAGAAACAACTGGAAGAATTGCAAGAAAAAGGTTTTATCCACCCAAGTGCTTCGCCTTGGGGAGCTCCTGTCATATTTGTGAAAAAGAAGGATGGATCCTTAAGAATGTGTGTGGATTACATATCACTTAATGAAGTAACCATCAAAAATAAATATCCTTTGCCCCGCATTGATGATTTGTTTGACCAATTGAAAGGAGCCCGAATTTTCTCAAAAATTGACTTAAGGTCTGGATATCACCAAATCAAAATCAAGAAGTCTGATATTCCTAAATCAGCTTTCACAACCCGCTATGGTCTTTATGAGTTCACCGTCATGTCCTTTGGACTAACAAATGCACCTGCATATTTTATGAACCTGATGAAGAAGGTGTTCATGGACTTTTTGGATAAATTTGTCGTCGTGTTTATCGACGATATTCTGATTTATTCTAAAACAGAAGAAGAACATGAGATGCACTTGAGAATGGTTCTCGAAAGGTTAAGGGAGCATCAGTTGTTTGCTAAGTTGAGTAAGTGTGAGTTCTGGATGAAAGAAGTGTCATTCCTTGGACACATAATTTCTGCCAAAGGTGTTGCTGTAGATCCTGAAAAAGTTGCATCTGTGGTTGAGTGGAAACAACCAAAATCTGTGACCCAAGTAAGGAGTTTCTTGGGATTAGCGGGATATTACCGCCGGTTCATCGAAGGGTTCTTCAAAATAGCCCGCCCGATGACCACTTTGTTGAAGAAAGAAAAGAAGTTTGAATGGACTGCCAGCTGTGAGAGTAGTTTTCAAGAATTGAAAAGGTGGCTGACGTCCGCTTCTGTGTTGATTCTGCCCGACATCCACAAGGATTTTAAGATTTATTGTGATGCCTCTCGACAAGGATTCTGCAAGAGGGCAGAGTAGTGGCTTATGCGTCAAGGCAGCTTAAGCCACATGAGCAGAACTACCCTACTCATGATTTGGAGTCAGCTGCAGTTGTTCATGCTCTGAAAATCTAGAGGCATTATCTGATGGGGAATCACACTGAAATCTTCACTGATCACAAAAGTCTCAAGTACATATTCACCCAGCCTGATCTGAATCTGAGACAAAGGCGTTGGTTGGAGTTGATCAAGGACTATGATGTGGGAATACATTATCACCCCGGTAAAAGCTAATGTGGTGGCTGATGCCCTAAGCCGCCGTCCTGCCTGTAATCACCTCATGAGGAAGGAGATTCCACCAAGTCTGTGTGAAGATTTGCTTAAGCTTAACCTTGAAGTGGTGGGAGTAGGACAGCTGAATATGATGGAATTGCAGCCTACTCTGTTGAATCAAATAAAAGAAGCTCAAAAGGGTGATAAGGAAGTTCAAGAGATCAAGGAGAAGCTTGTGAAGGATAAAGCACCAAACTTTTCTGTAGATGACAGTGGGGTACTCTGGTTTAAAAAGAGGATTTTTGTGCCTGATGTCAAGGTACTGAAAGAGCTCATCCTCAAAGAATCCTATGACTGTCCCATATCAATCCACCCTGGAAGTACCAAAATGTTCGCAGATCTGAAAAGTTCTTATTGGTGGACAAATATGAAAAGGGAGATTGTTGAATATGTGGCCCATTGTGATATCTGCCGAAGGGTAAAGGCAGAGCACCAGCGACCAGCAGGACTGTTGCAACCTTTGAAAGTCCCTGAGTGGAAATGGGAGGAAGTCGGAATGGACTTCATTACTGGGCTTCCCAGGATCCAAGCGAGCCATGACTCCATCTGGGTCATTGTTGACCTGCTCACTAAAGTTGCCCAGTTTGTCCCGGTTCGTACCACCTACACCAAGGGCAAACTGGCCGAGTTGTACATGAGCAAGATTGTCTATTTACATGGTGTACCTAAGAAGATTGTGTCTGATCGAGGTACACAGTTTACATCAAAATTTTGGGGCAAGCTCCATAAATCGCTTGGAACTCGTTTGAATTTCAGCACAGCTTTTCATCCTCAAACTGATGGGCAGACTGAAAGAGTGAACCAAATTCTGGAAGATATGTTGAGAGCTTGTGCCTTAGCTGCGCCTGCTAGCTGGGACAAGCAGTTGCCTTATGCTGAGTTTGCTTATAATAACAGTTACCAGTCCAGCATCCAGATGGCTCCCTATGTGGCCTTGTATGGAAGGAAGTGCAGAACCCCTTTGTATTGGCAAGAGACTGGTGAAGTGAAAGTATTTGGGTTGGATATTCTGCAGGAGGCAGAAGAGCAGGTTAAGTTGATTCCGCAAAAGTTAAAGACAACTCAGTCCCGTCAGAAGAGTTATGCCGATCATCGTCGGCGGGATCTGCAGTTTGCTGTTGGAGATTTTGTGTACCTGCGTGTGTCCCCTCTCAAAGGCATGCGCAGATTCCGTGTGAGTGGCATGTTAGCTCCGAGGTATATTGGTCCTTTTAAGGTTATTGTCCGAAAAGGTGAAGTGGCTTACCAGTTGGAACTTCCTGAGTATCTGGCAGGTGTGCATTATGTGTTCCATGTTTCTCAGCTAAAAAAGTGTCTCCGAGTTCCTGATGAGCAGTTAATTCCGGAAGGGATAGAATTGCAGCCTGATCTGTCTTTCAAAGAGTACCCAGTCAGAATTTTGGATGTGGCAGTTCCCAAAACTCGTAGCAAGGCTACGCGGTTTTGCCGAGTTCAGTGGAGTAACCATTCTGAGGTTGAGGCCACCTGGGAGCGTGAGACAGATTTGCAGGTTGAGTTTCCTGAGTTATTCCCGGAAGAATTGGAATCTCGAGGACGAGATTTGCCTTAAGGGGGGAGGTTTGTAACATCCCAAATTTTAAACTCAAATTGGCACGTTAATAATTTCTTAAAATGCATGATTTAAAATTAGTAAGAGATTTAATTTGAAAATCTTGGCATCATCATCGCATGCATCATCCCTTGGAATTAATCTTGTACTTTAAAAATTCAAAATAGGTTCTTGGAAAAAGGTAGCATTTTATTATTGGTTTAAATATTTCCATAAGCTGGAAGTAAGTTATTTTGCCAAAGTTAAATGTTTGATTTAAAGAGTATTTAAATAATTTTCATTTGAGGAAGAAAAGAGAAAAAATGAAATTCAAAAACCTTAAAAGAGTTCCTCTCTCTCTCTCTCTCTCGGCCCATTTTTTCCCCGGCCCTTCTTCCCTTTCTTTCTCCCTTCCCTCACTCTCTCCGCTTGGGCCTCCGACGCAGAACTCCTGCCCATCAATCACGTCGCCTCTGCCCCGATGGCTTTCCCCTTCTCTCTCCGTCCTCTCCCCGCGCTGTGCCGCCCCGTCCCGTCACCGGCCAGGCCGGGATTTTACACCGTCGTGTCCCTCCTTTTCCCTCCGCCACGCCACCGGAGCCGGAGCTCGCGCCGGCGTCGCCACCAACTCCACGCTGCGCCTTAACTCCATCTGCCTACCTCGCCGCGTGCCTATAAAATGGGCACAGCTCCACCAATTTCTATGCTTCGCGCCGCCGCAATTTTTCCCTCTCTGTCCGGTGAGTCTCCAGGTTGCCGGCGTTGCAGTTTCCTTTCCCTCTCTCGGTGATGCTGGTCATCCCCTCCTCTGGTCCGTCTGCAGGTCACTGGAGCAGAGCCGTGTGCCTAGGAGTGAAGCCGCCGGTCTGTTCGGAGCCGCGCTCGCCGGAGCCTGCAACCGCGCTGCCGTGAGCAGGTCGTCTCGCCGCCCCTCTCACCTCGGTAAGCGCGCTGTTAGCACCCTCTACCTACACTCCTTCTCCTGGTCGTGGGAATTGAGTTCCCGTCGAGCTCGTCGCCGGCGCCGCGTGTGCCGTGACCCGCCGCCGCCATGGTCTTGTCGCGTCGCCCCTCCCGTTCGCCTCTGGCGCCGCCGAGAGCGTAGACGATGTCGCCGTGTTCCTCTCTCTCTCTCCCCCGTGCATCCTATCGGCCCCGTATGGCCAGGATCGTCGCCGCCGTTCTCCTTTGCCGCCGCCGCCGTCGCCAGAGCCGGAGCTCCCCTGTTTTTCCCCTCTGCCTCTAGCTCGGTCACCGACGGGTGGGCCCTGTGGGCTCCACCGGTCAGTGGCGCGGTGCCGCTCCCCCGTGTGCTCGCGCGCGCCCGCGCATGGTCGTACCGCGCCGTGGGCCGTGATCAGCGAGCCGGCCCAGTTGCCTGTTAAAAACCCCGTTTCATTTTATTTTCTTTTTGCTATTAACAACAGTTGAAAGGCATTTTACAAAATTAGCAAAGCGCTTTATAAATTCTGTAAAAATTTGTCAAAACGCTTTAAATGTTTCTGGACCCTATAAAAATTTATAATAGCATGTCATGCATGTAGGTTTGCATTTTAAGTTAATAAGCATTGTAGAGGTGCATCATTTCATGTGGATATAATGGTTTCCTGCATTTTTCCTCAAATAAAAATGCATCCAAAAATATTTTACTGATGGCTGATGCATATGTATTGTTGTGCTTGTGTGTTCGCGCTAGTAGGAGGCCAACGTTCCGTGGAGCCCGTCGACGACGCCTTCTTCGCCTACCCAGGATCCGACCAAGGCAAGTCCCCCTTGACCATATCATGGAGCCGTTTTTCGTTTATTTAGAAAATCTTTATTAGACCTAAAAATGTGCATGCTAATTTAAAATGATAAACGACGTATTTGATAGACCTAGTTATCATGACCGAGTAGAAAAAGGTCAGAAATATTGTTAGGATTAAACCTAAGGCTAAAGTAACTTTGCTTATATTTAACTATTCCGTTGTGGTAGGATAAAATGCTTAAAATTCTTTTACGCAAAATGCTATTATCATTTGTGTGAAATGAGATTGTGTTGAGAAAGGTTTGGAGAAAAGTGGTTTAAAGGTAGTGCATCTAGGGTGATGCTTGGTAGAAAATGTTTTCCTCTTACCCCAAAAATCTTCCGACTAGGGAGAGATTTTCGCCGGTTGGTGCGGTATGGCACCGTTTTGAGAAATCTGGGCTAAAGTTCCGTCTCTCCTCTAGTCTAAGGACTGCTCGTCCTATGATCCTACGAACTGAGCCTAACAGTACGACCTCGAGCCCCGGAATGGGACGGGTCTGGTCGTTAGTCTTTGAGCCTATCGGAGACTCCCCGGCAGGTCGCCGCTAGTGTTCGAACCTAGCGGTCTAGTGGCGAAACACTTCTGGGTGCGTAGCCTCTCGAGGGTAAAGCGTACCCACT
Source organism: Raddia guianensis (assembly GCA_036346415.1). Classification (NCBI taxonomy): domain Eukaryota; kingdom Viridiplantae; phylum Streptophyta; class Magnoliopsida; order Poales; family Poaceae; genus Raddia; species Raddia guianensis. The sequence goes on from CM070544.1 coordinate 38,199,679, forward strand.
CTGCAGAGTTAAGACTATCATGTTAGCCGTGCTCGCGGTTATGAGCGTGCGAAGGGACTGTTCATATGGTAGAATTCTTTTCGAAAACATTTTTGGAAAAAGTGTTTTAAGAGAAAGTTTGAGTTGAGTAAAGTCGCTGAGAAAGTTTTCGTTTGTGTTAGGTGCCACCGGCTTACATCCTGGATTGGGGGTCGGCCTACCAGGGATTGTTCGCGTGGAATGGACCTAGCCGTTTTGAGAAAAAGAAGTGGAAAAATGGTTTTATCTCGCTATGGCACTGAGGCCAAGTGGCGAGAGCATTTTGAGAAGAGCCCAAAGAAAATATTATGATTTAATGTTTTCTAAATGCTTTGTCAAAACTAGGCCAATAAACTGCTTTTCCACAAGATAGCCTAAGCTCTCCTTGAACTAAGCTTCATCTGCACAATTTTCGACTTGCGGAGTACGATTGTACTCATCCTTGTTTTTCTCCGCTCTCTTTTAAAAATTTCAATAGCTAGACCGTCCGACTTCGGCCCGCCGTCAGAGGACGAAGACCCTGACTACGAGGAGGAGGAGTACTCCGAGGATGGCTATGAAGAGTAGGGTTGCGTGTTCCTACAGCCTTCTCGCCTGTGTGGAATAAATAATTTAGATGTTGTATTAGGCCCTGCTATGCTGTGTACTCTGTATTGCGGCCTGCGAGCCGTTGGTTGTGCAATGTACTGGACTATGTCCCCCCAATGTAATAATATTAAACGATGGTAATGTACCGTTTCTGTTTAACTGTGTGTACTAGCCATGATCCTTGGGACTAGTACGTTATTACGCAGGTGGAATTCGATCTTATAAATCGGGTGCCGACACATACGCCTTTGTCTCTCAGATCAGGTCATGTACCATGTCATGGAGCTGTCATTACCAAAGAAAATTTGGGACAAGTTGGCCAGTCAGTTTATGTCTAAGACTCTGATCAACAAGCTATATCTGAAGCAGAAGTTGTAAGGGCTGAAGATGCACGAGGGGTCGGATCCGGAAGCACACATTGATATTTTCAACAGGTATGTTACGGATCTATCACATCTGGAGGTGACAAATCGCTGATGAAGACAGGTCAATTATTCTTCTTTGTTCGTTGCCTCCGTCCTATGAGCATTTGGTCACAAAGCTGAGGTATGGCAAGAATAGCATCAAGACTGAGGATATTACTGCAGTGCTTATGTCTCATCAATTGAGGAAGAATAACAATGGAGTGGAAGAACCTCGTTCTGTTGCTTTGCTAGTCTCAGGTGATCAAGGCGGTCATGGGATCGAAAAGAAGAATAAGAAAATAACAGTGCGGTGCGATGCTTCAGATGCAATGAGTGGGGGCACATAAAGAGAGACTGTCCAGTCCACCAAAGGGAGCAGTCGTTAACGTGGCAATAGGCTCAAGTGACTCAGGAGGCGAAAGTGTTGACGTTCTCCTAATAGAAGGGGCTACTGTTGCAGGTGGAGCTACTAAGCATGTTTTTGCAGGGTCGGCGACGTCTGTTCCAAAAGGCGGCGAGTTTGAGATAGAGGACTCGTCGGGCGGCCCGCTGTAAGCTGCAAAAGAAGGAAGCAACCAGAGTCCGGGTGCACGGGCTCGCGCAAGACGTTGGAACGACTTCAAGGTGGAGAAGGTCATATTCTACAAGGTGGAGTTTGTTAGGTTTTATGTCGAATATGTGTACAAGTAGGTTACTTGGACTCTGTGCTGTAATAGTTAGGGTTGGTTTAGAGTTGGAGTCGGACTCTAACCAGGCCTCCACTATATAAAGGGAGGCGGCCCTGGTGTAACAATGACAACGACGGCATAATAGTAGCATAGGTCTGAGGAGGTCAGCGGCCGGCATGTGGCTGTGACCTGTGCAGCCGGTATGATACAGTGTTATGGATTGGGGAGGAGCGTCCATAATCAGAGCCCCGCAGATGTAGGCGAAAGCTAAACCGCGTTACGAAATATCGTGTCTCCTGGTGTCGTTCGTGATCTTGCATTGGCGTAAATCCTAACACTTCTATTAAAACCACTGCCACATCAACTCAAAACAACCGTCGAAATCAGCTTTGGGAGAAAAATAACCGGTATTTAGGAGATTAGGAGAGATTCAGTTCAGTCCGAAAAAAAGAAAACCACAGTTCAGTACCACCAAATTGACGAGATCGGCACATATGCAAATCCAGCCCAAACCAGTGCCGCTTAATTTTACCGGTCTGGTGGTCCTGGGCAAAAACGGCCCATTGCCTCCTGAGAAAACAGAGGCCACGGGGTTCCTCTCACTAAAATATCCTCTCACCCAAGACGTCCAGACCTGGAATCCACATCTCCGCGACGCCCACCTCCGCCGCCACTCTGCCCCGATCCGGCGCCGGGGAGCTCGCTCTGTCCCCTCCACTCTCCAGCGCGCCTCGGGTCAGCCGCCTGCAGATCTGCTTCATCTTCACCCATCTTTTTTCTCCTTACCTTTGTTATCTTCTGTAATATTTGATAAGCTTTCCTTCGTTGAGGGCATCGCTGCGGGCTGTTGCTACCTGGCTGGATCGATCGCAAGGGAGGACACGAGAAGGAAGTTGGGAGTCGAATCGAGTTGTTGCTGCCTGCTGCTAGTGGTAGGTACTCTTCCTTCGTTCCTCACAATAGCTAGATCTAGATCTACAAACCGAGGAGAGAAAAAAATCTTTTTTCCCTCTACGATGGCCCTCTCGCGTTGTAATGATTTGTTCTATTTTGATAGACTTTGAAGTTGGACATCGAATCGACGATGGGCCTCTCGCGTCGGTTTCTGAGTCTGATCGTGGACAACCGAATCCCTGGAGCCAAATCACTGCGCCGCATCGACCTGACGCGCCACAAGTTGTTCAAGACATTACCTGCACTGCCACTGAACGGAAACACATCGCAAGAGGCCACCCTTTCGGCCGGCAACCCCAAGTATAAGATGGGGACGATTCGGCTTGCCGCCCCAAGCATCAACTTCCGAGCCTCAGCTACGGGCTTCTATTGGTATATGGACTGTTTCCCGCTTGCAGGTGACAAGCTGCTCTGCACCGACCAATCTGGCCGTACCGCCCTCTTCAACACGGCCATGTGCCAAGCGGAGGCCATACCCTACCTCCACAAGCCCAAGCGTTCGCCCTTGTCCATCTTCGTCCCCAGTGCCGACGACAATGATGGTGGTGGCAGCATCTACATCATGGAGTGTTGTCCCAATCGGGAGCCGGGAGACGCCATACAGCTGAGCCATCAGTTTGAGGCTTTTGTCTCCCGCAGGCCCACCTTGACCTCCTTCACCAAGTCCTGGCAGCATGAACTCCTCCCGCGACCGCCATTCATCTGTAACCCCAAGTACTACGTGCACAACAGCACGCGCCCCATGATCAGCTCATACACGGTGGTCGGTGGCGGCTCCCAAGTCTGCGTATCGGTGGATTGTGCTGGCACCTACTGCTTGGACACGGTGACACACACTTGGACCCAGGTTGGCGAGTGGACACTGCCCTTCGTAGGCAAGGTTGAGTATGTACCGGAGCTGAAGCTGTGGTTTGGCATCTGTGCCAAGGACTTGCAACTGGGTGCTGCTGACCTCTCCACCATGGACATGGACTCCCAGCCACAGCTAGTACGCACTTGGAAGGAGTTTGAGGCACCTCAAGAGTGGACGGAGTTGCAGCATCCTCAGCTTGTCAACCTGGGCTCTGGCAGGTTCTGCATCGCAAGGTTCTTCCACGCTCTAAATCTCATGGCCTTATTTGATTCTGATGATCCAGATGAGGAATATTTTACTGTCTTGACTGGTACGGAGGTGGTGCCGTGTGTTCATGACGGCAATGGGTCTGCCAACGCCACCTGTAGCAATGTCAATGACAGCAACGGGAAAGTGGAACTCAAAATGATCAAGCACAATTCAAGACGCCACATGTCTTATGGCAGCGATGGTACCATTAAGTTAGTGTTCTGAATAAGTTTGGTTCGTTGCTTCCAGACCCCCTGTGTTATCCTATCCATCATTATCTGAATGATTTCAGGACTTTATTTGGTTTGTAAGAGACAACTCGGTATCTTTATCGCAGTTTGAGGACGTACTTTGTCATGAATGTCTCCCTGCTGTGTTATTCGTTTAGTACTGTGTATGGTGATATTGTCTCTCCCAGTGGTATCTTAATTTTGGCTCTACCATTTAGGAGTATGTGGTCATATTGAGAACTCATGTATCTTATCGTAGTTTTGAGGGCTTTAATTGTCATGAGAGTCTACCCGGGCGTGTAATCTGTTTTGTACTATGTATGGTGATATCTCTTGCAATATAACGGTACATTAAGTTGTGTTAATTTAGCCCTACCATTTATCTGGTTATCGTATTTCTATGTAGTGTCCACTGCAACGTTTGTATGCTCTATGTTTGACTCCATGTTTATCCACAAAGCATTCTTCTTTCTTCATGATTCTGGCCTGTGAAATCTAGATGTCTAATGACGCGTGCCGCTACCACAATCCAGAATTTCCTTGGCGATGGAGAATTTTCTTGCGGGGTAAAACAAAACCGCCAAGGAAAATGGGTTTCGCCTTGGGTCCTAAGTGTTCGCAGTGTTACTTCGTCAGCGTTTACATGAACTGCTTCTCCATCTCCATTCAGAGAAGACGAGAGTTCAGTCCACATTTACCATGCATATTTTAGTACTACCTTGTTCACTACCGAAAATGGAAATTCCGTGAGAGCCCAAACCAGTCACGAAAATAGCCAAAACCGTCACGAAAATGGTTCGTGACGTCCAACCGTCATGAAAATCCTCTCATGAATCGGGCTCCACGAAAATACCATTTTCATGACGGTCCACCACAAGGATCCTTTTTCGTGGCGGTAATTCGTGTCGATGACCTCCACGAAATGTATGGTGCCTCCAGGTCTCCAATATTATTTTCGTGGTGGCCAAACATCACGAAAAAACCGCCACGAAAGTATTTCGTGTAACTCATGAAAATTCATTTTCCTATCCGTGTAGAAACCGCTATGAAACACGTGCGGGCCTCCATGAAAAAGCTACCAAGCCAAAGGCAGATTTCATTTTTATGAGCACTCATGCCGCCACGAAAAGTGCCATTTTCATGAGAGTTAATGCCAACACTAAAATAACGCTTTTGTTTTCATGCGGCGTCATGCGCTTCTTGAACTCATGCAAGTAGCGCTGCAGACGACGCCGCCGATTCTTTGCTTTCATTGCCGCCGCCTTGCTTGCTAGCCGCCGATGTGTGACTTTTCTTATTCTTGACGCCATTGCCACCGCCACGGCCGAGGACGCCGCTTTCATCGCCGCCGTGGCCATTCTTCTTGCGCCTTGACGTCATTGCTAGCAATAAGTGAGCCACCGCCGGCGACTGGGCCAGGCCCGAGCTCGGCCCGTTCGCAAGGCATAAATGCCTTCTAGCCCATCTCATTTTTCAGCATATTTTTGGCAATTGGCCCAAGCCCAACCGAGGCCCACCACACCCGCCCACTCGGCCTTGGTCGGCTCCGCCTTGGTCGCTAGCCTCCTCTCTTCCTCGACAAGCGGCGCCGCACGGCTAAGTGCTTTCATGAATCTTTGGGTCGCCTCTTTCGAGGTCAGTTGCCGTCGCCGCTCCGACGGCCCGTCGATCTACTCTTCTTTACCTCTCTAATTTGCTCGATTGGTAGCTTATAGAGTTTTTTCACTTTTTTATACTGTTTTTTCAATACTTCTGTACGGTGAAATTTCTGTACAATCGTACTGAAAAAAGGATCGCCTGTACGAAACACAAAACGCAGGCGCCTGCGTTCTAGTCGGTCCCCTAAAATAATGTCATTTTCAAGAGAGTTCATGCCACCAAGAAAATACTCCACATATCGGTATACACAAAAATATTAGATCCCATTCCAGCAAACATCAATGCATATATATGACCCATATATATGATACAAATATCATTACAGCAGATGTCCATGCATGGATCATTCTATATATCATACAAGTCTATAGATGCAATGGCCGATCGTACATTCATAAGTAGTGTTGACGGTGGGCTAACCGGGGGGTTATCGTCGGCAGTAGATTGAATCGGGGTTATGCGCTAGATTTCGAGCTCAATGGTAACACAAGACAGGGATTATCCAGGTTCAGGCCCTCGCGGCGGAGGTAATACCTTAATCCTGCGTTCTGGAATGATGAAGTTGATCTGATGATCAGAGAGATTCGTATGCCTCTACGGCCCTTACCCCTCCCCTTATATAGTGTAGGGGGATAAGATTACATGGTATGATCTCTGAGGAGTCCGACACGTATACGTATCGGTACTTTACATATATGGATCTCCTAATCAGATGGAATCGACCTCTATCTTCAGGACTATACTTGGGGCCCAAGTTACGTGCAGTCAGAGTGGTTACCATCTTCTCTAGCCGGCTCGGGTCGCCCCCGTTTGCTACCTGATGGGCCGTCCATGAGGATACCCGAGGCCCATGTAATCCACAGTAGCCCCTGAGTGCTTTGCAATCGAGTCAGATGTCCCGCCGACTGGTTCGTCTGATCGTCCCTGTAATCTGAAAGAGATTGTAAAGGACTCAAGAGATCTTTGAGTTAAAACTTTGAGAGCAACGCCCGACTCGGCAATACCGAGATCCGGCAATCGGACTATTTTATGAGGTACGCCACTCTGTTTTCAGTGATGTATTTCATCAATTTAGCTACTTGGCGCCCATTCTCACTATATGAAAATGGCGATTGGCCTATCATGGAGCGCGCCTTAAGCCACGCAAACACAGTTTCCGTCTTGCGGCATACTGCATGTTATGCGTTTAGAATATGTACAACATCAAACTCCTGGTTCTGACTTGCAAAAACAGCACTTGGCCCAGCATGGGGCGCGTTTTCAGCCGGGTGGTACCTGTCCCAAACAGAGAAGGGATCAACTAGCGACCCACTTAAGGGCGTGCCGACTGGATAAAGTTTGGCCGAGAGATATTTTGTATCCGGGCTGTGGTATACAACTGGCGACCTATGAAAGGCATACCTTCAAAGCAGTATCCAAGTTTCATCAACACCCAACCTTGAACATGCAAAGTTGGCTAGTGACCCAACATGGGGTATGCTATGAAACATTTTTATTAGGTGGCGCTTCCGGTCATATGCCCTCGAGGGTGTACCGAGGCCGAATTAGGCTCGATGTCAACATATCGCCACCGTTGGTGGTGTGTTGTTGAGAAAGCCTATTAAGGGATGCCCTTTGCTTAATTAAATTAGGCCCAAGCCCATTTAAAGGAAGGTGAAGAGTCTTCGCGCCATTCGTGCCCAGCCGAAGCGTCGCACGCCGCTGCCGGGAAACGCACCTGCACCCACTTCCATCCCGTCATCATGATGGCTTCACTGTGTTCAGAACGGGTCGCGAGGCGCGCCTCTTCGTGTTGTTCATGTGTATAAAGGCTCCGAAGCGATACGGAGAACTGCATCCAGCCTTCAAACAATTCCTTTTTCTCGCGACACATCCAGCCTCTTCTCCTCTCCCATCTGCCACAATGGAAGTCAAGGTGAAGAAATCGACGGATGGGCTGTGGCCGCCGCAGAGCAAGCTGCAGCCGACGCCACCGCCCACGCCCTCCTGGAAGATCTCTGGAGGCAATGGCGTGAAGCAGCCGCAGAAATCCATGCCGAGGAATCCATCAGGGTTCTGATTCGCGGGTTTCCATAATTGTATTCAGTGCGCACCCAGCTGAAGGACGCACTGGTTGCCTCCATACTGGCAGACGGGTAGTTTTAGGTTTGCCCCTACTGCTGAAAGACAAGAATAATGTCTCCAGTGACAGTATCGGGAGCCTCATCCACCTCGCCAGGGAAAGCAATCTTTTCTTCTTTTGATTCTTTGCAAGCCAGCAACGAGCCTTAGCTCACTGTGCTGTGCCGCAAAGCTCCTTTTGTAATTCGGCCTAAGAGCCGTGCTTCAATGAAAATCTTTTGGCAATCCAAACTGCTCCTACTTTCATTTTGATGCTGCTATTGAATCCCGAACGACTTCATCGTCATCCGAGTGATTAGGCCGTTCCAGATCTCAAGTCTTCACTCAGCACTTCACCGTTCCTCCTCACGGATAGCACTCTGCAAACCCGAGTGGTTTGGCCTAACTTTCGCCACAGCAGCCGCCTTTCGGTACCAAATGAGGCCCAGCTCAAATACGCTCCGTGGCCCTTTAAATTTGGGGACAAGGGAACGAGCCGTTCGACCCCGCCCATTTCTCACGCACTACAAGAAGGACCCCCTTTCACCCACGCATACCTACCAACGCTATAATCATGCATTGCTGGCTAATACAACAGCTACGCATATTATGTGTTGGAGCTATATCCGTAGTAAACCATGTGGACAGCTACGGATTGATGCATTGCTGATTTGTGTGTTGCTAACCTTTATTCAAGTTTTATTTTAGAAACAAGGAAATAATAATATATTTAAATAAAAAATAGCATATATAGAAATTGGGGCTCGAGGAGATCAGGGAAGGACACAACACAGTGGCGTATAAAGAAAATTGGAATGAGAGGGGGCTGAAATGGAAACATATAAGGATATATAGTATAGCTACACAATTGGTTGTGGCTATTTATGGGTTTTTATCTTCTGAAAACGTTGCAAAATATTTTTTTTTGAATTCAAGCTCCAAAATATCTTTCATGTCTAACTTTGAAAATATGGAATTGATAGACAAAAGGTGAATTTCTCATTGATAATTCAAGTTGACCATATTTTTTTAAAGCTCAATTGCATAAGTTTAAATGAATATAAAATATGTAAATTTAGATTACATATATGTAAAACACAACAATCATGTATGTTTCATCTAATATTATGCAATTGAAACTTATATGTAATTGAGCCGCTAGCTCCTAGCCTCCGCACCAGCAGCCCCGCCGCCGTGAGCCGCTCTGGCCCTTCCTACCGCCGCCGCCCCCCCCGCCCTGCGTCGGCCCGCCACCCGCCGCCCCGCGCCACCGCGACCAGCCCCGCCCGTTCAGCCGCCGCCCCCGCCCGGCGCCGCCCCTTCTGCGCCGCCCTCCGCCGTCCACCGCGCCGCCACTCCGCCGTCCACCGCGCCGCCCCTCGCCGTCCAGCGCGCCGCCCCTCCGTCGTCGCCCGCGTCGCCCCTTGCCGTCCAGCGCCCCCCCTCCGCCGTCCACCGCGCCGCCGCCTCCCCTCGGTTCGTCGCCCCGACACCTCCAAGGCTGGCCTCCGTTCCCTGCCCCGCCGCCTTCGTTCCCCCACCCCGCCGCCTTTGAGGCCACCCCTCGCTTCCTCGTCCCGTATTAGAATTTTTTAACAAAATATCACCTATCCACATTTTTGAATGACATTTTTTATCTAATACAGGACTGAATCAGATCTTGTTGTTTATCTGCTTTTGTTCTGCATCATCTAAACTAAGTATAGATTAACTGATGCATATTCAATTATGCACCTTCTTTCAGTGTTTCTAAAGCGAAATTCGGTGCAGCAGATAATTGCCGAGCAAGCTCCAGATACCACCCTTTCATTGAGATGCAGCAGCCTGTGGTTGGAGGCATGATGGATAACATGTTATACCCTTCTGCTTCAACTATTGGTAGTAAAGGTAAGATCTAGTCCTATACATTTGAGTTTCCAACTTTCCATGCTGATGCTTTTTTTTATAATCATTTTGCTTTCCAAACAGTTTCAGGTTATTATGGTGAAATGCAGCCAAGAGCAGCCAATTTAGATAGTCATTCATTTACTCACCATGACATAACTAGAATGTTTGATAATGCCAGCACCGGGCTGAGAGACATTTCCAAAACTGTATTTGATTCATTGCCATTTGATGAGCCCTTCACAGAATATTCAACTGGGTTCACAGAGCCAACACTTTATTCTTCATTTCCCACCCTAGAGGCTAACAATCTGGATGATAGCTCTTGCCTAGAGACATTTACATCTTAGGCTCTATACACTAACAACCTCAGCCAGCAGGAAGCTGATGCCCTGAGTTTTGCAGGCATACCATTGCCTGAGGTACTTCATTTTGTCTTTATGCCTTTCTGTAAACTGAGAAAAATCTTTAATGACTGTTTTGTTCATGACAGCAATAGCACCATGGTTTAAAATTGTCCGGTTCTAGCGGGAAATTATCCGGTTTTAGCGGGAAATTATGACTTGCAAGCTGCCGCCAACCAAATGTAGTCTTTTCTGCATCCAAGCAAAAACAGTGAATGAGAATCTAAAGATGAGTGCTGCCCTCATCTCTTGGTTTGACTTGGTTTTCATTTTACTTGACAAGCCAGATGAGTTGCTAGATAAGAGAGTATCAGACCACATAATGGCAGCAAGTCTTTGTTAACCATGTTTCTGTAGCCTGTAAGAATGCTTGTCTGTTTTTGTAATATATTTCTAAGTAAATAACTAACACAAAAAATTAAAAATTTTCTGCAAGCAGCTCCATACCAATGGTGGAGATCATCTTACATCCAACAGGAGGATAAGAGCAGGTCCTTATATAACTCCATACTGTTTTGTAGTTCCTTTTCTTTTTGTTTCTGTCACACAACTGAAACCTTAGCCATCATTCTTGATTTGCAACTTTGCTCAGTGCCACAATGTAATGGTTGGTGCAATGGGATTTGGTAACTATGGAGATTCATTAGCTTCAAGGCTGAGATAGCACCCAGATAAAGACAAGGATTTTGTTCCATTACCTGGACCATTACTTCATATGCATATAACTTATGCAAGGAACGAAATTTTCCCCCAGGTATCTTATAATTTTAATTGTGCTCATAAATACTATAGATGCAATAAATGAGTTATCTTTTGTGTATTGTTTTTTCAATCTTAAAATGTTATGATTTCTAGTGAGTAATTTTATATGATTTTTCTATTGGTTCAGTTAATGTTCGAAGTAGATGTTACTGAAGAATTTGACATGAGAGAAGAAGATTGGGCTTTCTTACCGGTATGGCATTCTTAGCCATCAAACCAGTTGCAAATATGTTCTATTTGTCTTTTATAGAACCTGAGTTTTATCATGCCTTTATTTGTTGTCCACCCCAATTGTATGATTGGATGATCCTAGCTAACTGTAGCCTGTACATTTACTAAGATCTCATTTGTTTCTGCATTTACTATCAATGTTGTTGATGTTATGCTATTGATGTTATGCAATGTTTTTTTATTATTTCAATATCATGTGTTTGTTTGTTTAAACTCTTTCATTACAATGATGTTCCGATCAAAAAGATACCAAAAGGAGCTACTTCAGGAATGATCTTTAAAGTAATATGTCTTATATGTTTTTATTTTTTAAATCACTTTAGTGTTATACTAATTTTTTTATCTCATATCTCTACTATTATAAAGCACCTAATGGACGTGGTGGTTGTTCGAACTTTCAATCTAGACCGTTCATCTCGCGTGTGATAACTTGCTTTGCACCGTCCGATTCCGATCTACTCGCGGCCCATTCGTCCGGTGATTGCGGAACGCGTCCCCGTCCTCAACGAACCGCGCAAAACCATCCCTTCCATCGTCCCCCTCTCTCCCTCCCTCCTCCACCGCACCTCCTCCCCGCTGCCCCTCCCTCTCTCTCTGCGCGATCCGCTCTCCGCTGCCCCCCGCCGCAGACCACCTCTCTCCCTCCCCGCTGCCCTCCTCTTTCTCTGCCGCATCAGCTCTCCGCTGCCCCCGCCGCCGCCGCACCCGCCGCCTCATCCCCCCGCCGCCCTCTCTCTCTCTCTATCATCTCCCTCACCCGCAGCCCCCGCCGCACCCCCCTCTCCGCCGCCTCATCCACTCTCGCAGATTGAGATGGATCCGAAGGATTATAGATGGATATTGCACATATAGAGTTGAATTCGGTTGGGATTAAAGTGCAGATGCTTCAGGTTCTGATCCTCTCGTAGGCCGCTCATTGTGTGGTGAGTTTTCGAAACGAATTTTGTGGTGAGATTAGAGTTCTTGAGATGAATTTGAGTTTTGTCGCAGAGCAGCGGGTGCTATTAGAGCATCCCCTGCAAACTAACTCACTTGTGGCTGGTTTTCTCAAGGTTTATTTTTGTATTTGATCTGCGTTGCTCCGGATTTGTTACAAACCGAGGCTCTCATTTGTTAAAGCGTTGTTATTTTATTGGCGATATTAACATTTAACATGTAATGCATAATTGTTCTTTCTATCAATTAATCAGAGGCTCTCATTTGGGTGCTTCTTTCTATCAATTAATCAGAGGCTCTCATTTGTTAAAGCGTTGTTATTTTATTGGCGATATTAACATTTAACATGTAATGCATAATTGTTCTTTCTATCAATTAATCAGAGGCTCTCATTTGGGTGCTTCTTTCTATCAATTAATCAGAGGCTCTCATTTGTTAAAGCGTTGTTATTTTATTGCTGATAAAAACATGTAATGCATAATTGTTCTTTGGCTCCCATGTTTCTTGGCAATTTTTACATTTTGTTGTGCTATAACTGCTAAATGTCTTGATTGGGCTGCTATTGAGTAGGAGCATAAACGGATTGTTCTTTGAAGTGAACCTTTAATTGGTTTTGTGGTTTAAACATTGGCCCTCTGTTTCACGCCGAATTGGTTATTTTGTCCAAATTGAATGCATCATTGTTGACCACAGGTTATTGTTTTTGGATAAATGAATTAAGCCATGTGATTAACAGCGCAGGAGATCATGGCTGAGATTTTCTGCTCTTTTGCTACATAAATTAGACCCACCCAATCGGTGGCCTTCAGAAGTGCTTGTCTAACAGGTATTTCTTCATCCTTTAGTCTTTACGTGTGGTGATCTTTCATTGATTTCTCATATTTAATTAATTACTTCTTTTGCTATTGAATCCCAGGTCAGCTTTAACATTGAAGATAACCTGTGTATAGAAAATGAGTGAAAACTGATGTATATATTTTGTCCATAATTACTCAGATGGCTTCTTTCTTTTGGCCTCATCTCTACATGATAACTTGTCATTAGGATGTAATTTTTTCAGTTCTTTACAATTATGAATAACGATCCTGCCATTGGGTGTGTACATATTCTTTTGCTGCCATCTTACTTTCAAATAACACAATAGTGCGCTATTTTGTTTTCTATCTCCTTCTTCACACACACAAGTGTGCCTCATAGTCCTTTGTTGCTTTTTTTTCAATCTTACTTGTGCAAGGCAAATGCTCTATAGAAAGAACATGACTTGGCCAAGGATGGCACGACCAGGAAAAATAAAAAGGACAAAGCGTTGTTATTTTATTGGCGATATTAACATTTAACATGTAATGCATAATTGTTCTTTCTATCAATTAATCAGAGGCTCTCATTTGTTAAAGCGTTGTTATTTTATTGCTGATAAAAACATGTAATGCATAATTGTTCTTTGGCTCCCATAGGGTGCTTCTTTCTATCAATTAATCAGATTAGCATGCATCACTGTACGGCCAATATCATGCTCGGATCAGTCGATATCATGATGAGTTAATGTTGAACACTGAGTACACAAATTAGATTGAGATTTTTTCAATGTAAGCAGAAAACGTTAGTGCTAGGACACACACATTTTTTCGTCCATTACAGGAAATAGTAATTGTCTTATAATTCAATGCTGCCACAACTGGATTTTATTTACACTTTTGTTGCGGATGTTATAATGATTCCAATAATTTGTATTTATTGGTTTTCAGAATTTTATTGAGTTTTATTTTCACTGATGACAGATAAGACATTTCTTCTCGTTGTGATCCCTTGAACATAATGTCGCGAACTCCGACCAACAAATCCTCAAAAGGAAAAGAAGGTATTTATAATTGTCATATCCAGATTTTATTTTAGATTATGGTTTTCTTAATTCTAATCACATACTATATGAAAACAACGTTGTAGTGTTTGTCGATCATAGTGTCCCAAAGAGGCCATGCCGCGTTACACCTGGTTCATTATACATTCGAGAGAACTTAAATGTCAGGCTAGAAAATGTTTCGGACGATGAAAATGTACCACCGCCACTGTATTCACCTTTTGGCGTGAATAGCACACTGACGGGGTATGCTACAGCAACGCAAGCTGAATGTTCAAATGGTATGCCAATTGACGCTACATATATGGTTATATTAAGCATATATGCGCTATTTTGATGCATTTATAACCCGATTGTCTCCATATATTTGATTTATAGCAAGGAGACAACCCCTCCAAACTTCACAAACTGTAAATTTTGTGTCTGGCCAAACTTAATCCACAATAGACTATGGAGGCACCCCAAATTCAAGCTCTGCGCAAGACGCCAGAGAATTGGCAAGAGATCGTCGTAGGATTCTATTGCGAAGAATGACCGAACACCAAAGAGAAGAGCACAACTCTCGTCGCAGAGCAGCTAGACAAAACCAGTCAGACAATGTTAGGTCAGAGATCAATGCGGCGCGTAGATTAGCCAGGCAAAACCAACCGGTCGAGGTTAGGGAGGAGATCAATGCGTCTCGAAGAGCATCATCGCAAAGGCTACAACCAGAAGAGAGACAGAGACTACTGGATCGTCGGCATTCAAATTATGCGTCTAGACGTAACACCCCGTGTGCTGAATCAATTGCAATCCAAAGTCCAGAAGTTGCTAGCCCTTCGACCAATAGACAATCAGCTGTTGTGCTTACTTCTGGTGGTCTAGATAACACCCCATGTGCACCAGTTCTATCAGGTAAAACACACTTCTATTTTCTTGTGGTGGTTATTAATACCTGATTAATCACCAACCACTAAACAAGGTGGAAAATGTAGATGAGGGTGTCGATGGTGTCCTAGACGAGGAGCAGTATATCGTTGATGATGGAGGTAATTTTCTTGTTTCGTCTATTTCTGCCATATTAATTATACAAGCAGTAGTAATATGGGTTACGGTAATATGGTATGATTTGTTTCAGTTGATGATAATGGTATTTTAGACGACGTCCAAGAAACAGAAGGTTCTTGTTCAACAGAACCTATTTTAAATGATCCTTGTGATCATGTGTATGGCAACATCCCGCAGAACACACATTTGCTGAGGCCCGAGCTAGACTGTGAGAAGTGCGGTGCGAAGAGATTTCAATACGAGACAAAGGGCTTCTGCTGCCGCGACGGAAAGGTCAATCTGGCAAACCCGGACGTCGATGATGAGCTTGTGAGACTATGGACGAGCTTAGAACACGACACAATTTACTTTCGAGACAATGTTAGATTCTTTAATGGCCATTTCTCTTTTACTACCCTTGGCGTTAGCTTAGATGAGCAATACGCCAACATGAGGGGCGGTAATTACACATTCCGCGTCCATGGAGGGATTTATCATAATGTACATTCTTTTGGTCCGAGAGACTCTGGCCCGCATCATCTTGAGCTTTATTTTTATGACAACGATCCCACACTTGCTCATCGATTTCGGCATTCTCCTAACTTGGACCAACAGGTCATAAGAAATCTTGTCAGCATTATGCGTGGTAACCCGTATTCTCAAACCTTTAGGAATCTCGGGCAGGTCGGAGATATCTCGATGAATATCGTGTCACTCTAAACCTTGATCCTAGGTTGGACCAAAGAGTTTACAATACACCTATAACTTCAGAGGTTGCCGCGATATGGGTTGAGGGAAATGAGCTACGTCCGGGGTTCGATCGTAGCATCAACCTGTACGGAAACAACAACACGAGGCATACCATCCAGCCACACTTTGGTTGTTACGACCCACCGTCGCACCCTCTATTTTTCCCAAAGGTGAGCTTGGATGGCATCGTAATATCCGAAGGTTGGTGTGTCTCACGACAGACGATCGCTAATCCATCGGACAACCATGACGAGGAAGGTTAGTGATCGTTTAAAAGAACATAATGCTCATACTTGCATTTTACATTATTTGACACGTTACCAAATTGCCTCTGTAGGGAGTGGTAACAGTTCACCGTGATTCGCTAGAGAGTATTATCGCTACAAGTTTCAGATACGTCGTGGTATATTCAACCTGTTTTATATGGGTCGCGTCTCTTGCAACAATACGCGGTTGATATGTACATCAAGATAGAGGCGGTAGCGATTGAACTACATTAGATATAACCGGAAGAACATAAGGCGACCAGATCGGATTGCTTGATAGCCTGGAGTAGGTGAAATTCGTGCGGTAGCGGTTGGAAAAAGAATAGTCTTGCCTCCTTCGTTCATAGGGAGGTCGTGACATGAAGCGTCGATTTCTAGATGCTATGGCTTTGGTACAATGATCTGCAAGCCGACGTGTTCCTCACGATGACATGCAACCCTTATTGGCGAGGAGATAGTGGATGAGCTTTTGCCTAGTCAAACTCAAGTGATCGCCTCGACATCGTCAGACGTGTTCAGGCGGTTTGAGGAGCTTAAAGCAACTCTTCGAGAAACATATTCTCGGGAATGTTGTTGCGTATGTTTATGTGGTCGAGTTTCAGAAGAGGGGTCTTCCGCACGCGCATTTTCTCCTAATAATGAACGGACGATATAAGTTGACATCTCCGGAGCAGTACGAATGCGTCATCTCGGCCGAGCTGCCAAATAAGGCCAAGTATCCAGAGTTATACAAGATGGTCGTAAAGCACATGATGCACGGCCCCTGCGGGAGACTCAAACCGAACAATGTGTGCATGAATGAGAAAGGTAAGTGCAAGTGCCACTACCCTCGCCCTTTTAACTCCGAAACCATCCAGGGCACGGATTCTTACCCCTTGTATAGAAGACGTGACGATGGGAGTAAAGTTAAAGTTCGAGGTGCATGGCTAACAAACAGATGGGTTGTACCGTACAATCCGTACCTCCTAAGAATGTTTAATTGCCACATAAATGTTGAGGCGTGTTCTAGCATAAAGGCTGTCAAGTACCTTTTCAAATACATATACAAGGGGCATGACCGGGCTTCTGTTTCTCTCGGTGAAGCCGGAAGCAACGAGGAAGTCGATGAGATTAAACTTTATAGGGATGCTAGGTGGGTCACACCGCCAGAAGCCCTTTGGAGGATATACGGGTTCGATCTAAGCAAGATATCGCCACCCATGAAGCAGTTGCAACTCCACCTTCCCAACATGCACATGGTCTCGTTCCACGCAGGGCAGGATATCCATGACGTCGTCGACCGACAAGGTGCAGAGAAGACCATGTTGACCGCATACTTCGAGGCAAATAGGAAATACGAGTGGGCTCGTGGCATCCTCTATAGGATTTCCGCAAGTTTTATCTGGCAACAAAGGGCAAGCTCGAATCCAGAAGAGGAACACAAATTGGGAGGTTGTGTCGCAAGCCCGGTGAGGAGCGATACTTTCGAGGATCCTCCTAAATCATGTTGGCGGCGCGACGTCGTTTGAGCACCTACGGACGATGGGCGGTGTCTTTGGTCCCTCATTTCGGAGGTCGGAAACGAGAGGACTCATGGAGGCGAACAACACTATAGAAGATTGTCTAATGAAGCCGAAATATTTCAGATGCCGTGTGCCCTTCGGAGGCTATTTGCGACCATATTGGTCTACTGTGAGCCTAGCGATGTTCGTGGGCTATGGAACAGACACCTCGATGCAATGTCGGAGGACTATGGCCGTTCCCATACGCCTGCACATGCGATCGAGCAATTGGTCCTTATTGACATTAGACGCATCCTCCAGTCGATGGGAAAGGACATAAAAACGTTTCCCTTGCCTGCAATCGATGAGTCGTATGCCAACATGGGAGTTGAGCCACAGGAGATCATAGACGAGACCAGCATTGGAGTGGAGCCACATGAGGTCACTATTTTCGAGTCTCTTAACCTAGAACAGAGATCCGCATATGATCGGGTACTAGCTGCAATCGAGAGTGGTAAGGGAGGTGTATTCTTCGTTGATGGACCAGGAGGAACGGGGAAAACTTTCCTTTACAAGGCGTTGCTCGCCACAATACGTTCGCGTGGGGAGATAGCTGTGGCGACCGCGACGTCTGGTGTTGCCGCATCCATCATGCCCGGAGGAAGGACCGCACATTCTCGGTTTAAGATACCCCTTGATGCCCAAGATGGAGTGATGTGCACCTTCACAAAACAAAGTGGCACTGCTACTCTCCTGTGGAGATCATCGCTCATCATATGGGACGAAGCCTCCATGACAAAGAGACAAGCGGTCGAGGCCCTAGACAACAGCATGCGTGACATCATGGAGCGTCGTGATGTTCCGTTTGGGGGAAAGACCGTTGTCTTCGGAGGTGACTTCGATGTGTGCTCCTCGTCAGACGGAAAGGACACGGCCTCGGATAGTAAACTCGACCCACGCAGTCATATTTATGGGATTACATGCACCACCGGGCTTGTCCGCAACATGAGGCTGAAGCCGATCCCGAGTTTGCGAGTACCGCCTACGAATCGGCAATGGAGTGGAGGATGCGGATGATGAATGTTTTGTTAGGCTTCCTAACGAGATATGTGTTCCATCTTTAGGGGAGGAGGCCGATCTC
This sequence comes from Raddia guianensis, assembly GCA_036346415.1. Taxonomy (NCBI): domain Eukaryota; kingdom Viridiplantae; phylum Streptophyta; class Magnoliopsida; order Poales; family Poaceae; genus Raddia; species Raddia guianensis. The sequence continues at coordinate 38,218,141 of CM070544.1, forward strand.
GACGGGCTGATAGATAGAGTATTCCCGATGCTTGGATCCGACCAAAATGATCCAAGATACATCACCTCACGTGCTATACTCTCAACCCGAAATGAGTGCGTCGACAGTATAAATAGAAAGATGATTGATCGGTTTCTTGGGGAGGAGATGATTTACAAAAGCTTTGACAGTGCGGAGGACGATCCACATTGCTATTATCCGGTTGAATTCTTGAACACCCTAACCCCTAGCGGGATTCCTCCGCACATGCTAAAGCTGAAGATCAATTGCCCGGTGATTCTTCTGCGGAACATCGACCCCGCAAACGGATTGTGCAATGGGACAAGGCTGATTGTTCGGGGGTTTCAAAGAAACGCTATCGACGCCGAGATCGTTGTTGGCCAACATGCTAGGAATAGGGTTTTCCTTCCTCGAATACCACTGTGCCCCTCCGACTCGGAGATGTTCCCATTTCGTTTCAAGAGGAAGCAATTCCCTGTAAGGCTCAGTTTTGCGATGACGATCAATAAAGCTCAAGGACAAACCATCCCTGACGTCGGTATCTATTTGCCGGACCCGGTGTTCTCCCATGGGCAACTCTACGTCGCGCTGTCAAGAGCTACTTCAAGAGAAAATATCACAGTGCTAGCTGTATCTGATAAGGCCAAATCAAATCGACGGAGCTCAAGGGGTACCCGTGAGACGTTCACCAAAAACATAGTATACAAGGAAGTGCTTACGGCACCAACATGACAACAGGTGGGATTCTAGGATATTTTGTCCTCTTCATATTCAGCATGTAAGTTCTGTCCTTGGTTTACTCATTTTACATTTTACATTGAAACAGGTGCCGCTGGGAAACTTTGAATTAGATTGGCTTCTTTTTACCGCTGACGTGTACTTTTCAAGGGCCGTGGAGAAAAAATTGGATGTTTATTTAGTTACAACTCATGCCTCGCATTGGGAGGTGGTTTATACTCATTTATACAAGCTTGTTGGTGGTTGAATTCTGTTTACTTATTTGCTGCTGTCATTTTTTCTGGTTTATAAAATTTCGGATGTTGATTGATTGATTAGTTTTTTGTGTTACTGTTTGATACTGCAAGTCATTTGTTTGCATATCATCATCGAGGTTTCTTATCTTGCCCTTTTTATTCCCAGCAGCACATAATTTCTTCGAAAATGATTTTCATCACACATACACCTGATGAAGTACATGATGTTGATGAAGTGATAATCATTACTCTAATAATTTATCTAGGCTGCATTGGCAAGCTGTGTGTGGCCTTGTATTTGTATGCTCTACTCCCATAGATAATTCGAAGCTGGTGCCTGGTGGTACCTTTCTTCCTATTGTCTTATACATTGATGACATTTTTTGGGCCTTGATTGATAAATTTTACAAGTATTCTTGTACCTTTGCATTTGTAGCTATATGGCCTCATGCGTACCTGACGCTGAGGGCCATGGTGCCATTGCCCTGAGAGACACCAGCCATATCTTAGACTCAATGGAGTCTGCCAGGAGATTATGAAACACGCTACTGTCAAGTATCTAAAAAATGCCAATTTTTATTGCTTGCTGAGATTGAATGCTGGCCACATGACTACTTGTGCGTGTGTACACCCTGAATCTATGGAGCAACGGTGCGGGTAGGGAGCTCAGCGCCGGTGCCGAGGGCGGACGTGGCACTAGAGAGCATCTGCAACATCAAGGAGGCGCTGCTGAAGCTCTGGGCGGCCGGCGACGAGCACGCTGAGGCCGTGCTCCGGCCCATCGCCGTCCAGATCACAGTGCTCGCATATACACACATGAAGATGAAGCCGCCTTTTTTTCATGTAAACAAACAAAGAATTCTCCGATCTATCAGTCCTTAATTTATTTGTTATTCATATGTGGTGACTTTATTATTTTTGTATATAATATTAAGTATTACATTTGATTAGAACTCTGGAATGCTGACATGAGCCTGGATGTACACTATTTGGATCGATCATCAATGTGTCTCTTGATTGATAGTCCAGTTGCCTTGTAATTATGTATATACGTTTGCACGAATAAATTCTTCAGACACGGATTCAGAACGTGCTGCCTTGTTAGCATTGTCTTTTTAGGTCATTGATCTGAGAAGCTTGGACCTAATTTCGATATTTTTTCATTGCGCTAATTAGCCAACACGAACGGCCAGTAGTCTCTAATTTCTTCATTTCGATCTGAGTAGTAATTATGGAATGCTGAGTAGTTGCTAATCGAAGCCCAAAGCAGCTGAAAAACTGAAAGCTAAATCGAAAGGCCAAGCCATCTCTACGGCCATACGTGGCCAGCCCAAAGCCCAAAAACTGAGAAGCCATCAGCCAACATCTAAATCCCTAAAAAACACCGTTTCAATACCTATAAGATTGATTCTGGTTACCGCCCTTCACGGCTGCACCTGCACCGCTGCACATGCACGTGAACAGGCGAACAGTTCGCACGTCATACATTGAGATCGGATCGGTAATCTACTAATCATTCTCTCAATCTCTAATGTCTGAATTAATACCCCGTTACGGCATTACTAATTAGCTATTGTCCGATTATGTTTTATGAATTTGTGATATTGCTATACATTAATACATATGCATCGAATAGATAATTTATTAATTTCTCAATTTCCCATAACCATTGTTGTATTTTATTCGGGCAATATGCCATGAGTGCCTATCATTATGTTGTTTATTTAATATATATAATTATTGTTATTTTGCAGACCTTGTGATATTTTCTTCTCTTTAGTAGCCAAAGCAGTACATGTTTTATAGCAATATTTTACACTTCACTCTTTACTGCCTCTTGTATTTAGTTTGTTTATATTTATTTTGACTTATTCAACTTTTATTACAAAAGGAAGTGTTTCGGAAAATCCTATGAACCGTCTTCTTGATCCACCTACCCCTAATTAGCGTGGATAACATCTCCTTGTTGATTCAGATACCCTTAATTTAGTGTGATTAGCATTTAATTAATTTTTTGGCAGATTGTTGGCAGAATTCAGTGTACTTTTATTTATTTTTAAGAACATCAGCTGGTTGACCATTGTTTCCCGTCCAACTGAACTAGAGGTTAAGAATATATGCAATGCTTTTATGCCCGGATCTATTTTCACAAGGTTTTCTGAACTAACCTGTGTTTAAACTTTTCCCTGATCATGCATTGTAATATACAGAATTTTTTAGTTAACTTTGTCAAAGTGATATTTGCTTTGATTTGTACATGTTCTTTCTATTGGGTAGAATATTATAATGAAGAAAAGCACTCCCAAGGTTCACCTAACTGGAAATTGGCTTGAAATGTTGCCAATTTATGATGAAATGTTGCCGAAATTTATAGAATCGCATACTTGTGGAAGTAAGCTCTTATGATGAAATATTGTTGAAATGTATAGGATCGCATGATGGCTATCTAAGTTAGCACATCTCGTCTCATAAATCACCCTTTGTAATTCCGTATGTTGTTTAATATTATGTTTTCCTTTCATCACTTTATGTTTTATATTTAATATCTGCATTTTTAATATTTAATATGTCACGATTAATTGTTTTCATATCATCACAAGGTTAAGCCAAACTCTTGAGCTGTTCTGACTCCATGGAAGGAGGATCTTCTTCGAATACCACCGACCTATCGTATGTTACAGGCATTTATCGAGTCGGTATGTACAAATTATTTGTCGAGTTCTATATTTCCTCTAATTGCATATGCATGTTTTTTATAATGCCGTAATGTTGAATCTAGATTTGTAATCTGTAGCTGTAAGAAATTTTTATGAAGTCACAATGTGTGCGACAATGGTGCATCTTCTAGGAGTGAACTATGGAAACGTAGATAATGTACTTCTTGTGAAGGCGGAAGGACTTGCGATATTCAATCCAGTCTTCAACTGCACGATGGTGGTGCATGCAAAGACTAACGCAAAAGGTGGCTTCAAATTTGCCGTCCACTATGACGGCGATTTATATGTGTCGCTTTCTACTCTAGATATCGCTGAAGAACTTCAGGACACAAGAGAAAGTTTTGGACATGTCAATGTGACTTTCCGTCGGGTACATCGAATAATTCCATTCAATGCTGTTGCTTCGGATCCATGCACCACCACTCCTGTTGTGGAAAAGCCGTCCATTGGAGAGATGAGAAATAGTACGAGCATGCGTAATGCTTCAACCGAGCATCTTAAATATATGGCCAGTAATTTTGGAATTATGCCGTATCCTCAAAATGGTATGTATATTATCATTTTATTCACTTGCGAATTTCTTGCATTGCGTTTAACATACATCTATTTCTACTTACATATCTGATACGTGCAGTGTCACGAAGGATAGGAAAGACCATGGTCGACCTACTAGGAGTGGAGTATGGCACGGTTGATAACGTGCTTCTAATAAAAGTGCAAGGGGTTGCACAATACAATCATGTGTTTAGTGCAACGCGAGTCATGTAAGCCAAAGTTCATAATAGAGGAGGATTTCGTTGTGCCGTTCATTTCAATGGAGACATCTTTGTATCCGTTCGGTCATCAGATGTTGCCGATGACCTTGAGGATACAAAAGAAAGCTTTGGCATGGTAGACGTGGTATTCAGGCGTATCCACCGTCTACTTTGTTTTGAACATGTAGGTTTGGATCCATGCACCTCAAGTCCAATTGTGTCATAGCCTTCAATTGGGATGTTGAGGAAGAAGAGGAAGCGTCGTTTTAGTATCTAAATTTATATTCTTTGATTTTGGATCATGTTTTATTTTGAAGCATAACTGACCGTTGATGCTTGATGAGACCTTTTAATGTGTGATTTATATTCATAGCCACATGCTTGCATTTTGTGACTATCATGTCATAATGCTTATATGATTTAGTATTTTTATTTCTTTCGATGGTTTCTAAATTTTGTCATAGTGTTAGTTGATTTAGTATTTTTATTTCTTTTGTTGGTACCTAAATTTGGTTACTATGGTGGTTGGTGACCAATAATTTTTATGTCAAATAATATTTCAACCTAAACGATCCAAGCTACAACATGTCACGTGCTACACTCTCCATCGTTTCTGCAAATCACCCTTCATTCTAATATTTTTGTCTACGAATTATGTTTTCCTTTCATCCTTTATGGTCCGTGACAGAGCACGGGCATTTTACTAGTATGTTATAGAACCTACAAAGCAATACAATGAAAATTTTGGATAATAATCCTATGACGGTATGATTCTTTAAAATCCTTACAGTGATGAATTGCTTACTTTGTTAAATATTTACTTATTCGTGTACTTGTATATGCCAATTAGATTGGGACTAAAGTATTCTTGAAGAGTTGAAAAAAAGCAAAAAAAAAATGTGGCACTTGGTACGATCATGAGTTGTGATCCAAAAGAGGAACTCCATGGTGTTCAACTAGAAAATGAATTTTGGATGGTACGTGTGGATGTTGCAATAGAAAAACATGAAGAATTAATACGTCCATTTAAAAGTTACAAACTAATGTGCCATGCAGAGGGAGCTAACATTGCGTGGCCTACAACTTTTGTACGGTGATTCTTCCAATTATTTTTTATTAGCCCGATTTATTTTAGAATGGTGCATTAATGTATTCAACATTTCCATGATAGGGTTGACAAGATAAACGGATGATTCTATGAAGAACATGTCCAATGCAAAGAAAGGATAGATGGGGCTGCATATGTTTTTTATTTATTTATTTTATTATTGATGTACTAGATAAAATGTTTATGTCTTGTATTATGGAACACGACATGATGTTTCGTGTGGAATATGACAATTTCTATATATAATATGATTTCAATAATTTTCTTGTTATATTCCTATTGTTTGCATTCCTTTTGATAATTAAGTTTTTTGACATAATTTGCAAATATTTACCTTGGTGCATGGTTAACATATATGGATGTATCTTTGTGTAACTACATCTGCTGCTACAGTGACTAAATAACTAAAATCATACAATTGATTATAACTAGCAACGCATGCATAATCTTGGTTAACTTATGAGTCATCCGTGTTTTTCAAATTACCAACGCATGGATAAGCGTAGTTAGCCAACAATGCTTTCTACTACTGTTACCAACGGATCTCTATACGTAGTAATAGACCTTTGCTACGGCCTCTACAGCAACGCAGATTAAATGCGTTGGTTTAGACCATAGCAATGCATATTTGAGCTTTTAGCAATGCATGTATACGTTGCTATAGGGGGTTTCTTCTTGTAGTGACGCCAGCAGTTTCATTCGCTCCAGCGAACTCCGCCGCTAGGGTTTTCTTCCTTCGCACGCTCCGCCACCGCCGATCCCGATCCAGCAATGGCTCCACCATCTCCCACCGCTGCAAAGGCGATCAAAAGTTCCAAGGAGTGGATGAAGTCCATTATTACGGACTGACGACTGCAGAGGCTCCTGTCCGCCGGAGTGCTTCCTTCGGAAGAGTTGATCTCGTGGCGCGCCGCCGCCGCCGCCAGTGAGTCCTCTCCCACCCCTCGTTCTGACGAGGTAGTGGTATTCGAGTCCTTTTTCCTTCGCGGCCTTGGCCTCCCTTGCTCCTCCTTCCTTAGGGGGCTTCTGCATTTTTATAGGATAGAGTTGACTCACCTCAACCCCAATTCCATTTTTCAAATCACCATTTTTGTTCATGTTTGCGAGGCGTATCTGGGGATTGCGCCCCACTTTGACCTTTTTAGATCTCTTTTCCTTCTCAAACCCTTCCCCAACAAAATAGCCCCCAAAGCCATGGAAGGCGCTGGCTTCCAATTGCGGGATTTCGGAGGAGGTTTTGAGGCATGAGATTCCGAAAGAAGGAGGTGTTCATGGAGGGCTGTTGGCGATCTGTTCAAGATGGCGAGCGGGTCGGGTGGCGATAAATCTATCGACAAGCAATTGGCGTTGGTGGAATCGTAGGTCGGTAGGATGAAGCCGATGGGTACGAAATTCGGCTTGGTGAGATTTGACGGTACGGGAAACTTCAATTTATGGCAGGCGAGGATCCAGGATCTCCTGGTGCAGCAGGGGATCGTGGTGGCTCTCAGGGCGGATAAACCGGAGAAGGTGGAGGCCGATGATTGGGAGGAGATGCGGTTGCAGGCAGCAGCAACCATACGTCTTTGTCTCTCAGATCAGGTCATGTACCATGTCATGGAGCTGTCATTACCAAACAAAATTTGGGACAAGTTGGCCAGTCAGTTTATGTCTAAGACTCTGACCAGCAAGCTGTATCTGAAACAGAAGTTGTAAGGACTGAAGATGCAGGAGGGGTCGGATCCGCAAGCACACATTGATATTTTCAACAGGTATGTTACGGATCTATCACATCTGGAGGTGACAAATCGCTGATGAAGACAAGCCAATTATTCTTCTTTGTTCGTTGCCTCCGTCCTATGAGCATTTGATCACAAAGCTGACGTATGATAAGGATAGCATCAAGACTGAGAATATTACTGCGGTGCTTATGTCTCATCAATTGAGGAACAATAACAATGGAGTGGAAGAACCTCGTTCTGTTGCTTTGCTAGTCTCAGGTGATCAAGGCGGTCATGGGATCGAAAAGAAGAACAAAAAAAATAACAGGACGGTGCGATGCTTCAGATGCAATGAGTGGGGGCACATAAAGAGGGACTGTCCAGTCCACCAAAGGGAGCAGTCGCTAACGTGGCAATAGGCTCAAGTGACTTAGGAGGCGAAAGTGCTGAGGTTCTCCTAATAGAAGGGGCTACTGTTGTAGGTGGAGCTACTAAGCATGTTTTTCAGGGTCGGCGACGTCTGTTCTAAAAGGCGGCGAGTTTGAGATAGAGGACTCGTCGGGCGGCCCGCTGTAAGCTGCAAAAGAAGGAAGCAACCAGAGTCCGGGTGCACGGGCTCGCGCAAGACGCTGGAACGACTTCAAGGTGGAGAAGGTCATATTCTACAAGGTGGAGTTTGTTAGGTTTTATGTCGAATATGTGTACAAGTAGGTTACTTGGACTCTGTGCTGTAATAGGCAGGGTTGGTTTAGAGTTGAGTCGGATTTCAGCTGAGCCTCCATCAGATAAAAGGAGGCGACACTAGTGTAACAATGACAACGACGCAGATAATAGTAGCATAGGTCGAGGAGGTCGGGCCACGACATGTGGTCATGACACAGTGCAACCCAGTATCTTTGGAGTATTATGGATTGGGGAGAAGCGCCCATAATCAAAGTCCGGCAGATGTAGGCGAAAGCTGAATTGCGTTACCAAACATCTTGTCTCCTGATGTCGTTCGTGATCTTGCATTGGCGTAAATCCTAACACTTCTGTTAAAACCACTGCCACATCAACTCAAAACCACCGTCGAAATCAGCTTTGCGAGAAAAATAACCGGTATTTAGGAGATTAGAGAGATTGATTCATCAAAAAAAAAAACCACGATTCGAGACCACCAAATTGACGAGATCAAGACATATGCAAATCCAAACCCAAATCGGTGCCGCTTAATTTTACTGGATGCAGTGGTCCTGGTGGCTCTGGAAACACTGCCCATTGCCTCATGAGAAAACAGAGGCCACGGGTTCATCTCACTAAGCTCATTTGTTTGTTTCAATTTTCTAGGCTTTTTAATTTCGTGTCGTGTTTCAAACAAACAATGAAATTTTAACCCTTTCAAAGAAGCCAAAAGCCACCGTTGTTGTGATATGAGACGCGATATGAAATTTTTTTCGTGTTTGGCCATGAAGCAGCTTTTAGAGAAGCTGCAACTCAAACAAGCTCAAACAAACAGGGCCTTAAATATCCTCTCCCCCAACACGTCCAGACCTAGAATCCACATCTCTTATCGCGACGCCCACCTCCGCCGACACTCTGCCCCGATCCGGCGCCGGGGAGCTCCGCTCTGTCCCCTCCACTCTCCAGCGCGCCTCAGCCCTCAGGTCAGCCGCCTGCAGATCTGCTTCATCTTCACCCATCTTTTTTCTCCTTACCTTTGTTATCTTCTGTAATATTTGATAGGATTTGCTTCGTTGAGGGCATCGCTGCGGGCTGTTGCTTCCTGGCTGGATCGATCGCAAGGGAGGACACGAGAAGGAAGTTGGGAGTCGAATCGAGTTGTTGCTGCCTGCTGCTAGTGGTAGGTACTCTTCCTTCGTTCCTCACAATAGCTAGATCTAGATCTACAAACCGAGGAGAGAAAAAAATCTTTTTTCCCTCTACGATGGCCCTCTCGCGTTGTAATGATTTGTTCTATTTTGATAGACTTTGAAGTTGGACATCGAATCGACGATGGGCCTCTCGCGTCGGTTTCTGAGTCTGATCGTGGACAACCGAATCCCTGGAACCAAATCACTGCGCCGCATCGACCTGACGCGCCACAAGTTGTTTAACACAACACCACCCAACGGAAAATTGCGGAAGAATAAGCCCAACGGAAACTTACTGCAGAATAAACAGGCCACGGCGGCGACCTTCAAGATGGATAACATTTCGCTTCCCAAACCAAGCTTAAACATGCGAGCATCAGATTTCGATCTGAAGGACCAACGGATGCACTGCTTCCCGGCTGTGGAGCGCAGGGTGTTCTGTTTGGACCAGTCAGGGCGCGGCTTCCTCTTGGAGGCGGACACGTCCCGCATGGTGATGATGCCTTGTCTCCACAAGCCCAAGTTGGAACCCATCTCCCTCTACATACCCTGCGATGAACAGCTGGGAGATCTCGATGGGGGTGGTGGTGGCAGCCTTTTTATCATGGACAGTATTACCAAACCGGAGGTGGAAGCTGGCTGTCAGTTCGAAGCCTTGGTCTACCGCAAACCCTCCTCCAACTTCTTATCCAAGTCCTGGGACTGCGAACTCCTCCCGCCGCCACCGTACATCCGTGACGCCAGGCACAGCTGCCTAGAGATCAGCTCCTATGCTGTGGTCAAAGGTGGCTCTCAGATCTGCATATCCGTCGACGGTGTCGGTACCTATTGCTTGGACACGGTGAGCTACGCGTGGAGTGAAATGGGCAAGTGGACGCTGCCCTTCCAAGGCAAGGTTGAGTATGTACCCGAGCTGAAGCTCTGGTTTGGCTTCTCAGCCAAGGACCAGCACTTGGCTGTTGCTGATCTCTCCACCATGGACTCTCACGAGTCCTCGCCACAGCTACTGGACTCTTGGAAAGAAGTTGGTCTACCCCAAGGATGGCAGCAGATACAGGATCCTCAGCTTGTTAGCCTGGGCTCTGGCAGGTTCTGCATCGCAAGGTTCTTACACAGTGGAACTCCCAACTGTGGCTGTGGCGATGAATCAAGTAACCAGAATGTTACTGTCCTGACTGGTGTAGAGGTTGCCATTGCCTATGGCTTCGGTGGGAAATTGAAATTTGATATGGTCAAGCACAAATCAAGATGTCACAAGTCTAGCTGCGGGGAGGATACCATCACGGCAGTTTTCTGAATAATTTTAGGGTGGCTTTGACTCTCAATCCATATGTATCGTCTATTTCTGGTCTCCATATGTATCGTCTATTTCTGGTCTCCTTTTAAGAGAACTTGAGAACTTGTGCCTTGTCAAAATTTGAGACATGAAAAGTCTGCCTGTGTTGTCCGTTCTATACTGTCATATTGTCTCTTGCAAAATCTTAATTTAGTACTGGTACCATTTATATGTTAAGTCTTAATTTGTGTGTTGTCTCCTGCAATGGTAAAATTGATATTTGATTTACTGGCTCCTTGATTAACCAAAAGGCATTTCCATCATTCTGGTGAGGTCAACACCCGTGCTATGTTTGCAACCTTACTATTAGAACATTTTAAAAATTTGGCACTAATTATCCGAGTGGCATAAAACATTGTAATCAGCCGTAGCTAAAATGCTGATTTTGGGCCTAGGTGCCTTCAATCCGTATGAACTACTACAATGTCTTAGAAAGCAACAGCAGGAAACAAATCAAAATAATTACTGTAACAAATCAAACTGATACAGCAAATTGAAAATGCTACAACAGATAAGTAGGTCTACAATGAACTAAAACACCTATCACAACATCTCAAATCCAACCAACAAATTGGAAGACTTGATAGAAATCAAAACTACAGCCCATTTTCCCGCTTCATTTTAACAGTCCTAGAGAGGGTTATACTGTTAGATAGTGAACCATAACACTGATAGTACCAAAAAAGATTGGCCCATTTGTTGACTAGCTTGGAGTTGGACCTAATTTGTCGCTCAAAGTCTGCTGGTTAGGGTGGACCCAATTTGTTGCAAAATATGTTGAAACCTAGTAGCTTTGTTACAAAGATCTTTGAAGCTTCTTGTTTTGCCATTCGGGTCTTCATAGCTAGTTAACTCTCATTTAATTTATATTCTTAGACTGGATCTGCATTTGTTCCAGTTTTTATATGTTACAACTTACAATGATACCTTTGTCATGTATATACATTGTTGATCTGGAGATTCATAAATGATATTCTTCTTTCAGAAATCACCGCTTTGCTGGGTGTACTAGTAAATATTGTCTTTAACGTAACCCAATTTTATTCTGAATTTGTTATCCAGCATCAATTGGGAATCAGATTATTAATTGGTTCAGGAGAGCATCAAGTACAATTGTGGCAAATATCTCCATTGATGCTACGGCACATCTTGACGAATTTGGAGTGAGTTTTTACAAGGTTAAATAGTAATTGCTTATTTTTATGAAGTAGTTTATGTTATGATGCTTGTGATTAAACAAGCTGTGTACCTATTCTAGTGACCCTGTGGCACATAAAAATATTATCCTAAAGTTCTCGATGCCATCACGTCTTGTAATGCTATAGCCATTTTGTTCTGTCACGGCGGTACCATACTATTTCTGTTCATTTCCTCTCTTTGTCTTTGCTATCCATTAGTTTTACTGACCTTTACTTGGCTGTGGGTTATCTATCTTCCCTTTGCAGAGAAGTGGGGTGGTTGATGGTATTGGCTCGGGATTCACCGGTGAAGTGAAGAAAAGAGATGTTTCACGGATAAGAGGCTTGATAGTTATAGCATAGTTGTTGCAGAAATATGGGACACTCATTTCCAGGACACAAGTATTAAATTGCAAGTAGCTTTCTACTTACTTGGAATATTGCACGCCTTTGGCATGCCAGTAGGACCTGTTCAGGTTTTTATTTGTTCTGTGGCATGAATGTGGCTCTATACATGATCTCGGATATCTAGTGGATGACAAAGTATCAGTGTATGCAATTTCTCATAATGTTTGTCATATCTTTGAATTTGCAAATATAAATTTGACCAATGGGCCCATGGTTTCTGAGATTTCTGCCAATCGAGTCAAATTTGGTGTGCTTGTTTCAAGCAATCGGGGGACACATTTAGAATTCATTCTTAACTGCTACTTCAAGCGTTTAACTGTGGAATTTGGAAAGAGCTTCCATGAATCCATTCTTCCCAAGACAGGCTCATATTCTGAGCTGCAAACTCGATCTTCTCGAGTGTTTCCAGCACTGGAAGAGGCGAGCCAAGCTTTGTCTTCTGCTGATCATTATAGAATCAATCAGATTACAACCATGTTTTGTTATAAGTTGAAACTCATTGATAAACCGCTTATGCTCCGTATTCAGTTCTTCAGCTTTTCTTACGTCCAAGCGCATTAGAAGGGGATAAAACTGCTCTGTAGAAATGCTGCAGTTCGGCACTCGACTTGATTATTCCATTTCCAGGATTGTTGCTAGGTTATTAACTACCGCAGCCTCAGGGAAAATTGCACACTCAACTGTTTTTTTCTGTATGACAGGCTAACAATTAGCATCCAATTCGACGGGTTTTTAACCTAGCATATCCTGCAACTTAAAATGAAACCTACTTGATCCTGTGAAGATGGCATTGCGTAGAGTTGTATGGTTGCATTCCAATGCTTGTTACAAAAAGAACCCGCTTATTTGATTTTTTGAAAATGATCTGTTTGGTCGGCCCTGCTCAGATTTGGGGTTATCATTTGATAGGGGAAAGACCAAACGGGGGATAAACTTTTTAGCCCGGGATAATACTGCGCTGTAGAAAAGCTACAACTTAGCACTCGACTTCGTTACTCCATTTTCATGTTAGTTTTCAATCTCATGAAAAATTGCATTCTTAACTGTTTTCTGGATGACTGGTTGACTAGTAGCTAGCTGTTAGCAATAATCTAGACATGTTGCTTTAGTATTTATATTTGTTGCATAGAACTGTATCAGTGGTGCATGGAGTGTTCCTGGAGCAAGAGAATTGGATCTTGTAGACGTACCGATCCAGTAGCGGTGTGCTGCAGACTTGTGGATTCAGGACGGAAGATGCGACACTGTGCAGATCCAGCCAGCGTGGAGTGCGCGGATTAATTAGTTTCTTTGATTAATGCATGTAATCAGGAGTTAGTGTGTGGTCAGACTCAGTATGGCCTGGTAAGCAACTACTGTACATGGGAAGAGGGGCCGGTCATGCAATCTGGACGTGGAGGCAACGGCTTGCTATAAATATGTACTTAGCGCTTTGATTAAGAAGAGACAAGAAGGAAAAAGGCTGCGGTTGTGCAGCGAGCTGTGGAGCGCACCACCAAAAAAATTCTTCTCTCCTGTGTGTTGTCTTCCTCCGTTGCGCGCGTGTTAACCAAGCGTGTGTACGAGCTTCTAGTTTTTCCAACAGTAGCAATGTCAGGTCTTTGGGTTTCAATCCTGTCATATCCTGCAACTTACATTGCACCCTACTTAATTTAGAAAGAAATGGTATTGTGTAGAGAGTTGTATGGTTGTGTTCCAACGCCGTGAACAAAAATAACCTGCCTATTTGATTTGGGTCATGATCTGTTGGAGTTGCTCTTATCAGATTCTCGGCGCGGAGCCGCATTTCCTTGGTGATGGCATTAGGAGGGCCTTTGAGGCTCGGATAGCCAAGCCACCACAGCATGGCTACAGCACAGAAGCTCTTGTAGGGCGTCGGCAAATGCTGCAGATTGCCCATGATACTCTCACAAACCAGAGCTCCCGTACCGAGTAGGATCGTGATGCGACACTCACCATGGATGTTGCCTGGGATAAGGTGAGGTTGTAGCTCGGCAAACAGACAAACAGTGCAGTCTGATCTTCTAGAATTTCAAATAGCACTGGGATATAACTGGTCGCTGCCTCTCTTGGGTGACTTGCCGAGCAGGTTCCAGGTGTGCTGTGTGTAGACCTGGGAATTGGGCCAGGCCAAAATGGGCTAGCACGAGCACGACATGAAAACAGCAGCACGAAGCACGACCCGGCCCATATAATTTCATGCCGGGCTAGCCCGGCCCAAACCCTGTGCTGGGCCGTGCCTAGAATTGCGGCACGATGGGCCGCCCGGCACGGCCCGACCATATGGGCCGTGCTTGGGCCGGCCCTGCACGAATTTTGGCCCGAAAAGTACGAAAAGGCCCGATGCTTCCCCTGGCCTGTATCTCCACGTCTTCACCTGGGAAATGGGCTGGTCAGAGCCCAAGTCAAACCACAAAGTTACTGCTCGTTGAAGTCGAGCAGGCCGCCGCTGTGATTTATGCACAGTGCACTGGCCATTTGGGGTTAAAAAAAATAAATCAGCAATTAGTGATTCCACTTTCCATGTTCTCCAACGGGCAACATGCAACAATCGCACTGGCGCACAGCGCACTGCACATATCCTAGACAGCTAGATCTGACTTCTCAGTATCTGACTCTTCGTCTGATACTTTGATCGTCTCTAGTCTCTAGTCTCTACACATTCACATCCACTAAATAACATTCACATTCACCAGATTATTATATATACTAGTAATGATAGCGCGCGGCGACCGCGCGCATGATTAATTTAAAATTTGTATTTGTTGGTATATTATGAAGTATGGATATGATATAATTGTTTTTCTAGAATATTAGTGTTTTATTGTGTAGATGTTGTTAAATTTGAAAGGGTAAGACACTGTAGTTTATATAATATGTTGTTTGTATGTATTTTTTTTTAAACATCAGGAAATATGACTTGTTATAAATTTGTTATATGTTGTATTAAAATGTGTTTTTCAAATTGTAATGAAATTGTTCTTAAAAAGGGAAAATTTAAACAATGCTGTAATCTTATTTATTATATTGTTAATTTCATTCATAAGTAAATTTTTTAAGGAAAAAAACCGTAGAAGTAATAAATTATGTATGCGTTGTTATGACAGGTTTTTTTTAAGTAATTTGTAGGGATTTTTTTGTGTGCTGCAAACTTTTTTTTAGAAAGCTGTATACAGTATACACTGTATTAGGTGGTTTGCTGGGTGTGTGAATGTTCACCATGTGGTTTTCTTTTTTGCTGGGTGCATGAAGCTTCAACACGTGTTTTTTTTTTGCTGGGTAATTGTTTAAGCGGTGCGTTGTTGTTAATATAATATAAAATAGCTTTGTGCTATGTTTTTTACTTTCCTTTTTCGAACGACGGGGCATGTAACTTGAATATATTTTTCGTACTGACCTACTCAAAAGTTATTTGGCTGTACACAATGTAATATTGTAATTAACGGGTCTTTTAGTAAGTATTTTTTAGGAAATTGTATGGAATTCAGTAAAAATTTTAAAAAAAAATAGCTTGCGTTTTTGTTCAGAAAGGCATAACATTATCCAAATCCTTGTTTATCTGTCGCAAGTCATATTGGGCCGGTAATCAGTCCTCTATGTTTTCTGTTTGGCGCGCATGCTACAGTGCCGGGATGGCCTAGGTGGGAAAAATGGTTAATGATTGTTTGGTCGCTAAAAGAATCAAGGAAGGTAGTCAGATCTATTTGCTGTGTGTAACTATGTTTGATGTTATTTATCGTTCAAGCAGGTCAACATAAGAGTAGTAAATTAGAGAAGTGGTGTGTTTTTGTACTGTTTGAAGAAAGTTGAAAACTTTTGTCTGCTCATTAGGATAAAAGCATTGGTTTTGCCGGGCAGTAAGGCAGGCATGACTAAGTGTTGAGTTAAGCCTTTTTCATCGCATAGCAAGAATAAATAAATGGAACACTGATAATATAAAACTGAAACCGCGAATATAGCAGGGAGAAAGTGGCCGATATTTGTTCAGCACAAATTTACGGCATTAGTAAGCAGGCATAAAGTGATTAATAGTAAGAGTGAGACGACCAGATTTAGTTAGCCAAATGCGAGATTAAAAGGAAATGCAGAGGAGTAAAAAAGTAGCAGTTATTTGTTTCGTACATATTGATGATTTTGACAATTGACAGCAAAAGTGGACAACATGAAAAGAGCACCAGCTACCTGTTTTATACACGTCTATGTTGACCATATTTGGAAGCATGAAGCATGTGAAGGTAGCAAACCGATTTGGCCTGATTTATGTGACAACGCAATGTACAGAGCACACACTGGCACTAAACAAACGGCAATACTTCTTTGTACACTATATTAACAGTGGTGTGGATGTCATCATCAATATCATTTTCAATGAGGATTTTTAAACCCTGCCTTGAAGTAACTCGAGAAACGGCAACATATAACTGACCATGTGTGAAGACCGGTGTCTTTAGATAAACACCGACAGTCGTTAAAGTTTGACCCTGACACTTGTTTATTGTCATTGCATAGCATAGTTTTACTAGGAACTGACAACGTTTTAAAATGAAAGGCCACTTGTGTGCTTTGCTTGTAAGAACAATGCGTGGTATGCAGACTAACTCACCAACATTACTCCCTGTCATCATCTTTCCTTGTAAAACAAAGGTACTAAGTCTTGTTATAACTAACCTTGCTCCATTGCAAAGACCAATAGACTGATTTATATTTCGCAGAATCAGAACCAGTTTATGTGCAGGGAAGTTATTGATGCTGATTGTGTTGAGAAATTCTGGTGGGTATAACAAATGAACATTTGCAAAATGATCTTCAGCAGCACTGATTGTATCATGGCTACTGTACTCTGTTGCTGGGCCTGGAATTTTGTCAAGCATAATACTGTTTATGTCATCTACAACTTTGTTTGTTGGACAGATAATAGAACGGCCAGCTAAATAAGCAGGATCAGAGAAGGAAGTGCTGAAATTATCATAGATAGCATCACATATGGCCATTGCATTATTATTAGTATGTGGAAGAACCAAATCCTCTGGAATCTAAATGTATGTATCATCCGCGGAGGAGGAAGGGCGATTAAGTATGTGATGGCCTTCTCCTACGTCCAATATCCACTGAGCAAATGTACTCATCTCAATTTTTTGTGATGCAGACAATGAAGGATTAGATAGCCGCATGTTAACAGTAAGCCGCATCACTTCAATGGATCGCCAAAGTGGTGATTTTATAAGAGATGCATTAATTATGTCTGCAGGGGTGCCACCCTCAACCACGGGCAATATCTGTCTGAAATCACCGCCAAAGAGTATGGACTTACCACCAAAAGGCCTCTGAGCAATGCTTGAATCATCAGAAGAAAGAAGGTCACGTAATGCACGGTCGAGAGCTTCTATACAATGTCTATGTGTCATAGGAGCTTCATCCCATAATATTAGAGTGGTTCTTTTGATGAGTTCACCAAGAGGAGTGCCTCTTCCTATGGAGCAACTCGCCGTAGCATCAATAGTTATTGGTATAGCAAATCGAGAGTGAGCTGTTCTCCCTCCAGGTAGCAGTAGTGCAGCAACACCAGAGGAAGCAACCGCCAAGACAATATGTCCATCAGATCTTAACTTGACAATAATAGATTTCCAAAGAAAGGTCTTGCCAGTGCCTCCGTGGCCAGAAACAAAATAGAGGCATTGTTGTTGGCAATGTATCTTTGATAAGACAGTATTGTATATAAGGCATTGCTCACTGTTTAACATAGCACACATTGTTGAAGCCTCATGTAACAGCTGTTGTCTGTCATAAGCAGTTTCTTGCAAAAGAAGTCTGCTAAGCTGATTTTGATGAGATGTTTGAGCTGGCGCTGGTAAACCATATGATGTGAGTGATAAACCGTTTGAAGAAAACAGTTTGTGAAGTCTTTGTAGCAGTTTCTCTTGTAAGATAAAATCTGGTATGACACAGTTACCAATATGATAGCTTTTACGGATTTCATAGGCAATGTCATCAACCATATATTTCCAGTATTTATTGTATAGAGTAAGTGCATCTGCCACAGCACAGTGCAATAAAATTGCTAAAAGTAAACCTCTTATTTGTCCAGATGAGGCCCATGTAACAGCTTCATCAAACACAATAGTCCACTCTCCGTCGTCACTAATAAGACCTCTTGCCTTGCAAGCCTCACGAAATGTATCATACACCATTCCATTGTATGTCCGAACATCAACATAACATGTAGCCCCTTTGACAACCATGAGCAGCATTCTTAAATAGAAAAGCTCACCTGCTGAAGGATGAACATGCCGTAATCTACCTATTTTGGTTCCTTGTTTTCGTGGGCACCACTCCTTCCTATCATTGTACCATGTCCATTTGGAGGGGAACTGACAATATGTAAGATTTCGGGCAGGAGGATGGTGTTGGTTAACTGTAAACCATTCAGTCAACATTGTTCTTAATGCAACAGGGTCTTCAAGGATATTGCTGAGTCGACGATTTTCATAGTATGTAACATTATTCATCCCTGGTAAATGAACAATAAGCCTCTCAACAGAAGGGTGTCTCTGATGAATTTCATATTCCCAAATTCTCCAGCATGCCTCACAGGCTGATAAATACCTAGCATTAATATAGTCCGCTATTTCATCAACACACTGAGTTACATCATCAACCGGCCTGGACGGTGCAGTACTATTAGTCGAAGTTACTGATATGGATGGTCCAACGGTGGGTTGATTGACCGAAATAGCAGTAACTGGAACTTGTACATTGTAGTTGGGGTTGAAAGCAGCAAGCGATCTGCTGGCCTGGGCAGCCAAAGATTCACAATGAAAACGCGTGGCAGGTGAATGCTGCTGAGGTACCACATGCATGCTGACTGATGCACAATCAGGACCTTTAGTAACATATTTGAAAAGGTACTTGATAAGATATGAGCCAACACACCACTCGACATTAATATGTGCTTGGAATTTTTTAAGTAAAGATGGGTTGTAGGGAACAATCCACCTATTGTCAAGTTTAATATTCCCTCTTTGAACAAACCTTCCATCACAGCGTCGACGATATATAGGATATCCGAGACTATCAAAAGTGGTCTCATTATAAAATTTTTTTGGATATCTTTTCGAACAGGTCCCTTTTATCATGCAAGGGGAGGAAAGATTTAAGTGACCACAAGGTCCATGGACCATGAACTCTTCTACTAAAGAGTAACCAAGTGGATCCATTACAGGATCCGGTATTTCAGCCGAAATAAAAGAGTTGATAATTTCTGGAGTAAGCTCTCTTTCCATAACCAGCCACATAATATTGTGTGAATGAGGCAGGCCTCTTTTCTGGAATTCAATGGAATCAATAACTGCAATTTTAAAGAAAAAGCGGGTTAACGAAAGACGACTAAAAAGCAAGGACAGAAGAGAGGAAGAAAGCAGTTAACCTATGCGTAGCTGACCAAAAACAGCACCTGACTTGACATCATTTAGAAATTCTTTTTGTTTCATATGGAACACTCTTGTAATTATGTCAGGCCTGTCATTTGGTCGTTGCCCTCTTTCATATGCTATAGCATCTTTAATCTCAGGCCATCTAGGATTGCATGTGAACGTTATGAATAGTTGCGGACAACCATATTCTCGGCATATCGCTAAAGAATCTTGGCAATTTTGGGTCATATATCGTTTCCCGCCAGTAAAACTTGCCGGCAAAATGACTTTGATACCAACATCTCTCCCATTCATGTCACCTCTACTAACAGCATCAAATATACCTTGGTAAGTCTCTGTTCGTAATCTCGGCTGATTGAAATAAAAATAGGACAATCTTGATGCCTCAATGCAAGAATAAGCATCAACAATAAACTGCTCTGATAATCTTCCACAGCAAGTAGCTTGGTTAGGCTGGCCGCGACGATAATGTGCCTCGTACCGATAATATTCCAGCATAGACATGTTTTGCCGTTTGCGTGAACGTTGTCCATCCACATTCATCAATTCCATACCCAGATGAAAGCCGACATCACTATGTGGAAACAGAAGAGGATATTGGAGCGCCATCAAGGTAGGATGCGTAGGATTAGCATGCTGAAATGTGCCATCATGAGACTGTACAATGATATCAAACTGAGCATTATGCGGATTCATCTCACCAACAATAAGAGCAGCTAGCTCAGGCACCGTCGGCAGTGAATAATTGCGGCGACCTTCTTTACTTGGTCCAATTAGCCTGATACCCACCTCCGGTGCATTTTCTGAAAGCAAACGGTCACGTGCAAGCCTAAATTTTTTGACAATAGGATTATAAGTATCTAACATCGCTATCAGCTGACCAACCATCTGTGGATCAAGCTGAGGGGAGCGAGTTGCATCTTCATGGAGAATAGCTAATCTGTTACTAATCTCATTAGCTGTGTCATATATGTATAACTGAGCAAACTGCGGTCGCTCATTTGGCGGCGGCAAAAGCGACCCAATAACATGGTGGACAACACCATTAATTCTAAAGACACATGGAGCGGAACCAATATTGATACTCCTGTCGACGTTAACCCCCACAGATGTGAACTGCAGCAGAGAATTATATTGTCTATTTGACTGCATGAAACCCGGCACTGGATTGAGCGGCGGAGGAAATGGTCGGTGGGGTGGGACATATACCCTGCCCTGTCGGCAGCAAAGGGTATAGACAGGTCGCCGCAAAGAAGATGACGCAGTGCCAACAATTCTTTCTTCAGTCCAAAATACAGCAGCGCATTTCGGACATTCATCGGAAGGAGCACCGTAATATAATCGTTGAGGATACGATGCTGCATAAAAGAAGTATATATATAAGAGACCAAGACGTACCATTTTTTTCCATGCTGCCAAGAAACATAGCAGTAAGGCGAATAAAAAAGCAGACCTTTCAATGAGTCAACGTATTCCTTAGAAAAAGGAAGCGTGGTCGTTACTGGCGGTGCGTTAGTTGGAATAGAAGAAGGACCTGGAATAATAAAAGGATGATTAAACGGGACAACTTGCAAAGGCGGCGATGATGGAACGAAAAACAATTCCGTCAAGTGGAAGTAAAAGAACCGCACCAGGCACGTCCACCTGCGGGGGATGGACCAATGAACAACCAACTGTATTGCGGGTCGACGACCGGAGGATGCGAACGGACGGAACATAGGACGAAGAAGAGGCGCTGGAAGAGTCCACTAAACAGCATTAAGAACGGGCACAACGATCAGCCGAATAGGCAAGCAAAGGGATCAAGAAAAAAAAAACGAACAGAGACCCCCCAATACCTGGAGCAGCAATCCCAGGCAGGCGATACGGACGGCGATGTGTCCGGTTGGCTGCGGCATTAGCACGATCGACAGGCAGGGGCGCAACATCTGGGAAGCCGAACCAGGCCAAGCAATAGGCTTAGCGAAGAACAATCAATGAAGCAAATACATAGGACAGTATAAACCAAAAAGGCAGAGGAAAAATGGACTATCCGCCCACAAAGCAAGAAGCCAAAGGCAGAAGAAGTATGTCAGGAAGAAAAAATGAGAAGAACATACCCTGGTGAGTCAACCGGCGAGGAGGCCTAGACATAGGCGAGGAACGGACAGGCAAAAAGCAGGAGCGCAGCAAGGGAAATCAGGAGGGCGATGAGGTGAACAAAGCGCACAGGAAGAAACCGAGGGGCAGAGGTAACTCGGACGAAAACAGCAGAGAAAAGGGCAAGGCAAACGTAATTTCAGCGAACACTGAGTGTTATTAGGGGAAAAATACCCGAAATAATCTACTTTTAAATCATAATTTATAAAATAAACCACAGTTTGAAAAAATACCCGAAATGGCACCTGCCCCCGCCACCCCAGATGGCGGCCGCCACGCGGAACGGCGGGAGCTCTGCTCCCGCCACTCGGCACGGCGGGGACTCTCCAGGCGGCGACATGTGGCAAGGGGGCTGCAGCGCAGGGACACGTGGCGGCTCCAGAGAGCTCCCGCCATCCCGCACGGCGGGAGCTCCCTGGATGCGACACGTGGCGGGTGCAAACTAGCTAGTTTGTTCTAAGTACCTTTGTAATTAAAAAAATCATGTGACATTGAAATATATGCAACAAAAATTTAAAAAAATAGAAACTATAATTAATGGTGTCTAAGAAAGTTCCAAAATTTTAAAATATGTAATTTTTGGTTAAATTTAAATTTAAAAATCCCCGAGACAAAAAAAATTCTAAAAATCATCTTTATCATGAACTAATTGTTTTCATTTCATTTCAATTTGATATTATTTTGCAAAATCAACATATGATACTAATTGAATATTGGTTCATGAAAACATATAAAAAGGTTATATTTTTCAAAAAATTGTTTTTAATTCAAATATAAATTTTCCATGATTTAAAATTTTGAATTTAAAAAGAAGATAGTTTCCCAATTTTGATAAAAAAAATCAAATGTTTCCAAAAAATAAATTTTCCCATTAGTACTGGGTACATGTCCAAATTTGGTGTTTATGGAAAAATTTGATTTTTAGAAAAAAAATATATTTTTGATCAAATTGAAAAGCAATGAAAAAATTAGTTCATGAAAAAAGTCGTTAATATTTTTTTTTGTCACAGTGATTTTTAAATCTAAATATAACCAAAAATTAAATATTTTAAAATTTTGGAAGTTACTTACACACCATTGATATAGATTTTTTGGAATTATCGTCAAATCAAAAATCAATGAAACTTTTAAAAAGAAACTATATATTTGTGGATTTGTTCTAAAGAAATAAACCGCCACGTGTCGCATCCAGGGAGCTCCCGCCGTGCGGGATGGCGGGAGCTCTCTGGAGCCGCCACATGTCCCTGCGCTGCAGCTCCTTTGCCACGTGTCGCCGCCTGGAGAGTCCCCGCCGTGCCGAGTGGCGGGAGCAGAGCTCCCGCCGTTCCGCGTGGCGGCCGCCATCTGGGGTGGCGGGAGCAGGTGCCATTTCGGGTATTTCTGCAAACTGTGGTTTATTTTATAAATTATGATTTAAAAGTGGATTATTTCGGGTTTTTTTCCGTTATTAGGAAGGCCAAAAGGATCAGAAGGCTAAAAACAGGTAAGACGAAGGGCGAAATCAGAAACGGGCAGCACGAAAAAACGCACAGAAACAGGTCTGCACGGAGGTAAGCAGAAAAAAGAGAGAGCACGAGGAGCCATCCAAAAAAAAGGCAGTAACAGTACAGGACGACCTGGCTGCGCATGGAATGGAACGGCCACGCAGAGGGGGAGGGCCCACCAAGCAGGCTGCAGGAGGTGTGGCCACGTAAAGCAGAAGTGACAGGAGTCGGAAAGCAGGTAGGAAGCTGGTGGGTGGCAGCAGGCAGGCCACCGATCGGAGAGATCCAAGGGTCAAGAAGAAGTGTGTACGTGGGTATAGGCAGCGTGCAGGAAATGGCACCGATGTGCGCTATAATGTCTTGGGGAAATCACCAATTCACCATTCTCCCACCAGGGACCAGGCCACCACGACACTCCTGAGACATTGACTCGCCATTCAGTAGTTGATAGTTCTTGTCTTTTTGATTTCTTCACTTTTTCTCCCAGTAGTCTTCACTACTTCTCCCAGTAGTCAGTAGTCACTACAATTCAGAAACCACAAACCATGTGAGAGAATGTAGATGTTGCTTCAAAATAAGATGACAAAGAGAAAGCAAGGATCAAGAGGTGGGGGCAGAGGGCCACAGCCAACAAGAGGACGTCATCAACTTCTCCACCCTCTTGCTACTGCTACTGCAGGTGAAGATAGTGCAGCTGACCATGCTGATCCTCGCTAACTCTCTCCAAGCATGGGAGATTATGGCATGGATGATCTCCATATGGACGGAAACGAAGGCTATGAAGATGATGCGTTCACCATTGTGGGACATTGTCCTTAGGACAAGCCGGGTTCAAGTCAGTATGGTCGACACATATCCTCCCCTTGCCGCCTTTCTTCTTTACGATCACAGGGTTGGCCAGCCACTCGGTGTAATCAACCTCGCGGATGAACCCAGCGGCGAGCAGCTTTCCAAGCTGATCCTTGATGATCCCCTGCTTGAAATCCGAAAAGTGACGAAGCTTCTGGCGAACAGGCTTTTTGTCCGGTCGGACTGTCAGTTTGTGCTCGATAACCTCCCTTGAGACCCCGGGCATGTCAGACGGCTTCCAGGCAAACACGTCTGCATTAGCTCGGAGGAAGGCGACGAGCTCAATTTCCTATTTGGGTTCTAGATTGGCCTCCATATGAACTGTCTTGGAAGGATCATCAAGAGACAGCGGAACTTTCTTGGTCTCTCCCCTGCCTGGAGAGAAACCTTGGGACGGGCAGACTTGGTCTGCGTCTCTTCGGGACCACGCAGGGGAAGCTGGTCGACCAGGGCAAGGGACTGCTCATCGCAATCTAGAGCAGCCTTGTAGTTGCCCTTAACCGTGATCACGCCGCTGGGCCCGGAATCTTTACGCAGTGATAGGCATGGTGGGACACGGCCATGAATTTTCCCAGAGATGGCTGGCCCAGGATCGCGTTGTAGGCGGATGGAAAGTCCACCACGTCAAACGTGATCAACTCGTCAAAGTTGCTTGAAATTGCCGAAGGTAACAGGCGAACAATCGCCCCAATGCGAAACAGTTCTGCAGTACAATCCCATAGAAGGGCATCGCGACCTCTTTGAGTTTAGAGCGAGGAATCTGCATCTCGTCCAAGACTTTTGCGGAAAGTAAGTCCAGTGCACTCCCACCATCGATCAGAACACGCCCGACTCTGGGGTTGCTGATGGTCGAAGCGACCACCAACGGGAGTCGCTGAGGCTTGGTCATCCCAATGGGGCAATCCTCCTTAGAGAAGGAGATGAAAACCTCGGTCCACTTCATCGGCTCGGGCTGTGGTTTGCCCTTCTCGACGTTGTGGACCTACCGAAGCGACTTTCTTGAGGTTGCCAGGAGGATAAGTGGTGAGCCGCCAATGATAACGGCTATGTGGTTCACGGGCTCAGGATAGTTATCCTCATCGTCCCGATCACCATTATCGGCTTGGCGCTTGGCCTTGCCGGCATCACCGGTTTATATAGTGTCGAACAACCGACCTACCGGGGGATAACCGGGCAGGGCTGGCCGCGCGTCTGTAACAGACTCGTATACATGCCAAATATATCCCGAGGTAGATAAGGTATATCTCTAATTCTTGAGGATCACGACGTCTGCTCCAATCTAGGAAACCTACGTCCAGGTCTTCACGTAGCCGTGCGGAACTCTGTTCGAGTCGGACTCGAACAGGAAGCCTAGGTCGCCACGCACCATGCCGACCGGGAGGCTATTCGGTAGGATGCACATGGGCCTGATAGAGCCCTCTAGGGAGCCAGGCCCTAGGAGGTTGTTCGGCTAGGCCGTCAGGGAGTGGGCCATGGCAATATCCCCGACATACGCCGAGTCAACCGCGTAGAACTTTCCTACAGACAATTGCAACCTTGGAATGTTGACTTATTATGACGGAAATATTATTGCAATAGATAAGTTTTTTACCTTCAGGAGGGTGTGGGTAGTGGGTAGGGTACTGTCACAGGGTCCTCCGAAGAACTGTTGCATCAGGATGGTGTCCATCCTCACAGTTTGTGAATATGAAACGTGTGTCGTGATCCACGACTGCTAAGAAATTAAGCGTCGGACGACGGTATCGGCCTATGTAGTTGAGGTGGCTAGCAGGTGACACCTCAATAGGGATGTGAGTCCCATCGATTGCACCGATGCAATCATCCCACCATGGGGTTAGGTGATGTCTTTGCATGCTCTCATGCACAGAGGTAAAGCTACTCGGCTTCGGCCTTATTATGTCGACACCAAGATTGTACAACCGATTGAGCACGCGGCGGAAGTACTTGCTAATGGTAGACCCAGCATACTCAAACCGGTTTTGTACTTGCCTATTGGATTCACTCCCTCCAAGAATCCAAAGAAAAATGGCAAGAGCTTCCATAGTGGTTACCTTCTTAATTGCCACCCTTCAGGCCATACCTCCTCACAAGCAGGTCATGAAGCGCGAGGAATTGAGCTCGAGTCATCCGGAACATGTTGAAGCATTGAACATCATCTTTCAGGGTGTGCTTTACCCATCTGTAGCCGCTGTACACAACATGCTTCTTCCGGCGGCTATTGGGTAACCCCACATTTGCGACATATATAATGCTCTACTGCGGAGTACACAGCGAACGCAAGATCCAAGAACTCATTGTCGCTGGCATCGTCATCGCCCAAGTAGACGTTCATGTTGCACGACGAATGCAGTGTGGTCCTACAAATTTATTGCATGACCAATTGATCACACATCATACAAACTTGTTAGTTTGGCCACAAAATTTGTCTATGACGGCCTCAGAATTCACTATCATTTATTACTTCGCTATGCTGCAGCGTACCATTTATATCAACTACATTTCACTAACCTTCTATATATTTGGGCATGGCTACCCTTAGCTACAAAACCTTCATAGTATTGTTGCCCTTATCACTTTCACATATAGAAGTATCCAAAAGGACTCCCTGCGGGTAGCATTTCATTGAATTAAAATCTTACCAATGTAATTGTTTTGTTTATATTGGGTGCTCATGTACATACATTTAAGTGCTTTTAGTACAAATGGAACCAAGCGGCAATTTAAAAGTGAAAGTTCAGTACCATGCATCCTGAAAATTGTGATATCTATCTTTATGATGCATGGTAATTCATCATAATTCAGATCTGGCCATCCATTCATGTTCAGTATGAACATGAATTATCATGAATTATGATCAATTATGTGAAAGTTCAGTACCATGCATCCTGAAAATTATGATGAATTAAACTTTTTGCAAAATTTAAATATGGCTTCTGCGAAGAAAAGACACATTGCAGAGATTTACTTGGTCACATTGCAGTAATTTAAATATGTCGCCGCCGGCTGGGTGGAGGAGAGCTCGGCGCCGGCTGGTGCGCTCGCGGCGAGCTAGCCGCTGGCTGGATCGAGGAGAGGTCGTGGCCGCATGGGTCCACGAGAGCTCGTCGCCGGCTGGTGGGGTCGTGGAGATCTCACCGCGGACTGGATCTAGGAGAGGTCGCCGCTGGCTTAGCTTGCGAAGAGGTCGCCGCCGCCTGCTGAGGCCGCTGCCCGCTACTGCGGTCGCGGGGAGGGCGCCGCCGGCTCTGTCGCGGGGATGCCGCCGCCTGCTGCTGCGGTCTCGGGGAGGGCGCCGCCGGCTCGGTCGCGGGGGCGTCGCCGCCCGCTGCTGCGGTCTCGGCCTTTTGGGGAAGCGTCGAGTGTGGACTGGAACTGTGGGTGGCGAGGGTGAGCTGGCGCTGCGGGCCCGTGGTCAAAAGGAAGGTGCGGGCAAAAACGCTATGCTACGGTGCGTAACGCCGAAACGCACAACGCCTAGGAGGATGGTGCAAGCAATCTTGCACCTGATCTGCTTTCATAGATCGATGAAACTTTGGAGGAGATTACACCTCGTTGTGTATTGGAGCTACTTGCTCTTCCTATTGATGAAAAACATAAAAATAAAAGCCAAGAAGGTCTGCAAGGTGCAAGAAACATATTGTGGAGTGTTGGCAGAGGTGGTACTGCTACTATTGGAGGATGATTTTCTCGTGAGGCCTTTTTGCGGATGACATCAGCCGAGCAGATTTGTGTCTACCAAGTTTAATGAGCAGCAGCATGTTGTAGTATGTACGTTTTACTTGAGCACAATTATTAAAAGTCTTTACTCATTTTCTGTTACATATCTCAGATGGATTTCTTCTCTAAAACACCGAATAGCATACCACCTGAATGGTTTGAAATCTATAGTGTGGCACTTGCACTATTGCTCAAGCAATTGCAAGTAAAAGGCCACAATTCATCATGATGGCAGATGATCTTTTCGAACAACTTCAGAAGTTCAATATAGGTTCTCAATATCCTTACGAAAATGAGATGGACGTCGCATTGGAACGGGCACTCTGCTCGTTACTGGTGGGAGATATTAGCAATTGCAGAATGTGGCTTGGAATTGATAATGAGTTCTTGCCATATAGAGACCCCAAAATTATTGAGTTTGTGGTGAATAACTCTAGCATAGATGAAGAGAATGATCTTCTTCCAGAGCCGTGCAGGCTTTTGGAGACTTGGCTTGTCTCCGAGGTTTTCCCAAGGAGCAGGGATACTCGAGGCATGCAGTTCAGACTTGGAGAACTATTTATTTATGATGACCCAAAAGTTCTAAGCTACCTAGAAAGGATGGAAGGTGGGTGGGGCTTCTCATTTGGCTGCAGCTGCTGCTATAGCAAAACTTTTTGTGTTTTAAAAAAACGACCCGGCAGGAGAGATGTCTATATTAAAAAGAAGCCCGACGGGCGAAGTACAAAAAAAGAGAGCTGTACAGTAAGGTGCTATAGCAAAACTTGGTGCTCAAGCTACATCTGCGCTTGGTACGATCAAATCAAGTGCTCTTCAAGCATTCAGCAGGGTTTTCCCATTGATAGAACAGCTAGACAGGTCAGACAAGGATAATCCTAGCGATTATCTTGAGAAATCTCTTGAAAAACTTGCCCAACAAAATGTTACTGGAGATGATATCCATGATTACAAAATGTTTTTAAGATAGACTTTGAGAAAGCGTATGATAAAGTGAAATGGCCATTCCTTTTCAAGACTCTACGAATGAAAGGTTTCTCACCCAAATGGATATCTTGGGTTAAGTCCTTCATTTCGGGAGGTAGTGTAGCGGTTAATGTGAATAATGATGTGGGACATTTCTTTCAAACAGAAAAAAGGCCTCCGACAGGGTGATCCTCTGTCTCTGCTCCTTTTTAACATTGTCGTAGATATGTTGGCAGTAATAATTAGGAGGGCCAAGGAGGATGGGCAAATCAGTGGAGTAGTGCCTCATTTGATTGATGGAGGCTTATCTATTCTACAATATGCAGATGATACTATTTTGTTTATGGAACATGATCTGGAGAAAGCTCGTAACATGAAGCTTTTGCTTCATGCGTTTGAGCATATATCGGGTCTGAAAATTAATTCCCATAAGAGTGAGTTATTCTGCTTTGGTGAAGCCCAATCTTCAATGGATCAGTACACGGAGCTTTTCGGATGCAAAACTGGGGACCTTCCTCTAAGGTATTTAGGAATTCCTATTCATTATAGGAAATTGCGAAATACTGATTGGAAAAAGGTTGAGGAGCGATTAGAAAAAAGACTAAGTAGTTGGAAGGGTAAACACCTTTTAGTTGGAGGAAGATTAACACTGATAAACTCAGTACTAAGTAGTCTCCCAATGTATATGATGTCTTTCTTCAGCATTCCTAAGGGCGTTCTTAAAAGACTTGATTATTTCCGTTCTCGTTTCTATTGGCAAAGTGACGAAAACAAGAAAAAGTATCGACTTGCTAAGTGGAACATCTTATGTCAACCCAAAGATCAAGGTGGTTTTAGGGATACATGACCTGAACATTAAGAATATTGCCCTGTTGAGTAAATGGCTATACAAGCTCCTCACGACTGATGGTACTTGGCAACAACTTCTTAGAAACAAGTATCTTGCGTCTAAACCACTAGTGCAAGTAGATTGGAAACCAGGAGACTCGCATTTTTGGTCCGCCCTAATGAAGGTAAAGCGTGATTTTCTCCGCTATGGATCCTTCACTGTCAGAGACAGATCACAGGTGAGACTCTGAGAAGATATATGGCTAGGAACCTCTGCTTTAAAGGATCAATATCCTGGACTATACAGTATAGTAAGACCTAAATATACAACCATTGCAGATGTTCTTAGCTCCCCACAGCCAAATTTATCCTGGAGAAGAACCTTAATAGGTCCAAAGTTAGTAGCGTGGAAGGAGTTATTACCGCGTATATCTCACATTGAGTTGACCTAGGGCCAAGATGTGTTTAGCTGGAATTTACACCAAAATGGGCAATTCTCGGTGAAGTCACTTTACCAAACGCTAATAAAATGTGATGTCCCCAACACAAATAAAAGATTGTGGAAATTGAAAGCCCCACGAAAAATAAAAGTTTTCTTGTGGTACCTTTGTGGGGGGGGGGGGGGGGGTCATTTTGACCAAGGATAACCTAGCCAAATGCAACTGGCAAGGAAGCAAAACTTGCTGCTTTTGTATTAGGCACCTGTTTTTTGAATGTCGCTTTGCTCGCGCGGTTTGGGGAATTATACATTTGGCTTTGGGTGTATCTCAACCTACTAGTGTATCTATTATGTTTGGGCTCTGGCTAACTAATTTTGATAAAGACTACAAAAGCATTGCCCTAATAGGAGCAGCAGCTACTTGTTGGTCACTCTGGTTGAGTAGGAATGACTTAGTCTTTGAAAAAAAATTTCACTTATCTCCCTTGCAGGTTATTTTTACTATTATCCACTGGCCGCGTACTTGGGTTGTGCTGCAGAAGCCGGCGCTTCAAACTTCAGTGGCGGAGGCTACACAACGATTGGCGCAAGTGGCCAAGGAATTTTTTTACCCAGGCACATGGGTGGCGTTCTAGTCTCAGGATTGAGTGTCACTAGATTGTGTCGGTTCTCTCTTGTTTAGGCTGCGTACTTTCGAGTAGAGGCTGGGAGTTTCTTTCCAAGTTTTTGTATCTTCTCAATGTAAACTTCTTGGAATTTAATAAAGTGTTCCCATTATAAAAAAAAAAATGATTACAAAAATGCTGCTTTGAAGATTATCTCTGCTGGTGCATTGTTTGCACTATTTGCAGTAATAGGCCTGAAGTGCTTACCTCGTAAGAAGTCACTTCCTGCTATTAGGAGTGAGCATGGGTCGGTGATTCTGTGGCAGTTGCTGACTCCGTTGGTGGTGAGTAAACTTGTGATCAAATAGCATTACTTTCTTCAAGTCATTGGGTTTTCATTGATGTTTCCGACTAAGCCATGTACCAAATATTCCACATAAATGCTTCTGGAACCATAATACTTCCTAGTAGGTATCCCAGCTGACGCCTTCGTCGTCTGCTCGCTCCCAGCCGCTGCTGCCGTCGCCCTTGTTGTGCCGCCGCCGATGCCGCCGTCACTGATCGCCGTTTCGCCTAGAGCTGCCCCTGGCCGCCTCCTCCCCCTCTCTGCCAAGCATGCCGCCTCCCAGGTCGTGGTGTGGCACGGCTGCCCCATGGAGAAGTGAGGAAGAGATGATCCAAGAAGAAGAAGATGAAGGGGAAGCATGAGCTGCAGTCCAGGGAACTATGCCGGTGGAGAAGAAGAGATGCAGGAAAAGGGGAAGAAAGAGAGGAAAAAGTGGGGCTATGGTTTGGGGAATCAAGCCCTAAAGGTAATTAATCTCTTCTCCCCAGCAAGATTGGTCTTGTTTAGATGCGATTTACTTGGTGTTAGAGGTGATTAGATGGCTAGATTGAGTTTTGCTAGGGTTGCAAGTACTGCAGCAGTTTGGGGCCTCGATTTGGGCATTTTAGGATGAGTTTTAGAGGGGGCTCATGTTGTAAGAATTGTGGCTTAGGTTCTCAGCTTTCCAACGAGTCCAAGAACATATAAGTTAGATTTACGGTTTAGGAGATACGATAGTTTTCGTACTGCTGTCCGATTTTGGACGCCACCGGAATAGATGGCAAATGATGGAGGAATGGTGGAGTGTACCTTTATAACCAAGGATATTAGGAGCTAGGGTTCTCGACCTCGATATATTTTCGGGTTACGAATATGATGCCAGCTCCTTCGTTATTCTTGTGGGGATGTTTTGGTTTGGTCGATTAGAGAGTGGATACATGGGATGGGTTAGGCTACAGGGGTCTAACCAATGCCGAAACTAGATGCTTAAGTAGTAGAGTTACGTATTGCTTAGCAACATGGGTTGCATGATTTATTTATTGTAATACTCTCTGTAGGTGGAGTGGCTTCGAGGTCGATGCTGAGGTTACACTATTTCGCGTTGTTGGTAAAAGAGGCAAGTATATGTTAAACATGTTGCTTATTGAGTGTAGACTTCCTGTAGAATTATTGTTTTGTCTTTGATATCGATTGGTGGTTGTTTCTAACAGCTTTATGATGCTTACTTGAGTAATTTGGTTTTTACTGGTATATGGTGAAGTTGTATGAGAGTTGAATGACACTGGAGGCATTATTGCATCATATCTGCATATGAGCCAGGTCGGTGAGAAAGTCACTTTTGACTAGTCCGATGAGGTCGGTGAGAAAGTCAAAAGTGGCTAGTCCGAAGTGCTCTGGAGTGTAAGGTGTCACATCGACGGGTGTGCACCTAGATATACCGGTATAAGCTTAATGAAGACATGTGTATGTGCATTGCATTGCATGAGCAGATGATAGTGTCGGGTGTTGGTACGATTTGATAATGGAAGGATTTCTCATTGTTATTTTATCGTTCTAGTTGTTTATACATATACTTTGCTGAGTATTCTTTGATACTCACTTTTGCTTTTATTTGGTTTTTAGGTGATCCTTGAAGGCAATCATGCATGGGGATGGGAAATTAGAACCTGGACTTGAGCACTCACTACCTCTAACACTACATTAGCACATTGGTTTCTTATGAGTTTTACTTAAATAATTGAGTCATGTGTGTAATTGAGAGTTGTAGTTATGTTCGGTTTTAATTTGGCTGCTGGTTGATAGAATTGTTTATATATTCTTCTGATATAAACTGTCTGTCATAGATGTCCATATAAACAGAGGAGATAATGTCGAAATTTCTAGATTTTCAGGGTGTTAGTAGCATTCTGCGTTGTTGAGGAACCGGGGTGCTACAGTATGTTGCTAGAGACACTTCGGAAGGAGATAGTCCTACTTCATGCTGTTGCCTTCAAGATTTGACAGCCTAAGACGACTGTAAAATGCATTGAGAAATTATGTATTTGTGCTGTTCACTGTTTCGAAGATACTGAATGCTTCTATGATACTGTCTTTTCCTTTGCCATTAGAAAAATAGGCGACTAACAAAGAAGTAGTTTGCAGGCTTTTATTTTTGCTAAGGAGACTTGCCAAATTCTCATCACAATACTGGGGATTGAAATTTCTCATAATGAGAACTGTTTTGTAACATAGTAATTTGAGATAAATGCAATAGCCAGAACATTCAAATGCTCAAGCATGCTTGTTTAACTTGCCCTTGTGATACTTCGTTGCCACTGCATAAATTTCCCTGCGATGGCAACGATGGAAGCCATTGGTACTGATGTTTCCAACTCCTACAGGTCTTTATGGCAATATGCTGAAGGTATGGACTGATCGAGCTACAGAGATTGAGCGCCATGGTTTGTACTGGGAGTACACAGTGTCACTGTCTCAGTGGATGGCCGAAGTGCAACGGTGGAGGCAACAATCGAGGAGGTGGGCCAACTTACCGATGTAGCAGACCTAAAGAACAATGATTTACGACACAAAGTACACTACGCGCTACGAGATGGCCTATTCGAAATCAGGAGGGTGGAGGATAACTGAAGGAGCAGCCCTCAAGTCATAGAACGGTGTGAAGTAGCGGCATGGAAGGGATAAAAACAAGGGAACATATGCTGTGCAATCACGCCTACGGTGCAATCATCGTGTAATCGAACTATCAAAAGTTGTAAAAAATTCTGAAAAAATTTGTGCATGTACTCTTCAACTTACTCTATCTCTGAATAAAATTGCAAGTTCAAATTCATTCTATATTGAAAGTTACAAAAAAATAAAATTCTATCAATTTTGAACTTATCAAAACTGTTCGTTTCCTTTTTTTTTTAACTCTCAATATATAATGAATTTTTCTTTGAAACTTCATACATAGGTAGAGTAGACAATGAAGTACATGTACAAATTTTTCAGAATTTTTTACAACTTTTGATAGTTCGATTGCACGGTGATTACACCGTAGGCGTGATTGCACAACATATGTGTCATGACAGAAGGGTGAGCCCTACGTGGCTGTAGCGCAGAGCGCTTGTAAGGGTGTGTGGCCCCCAGTAGTCAGTGTGTGAGACATGGGTATAAATACCCTGTTCTGCGTCCGGCAATAGTCAGCCTGTAATAACAAACTCTTAACAAACTCTCAATCCTATCTGTTCTTCCCGAGCTCGCCCAGTTCTTCTCCTCTCGTGCTGTCTCTTCTGAATTCCTCTTCTATTTGGCCTCTAGTTCATGGATTACAGTGTTCCGCAGCTTCAATCCATGACAATTTGGTATCAGAGCCGGTTCGATCTGTAGCCTTGCTCCAATATTCTCTCGATTTGCCGGTAAAATTTTTTTCCAAGAGGCAGGTTGGCAGTCGCTTCGGTGATAGCTGTAAAATTCCTATACTCAAGGTTCGGTGAATTTAGGGAGGAGCATAGCAACATATGAATCGAGTTCGTAGCCGTCCTGGCCAATGTCGATGGAAAGTTTGAAGGAATTCCTGCAAGGAGAGTGGCTGTCCCAGTGGCAAGCTATGCAGAAGGATTTGGGGGATCAATTCGCGGCGCTGGATCTCAAGCTGGAATCACAGAAGGAATTAGTGGAGAAGGTGAAGATGAAAGTGGATCTCTCGATGGGTTCTATCAGTAAGTTGCAGATGGATGTGGCGAGTCTCAACAAGGGGAAGGAAGTGAGTGCTATGGGAAGACAAATTGGTGCTCTGAGGGAACCAGCTCGTCCGATTGGAGATTTTTCTGGTCAAGGTGTGTATATGCCAGCACCAATTTCTGTTCCGAGAACGAATTTGGAAACAACCGAGGAGCTGGATTCTTGTGGAGGTACATCACACAAAGGCTCGAGCAATGATCAGCGCAGAACTTGGATGCCCAAGATGGATTTTTCCAAAGTTTGATGGCAAGGATGCACGTATCTGGGTGCAGAAATGTGAAAGGTTCTTTGCTCTGTATCAAATACCTGACAATTTCAAAGTCTCGGCAGCAGTGGTACATTTGGTGGATAGAGCTGCATATTGGTTTGAGGCACAAGGATCGTATACAAGAGGATGGCAGTGGCCGCAATTTAAACAAGAGGTGTTAGTAGAATTTGAGGGTACTACATACCGAGACAGGACACGAGAGCTTCTCATGCTCAAACAACTGGGTGGTGTGGAGGAATATAGAGCACAAGTTGAGAGTCTGGTTTATCAGATTAAAATCTATGAAGAAGGAATCAGTGAGATGGTGCTGATTAATCAGTTTATCCTAGGTCTGAAAGAAGAATTGCGAGCCACAGTGGAAGTTCAAATGCCAAGCTCCCTTCCACATGCCATGAGTATAGCCATGTTGCAGGAACAGATCTTGGACAGAAGCAGGAAAGCTGCCCATAAACAAGGCATGACAAAAGGTTCCTATAATGGTTATAAACATGAATCAGTGGTGAAACAAACAGGGGATAAAGGTGAATTGTGGAAGGCCAGACAATTGAAAGAGTATAGAAAAGCCCAAGGGTTATGTTTCAAGTGTGGAGATACATACACACCACAACATCAGTGCCAGCAAGTGGTGGGAGGACAGATTAAAGCTATTCAATCTGTAGAAATACTCTCAGATGACATTCTCGATGCAGTAGTGGCTGAGGAAGCCCAGGAAGAGGACCTTCATGTTTCAGTCCATGCTATTGCAGGATCACAATCTAATTCCACTATTAGAATTAGAGCCTTGACGGGAAACAAAGTTATGGTGATTCTTATTGATTCTGGTAGCTCTCACTCTTTTGTGGACACAAACTTAGTTAAATTGCTGCAGTGCCCCACTGTTGCCCTTCCACAAGTGGCGGTTAAGGTGGCTGGAGGAGGAATGCTATATTCTCAAGGAGTAGTTCCTCAATTGAATTGGTGGGTTCAGGGACATACATTTCGGCATGATATGAGAGTTTTGGATTTGGGCGGCTATGATGCGATTTTAGGCATGGACTGGTTAGAAAAGATGGGAGAAATGACATGTCATTGGCACGACAAATGGCTTAAGTTTC
This sequence comes from Raddia guianensis, assembly GCA_036346415.1. Classification (NCBI taxonomy): domain Eukaryota; kingdom Viridiplantae; phylum Streptophyta; class Magnoliopsida; order Poales; family Poaceae; genus Raddia; species Raddia guianensis. The sequence goes on from CM070544.1 coordinate 38,254,031, forward strand.
AGTATAAGGGCAAAGAAGTTCTGTTACAGGGGTGCAAACCTCAGAGTGAGGGGTCAATAGCTGAAGTGCAAGTGGCAACCTTAACCAAGTGGTTTAAAGGGAATGAAGTATGGGCAGCTGCTATAGTAGAACAAGTATTGCCCTCCACTGATAGTGATCAGCTTCGGCAACCTTTAGTAATTCAGGAATTACTTGAGAAGTTCCAAGATATTTTCCAAGATTCTCAGGAGCTACCACCCCATCGCTGTTATGATCATGCCATTTCTTTGGTCCCACAAGCTATACCAGTCAACTCTAGACCATACAGGTATTCTCCTCAACAAAAGGATGAGATTGAGAAGCAAGTCAAAGAAATGTTGTCAAAAGGGACAATAGTCCAGAGTGTGAGTCCATTTGCATCACCAGTGTTATTGGTTAAAAAAAAAAGATGGATCCTGGAGATTTTGTATTGATTATAGAAAGTTGAATGACATCACAATTAAGTCAAAGTTTCCCTTGCCAATTATTGATGAGCTACTGGATGAGTTGGCAGGAGCCAAGCTATTTTCCAAACTGGATCTCAGATCTGGATATCATCAAATAAGATTAGTAGAAGCTGATGAGAGCAAAACAGCCTTCAAAACTCATCAAGGACTGTATCAGTTCAGAGTTATGCCGTTTGGGTTGACCAATGCACCTGCTACATTCCAGTGCCTAATGAATTCCATTTTTGCTCCATTCCTTAGAAAATTTGTCTTGGTTTTTATGGATGACATTTTGATATACAACAAACACTTATCTGAGCATCTCAACCATTTAAGAGAGGTCTTTTTGGTGTTAAGACAGCACAAGCTATTTCTCAAGCCATCTAAATGTACAATTGCAACAGACACAATTGAGTATTTAGGTCACATCATTTCCTCCAATGGAGTGTCTACTGATAAGACTAAAACTCAAGCTATGCTGCATTGGCCCACTCCAAGAAATGTTACTCAACTCAGGGGATTTTTGGGATTAACAGGATATTATAGAAAGTTTGTGAAGAACTATGGTATTTTAGCACGACCACTGAACAACCTCTTGCAGAAGAATGCATTTCAGTGGTCTACTGAGGCCCAGCTAGCATTTGATTTGCTGAAGGAAGCAATTAGTAACACCCCAGTGTTAGCTTTACCCGACTTTACTAAGCAGTTTGTAGTTGAAACTGATGCTTGTGGCATTGGAGTGGGTGCTGTCCTTAGTCAAGATGGTCATCCTATAGCATATTTGAGCAAGCCATTGGGAATTCGAAATCAGCAGTTATCCATCTATGAAAAAGAATTCCTAGCAGTCATGTTGGCTATAGACAAATTGAGACCGTATCTATTAAGAGGACCATTTGTCATCAAAACGGATCATCAAAGCTTATGTCATCTGACTGATCAAGAGTTGACTTCTGATTTACAAAAGAAAGCTATGACCAAGCTATTGGGTCTTCAATTCTCTATTCAGTGTAAGAAAGGCAAGGAAAATACAGTGGCGAATGCCTTGTCCAGAAGAGAGCATCCTTCTTCTCTTTATGCAGTTTCAGGAGGACAGCCACAATGGATTCAGGAGGTTATCAATTCATATGTGGTAGATCCATTTGCTCAGACATTATTATCTCAATTATCTGTTGGTTCAGCTGTGGACCCGGCTTATACTTTACAAGGGGGACTCATAAGATATCAGGGAAAGATATGGGTAGGAGCAAATTCAGGGCTGCACACTAAAATCATGGACTCCTTTCATAATAGTCCAATTGGGGGGCATTCAGGAGTGCAAGCTACATATCAACGAATCAAAAACTTTTTGTGTGGCAGGGTATCAAACAGGATGTTACTAAGTATGTCCGACAATGCATGATTTGTCAACAAGCCAAACATGAACAAGTTAAATACCCAGGTTTGCTTAACCCTTTGCCTGTTCCTACTAATCCTTGGCATGATATAAGCATGGACTTTATTGAAGGATTACCTCCTGCTGATGGTTATACAATAATTTTGGTTGTTATTGATCGTTTTACAAAATTCTGCCATCTTGTTCCTCTGAAACATCCATTTACTGCAATCCAAGTCGCCCATGTATTTGTTTCCAACATTGTGAAATTACATGGAGTTCCTAGTACAATCACTTCAGATAGGGACAAGATTTTTACTAGTTTGTTTTGGAAGGAACTTTTCAAGATCATGGGAATTAAGTTACAGATGAGTAGTGCATACCATCCTCAAAGTGATGGTCAGACAGAGAGACTGAATCAATGTGTGGAATTATATCTCAGATGTGCTTCTCAACTAACACCAAAGAAATGGCTAGCTTGGCTACCTATGGCAGAATTTTGGTACAATACTACATTCCATCAATCTCTCCAGACAACACCTTTCAAGGCTTTATATGGGGTTGAACCTAATCTCGGTTTTGTACCAAGCATAGTAGAACACTCTCATAAAGATGTGCAGGAATTTTTATTCACAAGGCAACAAGACAACAAGTTACTCCAGGAACAACTCATTCGAGCACAATACTATATGAAACATATGGCTGATAGAAACAGAAGTTTCAGGGAGTTTCAAGTTGGGGATTCTGTGTTTCTAAAGTTGCAGCCATATGTGCAACAATCTGTAGTGCACAGACCTACTCCAAAATTAGCATTTAAATTCTATGGACCATATACTATAGTGCAACGTATTGGAAAGGTAGCATATAAACTTCAATTACCTGAAGGCAGTGCCATCCATCCAGTCTTCCATGTGTCTCAATTAAAGCAATTTGTGCCTGATTTTCGCCCGGTCATTTCTGAACTTCCTCACCAATTGGAACTGGATGTCTGTGACACTTCTCCAGCTGAGATTCTGGATCGTCGAATGGTTCGGCGTGGCAATGCTGCATTGACTCAGGTATTGGTTCGCTGGTCGGGATTGCCAGCACATGATGCTACTTGGGAGAATTACAATGTTTTGAAGGAGAGATTTCCAGATGCACCCGCATGGGGTCATGTCGGGTCTCAAGGGGGCAAATGTCATGATGAAGGTGAGCCTGCGTGGTCATGTAGAGCAGAGCGCTTGTAAGGTGTGTGGCCCCCATGAGTCGATTGTGTGAGACATGGGTATAAATACACATTACTGCGTCCAAGCAATAGCTTGACTGTAATAACAAACTCTTAACAAACTCTCAATCCTATCTGTTCTTCCCGAGCTCGCCCAGTTCTTCTCCTCTCGTGCTGTCTCTTCTGAATTCCTCTTCTATTTGGCCTCTAGTTCATGGATAACAGTATTCCGCAGCTCAGTGGCGGACGCAGGACGTAAATGTAGGTGGGGCAAGCCTAAAATCTCTTTTGTCTATCGTCGACTACATACACCGTAAACTAATAAAACCATACAAAACAACAATAATAAACACACTAGTAAACGATCACATCCATTACATATTGAAATTACTAACAAAAAGACATGAAAATTTTAAAATAAGAAACTTCGGATAATTTAGAGGTAGGCAGTAAGCGCAAATCAAAAATAATTATGTTGTTCTATATGACAAACCCTAATGCATCGAGTAGAAACTAAATTGGCCGCTTGAGACAACTTCACGGAAGTGAACTTACCACTAGAAAATCATGGTGTAACCTTAATAGCTGCTCCATCCTTGGCTTCTAACCGTCATGGTGTAAGCAAGTTTTTGAGATCATTCGAAACATGAGTTGATACCTTGGACGCTGGTCCAAATCTAATAATAATCTACAATAAATAAAACTGTTAGATAGTGGCGCGATCACAATAGTATTGTTGCACACCATTAAGCATGCTAGGGACAATAAAGCTTAGTTTGATGGTAACCAAGAGAATAATGTCTCACCTTGGAGGTGTTGGTGCATTGAATTTTCTGAGCAATGTTTTCTCTACCTCCTCTGAAACCTAATATATGGAGATGTCAGCAAGGGAGATAGTTCTAATTAATTTACAAATTGAAATAAAAAAAACTATCCAGATAAGTTTCTCACGTTTGTTCTTTATAAATAGTATAAACTCCAATAATTTATTTAGCAAAGTATAAACTCCAATATATCTTATCTCTGAATATTGCAGAATAACATGAATTAACAGCAGGCTTGTTTAGTAACACCCTCAAGAGCAACCAAGCAAGCAGCAAAGAAAACACACATAAATATTTTCTAAAAAAATCACAGGCCAAGGACCAAATCAAGAGAGGAAAGGTTTTTTAGGACCAAGGCCTCACCACTCTCTGAACCATTTGACCAAAGATTGTCTGGAACATGCCCATGAACTCCGGCATAATCTCTCTGAGCCCAAACACTCCCTCCAATGGTCTCCTCCTCCCCTTCAACTCCCTGCAACCATCAAGAATCAAGGCCTTCAAATCGGCTCAGAATCAAGAAAGAACATATACGGTTGACCGGGTGTTGACTTGAGCCCAAGAACCCAAAAAAACAAAGCTAAAACTCACAGGACAAGCGATCTCCATCGCTTGCGAGGGCGTGACAGCTCGCTGCCGACGCCGGTGGCGGCGTCGTCGTCGGACCACGGGAGGAGCCTCTTCGAAGAAGCCATTGGGCGAGGAAATCAATGGAGAAGTTCATGGATAGCGGGGGTAATATAGGCAGCTGGGAGGGAACGGACTGGCTGTCGGCGGAGGCGTCAATCCAGGGAGGCGGAGGCGCCGCGGAGCCGGCCGGGGAGGGAGCCGAGGGAGGCGGAGAGGCGGAGGCGGACAGCGGCGGAGGCGGGCAGCGACGGAGCCTCGAGCGCCCGAGCCAGGCAGAGGGGGATCAGGCGTCTGTGGGTAGGGTTGGGGCGTCGCTCCAGGCCTCCATCGAGTTAGGCTTTGCCCCACCTATTTGGGCAATTGGGCTACAAGCCTGCAATGCTGTTGGGCTTTGCCCCACCTGGGCTAAATCTCGAATTTCAACAGTATACTCATACCTAGGGGTAAATAGATTCCGAAAATTGAGGTGGGGCCATGGCCCACACTGCCCTCACTGTGGGTCCGCCCCTGCCGCAGCTTCAATCCATGACAATATGTTCCCTAAAAACAATGGTACACAAGGGATTTCTGAGGCCCTGTTTGGATTGGAGTATTTTCAAAGGAATTTCAAAGGAATGCGATTCTTGTATTCTGCTGACGTCATGTAGCGTTTGGATTGGAGGCTTTGGTTCTTTCACAAAACGGAGGAAATAAAACATCCAGTCGACTCCAAAGTTTTTGCGGATGCCCGAGGCAAGCGGCGCACGAAATACCGAGGCGAGCCGGCAGCGACGGCGAGACGCGGGAAGCCAGAAGAAGCGACTGGACTCGATCGGATCGGACCACCGGTGTCGAAGCCATTTCTTCCTCGATCTGCAGTTCTGCACCGGCGCTATCGGTCACCCGGACCTTTCTTGCCTTGATCGCCTCCTTGGGCAGGCTTCTTGCCCTTGTAGTTATTGGCGGGCTTCTTCTGCCCGTCCTTGGGAGGATGTGCGCTATCCATACCCGCAACGGTATTGTTCGGCGCACCTTTATTGTTTTTTTCTTCTGGGACTTCTTGTCACCAGGATTGGTGTTATTCTTCTTCTTCTCATCTACACCAGGCTGGGCGGGAAGCTCGCCCTTGTCAAACGCCTTTTTGTACTAAACACGCTCTGCCGCGTTGGCGTAGCGATTAGCCGCCTTGAAAAGATCATTGGCGGTCCAGGTCTCATTGATCTCGAGGTCCTGGGTGAGCCGCTCGTCGCGGACACCGTTTTTGAAGATGCGGACAACTGATTCATCCGAAATGTTCGGGATCGTGTTACGGATCTTAATGAAACGCTTCACGAAGTTGCGGAGGGTCTCCCCGTTCATCTGGATCATCTGGTGCAGATCATCTTCCTTGCCAGAGACGCACGTAATGACTCACGGAAATTGGCGATCGAGGCGCCACGAGTTGGTTCCAAGAATGAATGGAACCTTCCTGCTGATTGAACAGCCACGTCCGAGCAGCACCCTCAAGAACAGTCGGAAGGTAATTAGCCATGACTAGCTCGTCACCCCCGGCTGCCACGATGGTGGTAGCGTAGATGAAAAGGAACTCTTCTGGGTTTTGGGTCCCATTGTACCTCTCCATGTGGCCAGGTTTGAACTTGGAAGGCCACCTGACAGCGCGGAGCTCGTCAGAGAAAGCCTTGCAGCCCAAGCTGTAGGCCCGACCACCTTCTCCTGCAGCCCCTAGTCTTGAAAAGACATTAGGCCTGTTGCGCGGAGGGGTTCTAGCTGAGCGGGAAGATTCTGCCTGGTGGTATTCCCTCCGAGACAGTCCTCCACGCTCCTTTCTAGTGGTCGTAACAATGTGTTCATCCCGAGGGAATCGTCCATGATCGCTGCGCGCTCGCTTGCCCTTGTGGTCGCGGCGACCACGCGGACTTAGTGAGCGTTGTTGACCACGGGGATCTTGCCCGTCGTGAGTCGTCCTTTGACGGTGGCGAGGGTCACGCGATCGACCGGAGCTCTTGTTGTCCGAGTCCTTCCGGGCAGGCTGACTGCGTTGCCCGGGAGAGGTGTTAACTTCCCCTATGAACTTAAGGCCTTCAGCCAATCGCTCTAGGTGAGAAGCAACAGCGTCGCCCATGAGGACGAGGTTGGCCTGGTTGGTGGATCTGATCACCGTTGCCATGGCCTGAAGTCGTTCCTGACTCTGCTCAAGGGCTCCGGGGATCCCTGAGTCGTTCGCGTTTTGCCCGACTGGGGTCTGGTCACGCGGGAATTCGCCCCGAGCAGGTAGAACGTCTGCCGGGGGACTTGGCGGAGGTACGCGAGGTGGGTCGCGTCGCTATCGCTTGCGCCGATCATGAATCTGCGCCAATGTTTGATTGATTGAGGCGTCCAGACTGCGGCGAACAACTTCTTGTTCGCAAGCAGCCAGCGCGCCCCCATCCTGTCGCCGAGCAGAATTGACTTGCTCGATCTCGTCGGCCGCCGCGGCCCGCGCACGATCTTCTGAGGTTTCAGTGCCGGCCATGTTGATGCTGCGATGGCCGCGCGGTAGCACACCAGACGGTGTCATCACTGTGTCGCCACAGGAGGAATCGACCGACATGGCCTTGGAATCCGAGAGATCTAAACCAGCGTAAAGATCGTTGGTTCCGTAATCATCGTCAATGATGGGAGCGTGATCTGAGACCATCTCCGGAACATAGCCGGAGACTTCCGTCCCAGATCTGGAAGGCGATCGAGATCGAAGAGATCGGTCCGATTTGACAGAGGATGTGACATCCTACCCTTTTGAGTCATAGCCCTCAGGAAGAATTTCTTGATCGCTGAATAAGTTTGACATGCTCGAACAGGCTTGATCCACGAGAATCCCCACGGACGGCGCCAACTGTCGACGGTTGGGATATCGGTCCCAAGTCAACTAAGGTTCTTGAGAAGAGGGGATGGAAGACGCTGCCGAGCAGGGCGAACAGCAATCAACGAGCAGCGGACAGACACAGGATTTTTATACTGGTTCAGGCCTCTCCGAGGAGATAACAACCCTACTTCCAGTGCTTCACTATATGAAAAAACGATTACAAGGGAGAACTCGGCGAGACGAACAGGTCTCGGCGAGATTCTGGGTGTACAAGAAGAGGAATTTGATCTACAACGAGATGTTCCTTGAGATCTCCTTCAGCTGTCTCTTCCGATGTAGCTTGAGAGATGTTTCCGATGTCAGATATCCCCTATACGCCGTAGGGGCCTGGTTTATATAGTATCGAACAACCGACCTACCGGGGGATAACCGGGCCGGGCTGGCCGCGTGCCTGTAACGGACTCGTATACATGCCAAATATATCCCGAGGTAGATAAGGTATATCTTCAATTCTTGAGGATCACGACGTCTGCGCCAATCCGGGAAACCTACGTCCAGGTCTTCACGTAGCCGTGCGGAACTCTGTTCGAGTCGGACTCGAACAGGACGCCACGCACCGTGCCGACCAGGAGGCTGTTCGGCAGGATGCACATGGGCCTGATAGAGCCCTCTAGGGAGCTACGCCCTAGGAGGTTGTTCGGCTAGGCCGTCAAGGAGTGGACTATGGCAATGGGCCGTTATTTTATCCCCGACAAGTGCCTCTTCTTTGCGATAATCAAAGTGCGGTAAAAATAGCCAACAATCCGGTTCAACATTCCCGTACCAAGCACATCGACATCCGACATCACTTCATACGTGATCATGTTGCCAAGGGTGACGTTGTGCTTGCCTACGTGCGAACGGAGGATCAATTGACGGATATTTTCACTAAACCCTTGGATGAGGCACGGTTTTGCAAATTAAGGAATGAACTCAACATACTAGATAGCTCAAATGCAAGCTAAAGTGTTTGGCTTGTGGCTTCTTTTGGGTCTATTTTGAATTCTTCCATTTGCCATTTGACCCTTGTCATTTTGAGGGGGAGTTAGGATTCATTTCAATATCTTAAAACTCCCTCTAGTGGTGAAAAGATGAATTTGTTTTGAGTTAACACAATCTTATCCTATATTTGAAGCTAAAACAATTTTAAGCTCTATAGTGTATCTCATACATTCTTATCTCTTCAAACCTTCCGAATTTGAAAATCTTATCTCTTTACGAAAATGCTACATATGCATGTTATTCCCTTGAAAAATCAATTGTGCATCAAACTCCTTTGAAAAGATTGTAAATGGAACCAAAATATAAAAAATGTGCTTAAACTCTAAAATGAACCCCTATGCTTGATTTTACATGCCAAATTGTTCAATCATGGTAAAATTTGGGTTCATACATTTCTTGATCTCAAAGATCAAAATTTGAATTTATTTGGTCTTCTTTTTGACACTTATCTCTTATATCTCATCTTTTCAAAAGTATTCTTGGAACATTCTCAAAAATTCCACATTTGCTCACTAGCATGTCTTTTATCGATTTTGAGCAAATTAGGATCCTCTCAATTCAAAAGGGTATTTTTAAATCTTATAAAGGGGGAGGAATTCCCTTTTCGATCGGACGGTGACGGTTGGAACTTGGACAGTTCGGTGGTGCAGTTTCAGCTCTACCGGACGCGTCCGGCTCCTACCGGACGCGTCCGATAGTCAGTAATTCCTCTGCGGCGGCTGGCATGGCTTCTGTCCACCGGACATGTCCGGTGAGTTTTTTATTTCGTGCCAGCCTCGTTCTCGAAGCGGTTCTAGGCCCACCGGACGCGTCCTGTGGTCTGACGGACACGTCCGGTCACGCCGAAAAACCCTGCTTTCCTGCTATAACTTACCCGACTCTCTCTCCCACCTCCTCATTTCCTTTCTTCCTCTGCTCTCCCTCCCGTGCCGCCCCTGTGCCGCCTCCATTGCCCCCGGCCGGCACGACCTCTCCGGCAACTCCGACGACCGGGCCCCGCCTCCTAGGGCCTCTCCTCGTCGTCCTCTTCGATTCCCACTGCAGGGATTTGGAGGGGACGCCCCGATCTATGCCCATTGGGTCCGTTGGTGCCCCTCTCTTCTCCCTCTTCGGAAGAGGCCTTGAGGGCTTCCTCTTCGCGCACGGCGACTCTTCCACCCCCACAGGGCTCAGTAAGGCTTTATCAAGCCATTCCCTTTCGATTGCATTCATCTTTGCCGAGCTCTAGTTTGAATCGTCGTTTTCCCGCACTCGTGTGCCTACTGCAGTGTGTTGGCTTGTGTGCTTGTTTGAGAATGACGGGTCCGCGTATGAGGAATTTGCGTCGGGCAGTAGGCAGCATGGGAAGAGCAATGGGATTGGACCGTGGAGTTCAGGGGCAGGGAAGTCGTGGCCGTGGCGCCGAGTCTTCTTCCATGGGCAGTGTAGCGGCTCCTCCTCCCAATAGGAGGGATCGCTATCCTACAGTGTCTATGGACTGGGCAGAGGCAGTTGTTCAGGAGACTCCAGATTCTGATGATGACGATGATGAAACCTATGAGCAGGAAGGTGGAAATGGCGAGGACTTCGCAGCTGATGAGAGCATGCTTCCTGAGATTGGAGAGATTGATCCTATAGTACTCGCATTGACTGGTGAAGTTTTGAGGCGCAAGCGCATTGTGAAATTCCGGGCATGGTTCCCTCGTGTTCCTGAGGATACTGGCGATCATCGCTTTTCCACTCACCTTCAGAAGAAGCTGTATTCTATCTTTGCCAGCAGAGATGAGCTTCGGGAGCCACACTACATTGATTGGGCCGAGGTGACTGCTAAGGCCAGGGAAGAAGTCTACAATCTGTTCAACACCACTCCTGGTCTCACTGCTCTGCTAGGTAATGCTGATCTCACTTGGGACAACAACCGTATCTATGAGTTCTATGCTACTGTATTGCCCAAGGATACCAAGGAAGGCCATAATATCCACTTTACCATTGATGGGGGAATGCATCATCTCACCCTGGCTGAGATGAATGAGTCTTTTGGCACCTTTGATGGAGGGGAAGATGTGGGCTCCAGTGCCTACTCTCAGTCCTTTTGGACCAGTTCGTTTCCACCTTTTGATGAGATTAGTTTCATGTATGTGGATCCCGCGACTCTCGGTTTTTCTCATGAGATGACAAAATTTCTGAGGGCCAAGCCAGCTCTTATCCATGTGATCCTCAGGTCTACCTTCTTTATTCGCGGTGGCTATCGGAACCATATTTTGCCTGTGATCAGCTGGGTAATGAAGTACATGTACGAGGGCAAACCGATTGACTGGGTTTCTCTTTTCTTGGTGGAGTTGGATGATGCCCTTTGCAGGAAGGTTGACCGGCCGGTTCCAATGGCGCCTTATATTGGTCTTCTTCTGAACCATTTGGCTATCTTAGATGACAGAGAGATTGAGGCTCAGCAGCAGAGGATCCGAAAGCACAACTTTACCAGCTTCTTCACAAATTTTGGGAAACGACAGAGAGTGGCTGCGGCTCCAGCTCCTGCTCAGCCAGGGGAACCTGTTCCTCCAGTTTTTCCTGAGTCAGATGTTATACCTCCACCAGTTGTTGGAGCCGGTTCCTCTGCAGCTCCACCCCCTTGGGATTGGACTCCGATGATGACAGAGCTGCAGGGAATCCGGTCTTATCAGCGTACTATTCTTACTGAGATGCAGGGCATCCGCACTGGTCAAGATGCGCTCCGGGCAGATGTGACCACTTTAAAGGGACAAATGGAGACTCTCTCTGGTGAGTACACCTATGTTCGAGATGAGCTGGGTGAGATAAAAGCTAGGATGATGTACATGGGGACATACTTTATGCCGTATCAGCAAGGGGCCAACCCCTACTCTTGGTATTCTTTTGCCGATGGTGACTTCCAGCAGTACCAGCAGACTTAGCACCAGCATCACCCTCGGCCTCCACTCTACAGTCAGCCGTCAGTTTACTACCCGCCTCAGCCACCGGTTGCACCTACCTGGCACACGCAGTACATCCTCCTCCTGGTGGTTCCCCTGCCCCCTCTGGCAGGTCTGCGTCTAAGCGTGCGCGGTCTTCTCCCGGAGAGCGTCCGGAAGTGCTCCTGGAGGTGGTGGCGATGACGACGAGCGTCAAGAATAGGAGCTTTTGTCCTTTGTTGGTTCTTGCCGACAAAGGGGGAGAGAGGAGTGATTTAGTGAGTTAGCTAAGAGATAGTATAGGAGCTCGAGTTCCTCTATTGCTTATTATTGTTATCTCGATACTCCTTGTCTCTTTTTGGTTGTCTGTTGCTACTCGTTTTATTTGTTGTTGAACTCGTATGCATCTATTTAGGGGGAGCTTCGCTCTTTTCATGCACTCATTTGGTTGAGATGTGGTATTGTGTTAATACTTTTAAATCTTTGAGATATTGTTCATATTATCAATGCACACATCTCTTGGGACATGGCAATGGCATGTTCTATCAACTAACCTCTTATGCAGCCATTTAATCACTCGGTTGTCATCAAGTACCAGAAAGGGGGAGATTGTGAGCTCAATTTGAGCCTAGGAGTATTAGTGGTATTGATGACGGGGTATTAAAATTGATCAAGGCGCTAGGGTGTTCTCGGAGGTTCATGGAACCCTAGCGAGGCGTCGGCAAGCTTCGGGGTTGCTCCAACAAGTTAATGGTGTGGCCGGGCGTGTGTTGAGGCCATGTCTAGATTAGGAGTAGCTAGATTGTTTTTGGTTTATTTCTTGCCCATGCTTTGAAGGGGGTTTGAAATGTGTCGATCTTGCCGGATCATTCTCTTCCTTAAAACTTGAGCCTTCAGCCCAAATACACCCATATCTACACAAAAGCCTAGTGAGAAATCGAGCAATCTTCAGTTCTGTACTCTGCTGTAGTCTTCAGAGTTTTCAGCCCCATCGGACGCGTCCGGTGGCCCGCCGGACGCATCCGGCGGGCATATTTATTTTGCGCCAGTAAGTGACCCGAAACCTCTGTCTGCTAAATTCCTCCACCGGACGTGTCCGGTGGTCGGCCGAACGCGTCCGATCGCCGCTACAAAACCTAGTTTGATGTTTCGTCCGTGCGTCCGGTGGCGACCGGACGGGTGTGCTTAGCGTCCACCGGACGCGTCCGTTTGTTTACCGGACGCGTCCGGTTAGCTCCTCTAACCCTTGCTCTATTCTGTTCAACGTTCACGTTGCCTCCGCCGGACGGGTCCGGTAGTCCACCGGACGCGTCCGGTGGAGATGTAACGGCTAGTTTTCTGAGCTGTCCCGAGCTCTAACGGCAAGTTTCGCTTTGGGGGTATAAATAGAGCTCGGTAGGCTGGCTATTTTGAGGTTTGGAGCATTGATTCACCTAGAGCCAACATCCACCAACCTTGGGGGTGTTCTAGAGCCATTCCTCCACCATAATTTCACCACCTACCTTCCCTCAAATCAAACCTCATGGAAGTCCTTCGATCCGGCATGATCGGGGCATTTCGGGCTTATTACCTTTGAAGACGGTGTTCTTCTCGGAGGTGTGGGCTTGGGTGTAGGCCTTGGCGTATGGCTACTCTCAAGTCGGTGTAGGGTGACGGAGTCCACCTTGCCGAAGTGACGGAACGACTATCGGGGAGTAAGTGAGGCGTGTGGCTCGAGAGGGAACCGGTCCTTGTGCGCAAGGGCTAGCCTCAACGGAGAGTAGGAGTTGCGGTTCCGAATTTCGGTGAAACAAATACCGTGTCACTTCTCCTTTTGTCTCATTTACTTCCATATTTACTTTTCGCATGAATTGCTGTTGATTGTTTGGGTGTATTGAAATGAATTAGGTTACTAGTGCGTCTTGTTTTAATTGCTTCCACGTGCTAGGGCACTAGAACCTGGATTGGGTCGCTCTTAACTTTGTTGTTCAATCAAAGAATAACTTAAAAGAAAATAAAAATGCCTATTCACCCTCCCCCCCTCTAGGCCATAGAGATCCTTTCAGAGATGCTGAAGGAATGGAAGGAATTCAAAACATATATAGAGAAGGAATGGAAGGAATTCAGAACATATTGAATGAGTGCTAATCCATCGTCAACGACGAATTGACGATCAGCGTAGCAGCATCTTGGTTGTCAGTCCCTTGCGTAATTGATATAAAACATTAACAGCAAACCCAATCACCAAGAATTAGCACATTATAAACCAAATCCTGAAAAACAAAGTAGAGTGGTACTTTTTATCGTGCTATACAATGGACTCCGATTTCATTATCAAGTAAAGACATACACAAGTTTACACTGGATTGTGCAAGTTAAAGAATAAAATCTTGACAAAGGTACCTAAATTCCAATCTTGACAAAGTCACTCCTGGGACGCGTGATAAATGAGGTGGCCGCACGCAAGAAATGGGATCGATCGATCGAGAAGATCCCACTCGTCGTGTCACGGCGCGTCATTCCTGACTCATGAGGCGCACGAGATCCTCTGGAGCACTTGTCCTCCTCGCCACGCAAGCACAGGACAAAGAGGAGATATATCGACGAGACGCGCGCAGGCACAGCCTCTCGCCCGCGCGCGTCAAGATTCGCGACGGCCGGCGGCCGACGGCGGTTGGTGGCCGGTGAGTCGGACGGGGGCGGCCACGCGGCGCCACCGCCGGCCGGAAGCGACGCGGCGGCGCGCCGCGTGGCGCGGCGGCCTAGCTAGCTAGCTAGCCTTCATGCGTCGGCTTGCTATACATGGGATGGGAACGGCCTGCTGCTCTTAACTCGGCTGGCGCGGACTGCGTGCTGTGACCTGTGAGGCATGCACCGTCCGACTTCCGAGGCGCATGGCCACCGGCTTCGCGGGCGGCGAAGAGCCGGCCTTTACTCAAGGCCCGTTTGAATCCATTGGGATTATGAGAATCCGGATAGTGGATAGTGATTTTGAGAATCCCGGATCTTGGATAGTAATAATCCATCCTGTTTGGATCCCTGGATTATAATCTGAATAGTGAGTAGGGGATAGTAAAATTATGATAATCCAGATTGTTGGATTCTTAAAATCCCGGCTAGAATCCAACCTGTTTGGATTGAATAATGATTATTTTTGCTGGATCATAGAATCCTTATAGGATCCAAACGGCACCTCCGCCTGACTCATCCACCCAGCCAGGCCACGAGCCCTTCAGGCTACCAATCACACGGTAACTGCTGCAGTGTCAGATCGCTTCCCTTCACGCTCGACCAGTGTCACAAAGTTCCCAGATCGATGGGATCAAGGAACGAGGAAAACGACTTGAGAGAAAGGTTTTAACAAGGCGGGGACGAAATTGTTCCCGCGTTCCCGGGACGGGAACGACGTTTCCGGGACGAGGAACGTAGCATCGTATCACGTTCCCGGTGGCATAATAGCGCTCGACTCCATCTCCTCTATCTCTGCGTCCGTTTTCTGCAGAGTGCCCTTATGCTCGATTTTTTTTTATTTTAGCCAAAAACTAATATTTTAATAATAACATCTTCCGAACTAAATTTTCAAGAAGCAGCCATTTTCGTCATGCCGAACAATTTGGCCCGACTCCCTACTCCGTCACGCCACATGCGACACGTGGAAGTCGATTTCGCCCCGTGCCACTATGGCATATTAGTTACGCCATTGCATGTGGCGTGACGAAAAGGGCTACTTGGAAATTTAGTTCGGGAGGGATTATTATTAAAATATTATTTTTTTCTAAAATTAAAAAAATTCGTTCCCAAGAGCCAAGGCTGCTATGCCTTTCGACTTCGGTGGCCATCCCTCACAGTCACAGGCTCACAGCCCACAAGCCATGGGTGTGCTTTACTCCTCTCTCTCTCTTCTAAGCAAACTCACCGAGTATATAGTACGATAGTACAAGTTGCAAATTAACTGGGGAAAAGGTTCTAGAAAAAGTTCAGCAGTGGTACATGTGTACGCACTACGTTGTCCTATATAGCAGTACAGTACTAGTTAAAAAGTGGGGAAAATTACTACTAGTACATGTGTTTTTTCCCCCACAGAAATGCATGCACAGATAATTTGGTCTAGTCTTTTCATGCATGGCACACAGTGATTTTAGGTCACTCATTTTTTTTTCTTCGGGAGTTTACTGTATGTGGTATATGTTCAATCGTCAGCCAAACGTTTTATTTTATTATAGAAAATTGTTGCATACAAGCACTGTAGGTTTACATGAATGTGCTTCCATTTCTCAAGTCAAACTATTAACCTTAGAATTTAGAAACATCAAATCTGTTAAATAAAATGCACGTGTCTGCTGATCCTTGCAGTTGCATAAAATCTGCTGCAGTAATTAAGGCTATTCTCAACGAGGGATTTCATATGTATGTTTCCAAGAATACCACATAAGCAAGAGGGCATTTAGTTCATAGTTGAAATAGCTCCATACAATGCATAGTTTTATCTTTTGTTGTTTCCTAGGCTACATGCAAGACACAAGCTATCTTGGAAACAGTGTATACAAGGTTTCATCTAAATAAAACTCATTTCACATCTCTCTTCATTAATTCTTTGCCACATCATCAAAAATGCTGACATGACACTCCATTTAATGAGAATGAAACTCCCATTGAGAAACACGATTTGCTGCATGTCTTCTACTCCCTCCGTCCAAGTTTGATCTTCGTTTAAGCAAACAATCGAAATCCAACTTTGATCTGCGTCTAACGCCTGGGAGCCGGTTGTGCCTCGGTATGACGCGAGCGCCCGTTCGTTTTGCATGCAGGAGCCAATGCAGGAGTAAATTTCAGCTGCTACGTGATTTGTCGACGGCTTAATCACTCGGATCGCTTCACCGCGATTGGCCAGGAGCAAGACACGGCAGCATGCAGGAGTAAATTTCGAGCAGGCACCTAAGCGACACTACATCAGTCAGATTAGGGGCAGTAAATAGATTAGGGGCAGTTTTCCATCTCTTGGTCTTGGTGCTGCTAACAAATACGCTGATCAAAAGTGGACGGAGGGAGTATCGCCTACTACCTTCAGGTCCAAAAAGCTTGTCGTTTTGGACAACGACACGGTCTCCAAAACATAGCTTTGACCAATGTTTTCTATTAGAATATAAATGAACATCCTAACAAATTTATACTTTTATGAAAGTACTTTTCAAGGTAAATCTATACATATGACCTCCACATTTCTAAACTAAATAATTTAAAAGTTATTTATGGTCAAAGTTTTAAAATTTTGACTCAAACCTTGTCCTAAACGACATGTTTTTTGGACCTGGAGGGAGTACTTCATGAGGCTTCTTGCTAAAGCAGTAGGCCTGAACCAAGTCCCCTGATCCATACAAGAAAAGAAATTATATCGATGGTGACACAATAATATACTCCCTCCTTCCTGAAATATAAGACATTATACAGATTCCAGGACAAATTAAAAGAACCGGCAAAAGACGCATATACCCCTGAGTTATTATGTGGGGAGTTATGTTGGCTGGTTGTTTTAATGGCAATTGTGGATAACAAGAAGACCACTTCAACTAATCATCCAATCAGCCAAACAAATCCTGCCAACTCTGAGGATAATTAAATGAACAATTATCCAAATGTACTTAGAATGCCTTATATTTGAGGATAAATTTTGAATGCTTGGATACCTTATACTCCCTCCATCCAGAATTGATCATCATCTAAGCACTTGTCACCAAGACCAAGAAGCACTTAACTCCCCCATATTCCATTTACTCTCCGTATTAATTCCCCTAGAAATCCGTCTGCATGCAAATTGATCAACATGCAAAGCATTTACTCGTCTGTTTTGATTGGTGGATGCAGTAAAAAAGAGAGATTGGAGCGCGTCCATACATGCAGAGCATTTACTCCCACAGCTTATACACTTATCAATTCTGGATTTTCATTTTTTGCTTATATGATGATCAATTCTGGACGGAGGGAGTATTTCAGGACGAAGAGAGTGAGGCTCCTAGCCTCTCCTGGTCTCCAAGCAGGTCTTTGACGCGCGGACCAATGGCGCGGAGGGTAGCCCTGACCACCTTGTGGCCTGCACCTGCTGCTGCGCCAAGCCGCCAACGCGGCAGACCGCAGACCTCATCCATCCTAGGCGTGAATAGGTGCTAAGCCTAGGCGTGCATAGGAGTGTAAGTGTTCAATTATGAGTAGATTGTCTGCCTAAGGCCAATCCTAATGGAAGGTTTCATTTTGTTGTTTCCAAGAGTGCCACATCAACAAAATAGAAATGAAATCATAGATGAAACTCCTTCTCCAATGCATTGTTTCATTTTTGGTATTTCATAGGCTCCCATGGCATTGAATTCTATGACTCATCAAGAATTGGAAACCGCGTACAGGAAGTTTCATCTAGATGAAACCAGTTCATTCTCTCTCTTCCTTACTTCTTTGCCACATCATCAAAAAAATCCTAGGTGACATGCAATTAAATGAGAATAAAACTCCCATTGGGAGTGGCCTAACAAACTATGGCCCTCCTTTGTACCTGACCCGACTATGGTAATTAAGGATCTTGTTCTTTTCGTTTTAGCATGATGAAATAAATGGTGCTACTCTGGAAAGAAATGGTGCTACTATGAAGCCAACGTTAATCATTTGACGCAGGGCCTCACCGTGGGCACCAAATCAATCACCCTTGTCACTGTCAAGCAAGGCGAGCTGGAAGGTCTTGGCAGGCTGGGAGCCAGGTGGCCTCCCCCTCTTCCTCTGCGGAGCAAACTTGCGAAATAGAGGAATGGGTTAGTATCTGGTTATCTATCAGAATGAAATTAAGGATCAAAGCTTCCAATGTTTCTAAATCATATCTGGCAGTGAGTAACAAATCGACCACGACCAGAGGGAAAAACAAAACCTTCAGTAATGAAACGAAATCTTTGCAGGGAACCAAGAATGCTAGAAAAAATCCAATCGACCGGGGAAAAGGAAAAGGGAGACTGAAAGACCAGAGAGGATGAAGATTAAAGAAAATTTTGTGCTTACTGGATCAATCGCCATTGCCTCCTGGAACCTGGAGCTTGGACCATCGGACGCATGTGGATGGGGACTGAGGAGGAAGGTAGAGAAAGGGCAGGGCCGTCTCTAGGTTATCGAGGGCCCTAGGGCGAATAGGAGACCATGGGCCCTTTAGCTTTGGGCTTTTGTTAAAATCATTTTTCATTTATCGCATGATAATTGATAAGCAAATAGTAGTACTAGTAAAAAAACTAACATATACTTAATTCTTTAAAAACAATGTCGATATTACAAACTAAAAGAGGAAATAAAATGAAACTAATATGATTACCTTAAATAAGAACCAAACTCCAATGACTCTGGTAATAAGTTTAGTCTCGTAACTACTACTAAGTATCTAACATCCTAATTGCTAAGGATTAAGGAATAATAAATATTAAATAGTTCATGGATATGGATCGATCATGGATGATTCCTTCCTATTTTCTAATCAAATAATCAATTAATCGTAGATGATAGATGGACATCGGTCATCGGATCGGAAAATCGATTGGACTTACGATGGTCGATGAATGATGAATTGACGACGATGACGGACGAACGACGGCGGCCGGAATTGGAACGGCCGATTGGGATGAGATCGGCAGATCGGTCAGCGGGTGGATTGCCTCTATTCGCCTGCCTCAGCTCCGGTCTGCGGTCTGCGCCTCTGCCTAGTGGCTAGTGCTCGGCTGCTCGCGAGGCGGCGAGGGGCGGCGAGGGGCGGCGAGAGGTGAGGCGTTGCGACTTGCGATCGATCGATTGCTAGGAGTTACGTAACTAGTAACTACGTAAGGCAGCCCGCAGCCCACAAAGCAACAAGGCCGAGTGGCTGCCTGGAAGGCGTGCACGGTGCACCGACGCACAACTAGCTATGGGCCGGCCGGCCGGGAGCTGCAGCTAGCTGCAGAGCTGGCGAGCTGCTATGGGACCTGGGCTCAGATGCATCCCTGTGATGGGCCCTCCCCTGACTTGGGCCCCCGGCCATCGCCCCTCAGGCATGGCCCTAGAGCCGGGCCTGAGAAAGGGGGATAATGGCTCTGTTCTTTTCAGTTTAATAGCTTAATGGCTTAACAGTTTAACGACTTATCTATATTTTAAAAAGACATATGCTTTGAGTTTTTTGAGTTCGTTTTTTTGCTGTTTCGAAGATAGGTCCTAACACTTTAAAAAACTAGTCAAACGAAATGGATCCGAATCTCGAAACTACCTGTAGAAGCTCTCGAAATTTAGTCATTTCAACCGTTCAGCTGTTCAGATCAGCTCAAAAAAATAGCAAAGTAGAAAGGGCTATTGAACCATATTTAAGGTGAAAATGTCATGCAAACTGAACCGCACGCACCACCGCGCCCTCGTAGCCCATTCGCGGCTTGCGGAATGCATTGGCCAGTGGCGAGCGCAGGTAAGCGTGCCGGCGGCCATGGCCGCAGCGATGAAAACTTCGATTCCACCGAGGTCCGCTGCGGAGTTGCACAAAGAAGCAACCAAACGGAGTATGAGAGATTCAAGTAATTTAGAAATGCAAGAGATTTGGCTCTTGCCCACCGTATGCTGTGGATCTGGTGGAGAGGCGAAGCTCGGTTCGGCTGCAATGGCGGAGCGGTGCTTGGTCAGGCTGCCGCGGCTGGGGAAGACAACACCCAAACTCGAGCTCCGCGACTTGGGGAGAAGGATGAATGGAGGGACTGTATGCATGGGCTTCCGGGTTTTTTTTTCCTTCCGAACACACAATAAAAGCTTTTTGAGCGTCAATTTTATAGAAGAGGAGGCTAAAAATAAGCCGTTTGAGTACAATACTAGTACAATGCCCGTGCTTTGCAACGGACTTTTAAAGGAATGAAAGAAAAAACATAAATTAAAAAGCAACAATTGTCAATCTTAGTATTGAAAGCAAATTGGATTGAATAAACATGTACATTGAAAAGCACGAGGACTTCAGGTAATGACATGATTTCCAGGTTATTCATCTAGGGACCATTAGGGACCAGTACAGTCAATGATCTTATAGGAAAGAACGAAGGTACATAATCCCGATACATCGGCTAAGATGTAAGCACTTCCCTATACACGATGTTCCTTGTGAATGTGCCACGCCTATTCTTTGAGCTCTGTCTCTTTGACCTGTCGTCGTCGGGTTTAGCAAGTATCATAATATTACTTCTTAATGTAGCTCTAGACAATGCAACATAGAGTTGACCATGAGAGAATACTGGGTCCGGTAGATAGACACCGACTTTTGGAATGGTCTGCCCTTGGGCCTTATTTATCGTCATAATAAGCCGAGCCTAATCGGAATCGCTTCTCTTGAAACGAAATGGGAACATCTCGTCGTCGGAGGGGCAGAGTGGTATTCGAGGAAGGAACACCCAATTACCAGCATGTTGTCCAAGCACGATCTGCGCGTCGATGGCATTCCTTTGAAAGCCCCAAACCACCAGCCTTGTCCTATTGCACAATCCATTCGCTGGGTCGATGTTCCGAAGGAGAATCACCGGGCAATTGATCTTCAGCTTTAGCACGTGAGGAGGGAGCCCGTTGGGGGTGAGCGTGTTCAAAAACTCGGGGGGATAGTAGCCATGTGGATCATCCTCTGCTCGATCGAAGATATGATAAATCATCTCCTCACCGCAGAACCGGTCAATCATCTTGATGTTTATCCTGTCGACACACTCGTTTCGGGTTGACAGTATGGCTCGTGAGATGATGTAGCTTGAATCCATTAGATTGTGTTCAAGCATCGGGAAAATACTCTGTATCAATCTGTCGATATCGGTGTCATCTCCTGTAGATGGAACACATATGTCTTGAGGAAGCTTTACGTAACCTTCTTCATCGGCCTCCTCCACCCCATCTTCGATGCGTAAAAGGTACTCCGCAAACTCCGGGTCACTTTGGGCTCTCATGTTTCGAACGAGCTTGAGTTGTTGCATGCATTCCCAAAGATATGACATGCGTAGGGTCGAGTTTACTATCTGAGGACGTGTTCCTTTATGAACGACTGGGAGCACCTGTCTGAAGTCTCCTTCAAACACAACGGTCTTTCCCCCAAACGGCACGTCATGACGGCCTGTTATGTCACGCATGCTATTGTCAAGGGCTTCAACTGCTTGCCTTTTCGTCATTGAGGCTTCATCCCATATGATAAGCGATGATCTCCTAAGGAGTTTAGCTGTCCCACTTTGCTTTGTGAAGCTGCATACTCCACCATCTTGGATGTCAAGCGGGATCTTAAACCTCGAATGTGCGGTCCTTCCTCCAGGCATGATGGACGCAGCAACCCCAGATGTCGCAGTTGCAATAGCTATGTTTCCATGGGAACGAACCTTGGCGAGTAGTGCCTTGTATAAAAAAGTTTTTCCTGTGCCTCCCGGGCCATCCACGAAAAACACACCACCCTGGTTGCTTTCGACGGCTGCTAGTATCCGATCGTACGCGGATCTTTGTTCTGGGTTCAGGGACTCTGAGATAGCTATGTGCTCTTCCTCCACCTCAATGTTGGACTCCTCGATGATCTCCTGTGGCTAATATCCCATGTAGTCATGCGACTCGTCAATTTTAGGCGGGGGAAGTCTGCTATGTCCTTTCCCATAGAATGGAGCATACGCTTGATATCAAGAAGGACCATTTGCTCGACCACACGTGCAGATGAGTGGGAACGACGATAGTCCTCTGACATTCCATCTAAATGATTGTTCCATAGCGCACGGACGTCGCTGGGCTCACAGAAGACCAATATAGTGGCAAAGAGCCTTCGTAAAGAAGGTGGCATCTGGAACACCTCTGCCTCCGTAAGACATTCGTCTATGGAATTGTCAGCATCAATTAGGCCCCTTCATTCTGCAGCCAGGCGAAAGGAAGGGCATACCACACCCTCTACTGTCCTCAAGTCCTCGAATGAGGTTGCACCGGCAACATGGTTTAGCAAGATCCTCAGGTAGTACCGTTCCCCTTTAGCAGGACTGGCTGACATGATCCTACCAATCTGTGTGCCCCTCTTCCTCGGATTCCACATCTTGCCACCTATATGCCATGTAAAACTCGCAGAAAAATCTTTGTAGAGGATGCGTCGAGCCCACTCATGTGCCCTATTAGCTTCAAAGTACGCGGTCAGCATGGTTCTCTCAGCATTGTGGCGGTCAACAACATTATGGAGATCCTGGCCCGCGTGGAACGAGACCATGTGCATATTAGGAAGATGGAGTTACATCTGCTTCACAGGCGGTGATATCTTGCTCAGATCAAACCCGTATATTCTCCATAGAGCCTCTGGCGGTGTAACCCACCTAGCGTCCCTGTATTGTGTGATCTCGTCGATCGGTTCATTGTTTCCATCTTCACCGAGATTGATAGAAGCGCGGTCGTGCCCCTTGTATATATACTTGAATAGGAATTTCACAGCTTTAATACTTGAGCATACCTCCACGTTCCTGTGGCAATTAAACATCCTCAGAAGGAAAGGGTTGTAGGGAACAACCCATCTATTATTTAGCTCTGCACCTCGAACCCTTACTTCACACCCGTCGTCACGTCTCCTATACAACGGATAAGAGTCTCTGCCTTGAACTATTTCTGCATTAAACTGGCGAGGATAGTGGCACTTGCACACACCATCTTTCATGCATACATTATTCATTTTCAGTCTTCCGCAAGGACCGTGCATAATGTTCTTCACAACCATCTTATATAACTCTGGGTATTTGGTCTTGTTTGGCAACTCAGCGGAAATAATGCTGTCATACTGCTCCGGAGTTGTCAACTTGTATCGGCCGTTCATAATGAGAAGGAAGTGCGCATGTGGAAGACCTCTCTTTTGAAACTCAACCACATAAACATAGGCAACAATCTTGCCGAGAATGTGCTTTTCGAAAAGTTGTTTCTTGAGCTGCTCCAATTTTGCCCTAAACACACGGATGATGAGATCTGGACGATCACTTGGTGTCTGACCCGGCATAAGCTCAGACACTATCTCCTGCCAGTATGGGTTGCATGTCACTGTGAGGAATATATCGGGCTTGCCATATTTTTGCACTAAACACATTGCATCCAGGAACCGACGCTTCATATCACAACCTCCTCCTATGAAGGATGGCGGGAGCACGATTCTTTTCCCCACCGCACCAGCACGACACTCGCCTGAACCGATGATATCCAACAGGCCTTGATATAGGTCAGCCCTTATGTTCTTCTGATTAAACCTGATATAGTCAAGTCGCGCACTCTCTATCTTGATGTACATATCAACTGCATATTGCTGCAGGAGGCGTGCGCCGTATAGCACGGGGTTGAATAAATTTTGACGAATCTGAAACTTGTAGCAGTAATACTCCCTAGCAGTTACGCAGAACCTGTTATTGGTTCCTGCCGAGAGGATCATGTAACATATTATAAAAACTGGAATACAAAAAATCCCTAACAATATATTGTACCATTAAAAACATCGACCTTCTTCATCAGGGTTATCACCATGACCCGTCGCCGCTTGGTTGGTAGACGCACCAACCTTCGGGACGTCCATATGCCAACCAAGCTCGCCTGTTGGAAAAAAAAGAGGGTACGACAATGGATCATAACAACCAAAGTATGGTCGGATAGTATGCCTCGTGTTGTTGTTTCCATACAGGTTTACACTACGCTCGAATCCCAAGCGTGGCTCATTACCCTCAACCCATATTGCGGCAACCTCTGATGTTATGGGCACATTATATGTCCTCTGGTCCAACCTAGCATCGAGGTTCAAGGTGATACGATAATCCACAAGGTTATCTACCTGTCCAAGGCTTCTGAAAGTTTCAGAGTATGGGTTTCCACGAAGAATGTTAACAAGATTCCTTATGACTTGCCGATCCAAGTTAGGAGACCGACGAAATCGATGGCTTAGGGTGGGGTCATTGTCGTAGAAGTAAAGTTCGAGATGTTCTGGGCCAGAATCCCTCGAACCAAAAGAGTGCACATTATGGTAGATCTGGCCATGGGCGCAAAAAGTGTACGAGCCAGACCTCATGTTGCTATATGCTTCATCTAATCTGACGCCAAGCGTGGTGAATGAAAAATGTCCATTGAAGAATCTGATGTTTTCTCGAAAATGAATTGCATCGGGATCCGATGCGGTCCATAGTCTCACAAGTCCAGGATCAATATCTGGACTCGCTAGTTTTACTTTTCCATCCCTACAGCAGAAACCCTTTGTCTCGTACTGGAACCTCATCGCCCCGCATTTTTCACAGTTCGGCTCAGGTTTCAACACATGCGTGTGGTCTGGTATGTTGTTGTACACATGATCGTATGGATCAGGGAGGCTACAGCTTGTCACAGAGGAATCTCTTGCTTCATGAATGTCAACATTATCGCCACCATCATCGACTATAGTGTTTGAAAGTATGAGTGAGAGAATTGTGGTAGAGAGGAACAATGGAGCAATAAACGCTATGGGAAATACCTTCATCAGGAAATATATACTCCTTAGTCATGTGGTCCCTAATGACGGTTTCCGTATTAACTGTTTATACATCTATGTGGGTATAAGCTCAAAAAATATTTTCTGAGAAGATAAGAACGGAAAATGTAAGTTGAAGGTGTCACCTTCTTGTGGACTGGAAGGCTGTGTTGGCGTTTGATCACATTCGAAGTGTTGGGGTACCGACGAATCCTCGACCAACGAAATATCCGCTGTTGGGCATGGCATAGTGATGGATCGAGCACACGGGGTATCTCGTGTGGATGCATAGTTTGCTCTACGACGATTCAGCAGTGCTTGTTTTTCTATGGGTGTCACGATCTGCCTACGCAATCGCTGACGAGCATTTGCCATTTCCCTCTGTTCTATCGTCAAATTTTGCCTACACGCTCGCTGACGAGCATTTCTATCTTCCCTCTGTTCTATTGTTAAACTTTGTCTGCATGCTCGCCGACGAGCATTAACCTCTTCCCTTTGTTCTATCGTTAAACCTTGTCTTCGTGCTCTACGTCGAGCATTCGCTTGATCCCTTTGATCAGGTGTTACGTTTTGATGGCTTGCTCTCTCAGTTTGTTGTCTTGCTTGAATTCGTTCTGCAGTCTGATTTGAACTTCCACCTTGTTCAAATAACCTAAATGGGACAGCAGGAGATGATGTGGCTAGCCGTATTGAGCCAATCGTTGCGTCGTTGCAATATCTTTTCGATGCATTTTGTTCAACCATCACTAATACAACATTGAGATACGAATTAAAAATGAATGTGATAGGAAGATTTAACACGTTTAAATTGTATACTATTTGAACACAACAAATTAACCTTCCTTTCCTTTCATGGATTGATGGCTACGACGTAATGACATATTCTTGAATATCAATAATAACCTTCTACGTAAAACAAATCAAGCCAAAATCACTGAAAATCAAGCAACATTATGACAATGGGAGCCAATCCAATGCATTGACAAATGTGTTATAAAAATACTTTTTATTTCATTTTTTACAGCATCATTACACCACAAGAATACAATTAAAAACCCAAATAACAGGCATCTCATGTGTTAACAAACAACATAGTTATGATAATACATCTATCATGACTCACGAGTATTGCAACATTGTTATGGCATCATACTACATTTTCTAAAGAGAACCCAACTAACAAGCACCTCCACGAAATGATCTGCACCTCCACGAAAGGATGAATAATTTGCTTAAACCGCAGACCTGCAACCTTCCTCTTCCTTGAGCAGCTGACCTTGATGGATGATCGAGCTACCAAAGGCATATGTATATCCGGTCTGCATATAGTGCACCTTCAAAGCTAGCTTAAAAAGAAATTTGGGAAAAAGATTAAAACTCCACAAATTCAATGTTTCTTTAAAACAAAAATTATGACAACAGATAAGCTGCTCGATCTGCATTCCCTTACATGCTATGAACTCCTGCTGTAGCCGGTGGCTTAGTTGTCATAGCAATCAAACAGGATCCCTACAAGACAAATAAATATTGGTTAAATCCAAGCTTGTACTGCTGCAGCATGCAATCTGTAGCAAGTCCTTTAGAAATAGAAAATATAACCTATTCAGAGAAGCCTCCAAAACCATACTACAAACTATGGTTAGCTCCAAATTGGATCATACCACAGACAACTATAAACTTTAGTGTATATCTTTGTCTGCAGTATACTCATGGATGAAAAGGTGTATACTGTCAGTTGCACTTTCACTTAATTAAAGCAAGGAGCTTCAAAGTAGAGCTTTAGCAGGGAGCTTCTCAGGCATAGATGATATGTGAAACAAATTCAGCACAAAGCATAGTAGGAGTACAAGTCAGAGATGTAATTCAGATTCAGTTTCAGATTTAAATGCAAATGGATACTAAACTATGATCGGCAGGTACAACACATAAATAAGTTTTGCATAACTTGCAGAAAAATAAAGGAACTCTGTCATGTGCCACTGGCCGAGATTTGAATGGATTTGAATGGCCACGGATCAAGGCAGATCAGTTTTGTAAAATGGCTTAAAGAATAACCTGTTGCCAACCTTAATTTGAAATATGAAAAAAGAAAATGAATTCATAATCTTCCTGGATATGGATAAAAGCCCTTAATCCTGTATGCAATATAATGGCCGAATAACGCACTTCAGCATAAGACTTTGAAGCAAAATAGCAGCGGGCACTTTTCTGTACATCCAATTCAGCAGCTACTTTTCTCAGGAACACGCGTTGCTTACAAGCCAAAATTACTGAAAATAAGAAGGGAAATCTTAGTTAGCATGATGCTCTACCTCTCTACTGGTGCGATACAACTTAGCATATTTCCATTTGAGATACTGGATTGTGCAGAGATAAATGCGATGCTTACAGGGGATAAGCAAGTGAAACTAATGGCCTGCAAAGAAAGAAAAAAAAAGGAAATTAGAGTTGTTTTGGAGGGCGGCGGAGGCGGCGCCTGTCGGGAAGGGCGGCGGCGGCGTGCAGGCGGTGGAGCCGTGGAGGGCAGCGGCGGAGCCAGGCGGTGAAGGGAGACGGCGAAGAGGCGAAGGCGGCGAGGCGATGGAGGGCAGCGGCAGGCAGCAGCGGTGGAGGTGGCGACGGCAGGTCAGGTGGAGGATGGCCGAGGCGCCGACGCCGGGGAGGGAAGTGGCAGCGGTGGAGTCGGCGGAGGTGGCGGCAGGTTTGGTGGGGTGGCGGCGAGGCGGCAGGCGCCGTCGGGAAGAAGCGGCGGCGGGAGCGCGCAGCGGAGGAGACGGCGAAGAGGCGCGCGTGGAGGGAGGCGGTGGCGGCAAGCAAGGTGGAGGAGGTCTGCTGCGTGATTCGCTGGGATTTGATTTTTGAAGTGAGATACGCTGATTCGCTGCGAACGAGGCCTGTGGATCCCGGCTCTATGACTGGCACGCGCGTGATTGGCCAACTACTGTGGCTACGGATCAGTGGGCATGTAGACCGTTGGATAAGTTTGAATGGCCAGGATGCATCTAATGAGCCACCACTCATCACCACAAGATGTTTTTTAGGAGTAGAGATATGCGCTTTAGGCCTAGCGCGCACAGCCACACACACAAGTTGTATATTACGAAAAGGATTACAGCCATCTACTCTCCAAGGGCTGCCGATGTCAGATACAGGGCCAAAGTTTCTTGAACTTGTTTGCCCCTGCGTCTTGCCAGAGCCGCGCTTGCTCCCGAATGGTTTGTCTTCGAAGACCCGAGCATTTCTTTCTTTCCATGTATCATCCATGTTGCGAGCATGAAGCAGGAGTCGAGTCCCTTTCTCAGCCGTGCTGGAACTGCATGGGCTTCCGATGAAGCTCCCAACAGCACCGCGGCGGCGATGGCAACAATTGGAACTTGCAGGCCATCATCAGGACTAACGATTTAACGAACCGCAGGTTCTCTCACCAGGAAGAGCCCTCCCTCCATCGCCCCACGCACAGTCCTCCATCCGGAGGCTGCGGTGGATGCCGAGCAGGAGACCCGGAGGAGGCCGGCCCGGACGGCCGCGAGCGGCGCCGGCGCCGGCGCTCACCATTTCTCGCGTCGTCTTGCTTCGTTCCAGACGACGAGGGCGATTGGGATGTTGTGTGGCTGACCTGACTTGACTGGTAGGTGGGGATGGAGGGCGGGAGAGGAGATAAGGCGGGGAGGAGAAGCCGGGTGGACGAAACAAGCGTGCAGCGTGTGCAGTGCTCGCTGGCTCCCTCCCGAGGAGCGGAGAGGAGCGTTGAGGAGGCGTGGCACGTGGCGCTCACGCGCGCGCCCGACGCTTTTTGGTCATGAAGCCGACGACGGGGACGTGGGAGGGAAGTAGACGGCCGCCGCCTCCAGACGACGTGGCCGGTCATCGCCTGCCGAGGCGTCCTCGGAGGGGAACGAGCCGGGGCGGCCCAACTGAGTACGCAGCTGCTTCGTGACCCAACAACAACCAACCTGGAGCAGCAAAAAACCATCATGCTTGGGAGGGAAGGGAAAACACGGCACGAAGCTCTCCTCCATTGAGCTGGCACGTTCTGGGCCTGGATGTGCAGCCCCAACTAGGCGGCACAAAAGTTGGGACAGCCCAGCACAAAGTGGCCCGCTGCATAGCAAGGCATACCAACTGCACGTTCCTTACGTAGTTTAGTAGTAACAGCCCAGCAGCAGTTTACTAATTTGTGCCTGGGCCGACCCGGCACGAAGTGGCCCGCTGCATATAGCAAGGCTCACCAATTTGCCGTTGCTTAAGTCTATAGTAGTAACAGCCCAGCAGCAGAGTTTACTAATTTGTGGACCTCTCTCCAGTGAAAAAGACCAAGCCCATGAAGGCTCGAAGCCATGGTCTGCACATCTGGAGACTATCCGTCCAATCATCCTTCACCATCAATCTCATCTTCTCATGGCCTAGAGGTAGGGATGCTGTAGCGCTAGTCGCTTGCTTCGCTACTGGCGGCCAGCGCATGGAGCCCTGCAACCTATCACCCAGGAAGGCAGGAACAGGAGGAGCGGAAGGAGTACAAGCCGACGCATCAGGGAGGAGAGCGAGGGGGCGCAGCTTAGGGCCGAGGCTCCGAGCACTTTGGATGGAACCTGGTAGCAACCTAGCAGTGAGGATGCTGCAAAAGCTGGAAGTGAGTTTGATGCTAATGGCATTGCTTGCCTGGTGAACTGAACTTGCTGCCGTGTAGGAAAATGGGACACCTGCCAGTGCGCTGACAGATGCAAGGCTTTTCAACATACCAGGGGCAGACTGTCTCGATTATGTAATCTGGATTCATAACAGCAAGTTGCCGTTGATCTCCGAGATGGTGCCGGCATCCTCAGTTGCTGGAGATGAGGAGCAGGCCCACGTGATTGTGCTCCAGCAGCTCCGTTCCTTCCATTTCGCAGAGGTATTGAAC
Source organism: Raddia guianensis (assembly GCA_036346415.1). NCBI lineage: Eukaryota > Viridiplantae > Streptophyta > Magnoliopsida > Poales > Poaceae > Raddia > Raddia guianensis. The sequence goes on from CM070544.1 coordinate 38,283,655, forward strand.
CAACAGGTGATGGTGTTGCTCAATAAAGATTTCCAGGTAAGACTGATTGCAGTTGGATAGCCTCAGATGCTGATGGCCGAGCCACCTGTGGAGGTTGGAGTTGGAGGAAAGGTCCTGTTGAATGAAATGAGGTCAACGCTGGTGATCGAGTAGCTAATGGTGAGGCTGGTAATGTTGTGGTTTGAGCCGGACGTCCTAGAGAAGTGCTTGATGAGAAGACTGAGGTGCCTGCCAAATTGTGGGGCTCGCAGATCTCTCTGTAAACACAGGGAAGAAGCAAGTAATGTAACTCCTCACATGTTCCACAGAACGAGAAACAAATATGCAAAATATGCGTATCAATGTAAAGATGTAATTCGACCAACCAACGCAGGCGTAGTGCACAATGATCGGGAAAAATATGGGAGAATGGAACTCCTCACAAGCTACAGATGCCACGCAAACAACCAAGTAGGATGCAGGTCAATGAGTCAGCTGAGATCAAAATGCTTAATCTTAAAAAAGAAGGTTATATTATAAGACAATCAAAAGCAAACGTAGACTATCTAAGATCTGCATTTAACTATAAACCTCGCGAACAGAAAAAAAAAAATACCAAAACAGAAACATGATCTGAGGGTTTTGCACCGGAACAAAACTTATACTGGTAATGGGTACCTTGAGCTGGAGATGATTTCATGAATTTCTTCTGAAAATTCTCAGCTAGCAATTGCTGCACAAATACTTTCCTGATGATATGTGTAAACCTTTTGAAGTAACAACTCGTATTTCTTCATTATATTCTCCATTTCTTGGTTGCACTCTGTTGTGTAGAGAAGGAAGACATGAAAAGTCTCACAATTAGAATATGCTATCTAATTAAGGAGAAAACACAGATATAGAAGGAAATATGCTAAACCTTCTGTTCATGGTCTTTACTAAGCACAGCCTTGCAGTATTTCAGTTTTCCCAACTCATTTCTCAGTAGTTCAGAACTACATAACAAATTATTAAATGCTGCAGGTACCACTGTAAGGAGTTGGGTGAGCTGCTCAGGACCCGATGTCATGTTTGGCTAAAGACATATTCGAATGCTCTCATCAGGGTGTGTCCTCTCAGGTAGGATATGCTGAACTGAGGTTGATGGCTGTGTTACAGGCTGCAAATTTTGAGCTGCAATGGTGCCCGATGTGCCTGTTCCTTCTGCTTCCACAGGTTGATCCTGCATTGGAGATGATGACTGCATTCTGGGCCGCAAATCTGGAGCTGACAACATACCCCAAATACCTGCTTGTTCTGCATGTGGATCCCATGAAGGTTCTAGGCTCTGCAGGACAGTTGTTCTCTGCGTAACAGGCATACCAGACATATCAGTTCTTTCAAGCAGAACATCCTGAGTTGTATTGATGGTTGCATTCCATGTTGAAAATCCCAAGCTGCTGCGGCGCACAACATACCAGCCCTTTCTGCTTCCTCAGACAGAATTGAGGTTGGTGACCACATCAACTGGATGCTGCAAAGTTTGCTAAACCATGTTGAGCATGGGGACTTGTGATTTCCTGTGCAGGCATACTTGCTTGACCATTCTCGGTTTCAGCTTCCCTAGACAATGGTAAGCTGACCAGATTGCGCGTAGTCAGTTTCACCTTTGCTCTGACAAATCAGTTGCTCTATCTGGTGGACAGCCTGTTTGACTCCTGTCATCGGGGAACATCCTTTGAAATGGACAACCCCAACATTGAGGTGGATGGTCCCTGTTCCGCCGACCGCCGCCCAACATACCCGGCGATTCTGCTGCAGATGGATGCCTTGAAGCTGAAGGTGAACCATTGCTTTGCAGGGAAGATGTACTTGATAGATTAGCAGGAGTTCCAACGTCCAATGAATATGGCAACATAGCAGGGCTTTGTGGGGCAGCAAAAATTGGTGATTATGAGTGGGCTTGATGTGTGCAAACAGTGACACTATTATCTACATCAAACCCCGTCCTGCCATCAACCAAATGTTATCACATGTTGATATGTACTACCTCCCTGTGATAGAACAGGGGTAGTTTCCCCTGACGCCCTGTTTGAATGCTGTGAGTATCCAAGATTGAGCTTGATGTTTGAATATCAGGCTGCAAACTCCGGGCAGTCTCCATGTCCATGGTTCTGCTTCTGCCCGTGGATGTCCCGAAATCGCTAACTTTTGTTGAGCAGGTAGACTTGTACCATGTTGTGCAGGCATACTTGACTGATCAGCCTGAGTTTCAACTTCCAAAGCATCTGGCAAGATAGCTGGGTTGTGTGGAGGATATAGGATTGATTCTGTGAATTCAATAGATCTGCAGCGATAGTGACAACATTCCAGTTGCTGCATCTGGTTCAAGGTTCATTTTACTCAAATCATCAGGGCAATCAATGTTGAGCATTTGGGCATGATGTTTGCATCTCAGTCTGCAGATCCCCAGCTGCATAGAAAGCAATGTATCAGTTGGTTCTGCTTCGGCAGGTGGATCCTGCAAGGTCGTGAGGTTTTGTGGAGAAGCCAAGATAGGCGATCCCAAGTGGTCAGGAACTGCTGCAACAGTACCATCATTTTCTGCATTAATTCCCACAACAGAGAAGTCGCACTTCCTGGCAACATACTTGGATTAGCAATATTGTCTATCTTGCCATGTTCAATACTTCTGCCTTCACCAGTTGAAAACCCCTAAATATAAGGAGCATATTAGTGGTTAGTAGTCAGGCATCACTAAAACATATACAGTGACAAATCAAAACAAATAATAAGCCAAATGCCATGGTTCAGGAAAACACACAAAAAAAACATTAAGCAAGTGAAGTACTCCCTCCATTTGAAGTTACAAGGCGTATTTCGTTCGTTACAATTATTCCATTAATATATCACCATGTGATATAAAATCATAATAATAAGTGTTTGTTAATACAAATCTAATAGCATCAAAATTGTGTCACAAAAATTATGCATTGATGGAGTAATTGTTGAGCAAAGTCTGGTCAACAACGAAATATGCCTTGTAATTTCAGAGTATACTAGTTGCATGAAATGGCATGGCTTTGAAGTGATTTTCCACTAAGATAATCGCCCAAAAGAATCGTTTGTGTATTAAAACAATATCACAAATTTGATAGGCTTCAAACACAAAACAACTTCCAATTAAAGCATAGTAAACAAAAGGCTTGTTGTATGACAGGTAGCAAAAGAAAGAGAAAATCTGCTGACTAACGTAACACCTCATTGGTTGAATCATGACTTGCCGGAATAGCAGTTGCAGAACAGGCACTTTGTAAGTCAACTCCATCAGAACTATAGTGGATATTTGTCATCTGGAAGATCTACAAATTCTGATACTAGGAGTGATTGTCTCTTTGTGTTCTTAACTTGATTGTCTTGTAAGCCCAAAAGAACTGATTGGTGGGGCCACTCTCTGTGTTCTTTGTAAGCCCAAAAGAAATGATTGGTGAATACTCTTTCAGTTTCATAACTTGATTGTCACTCTGTGTTCATAACTTTAATATCTCAAGCTGTTGTTTCTCAATGATACTTTTCTCTCTTAAGGAAAAACATTGTTAAATAAATCTATGCGTTTCATTGCTGGTCCTACTTCACTTGACAAATGTCATTCTCTGTCAGCTTCTGGAACAGATACAACTCCTGCCCATCTCAGTGGCAGAAGGGCCCATTTGTGAAGTTACCATAAAGATCCATTGCCTGCTTCGGGGAAAATGCGGTCACTTCTCAAGTTAGCAGATGAGCTCTCATGTGGTGAAAAACCTATCATTCTGTATTTTGTTGCTTCTTCCACCTGGTTTATGTGGTGAAAAATCTATCATGTTGGAGTGGCATGCACGGCTATGTATCAGAAAGACAAATCACCCTTTGGTCCTGTCATTGAACATATTCATTGCTTTTTGTTTCATTGAAAATGCTGAATGGTTTTGAACACCTTTGTATGACTCGGGGCCAAATCTTTGGCGTACCAGTTCTTCCAAGATATTACCCATTTAGTCTCCAGCTGCTCCATCAGACTGCCACAGTGCAAAAATAGAAAGTTCAAATCATGCTGAACTCAAACTAAGGCATGCCCTCCATGCATGCTGACTGCAGAGAGTCCAATCGACATATTGTACATCTGATTCAAAAGACGTTGTAGGACTTGGATGGGATTCTCTCCCATAGTCAACCAGTATAGACACAAGAACTGTTTCATTCCAAAGGAATTAAAATATTTAAACGTATAGACACATATCGGTATGCTGTAATACAGTAACATCATCGGTACTTTGGCTACCAAGGAATTAAAATATTTAAAAACAATGCGTATAAGTGACTTACCAGAGGACATGAGTGGCAAGTAGATGTTCACCTCCCCAGCAATGTGGCTGTCTGATCATTTGCACATAGTCCAAGTCAGAAATCTACAGAGCAAAAACATAAGAGCTCCATAAAGATGAAAATTAACAGTTCCAATACAAAACACATATTTAGGAACTGGAACTGGAACCAAAACTAACAGATTCAAATCTTCGTGTTTGTTGATCAGTTCATCAGCAACCACTCGGCAGGCCGGTGCCGGGTACCCCTGCTCGGCGCGGGTGCCGCGCACCCCTGCTCGGCAAACGCCGCGCGCGGTGGGTCCCTCTCACTGCGCTGCGCGTGACCGCCGCGCCCGCTCCGGTCAGGTGTGTACCGAAGTAGGTGGCTGGCCTTGGATATAAAAGGCCAGCCCCGGCTCCTTGTAAGGGGGTCCGAGGTCTGATCTTCTGGACTCCTGGCTTGCGGTTCACAATCCAAGAGAAGAACACATACAGAGCTCAGAGCTCACCAGGACGTAGAGCTATTACCCGACCCGGGGGCTCGAACCTGGCTAAATCCTCTGTGTGCATCACCCCAGCTTGAGCGAATTCTCACCCTTCGAATCCCCTTGCCAAACACAAATCTCCTAGGACTAGAACCCTGGGTCTGCCGGCGGCAAACTGTCGACAACATCCCATGCTACAAGCTTGCACGCGAATGTGGTGTCGTCCATTGATGACTTAGCTTTCTTCTTTCCACCTACCATCAGCATTGTCTTCAATGGATACAGTTGAGCGCATTGTCTTCCATGTACAGCAAGGTCACCTGCATGAATAAATTACAAATGATGCAGTAATCTTGCATGAATAAGTTAAAAATAAGCACTAGTCTGCATAATAAGTCATAGCAGAGTATTGTATTTATTATTTTATCTACCTGGTTTCTCATGTCTGTAGTCTTCTCATCCAGTAACTTGGGCTCTGCATCATCTACGTTTGTATCAGCAAGAACAGATTGGCTAAAATCACCTCCCCCAATCTTGCAATCATCAGCAGCAGTAACTTCAACATCGTCATCCCCAGCAACTTCAGCATCAAGCCTAAGAACACCTTCCACAGTTATGCAATCAACAGCAGCATGAACTTCAGCAACATCAACACCTTCCACAGTTTTGCAATCAAAAGCAGCAGCTTTCTCAGGAACATCCTCATTGTCCAAAGAAACTTCCACTGATGTTAAACAGAGAGGGCCAGCATACCTAAAGAACTACAAGTCTGTTGTCCATGTTCTATACAAAATAAAAAAGGGTTATTTATAATAACATTAAAACTGAGACCTATCCAATGAACAGAACAAAAGAATGTGTTGCTAGCAAAAGTCATGACTGCATCTGACTGTTAATGAACAAAGTGGTAAAAATAGCTACAATAAACTTCTTGAAAAAAAAAAATAGCTGCTTCTATCCATTGCATTTGTTGTAAAATTGCATCCACTAACCTAATTTTTACAATACAAAATAAAAAATCAGAATGCATGGCCATGAGGTCACAAACTGACTGCTCGATGGACTTAATGCTCTCTACCAATCACCAAAATAAATTAGGATGTAGCTTAACTTAATTTATCTGATTGGCATTGTCAATCTTCCACATGACTTCATATCTAGCGCAACCAAACAAGCTGACACTATCTAGCTATAAGGAACAGAAAAGTGTTGCCAATAGCAAGAGTGATATTGCACACTGCATTTCAGCATATTGGATACTACAGAAGAAAAAAAGAGGACAGTGAAGTTAGCCAGGCCTAGAATAATCCGCAATTATCAAATTTCAAAGCCTCAAAATTAGAACCCATTAACAATTAAATACATCTGATTCTCAAAGCGAACGAAATCAAATTCACACATGGTTGATAAAATGTCTTTGTGCTTACTTGATTACTAACTAAGATAATTTGAGATGTACCATCGTTGCCAACCATACACTGACAAAGAGTCCAATCAACATATTGTACATCCATGTTTTCATTTCGGCAGCACCTCGCACTGCTGCGTCATTATAAGATTTGCATGGTCAGAGTGGAACAAATATACATATGTATAATGATGAATCAAATGATATGAAGAGTATTCATTTTTTTTGTTGATAGGTGTACTAAGGGTGTATGAAAATATCATGTACTCAGAATATGATTAAATGGTGCCTATCCATCCTAAATATAACCTACAAATCTGACTTCAGAGATCAACAACAACATCTAGTACACATGAAAAAACAAAATATTAAAATACTACAGAGCTCCCAAAAAGAAAACAAAAACATACCATACATGATAGCTCACCTTTGTTGAGACTGCAAACCATCCTGCACACAGGTTGCTGCTAGGGCCCATCATAGAGACCTGAACAGATCATTCGCCAGCAGACCCATCACAGCATGTCTATGGTCTTGAAAGTCAATGAGTTCATTTCTGAATATTTTACTTGCCATCTCTATGAAGACAAAAATACAATCCAAGCATATATACATGCTGATACAAATGAAAATTTGACAGCATGTATTTGCCCATGGTGTAAAATTAACAAACCAAGTCTTGTATCTTAGTTATTACCAAACATATAGCAATAGAGTAGTTATAGTAATTTACAGAGAGAATCAGCGCAGTACTTCGACATCCAAACGGATCACAATGTCACATATTGAGTAGTATGTGGTATTTTACCCTCTGCTAGTAGTACCAAAATTAAGTTTAGGGAACTAACAGATATGTGCATACAAGAGTCATAATTATAGACTAATCTTTCACCATGGTGCATACCATTTGAGGTTTCTCAAGCCCTTGGGGAACTAACCAATAAATGGTATGTATAGTACTAGAGCAGTAGACAGGCAATGCATTGACAAACACGATTTCTGTAGACGTTTAGGGGGGCGGGGGATGCAAAATTTAAGTTGCCAAGAGCTAAACTATACAGCTTACACTACAATTCTGAACAAATAGACAACTCAATTATTGCGTGAAAATTATTCCGTCAGGAAGCCCATAGTCAAAGTTCAGCTACCATATACTTCGGTTTCGCAGACAAAGATAGAATACACACTGATGCCTAAAGCAATAGTAATACACAAACAAATTATTTGCTACTCATTACATATTATTATTCTCTCGAGTGGTATATGACACTGCTATACAAATTAGACCACAAACATAATAGCAGCAAGGTTAAGCTAAAGCAAGAACAAGACATCCAGCAGAAATTTGAGGCCAACACCATCATATATGATCAACAAAACACAACATTGAGATAAAAAAGGCATGTAATTCAAATCAGAGAAGAATTCAAATCAGCAGGCACGGCAGAAGAATTCAAATCGGAGAACCAGAAATCAACATCAAGTGACCAACAACATAGGGCACCTCTGGCCTGCACCAAATCACAAGGCATGTGCCTCTCAAACAGACAACTTTTGAACCAAGCCACCACAGCAGCAGGAAATTCTTTGACAACTGATACTATTACTGCTAGACTAAGCATTACATGAGAGATATGATATGGGAGAGGGGCATTGAACAGAAGTTTTAATCAGATTCATTTTGTTACAATCATCAGAATCACTTTTTATCCAAGGAGGGCGAAGAAAACACCCTTGGTATTGGCAACCTTACTTCCATACTCAGCCTGCCCCAAATCTTGCACTCATTAAATACTGTCACAACACAGTGAGGGAACCTGGGAAACCGGTGCATCATGAGTCGGACTCCATCTTGCCACTCAACTGCCTTTTTCTGAAAGCTCCGCTGATGTTCAGGTTTAAGCTTCTTGATCGCCTTAACTGACTCATCTTCGATGACATGGGCTGTGCAATGGCGGTGCACGTCAAGCACAGCAGCTTCCTTTGGGTTTTTGGGGATGACCAGACCAGACGAGGTGGTATAGGTTCCTGAAGTTGCTGGGCTCGCTTGGATAACACCACTAAAGTACAACTTCTTCAGCAGCGCTTTCAACTGACTCCACTCATGCTTCGTAAGAGCCTTAATGTTCATTTTTGAGCTCGCACCTGACAAGCCAAGCACTCCAGGGACAGTAGGGGCTTTCGGGGTATGAACTCCCAACCAGCACTTAATAATGTTGTCAGCCAAACATATCTGGTAATAGTGCGGACCAAACATATTGTCAAGTTTAACTACTGCGATGTGTGCTTGAAGCGCCTCACCAAGTGCTGGCATCTCTCTTCTCAGTACTCTCCACCCTTGCAAGTACAGCGCCGCAATGCCCTCGAGCGGCAGAAATTCCGGATGGTAGATTACCATGTAATCTGCTACGGCGGGATCTCTTGTCATCATCATCAATTCCTGAAGGCCTGGGGGCAGCATGGGAATCGATATACCATAAACTTCCTTCACAATATCACTCAAGAAATCAGAGAAATCAGAAAATAACATTGGATATTTCTCCGGCACACTGCTGCTAACAACGCTGCCGACAGTGCTGCTGCTGCTGGAAGGGCTGATATCCAGATTAAGAAATGCAATTATGTTGAGCCCGGATATTACTCCAACATTACCATCAACAAATGCGTCCTTGATGGTCCACCCCAGCTTGTTTGCAAAGAATGGAGCTAGATAGCCTGACCTAATCCAATCTTTGCCAAACTCTGAGGTCAATGTTGGGCACATTGGGTCAACCCCGTCAATCAACCGATCATCCGGCACTGCCTCGAAGGCCGGGGTGTTCCTCATCACCTGCTTGATCGGGAGAAACAGACGGCGATCAAAGGGAATCCTCCCAAACTCCCCCCTACAAAATTTCAGCAAAGGGAGAAATCAGATGCGTAATCATTCACTTACAACTTCAGCACATGCAAAGCAATAATTCACAAAAATATTTCTATCTCATATTGGGCCTTTCTATTAGTACCTTAAAAACATGCATTGTTTAGAATAGTAGAAGCAGAAATCACACAGAAACACCATTTTGCAATATGGTATCATTCAGAAACATATTCTTAACATAAGATGAATCCAATTAGCATTACATTATGTGACAGAAACAGACGACCAAAATAACTGAGAATATGCCTATAGAAGAGGACCAATAACTACACCAAACTTTACCAGCAATGACACATTGTGCAGGCTAAACCAATGTACAACAGGAGGAACTTAGAGAAGAAATAACTCTGTAAGAAAAGCACATAAAGGTAGAAACTAACGGGGATTGCCCAAAACCAGTGATACAGGAGGAGCAAGATAAGAGGGCTTACAAAGCGTAACAGTACTGGATGCCGGGCGCCTCGCCCTCGGATCGGGCGGCGGCGGCGGAGGAAAAGGCCCTGATGAGAACGAGGATGGGTGGAGACGCTGTGGGTAGCAAACGCATCGTACGGCACAGCCGCAGCGCTGCCATCGTCGGGGAGAGTGGCTGCTGCGGGGAAGAGTGGGGGAAGAGTGGCGGTGGGCGGTGGTGGCTGGGACGGGAAGAGTGCCGACTGGCGGAGGCGGCCGGTTTTAGGGCTGTCTCCTTCTCGTCGGATGGATGAGGTGCCGGGTCGGTCGGTCTCGCTATATTATGGGCCTAATGTTTGGGTCAGCCCGAGTTGAATGGTTTTTGTAGTGTTGTCTTCTTTTTCTCTGCATACGAATTGTGCTTCACGATCAAATTTCATTGGAGATATACCCTATGTTCCCAAAATATTTCAGAATTTTCATGATTGTTTTCATTGCTTGGAGCATTTGATATCACTTTAACCCTTGCGATATGAAAATGCATGAAAATATCCATGAAAAATTATCAAATTACTTTTATCTCATAGATTTTGATGTTATGTACCGTTCTACAAAATTTGAACCTGAAAGATAACTTCTGCGAGGAGAAATAAAAAACAATAAGTTTCATTAAGGGGTGAATATAAGGTCAAATGGACAAAGCGAATGGTTTGGATAGTAAAGTGGGCTTTTTCTTATGAGTTTAAGGTACTATAAACAGTTTTATGTTAAAATATAGTCAAGTTAGTTTTGTAAATTAAATTGTAAAAAGTGTAATAGTGGAAACGAATCTCAAATCCGGTGCATAGTTTAGATTAAAAAGTTTAACTGAAACTTAGTAATCAAAAAGTGTTTAAAGCAACCAATCACAAACTGCCACATCACCAGAGTAGTTGGGGCCGGCCAAGACAAAACGTCGGCGGTTGTTTTGCCAGCCAAAACCAAGCTCGCAACTTCTATTGACTGTAGCTGGGTAATGCCAAATTTTTGGGGGCACAGACAAAGTTCGGCCGCAAACCAAATGAGGGTCAAAATTTGAGGGCAAGGCCAAACTTTGGCTTGGCCATTTGGGAGCATAAACAAAACGACCCCTTAGTTTCTAAGTTGCCGAGAGCTATGTTATTGTTCGCTCCATTTCAATATGTAACGGTGCACTTTAAACATTCATTTTTCAAAATTCAAAAGTACCTAATTTTGTTTGCAAAGACTATACATTATTAGCTAATGATTCACTCCATATATACAAATTGTCGCCAACTGGTTACATGGCCCTTAATTAGAAATGATCAATTTGTCCCGATTCGGTTTACTCTTTACACACTAAAATATGCGATATTTTCCGGTGGGTTTCGAGTGGCCAACAATTTTAATGCTTTTGCCTTTTTCTTCTTGAGCGGCTGACAATTTTTCTTGTATAATTTGCATGTTTTTCAACAGTTTTATCAACGAACTCATTACTCGTAATGATGGTAGGCAGTTACCCAAATATATTGGAAACCATCAAGCACATGTAAAGAAACCGTCAGTGAAGCTTCCCTCTTTGCCATTGTGAAAGAGGGAGAGAGTGGATGCATTTAGATCTCAAGTTCCATACCTAGTTCCAATTGGACAATAATAGAAGTCTAATATGAACGAATGATAGGATTTTAGCTGAGTAACTGCTGCCACAGCATAAGAAGACTACACCAATTGATGCTAGATATCACTCCCGGTTGGTGGCTCCAACCAGTAGTAATACCTCCATTGAGCAACCACTACGACAGAACCGGCTAGCACTGCCGGTTCGGAACCCCTCTACACTGCCGGTTTTGGGGGCCGGCAGTGGACAAGCGGCAGTGATAGGAATTGCTATCACTGTCGGTTCGTGTCTCGAACCATCAGTGATAGACTCTACAAGAAAAACAGTGAAAAAATAGATAATGGCGGCAAAAAAAATTCACAAGTCACGCGATTTTTCCCGTGAAATACGTGCGCGTTCGGTTCCGAGGATTCAAACCCGGGACATCAAGCCTCTCGCGTCACCTCCTTACCACCACACAACACTTGTGACTAAATAAGGGATGCTATTCTTTTATATTAACTTTTTTGAGTCTTGTATTAATTATTTGGGCGCCTAAATGGTCTCAGATGAAAATGTTGTCAACTACAACGTTTTAGATCTCGTCGAGCACTACAACTTTGGTATAGAACGTGTCTCCATCCGAGATCGTTTAAATTTTGAGAACTTATAACAAATATTTCGTCCAGTAAACAAATTTAAATGAAAACATTATCAACCACAAAGTTTTAGATCTCGTTGAGCTCTACAATTTTAATATAAAGTTTGTCTTCATCCGACTTCATATGAAAAAGTTATGAATTTATTTACGCGTCAACTATTTCTACATGCGGTTCTAACCACAAACCGGCAGTGATAGACCCCTTATCACTGCCGGTTCCAGCCACCAACCCGAACCGGCAGTGATAAGTTTTCACTGCCGGTTCCTGTTCAACCGGCAGTGATAGGCCGGTAGTGATACCTGATTATCACAACCGATTCGTAACACAAACCCGGAGTAATACTCAAGCCTATTTAAATAGTATGCCCACCCTATAATAATACAAATCATGCCCACCCTATTTTAATAGCTTGGCCTTAGTTTGAGTTCTATTTTTTAAATAAATTGCAATTTCCTCGCTGCAGATGTATGACTGATTAAATCAAGATCTAATGTTGCTAACAATCTTAACTTATTTAAGGGTTTTTTTCTAAGCGTGGATTCTTTTATGGGAAATCTTAGAATTGCTTTGGACAATTTCACCAAATTTTTACAGCATAACACAGTACCAAACTATTCATTACTTCTTACCCTTTGAAGCGTAGCATCAATATTCCATAACCAGGGAGTATTCGTACACTACCAAAGAGGTTAGTGAGCTATTTGTGAAAATGTCTAAAAGAATTGTCTTTTTATATTTTTAATTAAGTTGAATTTTGGCAATGAAATTTTGTGAAGGGATATATCATGTCCATTCCCATCTCCAATAAAACGTACAAAACATTTGCAAACTTTTTCTGGTATACACGTTGAAAATACGTTTATACCAAAAAAGTTGGAAACATTTATAACTTTTACTAGTGATAGGGATGGGCATGATATATCCCTAATTTCATTGAGAATTTAAAAAGATAGGAGAAAGACAAAAAAATTTAGAAATTTGATGGAAAACATATAGGAGTCCGTGCAAAGAGTAGCTTATTGCCATGAGGTGTTCCACCCTAAGATCAATTTATGGCAAGTGTCCCATTTTTTTAAGATCTTCTGTGGCCGTGATTGTATGAGGCACCCATTCTATAATCAATTTGTGCTAAGCGTCCTATTTTTGTAGATCTTCTGCGGCTATACGCATATGCTTTGACCATGAATATTTATTTAGTGGCTAGCATCTAAGCCCCATTTTAGGATCAATTTGTGGCAAATGTACTAGTGCTTCGTGAAGTTGTTTTTAGCCATTAAATGATCACTCGTTTCAGGTTCCATTACATAGTCTGTTTTTTTAGACGAAACATAGTGTGTAGTTTGTTTCGTGATCCAATCCCCTTATCGCTAGGCTATCCACCATGAGAATCGCTTCAGCCTTGCAATTCCAAATAAGTGTTGATTATGCCAGATGGCCAATACATAGGGAACCATGAATTCCAATAACAGCCTGTTGTTCCTCCACCTCATCTCATCATTAGCATCTGTTGCCAAGTTCACCAACTGAGTCCAGACGTGTTGAATAGCACATAACAAGAGGTTAGTTGTGCAATAATATCCAGGCGCGTTAACAGTAAACAATGCATGTAAATGCATGTCGTCTTACATGCAAGCGCATGGATTACGAGTTTATTACATTACTGTTATAATAGAAAGTGAGAACGAGAGATAGAAAGTAGAGAATGAACTCTAGTTTATTCATTGATTGATCCATGTATATATACAAGATGAATGGTTGTGTACAAGGGTTGTGTCTATTCGGGAAAAGGTGTCTAATCTTGAGGGACGCCGATTGCCAAGTGATGCCGGTTGCTCCATGCTTGTTCCTTGTAAGATGACGGTTGGTGATGAGATCACTTGCTTCTTAACACTCTCCCTTGATCGAATCCATCTTAAGAGATCAATCTAGAATAATTTGTCCATGAATCTAATATGTCCAGATATCATCCTCTAAAAATCCAGTGGGAAAATAGATGATACGACATATAGCCTGTGTCGATATTGCCTCATTAAAAACTTTACATGAGAAAATCTCCAAAGAGGGCAAAACTCATATAAAGAAAAGAGTACAATATGATGCTTAAACAGGTTGTTAATCAGGAAGAGATGCTCCCCTGATTCCTGCAAATCCCTAAGTCTTCTCATACCCATCCCTTTAACACATTTAGAAAACGTAGAGTAAGGTAGAGATTTTGTGAATAAATCAGCGAGATTATCACATGACTTAGTTTGCATGATGTTTATCTTCCCATTCTTTTGCAACTCATAAGGATAAAACAACTTCGGAGCAATATGCTTAGTGACGTTGCTCTTTATATAACCCGTTTCCATCTGAACAACACTGGCTGCATTATCTTCATAGATAGTGGTTGGTGATTCAATGGGTCCAACACCACATGACTGAAGTATGTGGTTTATCATTCTGCGAAGCCAAACGCATTCACGTGAGACATCATATAATGCAATTATCTCATAATGATTTGTGGAAGTAGCCACTAGAGTCTGCTTTGAAGACTTCCAGGAAATGGTTGTTCCACCTTGCAAGTATACAAAGCCGGTCTGTGATCTGGCATTATGGGGATCAGACAAATAGCCAGCATCGATATATCCAACCAAAGTCAAGTCTTGATTTCTTCCATATAAGAGACCAAGATCTCTTGTACCATTGAGATATCTTAGGATATTCTTTACACCTGACCAATGGCGCTTGGTGGGTGCAGCGCTATATCTTGCAAGTAGATTCACTGCAAATGCAATGTCCGACTGGGTACTATTTGCAAGATACATGAGTGCGCCAATGGCACTGAATATGGAAACTCAAGTCCCAACATCTCTTCTCCATCTTCCCGAGGTTTGAAAGGGTCTTTCTCTATGTTTAGAGATCTGACCACCATAGGGGTTCTAGCTGGATACGACTTATCCATATTGAATTTCTCCAATATTTTCTGGATATAGGCAGCTTGGTATACAAAAATTCCTGAAGGTAAATGCTCGAGTTGTAAACCCAAGCAAAATTTGGTTTGACCCAAATCCTTCATCTCAAACTCCGTCTTTAAGTGATGACGTGCTTCATTAATATCAGCTTCGTTGCCGATGGTGTTGAGATCATCAACGTACACCGAAATGATACAAAAACCCGTTGAGCATTTTTTTAATGAAAACACACGGGCAATCATCACTATTCGTGTATCCCTTAAATGAAAGGAATTCACTTAATCGATTGTACCACATTCGGCCCGATTGCTTCAAGCCATACAATGACTTTTGCAATTTCACACAATACATGTTACGATTTGCCTGTGGATCTGGTATACTGATTCCATCAGGAACCTTCATGTATATCTCAGAATCCAGTGACCCATACAAGTATGCGGTCACTACGTCCATCAACTAAAAAGATAGATGCTTCTGTACTGCCAATGATATCAAATATCGGAAAGTTATGCCACTCATGACTGGAGAGTATGTCTCATTATAATCGACTCCTGGTCTTTGCGTAAAGCCCTGTGCTACCAGCCTTGCTTTATATCTCACCACCTCATTGTTTTCATTCCGTTTTCGGACAAAAACCCATTTGTATCCTACAGGAAAGATACCACGGGGTGTTGGCATCAATGCCGAGAACACTTCCCTTTTATAAAGCGAGGCAATCTCTGCTTCAATTGCATCCTTCCACTGATTCCAATCCGAGCGATTTCTGCACTCCGCCATGGATTTGGGATCTGGATCATCTTGAAGGATTTCAGCAATCTGCTCAGAGAAATAAGTGTCGACAATTGTAGCTTTTCGATTATGCGCTTCTCCAGTCTTTATATAGTTTATGGCAATTTCATCAACCCTCAGAGATTCATCATTATTTCCCGAAATGATGGATCTGTGAGTTTCCGATGTCCCAGGTTCAGCAATGTGCACAACTGAAGAGGGTTGTGGATCAAGTCCACCCTGAGGATATTGAATATCCACTTCATGTCTATCAACCAAAGATTGGTCTGCATTTACTTTCTCTTTCTGCTTAAGAGCAAACGAATCCGGCTTGGTGGCCTTACTTCTCCCCCTCTTATTACTAATCGGGGTTTGAGTGGTTTTCTTTGGTACCTCCACTCTTTCAGGCACATTCCTTGCAGGAATAAGAGATTTCGTGACACCCTTATAATTGGTAAATGCATCTGGCAGATTGTTCACAATATTTTGCAAACCAATAATCTTTTGAACTTGAAGTTCCGTTTCTTGAGTACGTGGATCCGAGGATAAAATGCTTTGAGCATTCCAATCAATTTCATGGCATTCTTTTTGGTACTTGGAATCTCCCCCTAATGCCGGAAAATGATCCTCATTAAAAATACAATCAACAAACCGGGCCGTAAATAGATCCCCTGTTAGAGGTTCTAAATACTTAATGATCAACGAAGACTGAAATCCCACATAGATCCCCAGTTTCCTGTGTGGTCCCATAGATGTACGCTGTGGTGGTGAGATCAGGGTGTACACAGCACACCCAAACTTACGCGAATGGGAAATACTCGGAGGGTTTCCACGTACTAACTGCATGGGGGAAGTATCATGATATGCAGTTGGTCGTAATTGAACCAAGTCAGCAGCGTGTAAGACTGCATGACCCCAACACGACGTAGGCAATGAGCAATTAATCAATAAGGGTCGTGCAATGAGCTTGATTCTTTTAATCAATGATTCAGTCAAACCATTCTGAGTATGGACATATCGAACAGAGTGCTGAACCTGAATTCCCAAAGCCATGCAATAATCATCAAAAGCACGGGAGGTAAATTCAGCAGCATTGTCCATTCGGATTGATTGAATCCGGTGTTCAGGATAATGTGCCTTTAGCTTAATAATTTGAGAAATTATTTTTGTAAAGGCATGGTTTCGAGTGGACAATAAGCACACATGTGACCATCTTGTAGATGCGTCAATCAAAACCATAAAGTACCTGAACGACCTAGAAGATGGCTCAATCGGACCACAAATGTCACCTTGAATCCTTTCAAGGAACTTAAGTGGTTCAGCTCTGATTTTAAGAGGAGATGGTCTTAAAATCAATTTCCCAGTTGCACATGTTGTGCATATAAAATTCGAAGATTGGGGAAATTTTACATTAGTCAAATCATGATCAATTGAATTGCTGATAATTTTTCTCATCATCCCTATACCAGGGTGCCCAAGTCGATCATGCCAAGTTTGGAATGAATCAACATTTTGAAAAATTATCTTATATGTAACATGCTTAATGGGCTTAATGTGTGTATAGTACAATCCAGAATCTAGAGACGGAATTCTCTCACATATTGCTTGCCATATCCAGTAAGTTTGGTAAAAAAGAAGAAATTCCTCTTTATTCTCTTCATGTGTTTCCACATGAAGCCCATTCTTACGAATATCCCTATAACTTAACAAGGTACGAGTTGAATCAGGATACAGCAAAGCATCCTCGATTGTAATCTGTGTACCCATTGGAAGAGTGATAGTGGCTCGACCAGAACCAACTATTAACGCATCACGACCAGCGATGGTTAAAACATTTCCTTCTCTTTTCTTTGGAAATATTTCATCCCCGTAAGTATAGAGTTTGTGGTACAACTGTCCAGAAAAGCAACCCGATCAGGTATAGGGACGGTGCCCCCGTTGCCAGATCATAATCTTTAATCAACTCCAACCATCTTCTTTGCCACAGGTTCAGAACAGTCTGTGTGAATATGTACTTCAAACTTTTATGATCTGTATAGATTTCACATCTATATTAAAAGAGATAGTGCCTCCAGATCTTCAAAGCATGAACAACTGCTGCCAGTTCCAGGTCATGAGTTGGGTAATTCTCCTCATGGGCCCTCAACTGCCTTGAAGCATATGCTACGACCTTTCCTTCTTGCATAAGGACACATCCCAAACCTTGCCGCGAGGCATGACAATATACTGCAAAGCTCTTGCTGATGTCTAGCAAAGTCAGTACTGGCGCTGTAGTCAACCTCCTCTTTAACTCTTCAAACGCAGCTTGGCATTCTGCGGTCCATTCGAACACTGCGTTCTTCTCCAATAACGCTGTCATCGGTTTGGCAATCTTGGAGAAACCTTCAATGAACCTTCGGTAATATCCTGCCATTCCAAGAAAGCTTCTAATCTCCCTAACATTCTGAGGCGGATTCCAATTCAACACATCTCTCACTTTCTTTGGGTCCACTGCAACTCCTCCATTTGAGATGACATGCCCAAGAAAAGGAACTTCATCAATCCAGAACTCACATTTGCTTAGCTTAGAATACAATTGACTATCTCTGAGCTTCTGCAACACTAGCCTCAAATGTTCCTCATGTTCTTCTTCATTCTTGGAGTAAACTAGAATATCATCAATGAAAACCACCACGAATTTGTCAAGATATTCCATGAACACAATATTCATGAGGTACATGAAAAATGCTGGGGCATTAGTCAGCCCAAAGGACATCACTGTATACTCATATAAACCATATCTCGTAGTGAATGCAGTCTTGGGGATATCTGAGGGTCTGATTTTTAACTGATGATAACCAGATCGTAGATCGATTTTGGAGAAAACGCAAGCACCCTTCAACTGGTCAAAGAGATCATAAATTCTAGGCAATGGGTACTTGCTCTTAATGGTAACCTCATTAAGAGTACGATAATCCACACACATTTTATGGGTACCATATTTCTTATCTACAAACAAGACTGGGGCTCCCCAAGGCGATGAACTAGGACGAATGTAACCCTTCTCCAACAACTCACCTAGTTGTTTCTTAAGTTCCTCTAGTTCATTAGCAACCATTCTATAGGGTCTTTTGGAAATAGGTGCAGTACCAGGTAGAAGATCAATGACAAACTCAACATCTCGGTCAGGTGGCATACCTGGTAACTCCTCAGGGAACACATCAGGAAATTCACACACTACCCTGATGCCTTCTATGGGATTAACCTCCATGGAACTGACATCCATCTGATTCACAATATAACCATAAGTTCCAGGTAAAGTTGCCACAAAGTCAACCTTCTCCCAGATGGTGCTATCAAGATTCAAGAGTACTGACTGCTTGGCACACTGAATTTCTGCATTTCGTGACTTCAACCAATCCTTCCCAAGAATGACATCAATTCCATTAGACTCCAAAACTCTGAGATTTACCAGAAAATCTACCCCCCCCCCCTTATATTGAGAGTGACTTTGCGACACATAGAGTTGACCTTTATTTGTCCTCCTGGAGAACTAACCAGCATGGGTTTCTTCATGGCACACATGGGTACGTTATGTTTCGCCGCATATTGTGCAGTGATGAAGGAATGTGAAGCATTGGAATCAAATAAGACTTTGAGCTTGCATACCGAGCACAACATCCTGAGCACTTTGAGCACTTTCATTCGTCATATGATTTATCTTTGCCTTGATCATACTTTTGCTGTCCCTTCTTCTGTGCCAGTTTCTTAGGACAGTTACTGGAATAGTGGCCTATCTCACCACAGCCATAACATCCTTGCTGGATAGGTATGCTTGGGGCACATGTTTTCATCTGGGGTTTGCCTGGAGGTAGTTGACGAGGTGCTTGGGTATTAGCCTATTAGGACTTTGTACTTGCACACTGAGGTGCCGGAATTGATTCTGACTTGCATTAACAGGCTGACTTACGAGGTGAGACGGAAATCCTTGTTGCACAGTGAAACGGGGGCGAGTGTTACTTCTTTACTGTTGTTGGAGGTTGAACTTCCTCTTTTTGTCCTTTATTTCCTGACGCTTGCTCTCAACAAGAAGTGCCTTGTCCACCAACTGCTGGAAGTTAGGGAATGAGTGCGCAATTAGCTAATACTGAAGACCAAGGTCCAAGCCTTCCATGAAGTGCTCCTGCTTCTTCTCATCACTATCCACTTCACTAGGAGCATATCTTGACAGCTAAATGAACTTGTCTCGATATTTAATCACAGACATAGAGCCCTGTTCCAAACTTAAGAACTCTTTCTTCTTCAACTTGACAACTCCAACTGGAACATGGTATGATCTGAAGTTTTCCTTGAACTCCTGCCAAGTGATGTTTGCTGCATCTACATGACTATTGGTGTAGTATTCCCACCAATCCAAAGCTGCTCCTCGAAGCTGTCCTGAAGCATACAAGACCTTCTCTTTGTCAGTACACTGAGCTATGTCGATCTCCCTTTCTACTGCTCTGAGCCAATCATCAGCTTGAATAGGATCCGCAGAGTGAGAGTAAACTGGTGGACGACCCTTCATGAACTCTTTGCCCTTGTCCCTAGGTGGAGCTTGACATTGCTGGACTTGAGCTTGCTGCATATTGGCCATAGTCTGAGCCATCCCTTGTAAGATCTGAGTTTGCTCAGTAACTATTTGCTCCATGTTTGGTGGGGGTGGCGCCTGAAGCTGCTCCTCATTGTTGCTAGCACCACTTCCTCCTAGATTCCTCCTAGTGCTAACCATCTAATCCAGTAGAATATAACATGAGCACAGGTTGAATGAATAAGAGAAGGATGCAAGGATATGAGCAAGATTTAGGTCTAGAGCAAGATACAACCCAACTAACTGACTATACAGGTATATTAACCTGATGTAGTAGTGGACATCACTCCACCACACATCACACTCAAACGAATATCCAAATCAATCATGATCATAATAACAAGCATCACAAGCACACCACACCATCTCGTCTCTAATCGTTCATGTGGCTACAAGGTGGTGGAACATCCTAGGAACCATCTATTTAGAAAAGACCATCTACCGATTAAGCAAGAAGGGAAGCAGAGATCATTCTAAACGAGTATAGCAACAAGGTAGAGGGCAAGAGTAGTGAACGGGATGAATTAGCCAAGGAGGGGATGAACAAGCAAGGATCAGAAGTTAGGTCATCAGGAATAGCAAGGATAGTAAGACCAAGGATTATATAGTAAATTTGACCCTATTAACGACCATTTTCTATCTAGGCTTGCGTCCTACAGTCAGCACGGCTCTGATACCACTTCACACCCGGTTTTAAGGACAAAACCAGATGTACAACATGTATGTGCCAGGATCAATTTTCACATACACAGCGACATCATACAGTGGAATAACAGAAACAATGCTTAAATTATATAGCGATAAACATTTACAAAGTGACAAATGTCTTAGGGCAGCCGCAATGGTTAAAGGCAATTGCTCTCTATAGTAAGGTCCATGTCATCTATATACCATACTATAGTGAGCCCTTGCAATGGTGTATCTATATAGATGTCTATAGCTACTTTTAATGCTTGCTTGCACATTTGAGTGACAATGATCCATATTGAACACCATCACTGTAGCCATGTATGTGGCCACATGGAAACAAAACCGCATGAAACAAAACCTCACCACTTTGAAAGAATAAACTTCAGAATTACCACAATACCAAATTTACCTAAATTTCAAGATAGATAACAATAGCACTGGAACATTTAAAAAAGCAAGTAGCGACACTAATCAATGTCTAAACAAGTTCCCCACGTCACTATTCTTTTAGGATAGACGAGTTACAATCAAACCAAACAACAATAGATAAGACTGCTGCAGAACAACCACCAAAAGTTCAAAGCCATATGACACCACAACATCCTCCTCAGCCTGTATGAAGTATCACACCAAAAGCTCAGATCTCACAAATCTGAAGTATGAAACCAGCAATCTAGTAGCAGTTCCTGAAAGAACAAAAAAGAAAAGGTTATAAGTCAAAGTACTCGATAACTATTGCATTAGCAAGAAAATTATTTACAAGAGCTTGCATGAAAAGATTATGAAAAAGTTGACTAATTATTTCCCCTGTTGCCATTACGTTGCCAAATGTGCTCAATCAAATCATTTTTCAGTTGTGTATGGCCTGAGTGAGAACGGATAGCAGCATTTCTACGCCGAATGTCATTGAAACATGGGTTACTGTTAGTGGCCTTTTGCACTTCTGGTGGAAGGACAATTGATGTGCCTGGGATAGAATTTAGATCAATAGGCTTGTCAACTATTTCTCCCTCATCTTCCACTATCATATTATGGAGAATAACACAAGCTTTCATGATTTTTCGAAGAACCTTCATACTCCAAGATCGTGCTGGACGACGCACAATGTTGAAGCGAGATTGCAAAGACTCCAAAAGCACGCTCCACATCTTTCCTTTTAGCTTCTTGCTGCACTGCATATAGCTTGTGCTTCTCTAGTTGAGGTGCCCTTATAGACTTCACAAAGGATGCCCATTCCGGGTAAATTCCATCGGCGAGATAATATCCAGTGTTGTATCGCTCGCCGCTGATGTAAAACCGAACTCATGAGCTTCACCTTTTATCGCTTCAAGAAATAAAGGGGACTGATTGAGCACATTGATGTCGTTGTTGGACCCGGCAACACCAAAAAATGCATGCCAAATATGGAGGTCATATGAAGCTACGGCTTCAAGGATGACTGTTGGCACTCCATGGTGACCATTGGTAAATTGCCCCTTCCATGCTGTTGGACAATTTTCCCATCTCCAATGCATGCAGTCAATGCTACCTAACATTCCAGGAAAGCCACGTGACTCTCCCTCTTGGAGCAAACGCTCGATATCCTCAATCGTAGGCGTCGAAGGTACTTAGCATCAATACCTCGATCACCCCTTCCACAAAATTTTCCAAGCAATCCAAAGGCAGATCCTCTCGCAACCTTCAAGTACTCATCTAGCATGTCACCGCAATTCCATATGCAAGCATACGGATTGTCATTGTGCATTTCTGCAATGGTGAGAGTCCTTTATGCTCAAAGGCAATCTTTCCTTAGAGTAAAGTAGGGAGACCAATTACCTAGGGCATCCACTATGCTTAAAAAAACATGCCTCCTCATCCTAAATCTTCTACGGAATATTGCATCAGAGTATAGAGGATCTTCAGCAAAATAATCAGCCCAGAGTTGCTTATGAGCACCTTCATGATCCCTGTCAATGTATTTTCTTGAACCATGTCGACGCATAGATGGACCAGCTTCCAGTTTAGCCTTGATCTTCGCTTCAATCCGCCCAGCAAAAGAGTTAAGGATATTTTGCTCGGCCATGTACTCTTCTACAGTGTATATCTCAGCTGGGTCTATGGAATCATCAGACTCGTCGGACATTTTTTGGGACAACTAAACATCAGCATCCTGTTTTTTGCATTGGAACCAAGAAATGTACGTCTTGCGACGACCGTGAGGGTACACCGGGTTCTGTCGGTGAGGGCGGACACTACTCCGATGAGGAGCTGGCCGTCACTGAGGAGTCTGGGGCCGGCTATGCGGACACGCCGGGCTCTAGCCAGGGAGGGGGTAGTCAGGCATCAAAGAAGAAGAGGGGGCCGAACAAGATGCCCAAGGCACCAAGAAATCCGGCGGATCGGATTCTAATTGAGATTGATGGGGATAGGTATGTTCTTCTAACTGTGAACTGTCTTATTACTAACGCAAAATACTAACTCCGTTGTTTCTATTATTTGTAGCAACATGTCCTGTGTCCATCCCAGAAAGGACCACACTCAGCCAGGTCCCGTGCTTGGTATACTGATCAGGCAGTATTACCCTGGGATGGTCGGAGAGGAGGGGGCATCCCACCCGGCTTACTCCTGGGGTGATTACAAGGTCGCCGAGCACGGTGACAGCACCGCCGCCGAGGAGATTAAGCGGGAGTTTTGGGTGAGTTTGAACACATTTTTATTTTGACATTTGTCGAAAGGGTATTTACTGACATTACTATCACACGTTTGTAGCTTAGGTACCGTCCTCGTGCAGGGTTGGACGAGGCCGACTTTGACCCGTGATAGACAGAAGTGCCAAGCAGAAGGTGCAGGATCTGATGTCTGGGGCACGAGTCTCGACGATCGAGGACTTCTACAGGTAATCACTTAGACAATTTCTATTTTTTGTATATATTTCTAACGCACCGTAAATTTTAATTTTGATAGGAGAGAGCACGGTGAGAGGGTCGGCAGCTCTTTTGCTCGGACGAAGTACCTCACAGCGCCGCAGTATCTCACCGTTCGGCCAGATTGGGCCTCGAACGTCCCGGATGCCTGGGAGGCCCTGGCCAACCATTGGGCCACCAGAGTTCCGTGACAGTCCGAGACAAATAAGAAGAACCGTGCGATGAAAGGCAGAGGACTACCGTCTGCAAGATGTCCTTCGCCAAATTTTAGGAAGAAAATGGTAATCTTGTTTATTCCCTATTAGGAGCTTTGTTTTCGAACTCAAAACCATAATTTATTTACTTTGTTCTGCAGGCCATCACCACTGGCGAGCTGCCTCCTTGGCTGCAAGTATTTCGTAGGGGCCACTCATCGCAAAATAAGGATGGTTCCATGGGGCCCCTGGACCCCGTTCTCAGGCAAATGAGAGGTACGTAAATTGTTGATACCGAGTTTTGACTTAATGTGATATTCAACCATTCATGCCCATTTTACACTTCCACGTAGGCACGCTACAAGGAGGCTTATGCCGAGAAGCATGGGCAAGAGAAGAACCCGGAAGGGCACTTTAGAGCGACACATACCATTAGCTAATAAGTCCACTTTACCTCAAAGGGTTCGGGTTCTGCTGCCCCAGCAGCAGCTCAGGCGCATGAGGGAGGGGACACATCGGGCAGCCAGGAGGCCGACTTCGTCAACAACCTGTTCGATGGCGCTCCCCCATTGTTTACCCAGCCGTCGCTACCCCCTTCAGGCGAACCTCCTTCTAGCGAGCACTAGGTGACTAGCTAGTCGACGATATATACGTTTTGGTTATCGTACGATTGTGATTGCTATATTGTACATATGTGTCTCTCGTGCGGGTTGTTTGGATGGTTTGATGGATATTAGATGTGAACTGTGTGCATTTCCATTATTTGAGTGTATTTTAGCCTGTCAACTGTGATTTGGTCGCATGCGTGCGACGAATGGGAAATATGCATTGTGGGCTTTTGTTTGCGGCAAAGAATGTCGCTGTTTCAAATTTTTACAAATTTAATACAATTTTTTTTACTGCACAGCGTACTCTCGACGGTTATAATACAAGCCGTCGATACTACACTACACGGGGAGAGTATAGTCTCGACGGTTATATATATGGCCGTCGATACTACGCTACACACGGACAGCTTAGTCTCGACTGTTATATGGGTGGCCGTCGATACTACACGACATGGAATGCCTGGTTGGTAGGCCCACCTTTCGCTTTCTCTCGACTGTTCGTCAGTGGCCGTCGATACTAAGCATCGCTTTCTCTTGACTGTTCGTCCGTGGCCGTCGAGAATAAGCGAGCCCAACGGTAACGGTGTCCGACGATGTGAACTCGACGGTTCGTACGTTAGCCGTCGAGTTAGGTTCACTCGACGGCCAAGCCGTCGAGACAATTCATCTCTCTCGACGGAATTCTCTCGACGGCTTTCTATCGACGGCTGGCCGTCGAGAGCACTTAATCCCGACGGCTTGTTAGCTTCGGTCGACGGTTTTGGCACTCGAAACTGTTGACGTTTCCTGTAGTGCCACCACGCTTGTCTCCCCTCTTGCGCCTTTCGGTAAGCTGCTAAAACTAGAGACATCTAATTATTTAGCCAAGACCAGAGCCATGAATAGTTCTCGTGGTGGTAGGGTTCTTCCTGGGTGGTCGCTTCAAGAACCGGTCCTTAGGGAGGGCAGACATGAGCATTCCCAATACTCAAGCCCCCCTAAAACATGTTGCTACAAAAGCCAACATTTTATTCATCAAGATTGCAATATTCGTTAATCAGATTATCCTCAACATCATAAGCTTGTGTTTGCGCAGGGCTAAGCATAGCTAAACCATCCACCAATGCAACCTAGGTAACAAGGAATAAGGAATAAAGACTAGGTATGATCCTTAATGGTACATCAAATTAGACACATGCATATGAAATGTGATTAAACGTTATTAGGACATAAACTTATGTTACACTTACCTTGCTCAACGAAAAGCTGCTCAGAAAGTCCTCCAAAAACTTGATCTTCAATACTCTTCAAAGTCTTGATCCTCAGGACTTCACGTAGTGCTCTCTTTCTACTCGCAACATCACATACAAGCATACAAGAACAAATAAGAAAACAGTACAACAAACAGTACAAACAGAAGCTAGAAAGCTTACTAAACTATTCTACGCGTTGCTACGAACTTGTGAGCGCAAGAATCGTTAAAAACGGAGCTAAAACGTGAAAGTTACGCTTAAAACAAGATTACAGGGGCTTTTCTGCGAAGAAACTATGATAAAAGGACTTGTTTGAGATGTCTTTAAACAACCGAGGGACCTAGGCGCAAGAAACAGGACTGTGGGTTTGAAAACGTTAAAACCGAGGGGTCTAACTGTTAAAAACAGGGCCTAGGAATGTTTTTAGATTAAAACTATTAATCGAGGGTCGTTTTGTAAAAGCCAGGGGCCTAAATCTTATAAAATGGACTGCGGGTTGATTTCCAAAAAGGCAGATGGTCTTTTTTGCAAAAGTGATAGGGCGGATCGGGTCCATGCTGACGCGGCGGGGCGGCTGAGTCAGCGACCACGTGGCACTGATGTGGCGGCCACGCGGCTGCCACGCGGTAGGGCGGGGCCGGGCCTTTGACTTGGTTTGACCGAGGGCTGCGGGCGAATCTGGACCGTTGGATCTAGATCCGTTGGCTGGGGGCGGCTTGGGGCTTAGGGGCGGCGCTCCCGTGGCTGCGCGAGGCGGGAGGCTATGGTGCTCGCCGAGGGGCTAGGCCGGGAGGTTAGGCGCGCACGCGGAGACGCTGGTCGGCCCTTGGCGGGGCGCGCATGAGCGACGGCTACTGAACGTGGTAAAAGCAATGGCGCAAGTGAGTCAGCACAACGACGGCGAAATCACGGCCGCGAGAGAGGAGAGATAGGGAAAGGCGCGCAGACGGTGTCTCGCCTCGGGCGAAGCTCGCATGGTACCTTGACGCCGGGGAGGTCGGGGTGGCGGCGGAAAACGGCGGCGGACGGTGACGGGCTCGAGCTCCGGGGAGCCGCACGGCTAGGGCTCCAGAGGCGGCGGCGGCTAGGGTTTAGGGCGAGGGTCGCGGCTTCAGCATGGGCGCTTAAATACTCTGGTCTTTGGGAGGCGTCACGAGACGGACTAGGCAGTCTGAGTGACTGAGGCGGCGTGGTCACGAGGAAGGCGAGGCCGTTGGGATGGGGTCCCGACAGTGGGGCAGTGGTGGGCAGGTGTTGGCGGGGTGGAGTGGCGAGGTGGGGCCACAGCCAGTGAGGGTGCGGTGGTCATTGGGCCGTCTTGTTGGGCAGGCCACAAGGGGGCATAGGTGAGGGAGACAGGGGGGAGGCAAGGCCGGGCCGAGCCCAAGGGGGTAGGCCGGCTGGGCCAAAAGGGGAAGGGGGACAAAGAAAAAGAAAAGGCTTTTTCTTTTGTTTTGGAAAGATTTTGGCTCTATAAAATCAAATAAAGTTTGAATTTGAACCTTAGATCAAGCGCAAGCACTCAAATAAAATCTATGCTCCAGCATGAATGCATCAAACACGTTTTGGCCTATGATGGATTTTAAATTATCTATATTAGAAATTCATTAAATTCCCAAGTAAAATGCTTAAGCCTTTATTAATTGAGTTAAATTTCCAGTAAATTGCATTAATTTCAAAAAACTGAAAATCAGGGTGTTACATGTACCCGCGCCGGCCGGATCTTTGTGGAAAAAAGTCAGTGTTCTAGAAACAAGGGCAAAGGGAAAGATTCGCTTGAAACACGGCTGGACCTACAAGAGATGCGTTTCAGGGTCGAGTTGCATACCCAAACTCTAGAAAATGGTCAAAACAAACTCCCCGTTGCCTCATGGACCTTGAAGAAGGTTGAGAAAGAGAAGCTTTGCCATTTCTTCCATGAACTAAAAGTGCCTACT
Organism: Raddia guianensis; assembly: GCA_036346415.1. NCBI lineage: Eukaryota > Viridiplantae > Streptophyta > Magnoliopsida > Poales > Poaceae > Raddia > Raddia guianensis. The sequence continues at coordinate 38,311,316 of CM070544.1, forward strand.
GGCCACTCCTCAAACATGAAAAGGATAATCAACATGAAAGAGTTGAAATTCAACATGAGTTGCATGAAGGCCCATGACTACCATGTTATAATGATACAGTTGCTCCCAGTGGCAATTAGGGGGGGTTCTCCCTGATAGGTCCGAGAACCAATCATAAAGCCATGCTCATTCTTCAACGCAATCTCACACAAGATCATAAATTTGGACACATGAGACAAGCTGCAGCGAAACCTGGTCCATACTATAAATAGGCTTGAGATGCATTTCCCACCAACATTTTTTAATATGTCGGTGCATCTCCTTATTCACCTTGTCGATCAAACAAAAGCTCTCGGTCTTATTTTCTTGCACCAGATGTTTCCTTTTGAGAGGTTGATGTGCATTCTGAGGAAGTATGTTCGGAACAAATACAGTCCGTAAGGTTGCATGGTTAAAAGATGGGAAACAAAGGAGGTCGTTGAGTTCGCCACCAACTATATGGGTCTCAAAAGGCTTGGTGTTCCTGTATCACGTCATGAGGGGAGGCTATGGGGCAAAGGGACGATTGGCGAGAGATCGGTCCGTGTTGATGATCTTGTTCGTTTCACTCAAGCACATTTCATTGTTCTCCAACAATCATCCGTAGTCTCACCATATATCGATATGCACAAGCGTGAACTATCAACACAAAACAGAGGTAAGTCAGAGGCTTGGCTCACGAAAAAGCACAGAGAACAATTTGGCAATTGGTTAGAAGAACGCTTGATGGGTGTTTGAACGGGTTGTGCTCAGCTAGATATATTGGCCAACGGACCATCCAGTACATTGTTGAAGTTCCAAGGATATGAAATAAACACATTTACATTTTACACAAGACAACAAGACAACAAGAGCACCAACCAAAACAGCGGTGTGCGTATCCAGGGGCGGATCTGGGCCCTAGGCCGCCTGGGCCGTGGTCCAGGGCGTGGCCTAGGTAGCCTCAGGACCCCAAGCCCCGGCTCCCCATCCGGCCATCACGACGTGACGCCCTGAGGCGTGGCCCAGCAGCCGCTCCAGAACGCGACCCTACCGTCTCCGCCACTCTTAGGTCTCCGCGAGACCGCGACTCCGCCTCTCCCTGCCCGCCTTGCCCTGTGGCCGATTCCTCCACCGTCCTCCTCTCTCCTCCTCTCCTCGGCTCCTCCGCGCTTGAAGGGACTGACCCAAGAGGGGGAGGGGGTGAATTGGGTCGCTAATCGCACTTGCTAATCCTAGGGCCAAACTAATGCACAAGACAAACCTACAACGTCCTACACATGCTAGTTATCATCAAGGTTTATCTAGTGCTCTACCTACCCGCATCCAAAAAGACTTGCAACCTATAGCCTTCCTAACAAAGCTACCCTATCAACTAAACTAGGAAGGTAAAGGCGCACAAGACAAGTAAATGCGGAAAATAAGTGCGGTAAGTAAAGGGGAGGGCAAAGAGAGCAAACTCCCGGCGACGATGATTTATCCAGTGGTATCGGTGTCAATGACACCCCTAGTCCACGTTGGCTCTCCACACAGGATATTTGAGCCCGGTTACCTAGTCTCTTCCGATCACCGTCTTGGACTTGCCACAAAGGCTCCCCGCCAAGCAAAGGCTAAGTGCCACTAAGCCACCAAGGCTTAGCCACCGCCACCGTCTCTCTCAGTCACCTCGGTGCTGTGTCCACTACGGGGCTTCTCCACAAAGGAGGGGTCCCCTCGTCCCCGCATAACCGCTCCACACCAAGCTCGGAGGGTCGTCGACTTTCAGGTAGAGCCACCAAGGCTCCAAGAGTCACCGGCACCTCTTGTACTCTTGCTTGACCGCAGCCAAGACTTCTCTCAACCTAGCCCTTACAAGAATTAAGCCTTATACATGCACTAAGCACTCTCAAAAGTGTGCTAGGGCCTAAGATTTTATCCTTATGCACTATGGTGGCTTGGAGATGTTCATCAAGTGTCTATGCCTCTCATGGAACTCCAGCCCAACCAAATGAGCCGTGGGATGGGGTATAAATAGCCCAAGCCACTCTACTAGCCTTGGAGAAAAGCTGACTGAATTTTGTATCGTCGGACAGTCCGACGTCGCTTTCAAGTTTGTCACCGGATTATCCGATGAGTGCTTCTCCAAAAACTAGCCGTTGAACTTGTCAGACAAAAGTCCGACGCTATTGTCCGATGTGTCATCGGACTATACGATGCGTAGAAACTCCAAGGTTCAACTTTGACACAGTCTTTGTTAATATTGTCCGACGTGATGCTCCGATGATTGTCGGACTGTCTGATGCCTTCTGATTTCCCTGCCTTGACTTGACCTCCACTGAGATTGTCCGACGTAGTGTCCCCCAGGTTGTCGGACTATCCGATGAGTTAAAATCCTCTTTCCTTAGCTAAGTATGCACCGGACAAATTAAAGCTTCGACGTTCACTTTTCTTTGATCATCGGACTATCCGATGATGTAAGCTACACCTCTCCAACACTACAGGAATCGCCCGTAATGTCGAGGGCCAAAGTAAATATCGACGGCCATTAGTAAGCGGTCGATAGAAAACCGTTAATCTCGACAGCCATGCCTAAGCGGTCGATATAATATACTTAATCTCGACGGCCTTAAATAAGCGGTCGAGATTGATTCGCTTTAGCCCGCCCTGCCCCTTTTTCGGTTTTTTTGCGTGCGCGGGAAACATTAATCTCGACGGCCAATGCCAGGCCGTCGATACTATATATTGACTGGCCCGTGGGGCTGCTCACTATGGGACATAATCTCGACGGCTGATGTGGGACCGTCGAGATAGAGGGACCCGCGCCAAAGAGCAGAGGCTTATTGGGCTGGCCCATTTCATCTTTTCAGGATTTAAACTTTTGTTTCATAATTTACAAACAAATTTATTTTCTTTGTAAATATTTTAAAAATGTGTATAATTTGTAAAAATAGGTGGAACATTCTCATTTTTCAATAAAAAATAAATAAGCTTACAAAATTAAATTATGTTATGTTCTGAATGTAGACATGTGTATTTGTTGCATGTAATGTGCCGTATAATATCAATATATGTGTATAAAAATTATAAATTGCGTAGAAAATACTGTAAATGTTGTAATTACTACAATTACAATGCAATGATCTTTAGACAAATGTGTTCGGATCGAATGGTGATTGCTTGAAAAATTATGTGCACATGTCACCTGTATTTCATACAACTCTCCAGAAGGTTGGACAAATCTTTGGTCGATAGACCCCCCTACACATGGACATATTATTCCGGATACAATTTCATCGTAAAAAAAATTATGGTGGTGTATGTTCATGTGGTAAGCAAGACTTGCCAACATGCATGAAGAAAATATTTTTTGATGTTTTTAAATAAATTAAAGAAGCTCGGTTGACCACCGGAGAGGGTATGCACAGCCAGCCGTCGAGACAGCATCCATTTCTTCTTACTTCTAACCACATCTCTTCTTATACCCCACTGCAGCTCAGGTTCGCTCCGCAAGAGAGCCTTCAGCAATCCAACTTCGCTCCTATCATCGAAAAGATGGCGAAGCAGAAGGTACAGGACATGGTTTCCAATGCACGTGTCACGGCTGTCCAGGAGTACCACATGTCAGTAGCCATTACACACAATAATTTCAAGTTCCATGTGTTTGTTCCTAGTTTCCACCTTGCCGCTATTTTGCAGAAGACAGGAGGAGCAGCAGAACCTCACACCCCAGGCGGCTCGCCTGCTATACTTAACAGCCGATCAGTATAACCAGGTGTGGCCGAAGTGGTGTCAGGAGGACGCCTGGGAGGCTATAGGGAGGAAATGGGACAACCCTTAGTGGAAGGAGAAATCGGAGAAGGCTAAGAAGAATAAGGGTGTCAATGACTACAAGTCTAACACCGGGAGGTGGTCGATCACACAGTTGGAGAGGAAACTGGTAAATATCACTTTTTTCATTCTTCTTCACTTCAGATTGCCCTACTAACACGCCTTTTGGTCATGGCAATTTAGTTGGCGAAGACGGGGGTTAGACCGAGCCCGATGGACGTGTGGAAGCAGGCCCACACGAAAAAGGCACCGCCTGGTGGACAACCCACCTTGGATCCCCATGCATATCTCCGTTTGGTAAGTGTCGACAACATTGCTCACCACCACTTCCTTGTATTCATTCTTGTGTATAATTTTGACTACGACAACGGAATGCAGGAGCGCTACAAGGACGCTTACAGAGAGGAGCACGGGGAGGAGAGCAATCCAGAGGCGGCTCCCCTCGACCCTTATGTGATCCGAAAGCACATGGGGGGCAAGGCTCATGGGCGGCTGGCGATCGGTGGCGACCACCTACGGTGAGACCTCTTTCAGCCACTTGTACATTGTGATTGCAACAAAGCTGACCGCTATTTTACACACGTTGCAGGTCTTCAGAGTACATGCCCGAGGTTCGGGCTAGCCAGAGCGGGGGTGAGACCCGTCGCCAGTTCGAGGAGCGCCTGCAGAGAGAGAGAGGGAGCAGCAGCAGAAGAGGCATGAGGAGGAGCGGGCCCATGACAGAGAGATGATAAGGGCCATGAAGGAGAGCCTGAGGGCCGCGTAGGAGGACTACGACAGAAGGCTGCGACAGCTTGAGGCGTTCGTTGCTGGGGTAATGTGTTCGCACAACTTCATTTTATTCTCGATATGCATGCATATCTTGTCACGTGGACTCATAAACTCAAAACATGTGCAGGCCGGTCCAAGCGATCACGTGGGGGTGGGGCTTGCTGGCAGCTCCTCGAGCCAGGTGGGGATAGCGGGCCCCTACATAGCCCCTCCAGGCACCTACGTGGGCCAGGGTGCCTATGTTAGCCACCCACCCCCTCCAGGCACCTACGTGGGCCAGGGCGCCTACGCAGGACAGACGGCACCACCACCGGGCACCTACGGGACCCAGCCGACCTTCGTCCCCATGCCCAACTACCCGAACATCGAACGCCCTTGGTTCCGTGATCCAGCGGTGAGTCACGTATATAGAACTTGTCAAAAACCTATTTGTCTATGCCTCCGTCCAACGTGTAACATAGTACTTGTCAAATGTCTAATTCTAACATCTCGCAGGGTTTGGGTTCTACCATGTCTACGCCTCAGTCCTACATGCCACCTACTCAGGACGACGCGCAACAGCGCGACGACGTCTTCGGGAACTTGGCCGCCAACCTCGCGGAGCAGCTCTTCGGCACCCGCCACCACAGCCGTAATCTACCTCTTTGTATGCTTGTGTAGATTAACTTGTGATGTTATAAACTACGTGTATGTGCCATGTGATGTTCGAATATTTCATTGTGAATGTGGTTTAATATATATGTGGTATTGATATTTGCGGAATTGTGTATATCCGCGAAAATGTGGGATATTTGAATGTTCGGGTTATTGTTGGGTTTGCAGGTTGCAGTTGCTCCGGCTACTGGGTGCAGCAGCAGCTGCAAAATTCTGGTTTTTTTGTAATTTTTCTAAATTTTTTTGCTGGTCCACCATTATTCTCGACGGCTATGATGTGGCCGTCGAGATAAATAGGTATGGCCCACCTGCCAGCCCTCGACGGGTCGGATGGAGCATAGTCAATCTCGACTGCCATAAGGCCGTCGATATTAACAGGTGGGCCTGCACGACGGGGTCAGAACGAGCAGGTTTAATATCGTCGGTTGTAGGCCGTCGAGAAAAATATATTGGGCTGGGCCAGCCTACCTCGTTTTGCCGTCGAGAAAAATATATTGGGCTCGGCCAGCCTGCCTCGTTTTTTTCTCGACGACATATGGCCGTCGAGATTGTTGCTGGCCAAGCGTCGTGCCTGGGCTAGCTATAAATCACGACGGCTGTCTTAAAGCCGTCGATAAAAGTATTATCGACGGCCTGGCCATCGAGATTTTCTTTTCTCGAGATTGTGCGCGATCCGCATGGTGCAAGTCCTGTGTACACCGGACTATTCAATTGTCCGATGCTCTTATCTCCTGTATCATCGGACTGTCCAATGAGTACAGTTTCTTGTTGTTTCCTTCATTTTGACTTGGATCTTCGTCGGGTTTCTTTCCAATCTTTTTGTCGGGGATAAAAATACGGCCCATTGTCATGGCCCACTCCCTGACGGCCCAATCGAACAGCCTACCAGGGCCCAGCTCCCTGGAAGGTTCTATCTGGCCCATATGCGACTTGCCGAACAGCCTCCTGGCTGGCATGGTGCGTAAAGGCCAAGGAATCGTGTTTGAGTGCTACTCGCACAAGAGTTCTGCACGACTACGTGAAGACCCGGACGTTGGTTTCCCGGATTGGATTAGGAGTCGTGATCCCCAAGATTAGGAGATTACCTTATCTACCGTGGGTTGTATTTGGCATGTATGAGTTCGTTACGATCTCGTAGTTAGCCCGGCCCGATATTCCTCGGTAGGTCGGTTTGCTCCGTACTATATAAACAGGGCACCTACGGCGTTTAGAGGGACCCTGGCTATTAGATTTCACATACTACTCGCCGAGACCTGCTGATCTCGCCGAGTTCCACCTGTAAGCCTCTTTGATATAAAGAAAGGCTGGACGTAGGGCTATTATCTCCCGAGAGGCTCGAACGGGATAAAACCCCGCCTCCGTCCGCTGTCGTTCGCGGTTGTTCGGTGTGTCTCCTATCTCACTCCTAAAGAACCTTGGTTGACTTGGGTCGATATCCCAACCGTCGACAGCTGGCGCCGTCCGTGGGGACACGCAGATCGAGCATGTCGAACTCTATCAGCGATACGGAGATTCTTCCTGAGGGCTACGACTCAGAAGGACAGGATGTCTCATCCCCTGTCAGTTCAGATCGATCTGTTCGGTCTCGAACGCTTTCCATGTCTGAGGCAGATGTCTCCGCCTATATGGCAGAGATAGCCTCAGATCGCACTCCCGTCATTGACGATAACTACGGAACCGATGATCTTTACGACGGTTTAGATCTATCGGATTCCAAGGCTATGTCGGTAGATTCTACCTGTGGTGACACAACGATGACACCGTCTAGCATACCTTCACACGTCCCCCGCAGTATTAACATGGCCGATGCAGGAACCTCCGGAGATCCTGCACGGGATGCGGCGGCTGGCGAGGTCGGGCAGATTAACTCTGCTCGGCATCAAGATGAGGCTGCGCTGGCTGCTCACGAGCAAGAAGTCATTCGCCGCAACCTCGACGATTCTATCAATCAAACCGTGGCGCGATTCCGCGATCGGTGCAAGCGATCGCGTCGCGACCCACCTCGCGTGCCCACGCCAAGTCTCCGGCGAGGTTTCCCGTCGGGTTAACTCCCACAGAATCGGACTCGGTCGGGCAGACGCGGATGCCTCGGGATCCTGTAACCCTAGAGCGTAGTCGGAACGACTCGCGCCATGGCTTCGTGATTAGATCCACCAACCAGTCGATCTCGCCCAGATGGGCGTCGTTGTTTCTAACCTAGAGCGACCGGGTCAAGGCCTAAAGTCCCTAGGAGAGGTCAAGAACCCTCCAGCAGCGCATGATCAACTGCCGGAATGATTCGGGCAGCTCCGATCGATCGCGTGACCCTCGTCACAGTCGAAGGATCACTGTCCACGAACAGGCTACCCGTGGTCGCCGTCGCTCGCCGAGCCCTCGTAGTCATCGCGACCACAGGAGCAAACGTGCGCGTGATGATCACGGACGGTCCCCTCGTGAGGAGCGCGTTGTCGCGACCACGAGGAAGGAGCGCGGTGGGTTGTCCCGGAGAGAATTTCTCCAGGTCGAATCTTCCCGTTCAGAAGGAGTTCCTCTGCGCAACAGGACCAACGTCTTCTCGAGACTAGGTTCTGCCGGGGAAGGTGGCCGGTCATATGCTTTGGGCTGCAGGGCTTTCTCTGACGAGCTCCATGCTGTCCGGTGGCCCTCAAAGTTCAAGCCCGGTCACATGGAGAGGTACAATGGGACTCAAAACCCAGAGGAATTCCTTTCCATCTACGCTACGGCCATCATGGCGGCCGGGGGTGACGAGCTCGTTATGGCTAATTACCTCCCGACTATCCTTGAGGGTGCCGCTGGACGGGTCGTTCAATCGCCAGCGGGTTCCATCACCATGGAACCAGCTTTGTGACGCCTCGATCGCTAACTTCCGGAGCATTACGCACGTCGGGCAAGGAGGATGATCGCACGGATGATCCAGATGAACGGGAGACCCTCCGTAACTTTGTGAAGCGTTTCATTAAGATCCGCAACACAATCCCGAACATCTCGGATGAATGTTGTCCGCGCTTTCAAAACGGAGTTCGCGACGAGCGGCTCACCCAGGATCTCGAGATCAATGAGACCTGGACCGCCAACGACCTGTTCAAGGCGGCTGATCGCTATGCCAACGCGGCAGAGCGCGTTCCGTATAAAAAGGCGTTTGACAAGGGCGAGCTGCCTGCCCAACCTGGTGTAGATGAAAAGAAGAAGAGCAGCAGCAATGTTCCTGGTGACAAGAAGTCCCAGAAGAAAAAGAAGGGTGACGCGAACAATACTGTCGCTGGTATAGATCGCACACCTCCTCCCAAGGATGGGCAGAAAAAGCCCAATAATAACTACAAGGGCAAGAAGCCCGCCCAGGGAGGCAAACAAGGCAAGAAAGGTCCAAGCGACCGATATTGCAAGTTCCATCAGAACTACGGGCATGACACGCGCCATTGCAGGACCTGGGCTGCAAAGCTCGAGGATTTCTACAACGGCAAGGGCCCAATGCCCACCCTGCCCAAGAAAGGTGATGCCGGTAAGGCCAAGCGCCAAACCGACGATGGTGATCGGGAAGATGATAATGAATATCAAGAGCCCGTGAACCATATCGCCGTCATCTTTGGCGGCTCCTCAGCTTACCCCTCTCGTCGCAGCCTCAAGGAAGCTGCTCGGGAGGTCCACAACGTTGAAAAGGGCAAACCTCAGCCTGAATCGATGAAATGGACTGGGGTTCCCATCTCCTTCTCTCAGGAGGATTGCCCCACTGGGATGACCAAGCCTCAGCGACTCCCACTGGTGGTCGCCCCGACCATCAGCAACGTCAGAGTTGGTCATGTCTTGATTGACGGCGGGAGCGCTCTGGACTTGCTTTCTGCTAAGGTTTTGGACGAGATGCAGGTTCCTCGTTCCAAACTTAAAGAGGTCGCGATGCCTTTCTACGGCATTGTCCCCGGAGAAGCTGTTCAGCCGTTGGGGCAGATTGTTCTGCCTGTTACCTTCGGCGGCCCTAGCAACTTCCGGACAGAGTTGATCACGTTTGACGTGGTTGATTTTCCATCTGCGTACAACGCAATCTTGGGCAGGCCATCTCTTGGCAAGTTTATGGCCGTGTCCCACCACGCTTACCATTGCGTGAAGATACCGGGTCCTAACGGTGTGATCATAGTCAAGGGCAACTACAAAGCTGCTCTGGATTGCGACGAGCAGTCCCTTGCCCTGGTCGACCAGCTCCCGCCGCGCGGTCCCGACGTTCCGCAGACCAAGTCTGCACGCCCTAGGGTCTCCCTTCAGCCAGGGGGAGAGACCAAGGAAGTTCCGCTGTCCCTTGATGATACTTCCAAGACAGTTCACTTGGGGGCCAATCTGGACCCCAAATAGGAAAGCGAGCTCATTGCCTTCCTCCGAGCTAATGCAGATGTGTTTGCCTAAGAGCCATCTGACATGCCCGGAGTCCCAAGGGAGGTTATCGAGCACAAATTGGCTGTTCGGCCGGACAAAAAGCCTGTTCGCCAGAAGCTTCGTCGCTTTTCCGAATTCAAGCAGGGGATCATCAAAGATCGACAGCAAACTTTCACGCCGGGTTCATCCGCGAGGTTGATCACACCGAGTGGTTAGCCAACCCTGTCATTGTAAAGAAGAAGGGCGGCAAGTGGAGGATGTGTGTCGATCACACAGATCTGAACGCTGCTTGTCCCAAGGAAAATTTTCCGCTGCCTTGTATAGACCAGCTGGTCGATGCGAATGCGGATGCCCAGCTCTTGAGTTGTTTAGATGCTTACTCTGGTTACCACCAAATAAACATCTTCCCCGAGGATGAAGAGAAGACTGCCTTCATCACCCCCTTCGGCACTTTCTGCTATACGACCATGTCTTTCGGTCTGCGCAATGCTGGTGCCACGTTCTAGCGCTTAATGGAGAACACATTTCCGAGCAGTATGAAAAACTCGAGGTCTATGTCGATGACATAGTTGTAAAGAGCAAGTTTGCTCCAGATCATGTAAAAGACGGCCGAGACTTTTCGTAATCTCACCAGCATCGAATAAAATTAAATCCGAGAAGTGTACCTTTGGTGTTCGATCCGAATGTTGCTCGGTTATGTTATTGGTTCGCAAGGTATTTCGCCAACCCCGAAAAAATCGAGGCCATTGAAAATATGCGAGCTCCAACTACCGTAAAGGAAGTACAGAGCCTCATCGACGGATGGTTGCTCTAAGCGTGTTTATTTCCGTCAAGGCTAACGCGGCTACCCTTCTTAAGGCCTGCGCAAGCACAATGGTTTCGAGGGATGAAGAAGTCGATAGATCCTTTCAGATCCTGGCGATACTTGTCCAATCCTCCCGCCTTGACTACCCCGCTGCATGGCGAAAGCTCTCGCCAGTACCTAGGTTGCACGCCACAAGCGGTGAGCGCGGTCTTGACGGTCGAAAGGAAAGGCATCCAGCGACCAATATATTACGTGAGCGAGGTACTTCACGGATCAAAGGAGCGTTACCCTGAGGTCCAGAAGCTGCTCTACGTCTTGCTCATGTCCTCCAGAAAGCTTCGTCACTATTTCCAGGCGCATCAAATACTGGTCCCGACCACGTTCCCTCTGGGTGAAATCCTACGGAACAAGGAATCTAGCGGACGTATAGCTAAGTGGGCAATGGAACTAGCAGAGTTCGATCTCTTATTCGCCGCCCGAACTGCTATTAAGTCACAGGTCCTAACTGACTTTGTCGCTGAATGGACTTGCCCGCCCAAATCCCAGGAAGCTCCCGAGCAACCTGATGAACCCCCTTGGACCATATTTTTTGATGGCTCGCAAGACCGAAACTCGGGCTGGTTTTGTTCTCATCTCCCTAAAGGAGAGCAACTCCAGATTCTATCCAACTACACTTCGCGGCGACTAACAACGCCATGAGTACGAGGCTCCTCGTGGGACTAAGCGTGCAAGTCGCTTCGGCCCAACGGCCGATCGTGAAGGAGATTCACGGTGGTCATCAACCAGTTAACAAGGAGTATCGCTTTGCGATGACTCAATGGCGCGATACGGTTGAAGTGAGAAAGTTGGAGCGGCACTTTCGATTTTTCGAGGTGCTCTTCGTGCCCAGGAAGGACAACTTCTTGACCGACCAGCTATCCAAGTATGGATCCTCACGCGATCCTGCTCCGGCAGGGGTGCTCGTCGAGCACCTTCACAAGCCCTCAATCACGTCTCCGGACGAGGCAACAGAGATAGGTGGTGCTGTCTCCGTTATCGAGCAGGCTGCGGACTGGACAACGCCATTTGTCCGGTACCTTGCAGATGGGACCTCGCCGACGACGAAGCCGAAGCGTTCGGCTTATAAGGCGTGCCGCCCATACAAGCTTGTGGATGGCATCCTTACCGCCAAGGTGCTCGGGAGTTCTCTCCAAGTGCATCTCGCAACAGAGGGTGTGTTCCTTCTAGGGACATACACGAGGGTGCTCGTGGCAACCACGCCTCCTTCAGACTCGTCAAGAAAGCGTTCGCATGGGCTATTATTGGCCCATCGTTCTGAGATGCCCGGACATCGTGACTAAGTGCAAGGCTTGCCAATTTCACGCCCGGAAGGCACACAAGCCCGCCCAAGAGCTCCAAACAATCCCCCTATCTTGGCCTTTTAACACATGGGGTCTGGATCTGCTTGGCCCGTTCCCCAAGGGATACAAGGGCTACACACACTTGCTCGTAGCCATCGACACTTTTACAAAGTGGATCGAGGCAGAGCCTGTGTCATCTCTTCACGCCAAAACGGCTGTGCGCTTCTTCAAAAGCAACGTGGTCACGCGCTTCGTATCCCCACAAGTCGATCACGATAAGCGGTACCCGATTGAGCGAGCTATTCCAGAATATCGCGAACAATTTGGGCACCAAGGTTCGCCGCCTCGCGGGCTCATCCACAGAGCAATGGAGCAGTCGAGCGAGCTAACGGACAGTTAGTTCAGGGTATCAAACGGCGGGTATTTGCTGCTCTCCGTGCACAACAAAGTTCGGTCGACGAGGTTCCTTCCGCCCTCGGGCGATTCGACTACGGCCACGGCGAGGCGGGAAACTCCTTTCCAATTGGTCTATGGTGCGAAGCCATCCCGCTCGCCAAGTAGTACTCGGTTCGCCAAGACGAGCTCACCAACTTGGTTGACGACGAGCAAGAGCGCCTCGATCTCGATCTCATCAAGGCACACGCGACCGGGCACAAGTCGTAATGGCGCGCTACCAAAGAAGATCTTCGCAAGACACCGCCAAATCAGTTCGACCAAGGGTCTTGAAGGCGAAGCGACCTCGCTCGCGCCGTGTCCAGAACTTGTCCAATGCCAACAAGTTAACTCCTCGTTGGGAGGGCCTGCTCACGGTCGTTTCAACCGCCGCCCGGGCTGTCCGCCTGCAATGGAGGACGGGAGAGCCGACCAAAGACTTGGAACATCGACCGACCGTAAGTTCTTTGTGTAGGTCTTCGTTTGTTTGCTTAGCCTTTGTGCTTTTTGTTAAACTTCGCGCCTTAGTTCGTCCAAGTCCCCCGGGCACCATGTAAAGTTCAATCCAATTTTGGTGAATCCTCGCGGCTTCGTGCCACTTTTCACTACTTGTCTTCTCGAGACTACTTTCTCTCGGTAACACTTGATGGCTGCCCGGCCTTCATAACTCTTGGCTCCGCACTTTCGTGATCTTTCCCCGCCCGTATCTACTTTCGATAAGTTCACGAACTCGTGGTTGCGTAACACGGCCTTTCCACCTTGCGGTTAAGTCGCGCTCGTAAGCCCTCGCGCGCGGAGGCACTTATCGCTTCGGCACGACCACTTGGCAAAGCCCGCTCGTAAGCCCTCGCGCGAGGCACTTTCCTTGTTCGCCATTACGAATCGCTTAACTTACGCCAACGAAAGCGACTATGGAATACATCGAGCAAGGTACGGTGTCGCTCTTTCTCTCTACGCACGTGCTCGAGTTGAAACTCGTGTTCTCGAGCACCGTCCGCACGGGGCTAGGTGTCGCTTTTTTGTGCACTGCTCGAGTTCGCAAACTCAGTTTTCGAGCGGTACGCACAACGGGGCGGGAGTTAGGCAAAGCGCCTACCGGTTTTCTTAAACTTCCTAGCGCTGTTCGCTTTTCTCTTAGTTTCTGTTCGTTCTTTTCTTTTTTCTGCTCTTTTTTGCAGGAAGGAAGGTAAGCACTTTATTGCATTAATTAAAAGTTTCAGGTACATGGCCCTTTCGGGTTACAGCCGCGGTGCTACTTAGGAGCAAGCTGCTCCTTCAGCTCCTCAACTTCTAACTTGAGGCGCACGACTTCATCTTGAGCCCTGATTCCTTCCTGGCTTCAGCACGGAGGCGTTCGATCTCCTCCTTGCTCCGCTTGGCTTGCGCCGCAGCCTCTGCCCGGATGGCCTCGACCTCCTCGGTCTTGGTGCGCAGCTGGTCTGTCAGAGCCTCGCTCTGGCCAACTCGCTGCTCGACGGTCTTGAGCTGCTCGTCCAGCTCCTTGACCTTCTTCTCCGCAGTGATCGCCCTCACCGCCATCCCGCGCATCTCCTCGATCTCCTCCTGTGAAACCCACAGGGTTGAGATCTTAGCCTGGAGTCCCGTGGATGTTTGCTCCTCCTTGGCGAGCTGGGCCTTGAGTTTCTTGGCTTCTGCCGCGAGCTGGTCCCGCCGGTGGGTAGCGTCAGCAAGCTGCTCCTCGAGCCACTTCGTGCGGCCCAGCTTCTCCTCCGCGGTGCTCGCCTTGATGGCTTGCGCGCGAAGTTCCTCGGCCTCCTTCAGAAGAGCCTCGCAGGAACGCCTCTCTCTGGTCAACCGGGCTTCCAGCGTCTTCACCTCTTCCTCCAGCCGGCTTTGGCTTTGGGCTGGTGCAGAGGGTTCCGCTTCGGCCTCCTTTGTCCGGAGATGTTCCCGGAGGGACGCCAGCACAGCGCTCCGCTCGATGGTAACCCCATCTTCGAGCTCTTTCATGGTGTCCTTGAAGACCTGAGGGAGAAGTTCATGTTAGCCGCTTTTAGATATAGCTCAGCTGAACTAATTTCAATATTGGAGCTTACATTACCAAGTCGGCGCTTCAGTCCGCGGCGCAGGCGGTCCTCGAGGCCAGCGTCCAAGCCCCGCCAGGCGGGATGAGACAAAGATTCTTCCCGTCGCCGCCTTGTTCGCTCCTTCTTCGTGCGGGAGCGCATCTGCTTGGGAGCAGGAGCGACGGGCGAAGCGCTTTCGTCTCCGCGCTCCTCCTCCTCTTCCTCCTCTTCTTCCGCCCGAACGACTTCGGGCGAGACTGGCGCCACTCCGCTGGATGGCGCCAAGATTTCATGGCGGGACGACTTGCGCGACCGCCGGAGCTTTTCTTGCTCCGGCGGCGGAATTCACCCCGCCGCCAGAGAACCCGTCGCCTCGGGGTGAGTGCCTCGCGACGAAGTGCTCGGCAGACCGGCTGCTCGGTCCGCCTGGCGCTCCCGAGCCATCGCTTTGGCCCATTGTCCGTGGCGCCCGCGCCGCCTCTTTCGCCTCAGCCGCTTCCACTGCGCCTTTGAGCGCGCCGAAGTTTCATCGAGCTTGGCGGGAGCAGGCTCCACGCCGCCAGCCTGTCCTTGAGGCTCGCTAGCCTTACTGCCCGCGATGCACCATGTAGATGCTCGGGCAGCAGCGACCGCTCGAGCACCTCCTCGACGTCGTCTGTGGCGATCTCCTCTTGGGCGGCTGACGAAAAAGAGATGGTCGTTAAGCTTATTGCGGTCGAAAAGATGAGAGATCAAAGATCGATTTCTACATACCTGCCGTGGAAGGCTTAATCCTGAACTTCTTCGCTGGAACTTTCCGCCTCTTCCTCGGGGGCTCCTTGGCGGCTTCTCCGCCTTGGCCCTTGGGCGTTCGCGGCGATGAGCTCAGCTCTCTGGTGAGCTGAGCACTCCTCTCGCGCAACGCAAGAAGTTTCTCCTTGCGCGCGACCTCCTCCTCGAGTCTCCTCTGCTCGGCGACCTGTTGTAGCCGCGCCATATGGCCCGGGTGAGCCTGCGTATAACGCTTAAGCCAAATGGTCATGTTCTTTACCTCTTCGTCGCTCTGCTCGGCGAGGAGGGAGGGGCTCGGTCTCTTCCCGCTGGGTTGACCGCGCGCCCGCTTCTTCTGTTCGGCGCGCTCCGTCGCCACGGGTGGTCTCTTGGACGGCTGGCGGCCGCCATGGCGCGGCGAGCTCCGCGTCGGCTCGGCCGCCACTTTGGGCTTCGCGGCCACCTTGGCCTTGCCCTTCTTCGCCTTCTCCTTCTCCGATCCGGAGAGTTCCTCCACGATCCCGCCAAGGATCAGCTCGTTTTCCTGCATGTTCGAGAAGCGAGTGTTAGCGTGAACAACGGTGCAAATCCGGCGAAGCACACGAGGGTTCGACCAACTTACCTCGGCTTTACGGACGAGCACGTTCCGTGGGCAAGTGTAGGCCACCTCGCCGGTGACCTCGCTGTCCTTCTTCGCCACCTTCAGCATGGCGTCAACCCGCTCGGTCACCCATGCTTCGGTTGGCTCCTCTGCCCGAGCAGAAGGGATTGTTAGTTCCTGTTCGGATGAAATCGTCGAAATAAAGGTCGAGTCTTAAAAGCATTTACCTGTGCTCTCTCTGGAGATGTCTTCCCATCCCTCTATCTTATAGAAGGGATAGGGCCTCCTCCGCAGCGGGCAGATTCTGTTCGCCGTGTAGTCGCGGATGATCTCCCTGCCCGTGAGCCCGAGACTCACGAGGGAGGCGATCTTCCTCGTCAAGAACCAATCCTCGGCGGTCATCTCCGGCCGAGGCATTGGGGTTCCCTTCGCCGGCGCCTTGCCGGTGAAGATGAGCTTGCTGTCGCCGCTCCGCTTGCTGTAGAACCACCTTACCCACCACGCGCCCATCGAGTCGAGCAGTGGTGGGCGAGGATACGGCGCGTCGTCGGCGGTGGCCCGGAGCTTGAGGTAGTAGCACCCCAGCGCCGAAGCGGCGGAGCTGCTCCTCGTCACTGTGTAATAGTGAAGGAACAGCCCCACCGGCGGATCGATGCCCAGATAGCCCTCGCACAAGTGTGCGAAGACGGCCATCTGGAGGATGCTGTTCGGATTGAGGTTCGCCACCTCCAACCCGCTAATGTTCAAGAAGGCCTCGACGAAGTCGCTCTCGGGAGACCTCAACCCAAACAGTGCGAACTGTTCGAAGCTGACAAACTCTCCCTTGAGCGGCTCCGGAGTATCCTCCTCTCCAGGCAGCCTCCAACTACCAGTGTCTACGTGGCCCTCCTCCTCCCAGACCTTCAGGTCCTCCTCGGTCAGGCTAGTGCCGGTGAACTTGGCCATGACGTTTCCCAGGGTTGGGCGAACAGGCTAGAGGTGGAGTTAGGCTCTTTGGTGCTGAGCGCGGTTGGAACTAAGGCTTAGAGAGGAAAGGCGTGAGAGCAGAAGTGGCTGGCCGCGGGCAGCTTGGGTACTTTTATAGTCCCGTTTGAGTGGCTCTGCAGCGGTTTTGTCACAAACGGCTAGTTTTTACCGCAACGGCTGGGTAAAACGGGTGGCTTTTTTCCTTCTTGCAATGATAGGAAGTTCCGTTGGAGTTCCGCTAACGGCTAGTTTTTCGAAGTATCCGTGACCGAAGGTCGAGTATTCTCGCTTTCGGGCGGATGTGATTCTCGCTCGACGAACGGAGTTGCTCGGTACCGATCTGGTTTGTTCGGGCCTGGACAAGTCTTGTTCGGTTGAACCTTGACCTGTTCGGTCCATTGTTACATATCTTTGTAGCATCAAAATTTCCCTCTTCGTGACTTGGAGTCTCAAGAGGAAGACCCCACTCTGGTGAGATTTTCCACTTGAGTCTCGGGGGCTAGCTGTCGGGGATAAAAATACGGCCCATTGCCATGGCCCACTCCCTGACGGCCCAATCGAACAGCCTATCAGGGCCCAGCTCCCTGGAAGGTTCTATCTGGCCCATATGCGACTTGCCGAACAGCCTCCTGGCTGGCATGGTGCGTAAAGGCCAAGGAATCGTGTTTGAGTGTTACTCGAACAAGAGTTCTGCACGACTACGTGAAGACCCGGACGTTGGTTTTCCGGATTGGATTAGGAGTCGTGATCCCCAAGATTAGGAGATTACCTTATCTACCGTGGGTTGTATTTGGCATGTATGAGTTCGTTACGATCTCGTAGTTAGCCCGGCCCGATATTCCTCGGTAGGTCGGTTTGCTCCGTACTATATAAACAGGGCACCTACGGCGTTTAGAGGGAACCTGGCTATTAGATTTCACATACTACTCGCCGAGACCGCCGATCTCGCCGAGTTCCACTATAATCCTCTTTGATATAAAGAAATTTGGGACGAGGGCTATTATCTCTCGAGAGGCTCGAACCGGGATAAAACCCGTCTCTCGTCTGCTGTTGTCATGCGGTTGTTCGGCGTGTCTCCTATCTCACTCCTAAAGAACCTTGGTTGACTTGGGTCGATATCCCAACCATCGACACTTTTCTATCTGCATCCCTAGGACCTAAATACCTGTAAATAACATGCTAGACAATTTCATTAGTCCTAGTGGCATGTTGTCAATTAATCACACTACAGGAAAAAGGCCTTGTAGGCACGCTTTCATTGTAACGCAGGCTGAAAGCGTCTCTACATGGGGACGTAAAGATGCTTTTTGACACGATTTTGAGAATGTCTCAAATTGAGACGGTATTAGACACGATTACACTGTCGAAAGGCACGAAACGACGCTTGTTGACACGATATTTAAAACATCTCAACATGACGCGTAGTTAGACACGCTTTAAACCGTCAGTAGCATCTAGACACGACATCAAGCGTATCATACTAACGTGCATAGGCATGTAATTATGGTTTTTTATACGATTTGAAGATGTCTTAAAATGGCATGAAATAAGACACGCTTTCGACCGTCAGTAGCGTGAGGACACGTCGTAAAGCATCTCAGATAGATAAGCGTCCATAGCCACCCAAAGATGCTATTTGATGCGATATTGAAAACGTCTCAAAATGACACGAAATTACACACGTTTTCTACTGATAGTAGCACGTAGACAAATTATAAAGCGAATCAGAAAATCGTCCATAACCAGCTAAAGATGCTTTTATGATGTGATATTGAAAACATCTTAAAATGACACGAAATTACAAACGCTTTTGACCGTTGTTAGCGCGTAGAAACGTCGTAAGGTGTATTAGACAATCGTCCATAGCTATACAAAGATGTCTTTTGATGCGAGAATTAAAACATCTCAAAAGGACACGAAATTACACACATTTTGACCGTCTGTAGCACATAGACACAACATAATTGATCAATGTTACTTAACTCGGCAAATGAATTTGTTTTAAGAATTGAGTAGAAAAAAGATTAATTATAGGAAAAAGTCCTGATTCACGTAGACACATCGTAATTGATCAATGTTAATTAGCTAAATGAATATGATTTAAAAGATGAGTTAAAAAAAAGAGAAATTACAAAAAAAAAGTCCTAACCCTTGGACTATTCACGTGTATTCGGCTAGGTACATGTAATATTCTATATGAACCATTAGTTAACATCTTGTGTGGGTACAAGCATTACTCGTTCCAATCAACGGCCTCCTCCCCATCCTCTCGAGTTGCATTGCGCGGTCCTGTTTCTATGGAGGCGATGGCCGGCAGCAGACGCGGTAGGCAAAGGGGAGAGGGCGGATTCGGAGGAGTCCAAGCCCGTCTATGCTTACTACGATGTATAGATGTGAAATCTAGAGCGCTGCTCACTGTGAGGTCCTGTTCGACGCCGGTCACCACGGCGTAGGCGTGGACTTCCTTACCGCGCTTCACGTCAGCTACATTGGCGAAGGCAGGCAGGGTGCTGGCAATCGTGGCCGAGCTCGGCAGGACGCGGGTGCCAGCAGTCATCATTCTCCGGAACAGAACTCGCGCCCTGGCGTACTGGAAGTTGAGCACCGACCCGGAGACAAGCGATTTCCAAGTGACCACGTCCGGCTGGAGCCCGTCCTCCTCCACGGCGGTGACCAATTCCCCGGCCATCTGGTGGTCACCGGCCAGCGCGAAACCGGAGACAACAGTGTTCCATGCCACCAGGTCAGGGCGCAGGCACTGGCCCCGCATCTTGATGGCCAGCGCTAGCGCGCGTTCGGGGAGGGCGTGGCTAGCGCGCGTTCCAGGCGACGAGGTCGTCCCTGCGCGCCATTTCGACAAACACCCTTCGGGCGATGGCGTCGGAGGCGAGGGACGAGAACCGGGTGAGGATGAGCGCGTGGATGAGGCGTTCCCCAGGCGCGGAGCGCCGTGGGGACGGGCGGACGGCCGCGGGGTGCGGGTCCACCGCGCCACGGTCGCCGGATCGGAGGCGGGTGAAGAAGAGGTGGAGCACGCGGCCGTGGCGGCCTTGCCGGGAAGCGCTCGTCAGCTGCTTCATCCATGAGCTGGTGGTTGTTGCGCCTGCGCACATGAGCTCTACGTCACGCTCACGCTCATACATGGAAGTAACATGAAACTTCAAGCTGATCTAAGTGATGTCCCTCAGTCCCTGCTGATCTCTTCAAATGGTACTCGTACTAATATCGAGTTATTAGCTTCGTAAACAGGTGATAAGTGATACCTCTAGTGTTAAGTTAAATTGATCTCTGCTGTAAAATTTTCTTCAGCTCGCCCTGCAGTTCAAATATAGACTTTCCCAAGTAGTAATACTGTAATAGCCAATCAAATCAACAAATAAAACTTAATTTTTCAAATTATTCAAACAGACTATCACAGGCTATACCAAATAATCATACATAGACTATGCAATACTCTCTCCCAAATTCCAAATTATATTTCATTTTAGTTGTTCTAAGTCAAATTTCTCTAACTTTAACCAAGTTTACAAAAATGCACCAACATCAACAGCACCAAATTAGTTCTATTAAATCCACCATGAAATATATTTTAATAGCATCAAATTAGTTCATTAAATCCACCATGACATATGTTTTGATAGTTCATTTGGAACGGAGTACAGATATTGTCGGTTCTGAATTTGAATTTGATGCCAGAACTCAGCAGTCCTGGTTTAGAAAAAATAAAACGAGCCACAAATGACAACCAACACAAGGCATCATGGCAAGGAAGTTGGTTTAGCTAGAAATCTGAGTGGAACAAAACTGTATGGACAGAAGTTGAGATAACCAACTGAGCAAATGCTCAATTTGACAGATGCGCTGCCAACACAATTGACAGTTAAAACTGGGTCAATATTTCTGAAGAGTCATCTATTTTATGAGCTCCGAGCTCTGAAAGACCTGATCATACATCCTACATAGAAAAGCTCATCCTCACTAGCTATCACACTTCCTCAGAAAATAAAAAAGCTTCATTATTTCAACAGCTCTCTAATTCCACATGAATCCTATCACAGTTCACCACAACAAGTCCACAAGCATTGCTCTTCAAGATTCAGCTGCTTTAAACAGCATGCCTCGAAAATCTGTGATTTCCCCATTGATGGAATGAAGTGCAATCAAAATCTCTCACCAAATCTGAAGAAAATGGTGCCAGTACCAGAATTGTGATCTACAATGTACTCTCCCCTTACTATGCCAAGCTTGACCCTAACACCATACGAAGATCCATGGCCAACACGTCTGAAGAACTCTGTAGGGTTCCCTTTCACATCCTTAGAATTCCCAAGGTCAGTGCCATGTTCAGCAAATGCATACACGTGTGTTTCTTACAGGGATGCGCAACTCAGAAGCAAGCTGCAAAGATAGACAGACAAACATTAGTTACCAAACAACAGCACATTGTGTGATGCAGGATGCCAGTTACAGGTACACCTTTTAACAAAGGAAACCAGAATATCAATGCCAACAATACTATTGGTTGTGAAAATGATGCATCAAATGAAAATCCAGACACATACCTCAAGAATATTCCTAGAAGCACCCAGTCCACCGTTACTAAAGCCTCTAACGGAGTAAGGCCCTCCAAGTGCAAATGCATCATAGCTTGGCAAATCACCCACGCAACCAGCATAATGACCATGAAGAACCAAAACGCAAAACAGCTGGTAGTGGCTTGCCAGCACCTTTCTCTTGCTTATTTAAATTGATGAATTTGGTCAGAGTAAGCTGATGACGGTTGAAGAATGGATTTTTGCTTCCGATGCCAAGACCTTGGTCCATCTGCAACCAAGGTAAGCGTCTAAATTGAATGAGCTCAAGAAATTCACAACTCCTTTCTTAATTCAAAAATCTTATACAGGACATACATTTGAACAGCAAAGGAAAAAAGTCTACATTGAGCTAAATCCCATCAGAGGATGAATAGCACTTGAGTGGCAGCAGCAAAATTGATTAAGCTTCCTTTCCAGCTACATCAACTAATATGCTCCCAGATGATGAATATCACTTACAATGGTAGCATAACAATTAGTTTACCAATCTTTTAGCCATATGAATTGAAACATCAAATATCATCTACATACAGTCATGTTGCTGGATTTCTTCCCTGAATTTAACAACAGAAAAGGCAATACACACTAATGTGCTCTGAACTTTTTAGTAAATATCATGCTCCGGGAGCCCAATAAAGCAATGTCACAAAGATAATTCAAGCTTAGCCCATTGAGACTGCTAGATGGTTGGCTCGAGATGGTTTAGTACCTGTTGGCTCGAGATTGGTTTCTTCTGCAGGCTTGATTAAGCTGTTGCAATTGCTGAGGATAACTGGACTTTGCACGGGTAACTTTACTGAATCTTAGGCATCTTATATAATTGCCAAGTCATTTCTCACTACATGGAGAAGAATTGACAATTCTCAAAAGTTTCCGCTAATGAGAGAACAGCTTTTGCAAAATTCGTTCAATTCGCTTGCAGAAAGTGAGTTGATCTGATATAGATTTAAATCCCTCTGTTACTTAAGAATATTTCTTTGCCTTTCGGCAGGCAGAGTATAGTTTTACATTAGCTGTCAGAGATGTCACCTTAGGAGAGCATCTAAACAAGAAATAGGAAAAGAAAGAGTCTAAATGACCTCACTGCTGTAGGTATTGATCCCTCTTCCTCTCTTTTTGTTTGTTGCACAGATCAGTGTACGGAACCAGACTCACCTTAGTTGGCGCTGCTGCAGCGACAAAGTCCAATCTGCCATCAGTTCCAAACCATAATTCAGGTACCACAAAGTCTGCTCTTGAATAAGTTCCTTAATCTCGGTACTGATTTTTAATCTCGCCTCCTGTTCAGAAAAAGTTTCATATTGTTTGAGTGAGGACCCTGATCAGCACGTATTAGTCTCAAAAATGATTTTTAATCTCAGCACTGATTAGTCTCAAAACCATTATGATTGATTCATTGTCTCGTCATTTTTCAGAAACTCCTCGAATCTGAATTTGTTTTTTCGAAATATCAATTCATTGATCTTTCATGTAATACTACTGCTATTCTGTCAAGCTGCAAGTCTACAAAGGATAAATTGCTGCTTTAGTTCATCTGGCTAAAAGATTGCTAAACTAGGTTTGATGGTAGCATTCTAAGTAATACAAGTTTTACGGTGGTTGGGAATAATATGGGCCGTCCATCGAGAAAAATCTAGCGGTGAGAAAATTGGAGGTACTGAGGGAAAAGTACTGGAAAGTACTAAACATGTTGGGCCAGTACCGAGAAATTATGGGACCAGTACCAATATTTTTCATTTTTTTGTTTTTAGTAAAGGGTAAATCGGTAATTTCATTTTTTGTGATTTCTTTTTTTCTTTCTTCGTTCTCCCGGGATTAAGGCTGTGTTTCTTTCGGCAGTTAGATTATAATCTGAAAAGGTTGCGGTGTTTTTATAGAAGATTTAAAGGGTTAAAAAAATTACGAAAAAAAATATTTTTGAGATCTCTAAGACAAATTGTGCAAAGTTTCAAAAAAATAACTATAAAATATTTCAAAATATAACCGGTACAAAAAGATAAATTTTAAGCTGTAGCTTATAATCTGATTATAAGCTGAAAGAAACAGAGCCTAAGGGTAGGTCTGCCAAGTGTCCTGTCGTCACCAATCTTGGAGCATCGATGCCTTCTCCCCACACGCACATCCCCATCCCGATCCCCTCCCCAGGCGGCCGATCCGGATCCTCTGCCCGTAGCGCAGTTGGTTAGGGCGCTGCTGTGCGCCCTGCCGGCCAGCGTTCGAGCCTCGGCTCGCGCCTGGTTTCGCGTGGGTTTTCCCGGGGCTAGGTACACCCGGGGTTAAATCCGGGGGCATACACGCGTGCGCGTTCAGTGGTACTACGCGTGCCCGCGTAAGGAGGCCGTTGTGCCTCTGATCTGGTTCTGTGTATGCTTTGGACGCGCACGTGGTGTGAGTGTGGTGTGAGTTGTGTGCGTCTGTAACATGTCAAAAAAAAAAAAAAAAAAAAAGAGGCACCATGCCGTTTGACTTAGCGAGCAAACGCACGGGCCACGCCGAGGAGCGCTCCCTCTCGAGTGCAGGATGGCGAGCGCAGTCCATGAAGCCAGCAAGGCCCACGAAGCCGGCAAAGCCCATCAAAGCATTATGATTTGTTGATTTCAGATTATTGCTGTTGAAGCAATGCGATCCGACAGGCTAGATATACATGGCAGTTCACAGATTTAAAAGATTGAAACGATGCATTCCTCACGTCAGCCCCCCCCCCCCCCCAAAAAATATAAGTCATGTTTAAAGTGTCTTTAGTGATAAAACAAATCACAACAAAAATAAATTATGTCAAATATTTACGCCCGGAGGTAGCACCTTTTTTCATAGGATCTTTTTTATCAGTGTCATTATAAAGTTATCTTTCTTCAGATTTGCCATTATAAAGTTGATATTGTTTTACATGTCATTCTTTTACGGTATATCTAGCGGGCTCTTTTACGGTACCTATGAAAAAAATACTACCATGATAGTATATTTTAGATCCGATCGTTCATTTTTAGGAACGGTTTAATCTTTTTCTATGGTAACATGCATGTCAAAGAGTTGGAAAAGGAAATAGTAATTAATGGCGTACGTGCAATAGTACAACATTTAAATTTTTAAATTTTTGTAGTATTTATATATTTTGTCATCTTTAAATTTTTTTCAATTAAAATGAATACAACATTTAATCTATTAATTTAATAGATTACTTATTTGTCTGCAGGTCTAATTATAGTCAACGTCAATTATACCCTTCTTTAAGATATACTCCCTCCGGTCATAAAAAGAAGTCGCAGTTGGCTTTTGAACACATCTTTAACCATTCGTCTTATTCAAAAAATTATGTGAGTTATCATTTATTTTGTTGTGATTTGTTTTATTATCAAAAGTACTTTAATCATGACTTATGTTTATGTATGTTTGCACTAAATTTTTGAATAAGACAAATGGTCAAAGATGTGTGTAAAAATCAATAGCGACTTCTTTTTATGACCGGAGGTAGTACTATAATTGTAGTATAATATACTAATCTTGTAGTATAAAAAGTTAAGACTGATTTAAGCCTTTAGATCGAAAGGATTGGACGCCTCATGTTACTCAGAGGGTACCGTAAAAGAACCTTATCTAGCCTGTTGGATTGCATCATGATGCTTCAATGACAATAAGCTGAAATCTCAAGTCATCCACAAATCATATCCTTCCAAAAAAAGCGCAAGTGAGGCATCAAGCAATATTTACTTTCTCGTAACGAATTTTGTACTGTAGTAGCATTAATTTAAATCGAAATTAAAAAAATATTAGCCCGTTTAAAAAAATTAAAAAAATAGCATCCTGGCGCCCGTTCAACGGGCGCTATATATTAATCGCCTAATAGACGGGCGTTATTAAAGGCCTACAGTACAAGAGAGCCGACCCAACGGGCGTGTAATGGCGGCAACGGTCGGAGTCAATAATCGCCCGTTGGACGGGCGTTTTATGACTGTTCGAAAAAAACCGCCTGTTGGACGGGCGTTTATATCGGTGAGGAATGGGCGCCCTCATCAACGGCGCTAATTGGCGCTTAACCCCATGGCCGGCGCGCCGGATCGACCTGATACTCATTTGCTGCCCATTGCCGAGAAAAAGAGAGGAGAGGAGAGGAGGAAGAGAGAAGAGGGAGAGGAGGGAGAAGAGGAGAGGAGGAGGAGGAGGAGGAAGAGAGAAGAGGGTGAGGAGGGAGAAGAGAAAAAAAAGGTAATTTTAAAACTCTGTTATATTTTTATTTTGTAATGTTTAAAAACAAGGTAGGTTAGCAATATTGACATGATAAATTGAATATTCCGTTTAAAGGCTAGATTTAGCGATTAGGTTTTAATAAAAATTAGGTATATTTTCTGTAATTTTGATGTACATTTGATTTAGAGTTTTAAATTAGAATAATATTCCGATATGTTTTTTGTATGAATATGTAAATGAGTTTTAGGATTTAATGTTTTATAATATATGCGGTAATTTGTAGTCTATATTTAGGGTTATAACTAGGGTTGTAAGAGAGGGCTATACGTTGATTTAATGCGTATGTTTATTTTTATACAGTGTACGATTAGGGCTTATAAATTTAGAGGACATGTGTAGGTCTGACGTTAGGGTAGTAGCAGACTCGATTTATATGAAGCATAATGCACGTTGGTTTAAAGCATATTACAAAGGATTATGTTTATAAATCTTTAAGATGTTTTTGTCGGTACAAAAATAATTATAATTTATTAGTAGTTCATTTCGTTTTAAATGCAGGTCAATGGGAGATGTAAAATATTTTAATGTTCATTATGGACAAGGGATATCAATTTTGGTCGAGACGGGTAGACCTATCTATGTTCGGTCAATGATGTTGGGGATATCTAGGCTCACGGAGAGAACGTTAGCGGTGGCTTGAAAATTGGTCGTTAAGGACGTTTAAAATTAACCCCAAGAATATGGTGCGGATATCGGTATTTGTTGCTAGCAGTACTACGGAAAGACCTTATTGGGAGTTGGTACCAATAAAGGCAACCCGAGGATGGAGGCGTTATGTCGAGATCGCCACTGAACGAGGACAACCACTAGCACTTCTTGTTCAGGCCAAATACAGGGAACAAAATGAAGAAGCTTTGCATCAACCTGTCGAAGGAAGTAATGTAGTGCAGGAAGAGGTGCTTCAAGATGGTGACGACACTGAGCATGTGGTGCAGGAGGAGGTGGAGGAGATAAGGGATGGATCAAGTGAGCAACAAACAACACAGGAACCCATAGGTGCGGCAGATGAGGGGGGATATATTGAAGCTATAGTTGTGGAGATGGAGGCCGAGGATGCTGAGCACGAGCAAGTCCCTGAGGAAGATGTGTCAGACGATGAGAGTCCCGGTGGCTTTCAAAATATCGTCTTGGGTCGAGTGGAACTCATCAAACTTTGCGAGCTATCTATCCGAGAAGACACTCAAACAAACTGGGAATACCACCGTAACGAGGTGACACAAGGAGCGACATACCCCTCGAAGGAAGAATTGCTGACAGCAGTGAAGATTTGGGCATTATCACTTATGAGAGAATTCAGGGTTGTCGGTCTAGCCAAGTGTGTACGATGTGGTGTGTGTTGTCCCGGTTGCCCTTGGCGTGTGCATGCCTTTAAAGGAAAGTGGGTGGAATCTCGGGTATGTTCAATAGTGAGGAGCATAATTGTACGATGGCGAGGTCGATGTAAACACGTAAATCTAACATCAACAATGGTGGCACATATAATGCAGGCTCAAATAGCAGAGAACGTTAACTACGAGCCTCGGTCTATCATTCGAGCCATGGAGGAACAATTTCAAGACACTATTCCGTATGCAAGCGCTGGAGGCAAAGCAAAAAGCATTAGAGATGAGATTTGGAACATATGAAGCATCTTATGCGAATATGTCATCCTGATATGCCATAGCTAAGAGAAATTTGGGTACATATTATGATTACAAAGAGGTGGAGGCAGAGGGCGATGATATTGGAAAGTTCGATTCGCAATGGGTTTTCTTTGCCTTGGGGCAATGCATCGTGATTTCAAAATTGTCCTCGAGTTCTATGTGTTGACGGAACATTCCTAATCGGCAAGTATAAGGGCGATCTCGATCGCAATCGCCGCTGACGGAACAACGATTTCGCGGTGGCATTTGCTTTTGTCGAGGGTGAGAATACGGAGAGTCGGTCTTGGTTTTAGAGAGGGTGAAGCATACGGTTGTTGTTGGCAGATCAGATGTTTGTATAATTCATGACAGACATCTTGGATTATTGGCGGCGATCGAAGAAATTAAGTTTGGCTCTAACTATCGAGCTGCTCAGTGGCCGGACATACATACCCGGTGGTGCATGAGACATATGGGTGCCAATTTCTTTAGCCAGTTCAAGAATAAGCATTTAATGAATCTGTTCAAACGATTGTGCAAGCAAAATCAGCAACGTAAGTTCAATCGGATTTGGCAGACTTTGGATGAGCTGACGACGAAGCATGCCAGGGAGGCTGGAAACGTGAGGAACACAAGAATTACAAATTTTTCAGAATGGATTGAAGACTGTCTGAAAGAGAAGTGGGCATTGCTCTATGATTCAGAAGACCGTAGATACGGGATCATGACCACAAACTTGGCGGAGGTATACAACTGGGTCATGAGAGGGACCAGTGGCACCGCCGCTTGTAGCAATTGTCGAGGGATTTCGCACCAACATGCAAGTATTTCATGTATGGTATCGAAAATTTCAATTGCCATGTCGATAATCGGTTGTTCTTTTCTAGGGTTGTCACAAAGTACATCATTGAAAAGGTTAAGAAGGCATGACTACACTCACCTCACGCAATGGGTGCAGACGAGTTGAGGTATGAAGTTCAACTTGCATGGATAGGGCTCGCCTTGGGCGAAACGTCGAGGAATGCACAGGAGTGCATTCTTGCGATGATCAATGCAAGTGCTCTGTCGAAGTCAAACTTTTACACAAGCCTTGCTCTCATGTACTTGCGGCAAGGCGTCAATGACAAATCAATCAACATACAATTATGTTTCTCAAGATACGGAAGGAAGCTATACTACACACTTGGCATGCCGAGATATACGGTACGGTATGTACGGGTCATTCATCGACCCGGCCATTAAATCGTAGGCATGTCCCGGATAGGAACAAGCTGAAATGCAACTTAGGACGCCGAGTGCATCGACGTATTCGAAATGACATGGATCACTCTGAGGCAGGGCGTCCCGTGAAGATATGCAGCAGATGCAATGAGGTCGGCCACACGTATCAAAATTGTAACAAACCCAGTAGTGGAATACACGATTTCGAGGCCGGACCTTCGTGTTCAAAGACACGATGGTCGACGTCCTTTCCATTGACTGGACATGTAATGTAATGCGGCGAAATTTGTAATATTTATATTCGTGGATGTCATGTTGTAACGAAATAACATTTAAGTTTGGGCTTCTCACCATGTATTGTAATAATGCTATATTCGTTGCAGACATTTACTATGTACGATGAGGAGTCTTTGTCATATTAAAATTTGTGTTATCTGCATTTCAAAGTGTGGTAATCCATAATTTCATTTTATATTGATCCGTACGTCGCTGTAAAAGATTTTATTAATTCGTTAAATTCATGTCATGCAGGTGCTTCAGCATGGCGGACGAGGGTGGCGGAGAAGCAGTCGATCGTCTTTTGATCCTCTGTGGACCAAAGGCATCGATCGCAGAGTGCCGCTGAGGGCCTTCCGCTCCCAACCTTTCGTCTCATGAAAATCGGGCGAGCTCTCGACTATCGACGCTCACTGGTTCACGGTGAGGAAAAATTGTATATTGCTTAATAAAATTTTACGATATCTTATTTATTATTTATATGTAGGTTACGCCTTGCCGGCTTACTCCCAGTGTGCCGGATGCTAGAGGCGACTGCCCTCGAGGAGCGACAGGCCCTTCCGCGTCGGCTTCAGCAGACACGGTTCTGCTTCGACAGGTCTTTGCTTGCAGCTCTCGTCGACCGGTGGAGGCCAGAGACCCACACCTTCCACCGCCTGTGGTGAGGTCGCCCCACCCTACTGTGATGTGTCCTATATACTAGGACTTCCTGCTTGCGGGTGAGCGATGGTGGTCGTGGACGTGTCGCCACTTTGGCGTCTTGGTGATGGCCCAGACGCCAATATCCAGCGGTGGCGGGTTCTCGCGACTCTGTGCCCATTCCAAATTCGGAGACGCATGGGCCGACGAAGAGGTGGATACTGCAGTTTACGGTAAGAGGCAAATTGTAAATGATATTCAGATATACCAGGTGACGTCATGCATAATACCTTGTTAAACTTTTTAACAGGCGGATACCATCCACCCGGAGGCAGACGAGGCTACGGTGTCCAGACACCTCGAGGCGTACCTGCTTTGGGTGTTAGTGCGTGTTGTTTTGCAACACGTCCGGAATGCTGATGGACAAGTTTCTTCTTTCGTACGCCGGGATCGCCGACTCGAGGGAGATCGTGTACCAGCGTCAGCTTGGGCCTCTGCGGTGCTTGCGCCACGTCTGTGGGTCAGGCGATCGTGTACAAGACGGAGGAGGCGGAGTCACGATCACAGTGTCCATCGCTACTCCGGTTGTGGTAAATGACGAGAGGATCGCCGTCGGTCGACCTCTCATGGATCACTGATATACGGCGGTGTGTACTACCACGAGACCGAGGAGGATAGACCTACGATGGGTTTTCTGTGGTTTCGCCGACGGGTAATGAAATAACCACACTTTCGATTTAACAATTTGTCATCCTATCTTATTAATATTCTGTAATTTAACAATTTCACCTCTTTTGCAGCCGACGTGGGCTCACGTCACACCCCACAGGGACTACCCGGACTACGTCCGGATGCTGCAGGACCACGACTTCCTGTGACAGCCCTACCGGGACGACCGCGTCGAGGCTCGTGCACCTCTTGGTCTGTCCTCGCTCTGTACGCGTGACTCCGAGTACTGGCTTACGAGGAAGCCAGTACTCTTCGACATCTTTGTCGAGGAGTACTCATCACACAGGGTGATGCGCCAGTTCGGGCTACGACAGGAGTTTCCCCTACCAGTCGTGCACACCGTTCCCCGTCACGTTCACCAGTATGTTCGATACTCGTGCTTTCTTCACAATTGTTGTTATCGTAGTATAATGGTCTAAACATTTCATAATGCTATAGGGTCACCAGACGAGGTCAGAGTGCCGGCGCTCTTTGGGCCCCTGCGATGGTCCGATGGGTGGAAGAGTGGGAACATGCACTGGAGGATATCGCCGACGAGGATCGAGTACGACGACAAAGACGTTCGACGCGTACCTACGGTGGTACGTATTCGCCACGCGACTCGTGTCGGATACACGCCCCACGGAGATCGTGCGCACCTAGCGTCTCCGACATCGCACTCGAGCACCACCGACTGTCGCATATCAAGCGGTAACATTTCTATCTCGTACGGATAATTACTACTTTGCCTGCATCATAAAACTTACAATTGTGTCGGATGTCGTGTTTTCGATAATTGTTGAACAGCTTGACCTCGTACGACTGTCCGGCTTAGAAGCGCGCCATGCAATGGAGCGCATCCAGACGGGTATTCAGATGACGACAAGCGAGGTCTTTGAGTCCTTCAGGAGGATTTACGACAAGTGCACGCGAGTTGACGTCGACATCTGCTATGCCGATCCAGCGCCGCCGCCTCCATACCGCAGCGGCCCCTGCACCTTCTCCGGTATAGTACATATGAATTATAATAATGAAATATACGTCGCACATATGAATTATAATAATTTAATATACGTCGCGTCGAAATACCAATGACCCGTGCTCAAAGACCGAGTGTCGTAGGGACGTCCGGAGGCTTGCAGGGGTCTTTTCGGCCCCCTCAGGACGTGCCCGGGTCGTCCGGAGGCTTCCAAGGGTCTTTCCGCCTCGACGCGTGCGGTTCGTCCGGAGGTTTCAGACGTCTTCCGCCCCGCCACGACGCGCCTCACGTCGGGTGGGTTTCGCGCCCGATCCCCGGCCCTTCCGCCGACGCGCTGTGCTCGTCCACTCAGGCGGCCTCGTCGCTTCACGGGTCGTTCAGGCCACCTGCTGCGCCCACTTTTGATGGTTAGTTCTCCTGTTTTTATTTTCGATAGTCGCATATGTGATGATACTTACAAATAAACACATTGCAGATTCTGCGTTGACCTCGGCTTGGGAGAGCCCAGAGGCGGGCGCCGAGATGCGTTACAGCCATCTCGTCGATCCACCTGTGTGCCAGAGCAGTCCTCCCCCAGCGGACTACTTCGACTACTTCTACGTGAGTCAGCAGGAGATAGGGCGTCCAGGTTGCTCGAGGCACCCCGTCACCTCGCAGCGATCGCCGCAGCCGAGCATGCGACGCCGAGCCACTGACCGACCGCGGCGAGACGTCGGGGCCCGGACCGCTTCACTTTTTCCTCTACTACGGCTCGGACGTGCGCGCAAGTCTCGGTGATGGTTCTGTTATGGGCGTGAAGCCTAAGAGGGGGCGTCCGTAGGACGTATGTTAGTACACACCTTTTGTTTGTTGTTAGTACCGCTACTATGTCACTTTCCATATCTTATTGTTATTAATTTGTTTCTGTTATTTTATGCACGCTCGACTGTACACCACAATGTTTAACGCTCGACTGTACACCGCAATGTTTAACGCTAGACGACGTAGTGTCCGTCGTACCTCGTAGCGCAGCGCAGCGCAACGTCTAAAATGCCTTCGATTTTTTCCTATTATGGAAAACACATCGCAATTAAACTCATAAATTAAATACATAACAAGTCGCATGAACATCAATGATACAACCATTGTAGCATAAGGTCGTCACTCTGAAATACCTACTATTTTACGTGCATGGCCACGACTGTGTAAAAGGGTTGTGGCATTCGCATGAACACCACGTGGCTGAACATTGAGAAGTCGCTTCCCACGTTGTGTGAAAATACCCTGGATATTGTTCTTGCATGACTGATCTTCGCCGAAGAACTTCTGCGTTCGGTGTGCTGGGGTAATGGCATCCACAGAGGCATGAGGTGTCACTACAAAAACGAGTTAGGATGTAGCGTTGATCGAGAACCATGCGGTTTGACGGCTCCGCGTTTGCCGTCGGCTGTTGGCGACGCCTCTGAGGACGCTGCTGAGTTGTTTGCTGTGCAGATGGCTGTAGTGCACGGAGCCTGCTCTTCAAGCGATCTATCTTTGCGTGGAGGCTTGCGATGTAAAAATATGCAGCGTTCGGGTAAGGCTCATCCATCCACATAGTCCATCCACAGGTAACATCTGGAATCTGTGAGTTCAATTGATATACTTAGTCTGCGCACGAGATGTATGACGGAAAATAAGGACGATACTTACGTTGTAGTGCGGGCACCCGGTAGAATCTACGACCGGTGAAGCCTTCATGGGCGTAGTCGAACCATCGCACAACGCGGGGTTACCACACCGGCATTTCGCCATAGCCATATTGAAGCATAGCCCGATCTCGTGAGGGCTGGACCATCTCTCCGCCGTCGTAGTCCAACACACGCATGCGGATGCAAAGCGGACGAGCATGCTCTCCTGGTCCAAATGACTCCCACCATGTATCAGGAATGAACGGACGTGTGGAAGGACCCCAACTTGCCATGGTGTTGTGAGGTTCTGCGGTTCGAAGCTTATGAAGGCACGATATTTATAGATGGAAAGGGTACCACACTGTCACGGTGAGAAGAGATAAATGTTAAGTATTTTTTAAGCAATAATTCACGATCTTGCTCGTGAAATTGACCACCATCACAACACAGCTTAATCCCACCCCTTTCTCTCTCCGTCGATGCAAACATGTCCTTCCGCGTGTCATATCTCTCTCCGTCGGTGGACACTGCAGCCGGAAGCGACATGACAGCACAAATAGCAACAGGATTCTACACAGTGCTTATACAAAGTGTCAAAGCGACATGACAGCACAAAGAGACAAAAGCTGATCACACAGTGTTCGTACACAGAACTTATACACAGTGTTTAAAAAGCAGCTTCTCGCCCACGCGCTGGTACGAATCCGATGTCAATTTCCTTTAAATGGAGCACCCGATGCCCACGAATCTCGCACCACACTAACACCCATAGCACATATCTAGTTTTTGAACACTCGTCACTTGCACAAGAACTGTATCTTCAATCGTTTCGGAGGTGGTCTCTTATTTCATTCCGTTTAATTGTGACAATATTTTTGATTTTATTCTATTCAACCTGCTTATATGTGTGTTCTATATGTTTCATCGTCCTTTTTATGTGTACTAGATGGATAACGTGCATACTACTACTCGTCCATTTGTGCCACCTAGATGGTGGCTTTCATATGGCCCAGGAGTTGAAGCACACGAACCCTCTGAAGATTTGGCGATCGTATCGAGAACTCACTACAACACAAATCCTACGATGCTTAGAGATCCAGAGTTCTACAGAGGATGGCCGCAGTGCCTCCACGGGATCGACACGGTCGTGCAGATTTATGATCGTGTTGCAGATGGTTTTACGGGCCGTAGGTTTTACCGATGTCCCATGTTTGAGGTGCGTATACCATCAAAATTAACCATATTAGGTTAAAAAAAAGGTTATTCAAATAAACTCGATTTTTGCGCATGTGATTGTGGCTTTACAAAATGGATGGATGATCCATACCCCATGGCTGCATCTACATACATAGACTATCTCGACGGAAGAATACAGCAGATTGCAAAGATCGAGTAAATGGTCTATTGACCGTGCAAGCGGACAGTGGGAGCGAATGCGATTAGTTCTTGATCCACAATTTGAGGCGAACCCCCATGCACCAATTATAAATGCCTTTGTGGATGTCACTACCCGACAATCCGAACGAATTTAGGCGCTAGTTTAAATAAATTTCGGAGGAGTACGGCACATCGAAGATCCGATCAGAGAAAACCTTTCATGCAGCACTCGGTGGTGCATTTGTCCATGTCATTTTCGAGATCAATCGCCTTAAACGGATGCGTATTTGTATTCCGATCAAGTCGTAACAAATAAAGTGCCATTTTACCTTCTCTTATCATTCTCGGTTGTCACCGACAAATTTTATGGTTTCTCACTACCAATGCTTACATATTAAAATAAATTCATTAACGTGATACAAGTCATCGCACGTTATATGGATAAAACAATTTAACATATTAGCGCATCATAACTAAACCTACACTTCCCACTCTGCTCGTCTGAATAATTTGCCTGTTGCTCCCCTTTTATAGCTGAGCGTCCGTCAATTAAATTATCAACAGAACCTGCTTCCCTAATTAGCAATTTCTTGTTGCATGCACGTATTAGAGTTTTATGGTCAGGAATCCGATGGCACTGGCACGAATTATTATTGTCAGGAATCCGATGGCAGTGGCAGACAGGAAATGACGGTGGTGGCAGGCACGAATTGATGGCAGCGCGAATCCGATGTAAAAACACCGGTGGACCATACAACGCCCTCTGGACGGGTAGAGGACATCTGGGCGGGTGGGATTTAAATAGCGCCCGCTGGACGGGCGCTATTTAAATAGCGCCGGCTGGGCGGGCGCTATTTAAATAGCGCCTGCTGGACGGGCGTTTTATAGTCAGTCGTCCGTCCAGTGGGCGCCAGGATGCTATTTTTTTAATTTTTTTAAACGGGCAAATATTTTTTTAATTTCGATTTAAATTAATGCTACTACAGTAAAAAAATTCTTCTCGTAACATGGGGATCAGCCTGCTCCTATCAAGCGCATCGCGTCGTTCGGCCCACGAGGGAGCTGTGCGCTCGCGGCCCATCAAATTCGCTTGGCTTCTACGCGCATGAGGCTGGCTCTCCTGCTGTGCGCTCGCTCCAGGTAAAAAGGCACCGTACCTTTTGACGCCCGAAGGCAGAGGATCCGGATCGCCTCCATTGGCTTTACGCCTAAGGAACGTCTATCGAAGTACAAAGTTCCTGAGCCAGGCGAGTAGTAATTCCTGGGAAAAATTGTATACTATGTGAAACAAAATGGAAAGAAGCCAAATCTTTATTATCACAAACAAGCCACATCGACAGCAAATGTTTAATCATTGAATTTCCATCCTTCATTCAATTAGCTCACACAGAAACACAATAAGTTAATCTTTCTTCATGGAAATTATCATTCTTTTCACCTGGAGTATCTGGCTACTCAGAAATAGATTAATTTTCCATGATGATCGGCCAAGGATAGAGGATTACAACAGAGTATTTAAATAAGAGTTTGCTTTATTTATCCGTAGAGCAAAGAAGTATTTTGTTCGCATTCACGCATGGCTAGATAATTTGTATTTATTTCTGACTTATTTTTCTATTTTTTTTAATAAATCTGTAAAATTTTGTGCATATTTTTTGAAATTCAACTACAGTAAGTCCCTAACCTGAATAATATAATGCAAGAGCAATGGAAACTCCATGGATAACAATGTTTACGTAGATGTGCTCTTCGCCATGGGGACCCAAAAATAACACGTGAAGTGGGAACGATATCATCCCCAAATAAGAGGAATCCCCCTCCATTCGAGCTGAGGCAATAGCCAAGGACATTTTTGGTGACAACACCCGAAGGGAATGGGACAACACCCAAAGGGAATGGCAGAGGTACAAAGATCTTAAGAACTCGACCGGGGCAGGCATGAACCCCTACACTGGCAACATCGAAGCCCCTGATGAGTGGTGGGTAGAAGTTGAGAAGGTAATCCCATTGCGCTCTAGGTACATGTTTGTCTATATATGTTAGCTTGGCTTGATGCTTTGTAGGCCAGCAGGTGTTTATCTTGCTTGATCAATTGTTTCGTATTTTTGGTGGCCTCAAACTAGGGATAAATTTTCTACTACTGACTTTAGGCAAATATCTTGCAATACTTTTTTGTGGCCAAGAAATTGGGTGCTACAAGCTAAGACAACTATGGCGAAAAATTTTGGCCATTCATAATCATGGCATAATTAAACAGAACCGTGGCTAAAATGTAATCATGCCCTTAGATTACTTCCCATTCCTGTTTATAAATTGAGTCCTGTGTGCCTTGTATGCGACTTGTAGCTGTGTACAGCGATTTTCCTTTTCTGAGTTGCTTGTTTTATCCTCATCTATATGCATTGCTGTGTACATGACAAGATAACTCATTAAGTGATTACATTGTGCAGCGTGAAAAGAACGTTCATAAATGGAGATATGGTTTCCCTCATGAGACGGAATGTGATGACCTATTCCTTTCGCACACGCCAGCAACAGCTAGACCTCATGGTGGCGGCACCGGAGCTCCGATAGAATACATCAACGACGACAGTGATGATGATAGAGAAATGTCTCGGAGGATGGGTGCTCGCTATGGCGCACGTCTTGGCCGTCGTGGCGGACAATCTTCCATGCATGCTGTTGACGATGGTGAGCCCTCGCGGATGCAGTCATCTGGAGGTAGGTCATCTGGGAAACATCCCAGAGAGGCAGACTACGAAGCATTCTGTCGCCAGCTAAAGAAGGCGTACCCTGGTAATAGCTCGGGGGGGCGTCAGGGCATGTGTAGCCAATCAGCTCAATCCCCAAGCCACGAAAAATTGGAGATGCAAGCGTGGTTGGATGAACTAACAGAAGCTGGAATCGCAGAAACAAGCGCTGATTACGCAAATTTTATCTTCATTCTATCCCAAGAGCAGTACAAGGTTGCTTACCGTTGCCTTGCCGGTAGACTAGTTCAATCAAAGGTAAATTACCTCCGTGTAGTGTGGGATCAGATACGCCGACACTGAAAGGTCGCGGCTTTGCTGCTGTACTGCTGCTGCTAGTCTACCTCAAAGATGTGCCTTGTATTAGATTTGTTGGCCTGTTCCATTTTTAGTCCTTGTGCCTTGTATGTCACTTGTAGCTTCAATTTTTAGTCCTCTGTGCCTGGAATCAGATGTGTAACTTCCATTGTTAGTGAGACTTGTAATTGTCCGGCAATGTTGTACTGAATTTTTAGTGATGTCTATGTTGTATGAGACTTGTAATTGTCCGGCAATGTTGTGCTGAATTTTTATTGATGTCTATGTTGTATGAGACTTGTAATTGTCCGGCAATGTTGTGCTGAATTATTAGTGATGTCTATGTTGTATGAGACTTGTAATTGTCCGGCAATTTAGTTGAATGTATTTGGCTGTTTTATGCATTGTGAATGTATTTGGCAATATATCCAGTACATGAGATTTGTTGGGATCTAACAGAATGTATTTGGCTGTTTTACATTGTGCTTTGCTAAGCTTGCTGCCTCTACATTTTTATTCTGGTGATGGTGTTTGGACTGCAAGGAGCCTCAGTGACTGCGCAGCATGGTGGGGTGTAGAAGTAGTTTATCAGGCCAAAAGAAAAGAACAAACTGCAGGCTAGCTGTGAGCTGTGAGCCCTTGGTTGAAATGGGCAGCATTATTTTTCTCACTTTTGTTGTTGCCTTGTGATGCTCTCATTAGTTGAATGTATTTGCCTGGACATATGCCGGAGTTTATCCAATTCTTCGCTGCTCTTGGCTGCTGCTGCTCTTGGCAATTATCCAATTCTTGGCATGCAATGCAAGTGAAGAAGAAAACAGCCAAGCTAGTACGCCTCGGTGTACAATGCCATATATTTTGCCTTAACTATAAGGCATCGTCGTTTCTTTCTAACGAAAAACGGTTTGGTTTCTCAAAGTCATACCTCAGAAAGTTAATTCGAAAATGCTTACAAGTTGGGTTTTTAATCATCAATTTAGTAATTATGCCTTTCAGCTCGGCATGAAAGAACATATGACACAAAAAAAACTAGCTATTACCATAGATTATTATACATACATACATATAACATTTTTCGAATTACAAACTCTTTTTTCGAGCACCTCATACATGTCATTCAAATTACAAACTCTTTTTTCGAGCACCTCATACATGTCATTCAAATAGAAAGGTAAACATTACTCAATTCCAACATCCTGATGGCAAAGCAACATCGTAGAAGATCACAGTTTGCAAGATAGCAAATAATTACAAATGGGATGGTATTACTCCCAACCGTTCATGCATATTTGGAACACTACAGTTTGCAAATACAGATTAGTTTGACACTACAACATCAACACAACATCTTCTTAAGCCACATACGAGGTTGTACATAAATTATATTACACTAATGGCCATGGAAGTCCGCATGAATAGTCACCGCCATCTAATATCGATGCATTGCCATTTGTTGGGTATCCTCGGGCGGTGGTATAAAGTCTGGAACAGGCACATCATTCTCCTCCGGCCAATCTGCAGGGCCACCAGCTCCATGTGTAAAACCAGGCGGGTCACCATTGTTATCCAGGATGAAATTGTGCAGGGCCATGCCTGCGACCACAATCTTTCTTTGGTGGAATAGACCATAATTCGGAATGGATCGCAGAATTCTAAATTTATTCTTCAGCATCCCAAAAGCCCTTTCCACCACTACACGAACTTGCGAGTGACGATAGTTAAAAACCTCTTCAATTGTGGCCGGTACTCGACCGCTGAAGTTCTGTAGGTGGTAGCGCACATTCTTAAATGGTGCAAGGTATCCCGTTGTGTTCGAGTAAGCCGAGTCCACCGCATAGAACTTGCCTGCAAAACATTGGAGCATATCCACGTTACAAACATTCTGGGTAGTGTCATAGTAATAAACTATATTATGCTAAGAAATGACGATTAACAGTTCATGAAAGTTATACCTTCTAGAGGATGGGGGAATCTATGGCCATACAAATGGAGGGTACTTCTAAGTACATTAGAGTCATGATGGTGTCCCTCTGCGGCATTGGTGAATATGAATCGAGCACTGTGATCGACAACCGCTAGGAAATTAAGAGTTGGTACGCCGTGTCGGCCGATGTAGTTCAAGTGTGGCTCTGGAGCAACCTCAATTCTAATATGTGTCCCATCAATTGCGCCTATGCAGTCGTTCCACCATGGACTAAAACGAGGAGATCTCATTCGTCGATGGACAGTACTGAAATTAGGGTCACGGGGCCTGATGATGTCGACTCCGAAGTTATATAGGGCATTCAACACATTTCTAAAATAGTTGCTGATAGTGTAACCACAACGTCCAAACCTATTTTGCGCTTGTCTGTTCGACTCACTGCCACCAACAATCCACAAAAACATTCCGAGAGCTTCCTTTGTGGTTACACTTCTACCACCCTCAAGGTTGTATCTGGTGACCAACAGGTCATGCAACGTTAAAAATTGTGCCTTAGTCATTCGAAACATGTTAAAGCATTGAACTTCATCTTCGAGAGTGTCGTCGACCCATCGATATCCCTTGTAGACAACACGTCGATGAGGTCGTCGTGGACCCAATGGACCGTCAGTTTGTAGGGCAGAGTACGCCAAAAAACACAGCATGGCGAACTCATCATCGACCATGTTATCGTCGAATACGTACTCAAGCATTTCGGCTAAAGAAATGAGCATGTGTTGGTTAATCAGTAAGGAATACACATCCCATATGTTGGGATGATGAAAGTCATCTTGCAAAGCTTGAAATTGTGTTTATAGCAAAATGCAATTGTATGGTCTTAAGTGAGAAAGATGAATTACTTAAAAGTAAGAGGTAAAGGTTCAAAAACTGCGAGCCCAAGTGCCTCAATATTGGATAATGGAACTATGGAGGTTTGTACAAACTTTAGATATTATTATGATGTTACACATAGTATTAGCCCTGATGACCGTACATGATTGAGCTGCATCTGTAATGTTCAGAAAACTATCATGTTAATAGCTCTATGTTAATGTCAGGATTTCATCAAAATTCGACTAATTATACAAATACAATTTTCTTTTTTCCATGAGTACTAGTATTTTTGCTGCCTGCCCATTGGTGTTTTTATGCTTAAGGACTGACAAGCTAACATGGTGCAAGCAAGTGAATTGGGATCTAATCATACTTGTGTGGGCTTAAAGTGTGCTTTGCTAGCTCAGG
Organism: Raddia guianensis; assembly: GCA_036346415.1. NCBI lineage: Eukaryota > Viridiplantae > Streptophyta > Magnoliopsida > Poales > Poaceae > Raddia > Raddia guianensis. The sequence goes on from CM070544.1 coordinate 38,351,391, forward strand.
TATTCATGGATTGGTCGTAACAAGTAAATGAATCTTAATTCAATTTTGCTTCAGGCTCTGAGTTTTCATTCGTTGCTAAGAGCCAATGGTTAACTACAAAATAGTGTTTAACAGAACGCAATGCATGGTTCTACGCTGAGGGTCAATTCAAAGCTGCAAGAAATTAATTGTTAGTGTGAGAGTGCAGAGCATAAGAAATAGTACCACTCTGGAGGTCAAGATCGTACGAAGCAAAATCAGTAGCAGCAGCTTAATTTTCTCCGGTACTACCGAGCTAGCTAGCTTGTCATGGGGAGGGCGGCGAGACGCGTGCGGGGCTTCGCGCTCGCGGAATTGGCCATGGCGCTTCTTCTTGCGCTTGGAGTGACCGCCGAGGCGCGGCTCTTGGAGAAGCAGAACTTGGGCGGCGGAGGTGGCTTCGGAGGTGGCGGAGGGCTCGGTGGTGGTGCTGGGCTCGGCGGAGGCGGCGGCGCGGGTGGTGGATTCGGTGGAGGGCTCGGTCACGGTGGAGGACTCGGTGGTGGGTTTGGCGGCTCGGTGGTAGGCGCCTGTCCGCCTGGCGGAGGAAGGAGGGCGTCGGCGATAGCGGCCGCCGATCTGGGGGGGGAGGACTGCCTCTGTAGCGCTCACGGGAGGCCATGGCTCGGGGAGAATGGAATCGCCCGGCGGGTAGAACAGTGCTACAGTGATCGGTTTTGCTCGGTTGCTGAACCGCTGCTATTGAACCGTTCGCTAAGCCGGTATCGAGGGGAGGCGCGGGTCAGCGGGTGGGATCGGTTGTACGCAACGCAACGGTACGTTAATCCCAAACAAACAAGGCCTAATTGATCCCCTCCCAAGCGCAAGCAAGCCATCTGTAGCTGCTGACACGGCGCCATTTTTTCCCACTTGCTGACACGGTGCCATTTTAACCCAAAGAAGCTTGTAATTTACGCACGCACAAATTTCGGATGCACTGAGATCAATCAAAGCTCACAAACACGTACATCCAACAACGTACGTGAAAGTGGCTTCAGAAAAAGCTCTGGAAAAGGGCCTAAAAGAGGATCGAATTGCAGCATTCGATGGAAAGAATTCTGCACTGCACAGTGCACAGCTGCACACAATAAAAACATTTAACTTTCCTCCGCTAATACAGCTGCAGAATCAAACTAAAATTTTAGTGTAGAACCAAGAGCAACGCTCTGGTCAGTGTAAGCATTGAGCAAAAAAGTTAGAAAATCCGAATGCCAACAATGAACTTACGAACACAAACACATACGCAAACTAATTCATCAGGTTCTTCGCAAAGTGAAAACAAAACAGAGTAATTATTCTTGGAGAGGCGACTTGGCCAGAAGATGAGCTGCACTCTCATTTCTGAAGAAACCAACAAAACCTCTCCAAACAAACTCGCAGAGATGATCGCGAAAATCTTTGCATCTAATCAAAATGAAGAGCTCGAAGCAAACAGCAAAACTTAACGGGTTCCTGTTCTTCGCTTCCAGCTTGCATATATCAGGGGGAGGAGGTCGCATACGTATACGTACCCAACAGGATAGACGTTGCCGTGGAGCTGGAACCGGGTGGTGGAGGCGGAGGGCGGTGGCGAGTTCGCCGGCATGTCGGTGCGGGCGAGCGGGAGGGGGAGGAGGAGGAGGAGGAGGAGGGCGATCGCCGGAGACCAGCTGGCACTGGCAGTGACCATGGCGGCGGATCACCGGAGGGGAAGCGTGAAATCAACGCTGTTTCCTCTCGCGAGTTTGGGAGGCTGATCACTGATGATGAGGTATACGAGGTGGTATATAATGCAGGGTTTTCATTACCGGTAAATAAAATTTACCGGTAAACATGGTTTATCGGATTTACCGGGCTTACTGGGACCAAATTCAATTTTTTTCAAAACAATTTGAACAAATTTGATTGGAAATACATATAATCATGTAATCATCTTAAATTGCATATGCTAACTACAAAATTAGACACTATAACAAGTCTATAGCACATTATATAGCGCAGTACACCGAACGTAGTAATGTCATCACAAATACATAGTTCATTGACATGTTTGAGCAAAATAATAGCCACAATCCCAAATGATACATGTTCGAAGCACAAAACAACAACAAATGTGTGCCAAATAAACAATCCCATTACAAAATATGACCGATCAAACTTTAACGCAAGCACATACACCAATTTTGAATGCCACACTTCTTGCCCTTCCTTGGAGGCTTGCAACACTACAAATATTTACATTTGAATAGTTAAAATTCACCAATAAACTAAATGACAATGCAATGTTAACATATGAATTGATGTAGGACTAGATATTCAACTTACATTTTTTCGAGATCATTCATCATACAGGCTTTTGATGGGCTTCCTCTTTCTACTCGATCTTGGACGAAGAGGGGTTGATTCCTTAAGCCTACCACCTACAATGTCAAATATAAGTCTATAACTTTGTATGCACACATGCTATATGATGGAAAAAAAATTGCAATTGCTTAAAGAACATGTAGGACTTGATTTAAACTCACCGTCATCTTCATCTGCATTGCTCTCCCCTGATTCAGCATAATTTGGGTTTTCTTGTGGAGAATTTGATTCATCCTCTTCCTCCGAAGGCCAATCTTTCTCCAAAGAGCCAACATTCATTTTCATCTTTTTACCACCCTTTCTTTGAATTGCATACTCTCTCTTAAGAGAAGCAGTTTCTTGTATCTCTACTCCTAACTCCTCAAGTAAAAATGTGCTAGGTGTGGAGGACTCGGGATCTGAATCATAATCATCGAGACTTCGAGAGTAGGAATAGACTCACTCATAGGGTTGCAAACCAATTCATAATTGGATTGTCTTTGTCTTCATCAAAGAAAGCAATATCCATCATGATGCTACATGGATCATACTCCATTTCTTGAGATGCTTGAAAATCGGCTTCAAATTGTTGGATCATCAACTTCAAATTGTAATGTACTTTCACCACCTTGTATAGTTTGGAATAGCCTAACCGATTTCTCAATTTCGTGTGAACTAGAGCAAATGTGCTTCAATTTCTCTTACACCCACTTAAAGACATACATTGTGAAACAATGCGCGTTGCAATATTTTATACAGTACTGTTTTTGAGTGACAAAGGACACATGCATGTACTTTCTGACATAAAGGTTAAAGCATTTCCATTAACTGAAAAAATATATAAGAACATAGTGATAAAGATTGCCAATTTTGTTTCCTAAACGAAAAAAGAAGTTCCCATTTAGGTTCATCGAGGTATATCGTTCATCGTCTTCTCTCCCCCATAGCCATCGTTGCCACAAAATCTAACAAAATTATTATGATCCGTGTGTTGTGCCAAAAAGGAGTACACGGCGCTACGATCCACCCTGCATGTTGCTTTCACTGATCTCCTATTCACCTAAAAACAAATAAAAATAAGGATGAGTCCATGACTTGACAAGTATACATTAAACAAGGAAAATAACTCAACACTACCGAAGAAACATAATTTCAAAACACAAATGTTGCGATGCAATATGTGTTTGCCTCTGTGAGCTCATATCATCAATAAAACTAAAGTGGCACCTGTTAGTGCACACTCTTGCCCGTCCTGTTCAGGCAGGTTCAATTACTTCACTCCCATGAAGCACCTACCAAAGTAAAACTTTTCCCTTACAGATACGTGGGATACCTACCCGAGGTAGGTTCTGTCATATGCAATGCGATAATGTCATAATGCAATAATCTCTCCAACAATATAAATTATGAATATTGAACTTGCATGGCATCCATTATACGAGCATCACAAGCAAATACCATTTACCACATGTCAAACACTTGATGAACATATACTTGCCTTTCTAACCATGGGAGCTAGCACGATGTGTGGTTGATGCCGAATTCACACCACCACCTACAAGAAAAATGATGAAATTCAATACAATACCCCACAATCAAGACAACAAATAAAGCATATTGCACATACACGTGCATCCTTACTTTCTCCCAGAATAATCCACCCCTTTAATACTACCAAAAACCTTGGAAACCAACATATCATAATCTCGACAAAGTACTAAAACTATCGTAACTCCTATACCACTTGTTCATTTTCCACGTTCTTGTACTCAAAACGAAGATAAAGTTGATACACACAACTTTTGTACTACCTTAGTTTTTTTGTTTGACGCCTTTGACTTTTCAACACGTCTTTGACCATTCGTCTTATTCAAATTATTTTTTGTAAATATCATTTATTTTGTTGTGATTTGTTTTATCAATAGACGTACTTTAAATATGTCTGTTTTTCATCTTTGCACTAAAATTTTTGAATAAGACGAATGGTCAAAGACGTGCCAAAAAGTTAAAGGCGCCAAACAAAAAAAGGAGGGAGTAATAACAATGAGTACCAAATCACAACTGAACTGGATCAAAACCCCCTACGAAACTGCTGCAACCCAAAATCCACCATATCCTCAATTCCCACCCATGACCACCACCAATCCACTAAACGAGCAACTATTCAAGGACATATCACATAAGAATATTGAATTTTGTGATTAAAACCATAATTGCAAGTAACCAGGGTACTAATACGTAGAATTGATGGTGCTAATTACCTCTAATTAGACGGCTAAAATCTTTACCGGCGAAAGCAAACGATATACATATGAAGAATTAGAGACAATATATCAGAGACGCACACGTTTGGTAACGAAGTTCGGCACCTGTCTAATCTGCGGAGTAGTGATTGTGGACGCTCCTCCCCCAATCAAATCTGACGCGGGGGACGTCCTTCGCGCGAAGGACCGAGCAGAGTCCTAAGGCACGCACGGTCGTATGCGTGTCTCTTGCCTGTCGTACGATCCAGCGAAGCTTCGCGCGCACGCTCGGCTCCGCGATCTGCTCCTGCTCCTCGGCTCCATGTTTATTTGGCTAGGCCGGTTGCTAGGCTCGGATCGGCAAAACTGATCCTTAGCATGAGATCAGGAACGGGAAAAAACTTTCCAAAGCACCCCCGATCTAGGAAACCCAATGATATCCATCACTCCGCTGTTTTCTCTGATCAACCCCGATCAAGAAGAAGCAAACATTCTCGTGGTTTCAGATGTTTTAGATTGTAATTTGCAGGTCATCTATGTGCTTCTCAATCTGTTTGTTCCAGATCATACATGTGCTTCTCAATTTTCAGAGAGGATGAGTTTTTCAGACTGAAATTATAAAGCGTGTGATCAGATTGCAAAAGTCTTGGCACTCAAATTATAAAGCTTAAACTTCAGTCTTGCCACTGAAACTCAACTTAAAGTCTTGCCACTGAAATTATAATTATAAAGCTTAAACTTTAGATTGCAAAAGTCTTGCCACTGAAATTATAAAGCTTCTGTTCATATTTTAAATTTCTGAATAGAAGTGCAAATACTGAAACTACTCTAACTGCTCATATAAGCTTGTCTTGATTCATAGAAGATGAACAATGTAATAGCTGAACACAATAACAACCAGCCATTGTTAAAGCACAAATAAAATTCTGGAATTGAAATAATATGTTGATTAAGAAAACTGAAACAATAAACACAAGACAATCTATCTTCGGCGGCACTTTAGGTCCCTCCGCATCCTCTATCTTCGGCGGCACTTTGACACCGGCGAGGTGGGGATACAGTTGGTGATCCAGCGACACTTTTGACATATGTACGTTAGAACATTTGAGCTTTTTTTTAAAAAACATTGTTTTTTACGGGATGGATGAATCATCGTAGAACATGTTGTGCTTATGAGTATTTTAGCTTATTACATCAATTCTTTTGGTATATATGTTTCAATCCTTCCTTTTCATGTTCGAACAATTCAGAATCGATATGCATCAACACTAGACGACCGTATTGTATCGTTCCTTTGTCATGTTCAATTAGTTTTTCTGACATGTTCCAATACTTCTTTTGCCATGTTCCAACACTGGCCGACCATGCATGCCTCATTATATTCCATCATCATAACATCATGTTGCAACAACCATAATCAAACGTGTCATCACATTGTGTACGCAACACTAAGTAATGTATGTATGTTTGAAACAAATTAGGTACATTTGAAACAAGCGTCCCGATGTCTGACCTGCAGTTGCTCCCATTTTCTTCCGAGGGTAAAAACACCTATGGAGGCTCTTGGTGTATGTATAATACCTAAACGTCGCCCCAAACATGGTGCAATCAAAACGCTAGTCTCAACGGTGAAACAAAAGAGAGAGGAAAGACAAAGGTGAGGTGCGGTTGCTTCACGGATCCCAGCAAATCCGGCCGGCTGGCTGCTCGCCGGAGAAGCATCGAGCAACAACATCGCCTTTACCTCGTCCTCACTCATGGCTGCAAGGAAGAACACCTTGCCCCCTCTATATTACGGCCTTATTACCTAGTACCATCATTGAATGCACTTGTTACGTGATCCTCGTCAAGATCTCTGGATTCGACATGCGTTTTTCTTCTTCTTCTTCTTTTTTTCAAAATGCGTTTTTCTTTTTTCTTTTTTTGTTTGGTTGATAGCTGTCGGTTCAACATTTAGCCAAGTCATGCTATGGGGATAGACAAAGCTCTTGATCTTGACTTGCAAAGCCACGGCACCACCAAAGTCACATCTTGCTTGAAAGATTTACAGCTGTTCAAGTCATCCAGGGAAGACCGGCTGTAGTGACTATTGCAACATGTCTCTTGTCAGTTGTCTCGTACTAGTGAACGCGGGGGCGGTCCGACGGGCGTCTGACGCGCCTCCCGTCCAACGCCCAGTTTGGCCGTTGGATCGCGTTAGATCTTGAGAAAAGTTTTGTTATTTTTGTTTCGCTATGTAAAAAAATTCAAAAAATCAATAAAAATCATAAATATTCTCTAATGCATGTCTATTTCCACCCAAATTTTTTGTATTGCTATACAACATTTATACATCTAGATTTTTCTTTAAAAAACGTTTATATAAATGAATATTGATCATATAGGTTCGAATAAAATATATGTGAAACCTGACACTAATTAGAGAATATTTATAATTTTTAATGATTTTTATGATTTGTTTTACATGGTGAAACAAAAATAACAAGTTTTTACACAAGATGTAACGCTGGCCGTTGGATGGAGATCCAACGGCTAGAATTGCCCATCGGACGGGGGCGCGTTCCTAGCTCGTACTATGGGGATAGGAGAAAAGGAGAAAACTCATCAAGATTCCCCTTCTTCTCTGCGCTTCTCCCCACCGAGCTCCACTCTGTTGGGTTTTGACCGGTTGGCTAACAGCTAGCTCGACCGGGTCAAGGTAGTTAAGTTCCCCCTAATCTTACGCCCTTATTTAGCGCCAATTATTAATGTCATAACTACCTTTGACCACTTGCCCTGATCGGGGGCAACCTTTCTTCCAACCTGGTTGCGGCCCCCCGAAGCGCAGCGCTATAAGTAGGAGGATACACCTAATCAGAATGAGCGATCGAACGACTTCCTCTAATCCCTCACCGATCGTGGGAGCGCTGAAGCTCACGGGAAGGCCGCCGCCTGTTCGTCCTCCTCACACCGTCATCTTCCCCACCATCAACACTCAGGAGGAGATGATCGATTGGGGCATCACGGCTGCCTCCCTGCGTCCACTACGCCTCTCTGCGTCGACTCAACTCCGAACCGGCTCCTGCGGTCTATATCTGAACCAACCCGATGGCGACTTCAAGCAGCACAGTGAGCAACCCTAATGCATCTTAGTTTTCGGTGTTTATTTTTGGGCTAATGTTCCTTATTCACGCTTCCGCATTAAGATTAGAATCTAACATTTGGTATCAGAGCGGTACTTAGCCCGATTAAACCCTAATTACGTTTTAAGATCTTGATTAGCCATCGGATTAAAGCTTTTCGCTTTCGAATTAATGTTTTCGGTCTTGGGTAAGCAATTAGAAGGAGGTGACTTCGGATTGGGTGAATGTTAATGCCAAAACCCCTAAGAAATCCCCAACCCGAAATCATTTTTCATCTTTTTCCCCTCCAGCCGAACCCTAAAAGCTTATTATCGGCCATGCCGAACGAATTTAGCAAATAATTTCGGTTGGAAGAGGATTAGAAAACGCCCAATTACACGGGAAAAATACCAGATTGGAAAACCCCCAAATTTTGATGAACCCTAATTTTCGATTCGGGCAAAATAGCGGCATACCTCAGTTTAGGGCCGCTGTTTGGTCCTCGTGACCTCACCGGCGAGCCGTAGTCGCCGTCGCCGTCGTGCGTCATCCCGCCGCCGTGCTCCGAGTCGGCCTCTCCGCCTCGTCGTCGCCTCGCGCGCGACGCCGCGGAGCGGCTCGACAGAGCCGCGCGCTGCGTGGAGTGCAGCACGCCGGCGCCGGCGAGGCGCTCCGCTGCGCCGCCTCAGCCTGCCGCTGCCTGCACCACCTCAGCCCGCCGCTGCCTCAGCCACCTCGGCCGCCGCCTTAGTCGCCACGCCGCTCTAGCCGTCGTGTTCTGCGAGTTTTCCGGGGGGAATAAAAGGCAAAGGGGCTAAAGGGCAACCAGCTTAAGCTCACGCGAGAGAACTTTCAGCCGTCCATTTGGACGGACGGCTTAGATCTAATGAGGCTGTGTGCACGCAAATGGGCCAGTAAATAGGCCGCAGCCATTTTGCCACTCACGTGCGTTGGATTTTTTTAAACAGTGCCTCTAATAAGTTAAATAATGTCTACTGATTAAGTTTATTGTCAATATTTTTTGGTTATGCACTGTTCTACTTATGTTTTTGGGCCTTATAAATGTTAAGAAATCATGTCAAATTGGCTCAATTATTTCTGTTTTTCCTAGAATTTTCATGTTATTTAATGTTCATGCTTCTAATTAAAATTGCACCAACGTGAAATTTTGATTAGAAATTATGTTAAAATTCTTGGAATAATAAATTTATATGCATAATTGTAATTCTGACCAACGTTGATTTACAATTATGTTTATTATTGTGTTGTCTTGTTTTTCTGCCCAACGGTGATGCGAGACAATACAATATCTAATGTCTGTGTCTTAATATTTTGCATGTATTTAATTCTACCAACGTAGGTTAAATTCATGCCTTTGTTATTGTGCCATTTTAAGCTGGGCAATCCCTTAAAGATTAAGTTTTGATATTTTTTAGGTTAAATTCATGCCTTTGTTATTGTGCCATTTTAAGCTGGGCAATCCCTTAAAGATTAAGTTTTGATATTTTTTTCAATGCATCAATTATGTGTTTCTGGTGCATTGTTTTAAATAATGATGTATTATGATCGATGCCCGTTGCTCCTGAGTGAAAAATGATCTTAAGTTTATTTCTATGAAATTGTAATTATAGAAATTAGGAAATGGCTCATGTATATAATTCTGACCCACCTAGATGTATTTCATGTGCCATATTATGGTGATATTATTTCTTATCACTTCTGCCCAACGGTGATGTGATCTGAAATAATTATTTTGAGTGCATGTGTTAATCATACCAACGTGGATTAATTCATGCTGAATCTATATATTGTTGTATCTTTTGGCACCATTTATGTTATGTGCACCATATAACGTTATTGACATAACTATTAAGTGTTTTACTGAATTTATTTGTTGACGTTTTACTTAAGTTAATTCAGTAAATCATTTCACTGCTGTTTGAGATAATTACTTCCGCTTCATTATGTTTTGTCTCTAATTGAAATAGTACCAATGGGAAATTTTGATTAGAGATTTAATATTGTCTTAAGTTTTTGCATTGGCTCATGGCTATATACTGACCAACGTTGTTTATATCCATGTGTTCCATTAATGAGAATATTTGATGCTGCTTTTAATTATTGAAGTTCACATGTACCAAATTTAGTCTTGGATCTACCTATTTTAAGTCTACGAAACTTTTGTTAATTTTGTGGTTCATTGTTGTGATCTGGCGTAAGCTGATTGTGATTATGAGCTATTGAAATTTAACCTTTTGCTACTAAGAGAATTGGTTTTGGTGTTCCTTGTTATAATGTGGTCAACGCTCTTTATGACAATGGTTCATTGAAACTCGATTTAACTTATGATATGCTAGTCTGGTCATATCCCTTTCTTCGTTTTCTGCCCAACGGTGATACGACTTGGAATATGCTACTAGCATGATTACAGCAGCATCTTAATGTTTTCATAGATTACTCTTCTCTTTTAGATTAAGAGAAGTAGTGATTAGAGACCCTCCTTTTGAAATTGTGGCACTGTCGTTTAGGCCACATTTCGAGGGGGAGAGTGGAGCGTCTCATTAAGATCTTACTAAGGAAATGATACTCCACCACTTAGTTTTGATGACACACTTAAATTGGGACTTTTTAAGTCCTTTCCTTTACTAAGGGTATATCTTTCCTATTCTTGATAAATCTGAATCTTTAAGAATAACTTAGGAGCCGAAGTAAAATTCAGCTCAACCTAAAAATTAAGATAGTAAGGTTTGATCGAGGGGGAGAATACTATGGGAGGCATGTCCTTTATGGGCACACTCCTAGTCCCTTCGCCAAGTAAATGGTTAGTCTAACGAAGAAATCTTACCCTCATGGTATGGTTAGCCACTCCAATTTATGTGTTAATCTGTGGATAAAGTAATTAAAGGAAGTTGTCTGTTATTTTAAACAGGATCCCTAGTAGATCAGTCTCTAAATACTCCTTATGTTTTATAGACTGGGGAGAAACAAATGTATTTACGTATGGAAATTGTTCTATCCACATATTGTGATAATTAGTTGCAAGACATGTTGTGTTCTTAGAGAATGTTGAAATCAGTGGGAGCTTGGAGCCTAAGAAAGTAGATCTTGAGGAGATGCGGGATTTTATTCCGTTGCCTGTGATTCAAGAACCTATTTTTCCTATGGCCCAGGAGATAGCACCTTCAGTCGAAAACACTGTAGTTCACCTCCTGTTGAGGACTCTGATAATATTAATGTTACACCTTATGTTTCTCCAAAAGTTAATGTTGAACCTCAACAGCCCCCCTTTACTCCTATTGTATTCTTAAGAAAATCACAATGATAAAGAAGAGCCATGATTATGTTTATTCTATAGGGTTGACTTCTTCTCGTTTGTCTCATCTAAAAGATTCCCTTAGAATTGTTTATGGCTCTTGTGGCTCATGATGTTTTGGAGTTACATCAAATAGACATTAGACCTGCATTTCTTGATAGTGACTTGCATGACGATGTGTACATGGTTTAACCGAAAGGTTTGTTGTGTAACGCAAGGAACATATAGGATGCAGATAATAAATAAATTTATGGCATAAAACAAACGTTTAGATAAGCATCTTATGTTTGATGAAGTTATGAGAAAATTTTGTTCTTTAAAGAAAACGAAGTGGACAATTATATTTATATACCAAATTTAAGGGAAGTAAATATTCCATCTTAGTTATTCATGAGAATGACCTCTTATTGGCTATCAGCAATTAGAGTATGCTGCTTAAGACCAATGGATTTCTATTCTCTAATTTTATTTTATGTGAGAAATCTTGGTGAAGCCTTGTATTTTTGGACATTACCGAGATAAGTCCAAAAGAATATTATGATGATTTTATCAAAGATGCCTACATAGATAGAGTACTTCAAAGATTTAGTATAAATAAGTATAAGTATTCTGTCTAACCTGCACTTATTGTTAAAGGGCAATAAGTTTGCGACATTAAAATGTCCGAGGAATCTGTTTGAATCTGGCCAGATGAAGTCGATTCCTTTTTGCTTCCGCTGTCAGAAGTATTATGTAAGTTTAATATTTACGTGCCCTAACTTAGTTTTATGACTGGGATACTTGGCAAATATTAGTTAAATCCAGATTTGGACCTCTGGAAAACTCTTAAGAGAGTCTTGCGTTCTTCGCAGGGCTCTAAGGATTACATGCTCACATATAAGAAATCCGATGACCTTTGAGTTGTTGGTTATTCGGTTTAAGTTTTGCATGTGTGAATATTAAGAAATCCACAAAAGTTTACATATTCACCCTAGCAGTAGGAGCTAAATTGTGGAAAAGCTCCCTAAGTAGACACTTATGGCATCATCTACTGAAAGAGGATCTTAAGGCCTAGAGGGGGGGTGAATAGGCAATTTTAATTTTCTTTTGATTATTCTCAATTAAGCATCATGTTAAGAGATACCCAATTCTAGTTTCAATTATCGAGTAAGCGGAAGCAATAAACTAAACAAAAACAACTAGGACATGGCATTCAAATTCATCACAAGCAATGCAATAAGAGTAAGTGCGGGAATATAAATGAGAGGGAGACACGGTGTTTGTTTGACCGAAGTTCGAGTCCGAACTCCTACTCTCCGTTGAGGCTACCTTGCAAGACAAGGACCGGCTCGCTCTCGAGCCTCACGCCTCACTCACTCCGGTGAGTCGTTCGCCACTCCGCGAGGTGGACTCCGTCACCCGTACACCGACTCAAGAGTAGCCACACGCCAAGGCCTACTCTCAAGCCCACGCCTCCACGAAGGATATCTTCAAAAGTAACAAGCCCGAAACGCCCCGATTATGCCGGATCGAAGGACTTCCATGAAGCTCGGTATAGGGGTTTGATGGATTGTGGCTTTGAATGATCTTGTGGGTGGAGGAATGGCTCTAGAACACCTAATTGATGAGCTATGAATGTGGTAGGTGAAGTGGAGCAGCAAACCTCAAAGAAGCCAGCCACTAGGTAGGTATTTATAGCCCCTAGAGCAAAACTAGCCGTTGCCCCTCGGAAGAGGACAAAACAACTAGCCGTTAGCCTCTACCGGACGCCGTCCGACGGGCACCGGACTCCGTCCGGCAGAGGCTACTGCTCACAAAAATAGGTTTATCGGACGCCGTCCGGTAACTACCGGACGCCGTCCGACAGCAAGGATTGTGCAAGCCCCGGAGCTACCGGACGCCCCCCAGACGCCGTCCGGCAGCGCAAATCGGCCAAAAAAAGAACTTTATCGGACGCCGTCCGGTTACTACCGGACGCCGTCCGACAGTGAGTAAAACTGACGCCCCAACTCCACCGGACGCTCGCCACCTCTGCCCAGACGCCGTCCGATGGGAGCAAAATCAGATTTTTGAACTTTATCGGACGCCGTCCGGTAACAACCGGACGCCGTCCGACAGAGTGCATTGTGCACTGGAATGGCTGGTCGGACGCTGTCCGGCGGTGTCCAGACGCCGTCCGACAGAGGGTGTTTTCGTGCTGAAAAAAAGTGGGAGAATTTAGGTGGGTTTCTCTCCTCTCTAGAAATCTCACAAGAGTGTATTTGGGTATTTTTAGATGTGGTGGACTACGGAAACCGAGTTTTCAAGAATTCGCAAAGATCCGGCATAGTCCGAGATATTCGAACTCCTTTTGAAATCCGACGAAAAACAGAAAATAAACCTAACTACTCCTAATCTATACGTGACCTCATCTCTCGCCCGGTCACGTACTTGAAATCTTGGAGCAGCTCAGGAAATTTACGTCGCTTCGAATTAGGGTTTGTAAAAGCGCCGAGTCTTCGCTAGGGTTCCGAGAAGTCCAAAAACCCCCTAGCACTTTAATATTAATTAATTTGTCATCAATGCCACTAATAAAAATTAGGGCTCAATGATGCTCACAATCTCCCCCTTTGTGGCACTTGATGGCAACCCAAGAGAGAATAAAATTTTTGAGCTGCAAAAGGGGTTAGTGCAATACAACTATGCGAGCAATTTCAAATTTAAGATAACCACAACTCGATCACAAAGATGTGCAAATAAAGAAAGCTCCCCCTAAATTCATGCATAAATTTAAAAACCAGAAGCCAACACGGTTCAAAAGACATAAAACCAACTAGAGTAACAATCACAAACTTATCCGAGTATCGAGCCAATAAATAATATTACAAGGAAAGAACAAGATCTCGATCTCACTACCCTTTACCCTTACTAACCCACGACTGTATCTCTAACTTCTCCCCCTTTGTCACCAAGTGACACAAAAGGGAAAAGCTCCTAGCCGGTCTATTATTCTTGATCTTCGTCCATGTCGTCGCCTCCATCATGTCCATGACCACCTGAAGATGAACCCAGATCTCTGCGACGCTTGTACAAAGGCATATGTGCTGCAGAGGGTACCGACCGAGGTGAGGATAGATCATCAAAAAGCTGGGTCGGTTGAGGATTTGGCAAAGAGAAATTTAGAAAGCGACCCATCTCTCCACCAGTAAAGAAAATCTCACCAGGAGGAGGATGCTGTACTGGAGGAGCAAAAGCTGAAGGACCCGAAGGAGGGAAGGACTGAGGAGGTGGCACAGGAGTAGAAGCAGGCCCTGGAGGAGGATATACCCAAGGATGAACCGGTGGTGGGTAGACAGGTGGGCGAGGAAACTCCTGACGCTGCTCATAAGCCTGATAACTGTTGTGGGCATGAGAATACCAAGCATATGGATTTGCCCTTTCGCATCGCATAAACATCGCCCTATGTATCTGAAGCAGTGACTTGAATTCTGCGAACTCATCTGCCAAGTATGTCTGCTGCCCTGCCAAATCTGTCATCTCTCTGCGGGTGGCTGCTAACTCTTCTTTCACTTCAGTTTGAAAGCTTCTCATATCCGTGCGCAGACCTCTCATCTCACCTATTAAGGTGTCATACCAAGGAGGAGGTGCAGCAGTAGAAGATCCCGCACCAGACGCTGGCACAAACGGCTGCATTGGAGCAGCAGGAGCAAAGACAGGAGCTGGTGGAGGAGCATCATCACCAGGTCTAGTCAACTTAGGCTTGCTCCCAAGAGAATTTAAGAAATTCTTCATCTGATGTTTTTTAATCTTGCAATCCCAACCCCTGACTTCATCCACTGTGACACGCTGTGTTCTGGAGAGTAGCAATCCAATATAGGGAGCTAGAGGAAGAGCCCTGTTGACCTCTCTGAATATGGCGTCATCAAATTCTCCCATGAGAGTAGCGCCAATATTGATAGTCCTTCCTGTCAGAAGATACAGCATGAACCAGCTGCAGATTGGAAGAATCCTGTCGCGGTTGCCGCCTCGGACGAACAGAGTGCTTCTGAGTATAAGATTGATAAGGGCAGGCTCTTGTCGCAACTGATTAGCCTTATCCACACTTAACCTTTCCTCTTCCTCATCAACATCAATGTACATGAATCTTACTTCCTCAAGCGAAGGATATTTTCCCCTCCAGAAGCCTTCTGGATAGCACATCTCATTTAAATCAGTGCCAGAATCAGGGGTGCCCAAAACACTGTTCATTTCTGCCACAGAGATCCCTTGAACCTGACCATCAACTGAGTGATAATAATTGTACTCTGTCACATCCTCTGCGACTAGCAAAGTGGCAAAGAACTCACAGTTCCTTTCCTTACTCCAAGTCAACTTCTTGTTTGAAAGTAGTCCTGCCAGGCCTGGAGTAGAGCTGAAGATGGTATGAACCTCTGGCCCTGCCACTGCTGTGATCTCAGTCCAATCAACACAATGTGGGTCCCTAGGACCAGTTGCGGGAGCAGAGAAGCACATGTACAATTGTTTCTGAAACTTGGTATAGAATCTGAAATCCCTGGTCTCCTCTCGCCGCTGAGGGAACCATCTAGCATATGAGACCGATCTCTTCTTCCTCAATGATTCCATTGACAGTTTCAGAACCTCATCATCCACGGGGTCGTCCTCAGCGACCACAGTCTCTGTAACGTCTTCATCAATTCGGTCCTCAGCAAATGTCTCATCATCAAGATCCTCGGTGGTGGCAAAGGAAGATCCCGCCATCCGAGTCCAATGGGGTCCCTGATCAGGCTGCTGCTGAATGTCCGCTTTAGTTACTCTGCTTGGGCGAGGAGGAGCGGCACTGCTAGCCGTCTCATCTATGTAATCCGGGTCGCCCTTACTGCCGCTGTCACGACGACCACTGAGGGTCCTGCCCAGAGCCCTCCCAAATTTCTTCAAAGATTTTGACATCTCGAAATACTCTCTCTGACAATGAAACCACTGACCAGAACAACCTTGCTGCCCACTGCCACTGACCAGCGATCCTCTGACATGGTGCCAACCCACCACGGTCCAACCCTGAACACGAACGCGGGAAAACCTATTCAAACCTAAAACTCGGTAAACAAGGAAATTAGCCGGAAATAGAGACGGGAAGCCGTTACCGAGCCCTAGGAGGGAAGGAGGAAGCCGCCGTGCGCGAGGAGATCGTCCCCAAGGCCCTTCCCGGTAGGGGAAAGGAGGGGAACTCGACGGAGACGAGGCGCACGAAACAGGCCGCCAAACTCCAATCCCCGCGGTGGGAATCGAAGAGGACGACGAGAGGAGTCCGCCGGTGGTGATGGAGGTCGCCGGAGATCGCCGGAGGGTCTTCCCCGGTGAGGAGAAGAGGCAGGGGCGGCGCCGGTTTGGGAGGAGAGAGGAAAAGAAGTGAGGAGAGAGGGAGGCGGAGAGGTAAGTTATACAGCAGTTCCGCGCGGATTGTCCCTGTCGGACGGCGTCCGACAGTTATCGGACGGCGTCCGACAGTACGGGTGCAGCGCACAGGAAACCTCGTCGGACGGGGTCGCGGAGAGGCCAGACGGCGTCCGACAGGTGAGTTGCAGCACGGATAACGCTCTGTCGGACGGCGTCCGATGGCTACCGGACAGCGTCCGACAGGAGCTATGCTGCGCAAGCAACACGCGATCGGACGGCGTCTGAGACTGTCCGGACGGCGTTCGAAAAAGGCTGAAAACGCATCTGCTGGCGCTGCTGACCAGTGGACCCCACCAAAGCGAGAGATATTATATAAAGATAATATTTTGAAGTGATGACCTTCATTTTTGCTCAAAATTCAACGGAAGATTCAAATGTGAGCAATTTGAAGTGATTTTTTTTAAAAATTTTAATTTTGAAGGGGTAAGATCTTAAAGAGACAAATGAAAACAAATCAAATTCAAAAATCTCAAATTTTGATCTTAAAGACCAAGAAAATGTGTGAACCCAAATTTTGCTTTGATTTCTCATATAGGCATACAAATCGAGCATAGGGGTTCACTTTAGAGTTTAAGCACATGTTTTTGAATTTTTTTTTTTTTTTCAAATATTTTCAACAATTTTGATGCCATATGATTTTCAAGAGAACAAGCATGCATATGGAGCAATTTTTCAAAGAGATAAGATTTTCAAATTTAGAAGTTTGAAATGGTAAGATGATAAAGATAGTCTATTAAGTTCAAATTTGTTTTGGCTTGAAATATAGGACAAGAATGTGCTAACCCAAAATCAAATTTATCTTTTCGCCACTAGAGGGAGTTTTGAAATCATGAGTTGAAATTAAACTCCCCCTAAACGTGACAAGGGTCAAAAGCAAATGGAAAGATTCAAATAAGATCCAAAAATCACAAAAACCAATCAACACGCATTTGATCTATCTAGTATATTGAGTTCGTTCCTTAATTTGCAAAACCGTGCCTCATCCAATGGTTTGGTGAAAATATCCGCCAATTGATCTTCCGTTCGCACGTGGGCAAGCATAACGTCACCCTTTGCAACGTGGTCACGAATGAAGTGATGTCGGATGTCGATATGCTTTGTACGGGAATGTTGGACCGGATTGTTGGCTATTTTCACCGCACTTTCATTGTCGCATAGAAGTGGCACTTTTTCAAATTTTAGCCCAAAGTCACTAAGCATCCGTGTCATGTACAAGAGTTGAGCACAACAACTCCCCGCTACATATTCGCTTCATGTAGATAGCGCCACGGAGTTTTGCTTCCTCGAAGTCCATGACACGAGAGAGCGTCCTAACAAGTGACAACCCCCCGAGGTGCTTTTGCGATCAATTTTGCAACCGGCATAATCCGAGTCGGAATAGCCAAGAAGCTCAACACGCGCTCCCTTGGGGTACCAAAGACCTAGGCTAGTAGTGATTTTTAGATATCTCAAAATGCGTTTTACGGCAACAAGATGCACTTCTTTAGGGGATGCTTGAAAGCGAGCACACATGCACACACTAAACATAATATCGGGTCGAGAAGCGGTAAGATAGAGAAGCGAACCGATCATGGAGCGATAAAGCTTTTGGTCCACGGGCTTTCCATCTTCATTCAAGTCAAGATGCCCATTAGTGGCCATTGGTGTCTTGATCGATTTGCAATCATCCATTGAAAACCGTTTGAGAAGGTCCTTTGTGTATTTCTCTTGATAAATAAAGGTCCCTTCTCGAAGTTGCTTGATTTGAAATCCAAGGAAGAAAGTGAGCTCTCCAATCATAGACATTTCAAATTCCTTGGACATCATCTCGCCAAAGTCCTTGCATTTAGATTTATTAGTGCATCCAAAAATAATATCATCCACATATATTTGACAAATAAATAGGTCATTTTCAATTGGCTTTAGAAACAATGTGGAATCAATCGCACCGGTTTTAAATCCCTTTTTTAAGAGAAAGTCCCTAAGACGCTCATACCAAGCTCTAGGGGCTTGCTTGAGACCGTATAGCGCCTTAGTGAGCTTATAGACATGGTTTGGGTGTTTGAGGTTTTCAAAACCGGGCGGTTGCTCGACATAAACAAGTTCATCAATAAAACCATTTAAAAAGGCACTTTTGACATCCATTTGAAAAAGAGTAATGTTATAGAGAGAAGCGAATGCCAAGAGTAACCGTATAGCTTCAAGTCGAGCAACGGGGGCGTAGGTTTCTCCATAGTCAAGACCTTCGATTTGTGTGAAACCTTGCGCCACTAATCTTGCTTTGTTTCGCACCACTTCACCGTTCTCATCTTGTTTATTGCGGAAGACCCATTTGGTTCCAATGACATTGTGGTCATTCGGTCTTTCCACAAGTTCCCAAACTTCGTTGCGGGTGAAGTTGTTCAATTCTTCATGCATGGCGTTCACCCAATCCGCATCCGCCAATGCCTCATCAATGTTCCTAGGCTCAACAATAGACACAAAGGCGTGATGCTCACAATAATTAGCGGTATGAGAACGGGTTCTTACACCTTGATTGAGATTGCCAATGACTTGATCTAGGGGATGATCCTTGAAGAGAGTGCGATGTTGTTGGATGGGTACTTGTAGATCAACGCCTCCCCCTTGAGCTTGATCAACTTCAAAGTTCGCATCTCCGTCCACCGCTTGATCTTGAGTTGTTGGAGAGGTGTCTTGAACTTGATCATCGATGGAGGTGGTGGGGGTGATTACTTCATCTTTTGGTGTCTCCGATGAGGGTCGAATTTCCCCCAACTCCATAGCATCATGTGGTGGCTCATCACCTACATTTCTTGTCAAATCTTCCTCATTTTGCGAGCCATTAGTTTCATCAAACTTGACATCATAGGCTTCCTCAACTAGCCCGGTAGAATTGTTAAAAACTCGAAAAGCTTTTGAGCGAGAAGAGTAACCTAACATAATACCAATGTCGCACCTCTTTTGGAACTTACCCAAATGAGTCCTTTTCTTATAGATATATACCTTACAACCGAAGACTCGAAAATACGAGATGTTGGGCCTTCGTCCCACTAGTAATTCATATGAGGTCTTGTGAAGGAGTCGGTGGAGGTAGAGACGGTTGATGGCATGGCACGCCGTGTTGATGGCTTCCGCCCAAAAAACATGCGGCGTGTTGTACTCGTCAAGCATTGATCTTGCCATCTCTATCAAAGTACGATTCTTCCTCTCCACCACACCATTTTGTTGGGGAGTGTATGCCGCCGAGAATTCATGCTTCACACCTAACTCATCACAAAATTCCTCAACATTTGTGTTAGTAAACTCGGTGCCGTTATCACTCCTCACCTTTTTGATAAAAGAGTCAAATTCCTTTTGAGCTTTCAAAGCAAATCTTTTAAACACATCACCGGCAAGTGATTTATTTGCAAGGAAAAATACCCAAGTGAAGCGAGAGAAATCATCGACAATCACATGACAATAAGAATTACCACCTATGCTTGCATAAGTGGTTGGGCCAAATAAATCCATATGCAAAAGTTCAAGTGGTCGGGATGTAGACATGAAAGTCTTAGTCGGATGAGAATTAGCCACTTGCTTGCCGGCTTGGCAAGAACTACATAAACGATTTTTCTCGAATTTAACATCCTTCACTCCAACAACCAAGTTATCTTTAAAAACCTTTTTCAAAGTTCCCATTCCAACATGTCCAAGACGTCTATGCCACAACCAACCAAGAGTGGTTTGAGCGATAAGACAAGTCTTGATTTGAGAAGTTTCACGGTTTGAAAAATCAACCAAATATAAGTTTTGAAACCGGGTGCCTTCAAATGCAACACTTTGATTCTTAGTGGAAACAACACGAACTCCGTTGATCGAAAAGAAACAATCGAAGCCTAAGTCGCACACTTGAGCAACGGAGAGAAGATTAAAGTTGCAAGCTTCCACCAAGAGCACATTAGAGATGGATAGGTCATTGGATATTGCAATTTTACCTATACCTTTTACCTTTCGCTTGGAGTTGTCCCCAAATGTGATCTTGTGTTCGGGGTCCTTCTCCTCCTCTAGTGAGGTGAACATACTTGAGCTACCGGTCATATGTTGAGTGCAACCGCTATCAAATATCCAATGCCGGCCACCGCTCTTGTAGTTCACCTACACACACAAATTCAAGCTTGGGTTTTAGGTACCCAAGACTTCTTCTTGGGTCCTTTTGAGTTAGTTATCAAACATTTGGGCACCCAAATAGCCTTCACATCTTTCTTTTCATTGGGTGCTCCAACATATTTAGCATAAGTAGAGCCATTCTTTCTCATAAGCATGTAACTAGCATTAAGTACTTGAGTTTTAGACATGAATTTAGATGATTTTGCAAGAGGACAAGCAATGGCTTTATGTTTTTCATTTTTACATATATGGCAACGGGTCCCTCCCTTAACAAAAGTTAGCTTGGGCTTACCCCAACCGCCCTTGGGCAAATCCCCGGGATGAAATCCCAAACCATGCTTACCCAAGGTATACCTTTGCTCCCGAAGCACCTTGTCAAGAGAGTTGTTCCCCACAAGCAATTTAGCCAAACTAGAGTCTAGTTGCTCAATTCTATCCTTAAGAAGCAAATTTTCCTTAACTAGCTCATTAGCACATTTAGCAACACCACAAGTGCCAATTGAACAAGCATTTTCATTTGGAGAGGTAGCACTAGTGGGTGAAGATGAGCTAGCATTGGGTGTGATCGTGGGAGACAAGATAAAGGATGTGTCATGAGATAAGCTAAGTGAACCGTCTATAGTATCAATCAAATCACAAGTCACACCAACATTGCATTTTTCAATTGAGCAATCAAGCGAAGTTTCAACATCATCATTGGAGCTAGCAAGTTTATTTTCTAGAATTTCAACTTGCAAATTTAGAGCTTCATAGTCATCTTCTAGAGTTTCATGCTTTTCTAACAATTTCTCAAATTCATTTGCAAGCTCTTTATGCACCTTCACTAGCTTCTTTCTCTTAGACTTTTCTTTCTCTAGAGCATTATTCAAATCATCAATCAAAAGCTTAAGCTCACTTTTGGAGAGGTGCTCATGTGTTACCTTCTCCTCTAATGCCATAAGACACATGGGAGGTGAGGGGTTGTCGATGGCGACTCCGGACACCTTGGTGTTTTCGTTGTCGGAGGAGTCCGCCCAAGAACCTTCATCATCGGTGATCCATTCCCCAATCACCTCTTCTTGAGTGTTGGCGGTGAGACAAAGCTTTTGCTTGGGAAGAGCCGGAGGAGCATTTTCCTTGACCGCAAGTCCGGCTAGCCCATGAGCTCTAGTATCTTCTTCTTCGGAGGAGGATTGAGAGGATGATGAACTCGAGCTATCTTCCTTTTTACACTTTTGACCGGTAAGAGCCTTTTTCTTATCCTTAAACTTTTGATCGCTCTTGCGGTAGTGACGGTGCTTTTTCTTATCATCATCATCCTCATCTTCTTCTTGATTCCTTGACTTGTACTTGTTTTTCTTATTCTTTGGGCAATCCGCCGCCAAGTGACCCTTCTCACCACATTCATAGCAACGCATTTCGGAGATGGGTTTTCGCCTTGAAGAGGATGATCCACCACGGAAGCTCATCTTCTTGATCAACTTTCTTGACCGCTTGACAAGGAGGGCCAATTCTTCAATCTCCGGAATCGCATCATCGGAGTCATCATCATCTTCTTCAACTTCAATCTTCTTCTTCCCATTTTTGGCTTTGGCGGGAAGAGCAATTGACTTCTTGTTGAGCGGGGAATCTTCACTTTCAAGAAGCCGCATCTCATAAGAGTTGAATTGCCCGAGTAGCTTGGTTGGAGTCATTTTCTTGAGCTTTGACTTTGATGCTCGAATTAAGGTCACAAGCGGATTGAAGCTAAAAGGCATAACATCAAGCATCTTTCGACAAATGTCAATATCCTCCAAGACCTTTCTCTCCGAGCATCCGGCAATTTCATTGATAATGGGGTTCAACCTATGAAACATATCATTGACACTTTCATTAGGAAGCATTTTGAATTGATCAAATCTTTTTCTAGCACGAGATAGTTTCTCCTCAAGCATTTCGGCACTACCAACATGGATTTCCTTTAAGTGTTTCCAAATCTCATAGGCTTTAGTGAGATTGCCAATACTATTGAACACTTCGGAGGAGACACTAGAGAGCAATGCATTTCTAGCAATGGCATTATAACGTTTGTACTTAGCATGAGCATCATCAATAACAAGTGTTCCGGCCGGAGGGTCCGGATAACCGGTCTCACACGCAACCCACACATCATAGCTTAGTGCCTCTAAGTAACATTGCATCCGAATTTTCCAATAGTTGTAATTAGTCCCATCAAAGATAGGAGCTTTTCCAATATCTATCCTAGTCCCCTCTTGAGCCATCTCCTAGCGGTGAAGCTAATACCGGAGAACCTAGATGCTCTGATACCACTTGAAAGAGGATCTTAAGGCCTAGAGGGGGGGTGAATAGGCAATTTTAATTTTCTTTTGATTATTCTCAATTAAGCATCATGTTAAGAGATACCCAATTCTAGTTTCAATTATCGAGTAAGCGGAAGCAATAAACTAAACAAAAACAACTAGGACATGGCATTCAAATTCATCACAAGCAATGCAATAAGAGTAAGTGCGGGAATATAAATGAGAGGGAGACACGGTGTTTGTTTGATCAAGTTCGAGCCGCAACTCCTACTCTCGTTGAGGCTACCCCTTGCGACAAGGACCGGCTCGCTCTCGAGCCTCACGCCTCACTCACTCCCGGTAGTCGTTCGCCACTCCGTGAGGTGGACTCAAACACCGACACCGACTCAAGAGTAGCCACACGCCAAGGCCTACTCTCAAGCCCACGCCCACGAAGGATATCTTCAAAAGTAACAAGCAAACGCCTGATTATGCCGGATCAAGGACTTCCATGAAGCTCGGTATAGGGGTTTGATGGATTGTGGCTTTGAATGATCTTGTGGGTGGAGGAATGGCTCTAGAACACCTAATTGATGAGCTATGAATGTGGTAGGTGAAGTGAGCAAAGCAAACCTCAAAGAAGCCACCACTAGGTAGGTATTTATAGCCCCTAGAGCAAAACTAGCCGCTGCCCCTCGGAAGAGGACAAAACAACTAGCCGTTAGCCTCTCACGGACGCCGTCGACGGCACCGGACTCCGTCCGGCAGAGGCTGCTCACAAAAATAGGTTTATCGGACGCCGTCCAGAATTGACGGACGCCGTCAAAAGCAAGGATTGTGCAAGCCCGGAGCTACGGACGCTTCAGACGCCGTCCGGCAGCAAATCGCCAAAAGAACTTTATCGGACGCCGTCCGGTTACTACGGACGCCGTCCGACAAGGAGTAAATCGACGCCTAACTCCACCGGACGCCGCCACCTCGCCAGACGCCGTCCGATGGGAGCAAAATCAGATTTTGAACTTTATCGGACGCCGTCCGGTAATAACCGGACGCCGTCCGACAGAGTGCATTGTGCAATGGAATGGTTGGTCGGATATTTGTCCGCGGTGTCGAGACGCCGTCCGACAGAGGGTGTTTTCGTCTTTGAAAAAAGTGGGAGAATTTAGGTGGGTTTTCTCTCTCTAGAAATCTCACAAGAGTGTATTTGGGTATTTTTAGATGTGGTGGACTACGAAACCGAAGTTTTCAAGAATTCGCAAAGATCCCAGCATAGTCCGAGATATTCGAACTCCTTTTGAAATCCGACGAAAAACAGAAAATAAACCTAACTACTTTAATCTATACGTGACCTCATCTCGCCTTGGCCACGCACTTGAAATCTTGGAGCAACTCAGAAATTTACGCCGCTCAATTAGGGTTTGTAAAAGCGCCGAGTCTTCGCTAGGGTTCCGAGAAGTCCAAAAACCCCCTAGCACTTTAATATTAATTAATTTGTCATCAATGCCACTAATAAAAATTAGGGCTCAATGATGCTCACATCTACGATGCAAACTAAGCTTGTGGCATGTTATTAGGCAGGTTGTATGGCTTGAGTTTTTATCCCATGACTAAGAGTGGTAGACAGCATCTTTAACCACTCGTAGTTTTATATTCGAGTAACAACATGTCAAGTGTTACTACCAAACATATTGACATTTGTGCCATGTTGTGAAAGAAGAAATCCAGAATCAAATATTTATTGATAAATATGTTTGTAATAAGTTTATGCTAGCATGCTTCTTTAAAGGTTTCCAACCCATATATTTATATCATCATGTTGCCGGCATGGGTTATTGAAAGGCCTAAGATTCTGGATATAAGGGCCATAAAGCAAACCACTCCCATAAGAAATAAGTTTATACCAATCGAGATGAAATTAGTATGCTGTGGGTATAGAAACCTCAATTACCGCTTAAAGGTTATTGCGGTGCTTGCCTCGGCATGCTATTTTGTCAAGAAAGGACTTATGATGTTAGCCTGTACGATCAAGTGGGAGAATGTTGGGTTTTGACCGGTTGGCTAACAGCTAGCTCGACCGGGTCAAGGTAGTTAAGTTCCCCCTAATCTTACGCCCTTATTTAGCGCCAATTATTAATGTCATAACTACCTTTGACCACTTGTTCTCGATCGGGGCAACCTTTCTTCCAACTCCGTTGCGGCCCCCAAGCGCAGCGCTTATAAGTAGGAGGATACACCTAATCAGAATGAGCGATCTAACGACTTCCTCTAATCCCTCACCGATCGTGGGAGCGCTGAAGCTCACGGGAAGGCCGCCGCCTGTTCGTCCTCCTCACACCGTCATCTTCCCCACCATCAGAGCATCCCCAGCAGAGCCTTTAAATTTCCCTCTATCGCTACAAAGAATCGCTATGAAGAATCCGCGACAAACGGTGTAAATTCCTCTCACACGCATCAAATTCCTCCCGCCTGATTTGAAATTTTTGAAATAGGCGCTTTTTGGGGTGTGATGGGGATGCTCTCAACACTCAGAAGGAGATGATCGATTGGGGCATCACGGCTGCCTCCCTGCGTCCACTACGCCTCTCTGCGTCGACTCAACTCCGAACCGGCTCCTGCGGTCTATATCTGAACCAACCCGATGGCGACTTCAAGCAGCACAGTGAGCAACCCTAATGCATCTTAGTTTTCGGTGTTTATTTTTGGGCTAATGTTCCTTATTCACGCTTCCGCATTAAGATTAGAATCTAACACACTCCACCCTCATCGGATCTCCTCTTCCTCCCATCCGGCCATGTCCCGCCGCCCCCTCCTCCGTCCCCGCGCCGGACCCGGCGGCGGCGGCGGCTACCGCCTGGACCGCGTTATCCAGGATCGGTACCGCGCGGGAGACCTCGGCGCCAACGACGCGCTCCGCCTGTTCGACGGATTGCTCCAGCAGGAAGGCCGCGCCTCGGTTCGCGCCGTCAACTGCCTCCTCACCGCCGTCGTACGGGACGCCCCCGCGCTCGCCGTCTCCCTATTCAACCGCGTCGCCCGAGCAGGCCGCAGCAAGGTGGCTCCGGACATATGCACCTACGGCATCCTCGTCCGCTCTTGCTGCAGCGCCGGCCGCTTGGACCTCGGCCTCGCCGCATTCGGCCACATCATTAAATCTGGGTGCAGGGTGCAGGCCATCACCTTCAATCAGCTACTCAGTGGCCTCTGCGCCGCGAAGAGGGCGGGCGAGGCCATGGACATACTGGTCCGAAGAATGCTTGAGCTCGGCTGCACACCTGATGTCGTCTCCTGCAACATTCTGCTCAAGGGCCTCTGCGATGAGAAGAAGTGTCAAGAGGCGCTCGAGCTGCTCAACATGATGACTGAAGACGGAGCCAGCTGCCCAGCCAATGTGGTTTCCTACAGCACTGTCATCGATGGCTTTTGCAAACAGGGCGAGGTCGACAAAGCTTCCAGCCTATTTAGTGAGATGTTGGATCAGGGGATTTCACCAAATGTTGTGACTTACACCTCAATCATGGATGGCCTGTGCAAAGCTCAAGCAATGGACAGGGCCGAGGGGATCCTTCAACAGATGATTGGCAAAGGTGTTGTGCCGGATAGCTTAACATACAATATTCTTCTCAATGGATACTGCTGTTCTGGACAGTGGAAAGAGGCGGTTGGAATTTTCAAGAAAATGTACAGAGATGGCCCTGAGCCAGATGTTGTCGCTTACAACTCGCTGATAGGCTGTCTTTCCAAGAGGGGGAGGTGCATAGAAGCCAGAAAGATTTTTTATTCCATGGTCAAAAAAGGCCACAACCCCGATGTTACCACCTACAGCAGCTTGATCCATGGGTATGCGGATGTAGGAGCTCTTAATGGTATGCATGAACTCCTAAATTTGATGGTACAGGATGGTATTCGACCTAATCTGTATACCTTTAACATATTGATACATGCATATGCTAAACATGGGATGGTTGGTGAGGCAACGCATATATTTACAAAAATGCGGAAGCATGGATTGAACCCAGATATAGTCACGTATGGAACTGTAATTGACGGACTTTGTAAAATTGGGAGAGTGGATGATGCTATGTCACACTTCAATCAGATGATATACGAAGGGCTGTCTCCTGATATTGTGGTTTTTACCTCGCTTATTCATGGCCTGTGTACCTGTGACAAATGGGAGAGGGCTGAGGAATTATTTTTTGAAATGGTGAATAAAGGCATCCATCCGGATGTTGATCTATTCAATGCAGTGTTAGACAACCTATGCAAAGACGGAATGGTTGTGGAGGCCCAAAATCTCTTTGATTGGATGGTACACACAGGTAAAAAGCCTGATGTTATTTCGTATAGTACATTAATACATGGGTACTGCTTGTCTGGTAAGATGGATGAAGCAGTTAAATTAGTTGAAAGTATGGTCTCAGTTGGCTTGAAACCTAACGCGGTCACATATAATACTTTGCTTGATTGCTACTCTAAAGATGGCAGGACAGATGATGCATTAGCACTTTTCAGAACAATGCTGACCAAAGGAGTCAAGCCTGATGTTATTACTTACAACGTAATACTGCGTAGTTTATTTCAGATCGGAAGAACCGCTGCAGCAAAGGAGCTCTATATCACGATGTTGAAGAGTGAAACATGCTTGGGCATTAGCACATACAATGTGATTCTAGCAGGGCTTTGCCAAAATAAATGTGTTGATGAAGCACTCAGCATGTTCCAGAACCTATGCTCAAGTGGTTTCCATGTTGAGCTTAGGACTTTTAATATTATGATTGGTGCCCTGCTGAATGTTGGCAGAAAGGATGAAGCCATGGAGTTATTCCGTGCCATCTCATCGAGTGGTTTAGTGCCAGATGTTGTGAGTTATACCTTGATAATTGGAAATCTCATAGTAGAAGGGTTGCTAGAAGAGGCCGATGGTATGTTTTTAGCCATGGAGAAGAGCGGCTGTGCACCAGACTCACGTATATTAAATACTATGGTTAGGAAGTTCCTGCAGAGAGATGACATATGCAGGGCCGGGGCCTACCTCTTGAAAATTGATGATAATAACTTCGAAATTGAAGCTTCCACTGCTTCCGTGCTATTACCAATTCTCTCAGAGAGGAAATACCGGGAACATGTGAAGTTGCTACCTGAAAAATATCATTTGCTTTTGAAATCTAGCACTTGATGAATTATTTCTGAATGGACAAGCTCAAAAGGTTAACTCCAGAAGGTAAGGTCACCGCCATGACCAGTAAATTTTTTACTGTTGATAATTATTAGAAAAATCATATAGAGGTACCTATTTGATTAGCTAAAAAATGGAAATATCTTGCGTATGTATGCTTAAATGCTCCAATGAGAAACTCGGCTAAAATTCCTCATATGACATAAATCTGTTCCTTTTTTTTTGCCACAAGTGAGCTCTAGTAGCAATTTACATTGAAATTATAGGTAAGTTGCATAGTTGTTGTTTCTGAAATTGCGGTCAAGTTTCTTTTATTGGTGATGCTGGTATACTTTTAGCATCATTGTTTTCCGGCAGATATAAGTCAGTGGTTGCATCTATCATTGGTGACGAGTTCAGTCGCGGATTTGGGTAGAAAATAGTTTGTTTAGAGCTGTGGCCTTACAATGACATCCTGTTCTCTGGAAATTCTGGCTTGAGGGTATACATCATTGTTGGTCCTTATTCATTTTCTTCAAGAATTGATAATATCAATGATTTCAGAGTCAATGGCAGGAAAGCTAATAATATGTGCTTCATCCATAGTTTTAAGGAGACTAATGTGTGCTTCATCCATATCTTGCATGCTCAAAAAGAAATAACGTTATTTACAGAAAAGGAATAAAGAAGAATCAAGTAGTTTGCTCTAATGAACATACGATGTTTTTCATTGATGTTCCTATGCACCCGAGTTGCTGTGTTCAATCCTGCTGTTTTAATTTCTGAACAGACAATTTTGGTTCCAAAGTAGCTTGCGAAGTTAGTTTCCAGGTTTTGGCATTTGGCATTCGATCGGTGATGTCAATATAGTTGGAGTCAATAAAATGACTATTGAAAATTGTGAGAAAATCCATAGGTAGCTGCCAGTTTGGTTGGGCCGAAACTGGAAACAACTTGTCTATGCAAGTTCATATGCTGCAGTGAGAAACTCATAAAAAATTCTTCATAAGAAATAAAATCCTTCACATTTTTTTCCCACTAAACAACTTCAATGACAGTTATACAATGAAAGTCTTAGATGCTCGTGTATAGTTGTTTGATTGCTGTTTCTTAAACTGTTGTCAAATTTTTGGCGGCTAGCATTCTAGCAATTGATGAATTATATTAAGTAATTATTTCCTGTCTGTTTATATAAAATTAAGTATGCTCCCATGTGGAAAGCATGGAACAGATGTGTACTTTCTTCCCTCTATTAATATTCCGTTGACCTCGATATTTATCTTTATGTATATGAAAATACATGCAAATGTGATGCACTACAGTGCCCATAAAACACTCACCAGTGCTTAATGCCTGCAGGCTGCAGCTATTAACAGCATTACTGTTAACGTTCAAAACCTCAAGTAAATTTTGAGATGGAATTATCAGAACATTCATACAATGATGCCTGTTTGGTTGCTGAAAAGCAGAAAAGATCATTGTATGCCAAAAAAATCAATGACTTGAAGATCCTTAAGAGATTTAATAGTCACAAAGACTATTTATTTATTTAACCTAACTCAATTATAATGGAAGAATCTAGAGATCATAAGTATCTAAAGTTCTAAACTAGCAACTAACCAAATCGGCTCTTTTTCTTTGTCCTACATAGTTTTTGTGTCGAGAGATTGGAAATCAGGGCATCCATTATAAGGGTGTATTTTGAAAAAAAAGGGGTTTTATCATGGGTAATATGCAGCACATGATTATTATAAAATTATTAGTGGTTGGTTTCTTATCAGGACCTTGGTTTGCTGTAAGTATGTGCCTTGTCAATTTCAGACAGCATTGGAGTATATCCCAACAAGATTTTGTTTCATCCTAATTTTTTTCTCTCTATCCTCCAAAATTGTTGTGCTGTGAGATTGGGGATTTCAGGATATCCATGATAAGGTGTGTTTTTGTTTAAAAAAGGGTTTGTGTCATGATTAACATGACCTCTTTTTTCCATATATTGTAATTATTTGTGCAATATAATATTTTTATCCATCTTTTACCACACTGTACCGGGTCTTCAAAGTGTAGAAGTCTACATGCCGATTTCATTGAAGCAACACCTTTTGCAAAATGTCATCTACCGGGACAAAGAAAAGACGCTCTGAACCTTTTTTTTTTAGATTAGCCTGGCCTTAGCCCTTGAGTTTGATTTTATTGGTTCAATTATTACTGAGCACAAGCCCTGTACAGTTGAGTCCTTGGCTGAGATCTGATATACGAGGTTTTCATTGGACCTGCGTGTTATGGTCTTCGACAAATTTCAGGTGGTCAATTGTCGTTTGTTCTATTTAACATGTTTCTTCGTGTTGATTTCAGGTGGTCAATTGTTCTTTACAGAGTATTCGATTACTGCTGTATCCGATTGCCGTTGTAAAATGTTGTATACAGTGGTCAACACATATTTCTGTGTTGATTTCAGGTGGTCAATTGTTTTTTTAACAAATTACAGGTGGTCAATTATTCTTTGTGGTTAATTATTGTTGTTTCTAACTTTCTATTTAACATATTTCAGGTAATCGGATACAACATGTTACAAATTGACGCTGATCTATTTAACATATTTCAGGTAATCGGATATCACCTGAAATCAACACAAAGAAATATCCAATCAAAGTATTAAATACAGCATTTTACGGTGTATCCGATTACCGCTGTATAAAGCTAAATGCGTCGAGAAATTGCATTGAAAATACTGTAAAATGTTATAATTTGTAATATTAGAGCATCCCCATGAGGCCCCCTAAACAGGCCTCTATTTCAAAAAATTTCAAATGCAGCAGGAGGGAATCTGATGTATGTGAGAGGGAATTTGCACCGTAGCAGTTACTGTAGCAGTTACTGTAGCGATAGAGGAAAATTTAGAGGCCCTGCTGGGGATGCTCTTACAATGCATTGATCTTTATCGGCGGTAATCCGATAGAATGGTGCATACTTGGAAAATGATGTGTATATCTCACATGTATTTCATACAATTCATTAGAACATTGACTAATACTCTGGTCGATATGACCCCTACATATGGACCTGTAATTGTGGACATTATTTCACCTTAAGAATTTTTATGGTGGTGTATTTTTCATGATGTAAACAATACTAGTCATTATGCATCACATTTTTTTTTGTAAAAAAAAAAATGAAGCTCGTTTGACCATCAGAGGAGGTACATAGTAACAGCCGTCGAAACAGGCACCTTTCTTTAGGGTAGTCAACTACGGTCCTCGAGACAGCTTCTCGCCCACGCGTCGCGCCAGCCGGGGTCCACCTATCGACAGTTGACCTGAAGCCATCGATACAGGTAATCTTAACGGTCAGGCCGTTGCGACAGGTCGTCTCTCGACCTTGCTTGCTTGAGGTCCAAATCTCGACGACCAGTTGTCGAGATTGAACTTTCTCGATGGTTTCGGGGTTGTCACCGTCGAGATTTGGAGTGATCGGCGTGGTGAAAAATCATTTTTGTTCTTGTAGAACATATCTTTCTTTTGTATGGAGTGGATCGATCACTATAAAATATGATGTCTTTATCCGATTTTTGGCATGTTGCAATTGTTCTTTCAAATGTTCCAAGTTCATAATTTTTCATCACTTTAACATTATATTTTAATAGGCATAATCAAATGTTCGAGCAACACGTTGTATTTTTTCACTAGTACCATGCCTATGTTTTAAACAAAGCAAACGTTCGAGCCGTAATTGCTCCCTACAAAATAATATCTGCTATTGTTATTTTTTAAAGAAGTGAAATTTTAATGTACAACAGTACGCTCAAAGCTACAGGTCAGCACAACAGATAATACCTAGTGTTTGATCTGAAAAGTGTGCTTGTTTATAGGTAAAGTCAGAAATCAGCATTATTTTAATTTTCTTAAGTTTCAGAGTTGAGATCAAAGAAGCCTAACTCGCAATGGTTCCTGCCTGATCCAGTGCAGTATTTAGTTCTGAATCCAGTGTAAAGCACAGAAGTGTCACATTGGCAATCAAAATTATAGAGCATTAGCTAAATCTGTGATAGAACAATTTGAGCCAGACATATAAAATATGGGCCCCATCTCATTATGAACAGGAGGAGCATAAAAGTTAGTGATTTCTCATCTGCCAATATTCATATTCATCCTTCTCGTTTCATCCCCAATTTACTCAGGCATTGGAATATATTGTAGCCTTTATTTGGATGGAAACAGGTTGCAGTTACAGCAGTTATAAAGATTCTGGGGATGTGAGGTCAGCAGTAACTATCTTCAACTCCATCAATAGCACACAATGTCCAAATGGATGGGCTAGTGGCTTGAATACGCGAAATGATCATTAGTCTCATATCATATTATGTGTGAAAATGATAGTTCACAGACAAGAATATGATTCATAATAATGTATCACATGCCATAGATATAGAGAAATCAAATCAATAATGTGAAGACATGTTAAAGAACATAATGCTAATGATGCGTTGAAAGAGTTATCCGATCTTCTGGATAGGGGATTACTTCGACTAGGCAGAGGATAGTTTTGACGATTCTTCAGCAAACCACACAAGGATAAGCACCTGCAATCACTAAACCACACTCCTAATTGTTATCAACCATCTATGAACAATCAACACTATGTTTAACTCAAGTATACATGAATGAAATCATGAAAAAATATGAGGATTTTTTATCCACGCTACTGGTATTGAGATTTCAAGAGGGAATCAATTCAAATCCTACTTTAGAGGAGGAGGAATGAGCCAAATGGCTAAATCTACTTTAGAAAAAGTAGATTCCTCCAAACTTATGCAGGTTCAAGGTATGGAATGGTAACCTTTCTGAACTCCAGAGTTTTAGAAATTTTGGTAGGTTTATGAGTTGTACAACATCCGACCAACCTTGAGCTTCAAAGTACTTTTAGAAAAATCAGGAAAATCAAACATTGCTGGCTGTCAGGAGCTTCGAGCAAAACTTTTGGGGCTTAGTATTCACCTCACTGTGTCCAAACGATGCATCCAGTGGACTCCGAAAGTTTATGGTAGATAGATATATGAGTTACATACCTTCTTCAACTTGAACCACTCAATTGTTTTTAATATTTTTATAAAAATTAAACACGAATTGTTGCGCAGATGAAACTTTATGGACTGATATGTAATTAGCCAATAAACTTGATTTGTAGCCCCTCCTAAGTTGCAAGAAGGTTCTCAAGTCATACTTGCAACCTCAAGGCATCACGGAGTAGCAGCAAATAGAAGAATATGAAAAGATACAAGGACATGACCGTAACGTCCTGCCCCGCTAGAGGTGCAGATTTGCAGCCTAGTACTGTGTGCTATGTGGATGAATGCCCTCACACCAAGGTCTTGGATCAAGGCGTAGTCCTCCTTTGCCTGTGTTGGGTTGGATTTCTTATAGCAAAACATTGGTTCAAACCTTAACTGTACCTTTGTTGAACAACAGTATATTAAACTGAGATTATCGGTGTTACTACCTTTGTCGATATGGGCAAAAGGGTGGGGATTGTTGGGCTTTTGCACTGGGCCTTTGGGCTTGGCCCATTGGGAGAAATAAGAGAGGGAGAGAGAGGGCAGCACTGCTGCCCTAAGGGAGCAATGCCGTGCGGCAAAGAAGACGCCGCCGCTATGGGCGGCGGCGGCTGCCTGGCATGCAAGCGGCGGCGCGGCGACGGGCTGGCTCGCCGGCTTCCTCGCGCGGTTTGTTGCCCCTCCGAGCTTATCCCCCTCTCTATTAAGCCGGTTGCCTTCTGGAGTTTATCTGTGTGCTTGCACGAGCTCTCATCTCCTCCTTTTCTCTGTGTACTCCACTGCTCCTCCTTGCTCGCTGGTTCGCCGGCCGGTGGAGGTATCCGTGGTGGTGCTGCTGTCCGTCTTCGACTTGGGTGCCCGATGGCCACGAGCTTGGGGCGCCGAGTCCCCGTGCTGCTCCTCTCTGCTCCTCGGGTCTCCACCTCGGCTCGGTTCGTGGTGGGGGTGACAGGCATCGTATCTCCGGATCATCTCGTCGGTGGTTACACGGTGTAGCCCGACAATCTGTTTTCTGGGACAGCGATCTGTTCGCGCTTTGCCTTTCTTTGCTGCCATCCTTGTCGGCTCGGATCCGACGCTACGTAAGTGTTCCGAGGTTCCTCTGTGGTTGTTGTGAGCAAGTGAACTGATCGGAGGTTTTGGGGATCTAATACTTGTATTAGAGGCTAAATCTCTGATTTGTTACACTGCTTTTGTGGCTGTGGTCTCACCCTTAATGCTCTGTGATGTTAATCTGATTGAGGCTTATATTTACATTTGTTGATTATATCTTGTGGTA
Source organism: Raddia guianensis (assembly GCA_036346415.1). Classification (NCBI taxonomy): domain Eukaryota; kingdom Viridiplantae; phylum Streptophyta; class Magnoliopsida; order Poales; family Poaceae; genus Raddia; species Raddia guianensis. The sequence continues at coordinate 38,385,664 of CM070544.1, forward strand.
GATTCAATTAGTATCTGCACTGTTAGGATTTATTTTATGTTCATCCCAATTAATGTCATGATTTGTTGATATTGGTCTTTGGACGCTTGTTATTTTGATATGATATTGTTGCATACGGCTGTATTAGTGTGCCGTTCAGATTGCTCTTTGTGATGTGTTTATTTTCTGGTACCTTTACTTAGCACTTTGGTGCTGTTCGGTTGTTCAGAATAAATAGATATTATTTATGGCCTCGGGGAGTAGTAGTGATGTAGTTAAGCCCGAGACATTTGACAGCACCAGCTTTAAACGTTGGCAGGCACGTACTAGGCTGTGGTTGACAAAATTAAAAATCTACTGGGTTATCTCTGATCCTCCGAAAGAGAAGAAAGAACTTAAGGGTGAGGAGAAGACCCGGTGGGAGGATGCCAATCACACAGTCCTAGCACAATTGTTAGTCGTAGTGTCGAATAGGCTTTTTGACACCTACTCCACTTTCACTGATGCCAAGGAGATGTGGGATGACCTAGAGCTGAAATTTTTAGAAGGGGATAACGGGAATGAGAGCTTTGTGGCCGAGAGTTACCTGAACTACAAGATTGTGAAGAACCGCTCGATTTTGGAGCAGGTCCAGGAGCTCCAGCTCCACGTGGGGGACCTGAACCAGTTCGAGTGTCTCCTGCCTGAAAGTTTTCAGGTGAATGTAGCCTTGGCTAAGCTCCCGCCCTCGTGGCGTGACTTTGTGACTGCTCGCCGACACATGAAGGAGCGCCTGACGTTCCCTGAACTTCAGGCAGCTATAAATGTCGAGGGACGGACCCATGCTAGTGGAGGCTCAAAGCACTCTACGTCCCTTGTCTAGGCCAATGTGGCTGATGCCAGGAACTCCAAGGCTGAGCTGGTGGTGGGAAGAAGAAGAGCAAGAAACCCCAGAACCAGAATGGCGCCAACGGCAAGAATATGAAGAAGAAGAGGGAGGAACCGATCTGCTTTGTGTGTGGCCATCCTGGGCACACTGCTCGTAGGTGCCGTGATAGCAAGGGCAAGGGACCGGCACCTAGGCAGCAGAATGGGTGTGATGCCAAGGTACATGTTGCCGAGGCACCTGCCGCTGCAGCTGATGGGTATGTACCTAGAGCCTTTATGGCTGATTCATATCTTGACTGGTGGATTGATACAGGTGCAACACGCCATATAGCTGCTGATAGAACTTCTTTTACTTCATTTCAGGATCAAGATCGTGGATCCGTCTTGATGGGCAATGGAGCAGCAGCACTGATACGAGGAGTTGGCAGGGTCTGCTTGAAGTTGACTTCTGGAAAGACGCTAGTTCTTCGTGACGTGCTGTTCGTGCCCACGATGAGGCGGAATTTGATCAGTGGAGCTGCCTTGTGTAGGCAGGGCGTTCGTTTGGTATTTGAGTCGAATAAAGTTGTTTTGACTAGATGTGGTGCCTTTGTTGGCAAGGGTTATGAGAGAGACGGCATGTTTAGTCTCTCTGTCTTGTGTCAGAACTCTATTTCCATTTACAATGTGATTTGTAATAAAAACCATGATGTATGGCATTCTCGTTTATGTCATTTAAATTTCGAGGCTATTGTGCGGTTGAGTAAGATGAACTTAATTCCTGAATATACACATGAGAAGGGCTCTAAGTGCGAAGTGTGTGTGCAAGCTAAGCAACCCCGAAAACCGTTTCACTCGGTTGAAGGGCGGGACACCTCTCCACTTGAGCTAGTGCATTCTGATCTTTGTGAGATGAATGGCATTTATACTAAGGGTGGCAAGCGGTATTTCTTTACCCTCATAAATGATAGTACTAGATATGCCTATGTCTACTTGCTCAAGAGCAAGGATGAAGCACTAGATCACTTTAAAATTTATAAGGCTGAAGTGAAAAACCAACTAGAAAAGACAATTAAACGGTTAAGGTCTGATAGAGGAGGAGAGTACATCTCCAAGGAATTCGCCCACTACTGTGAAGAAAGTGGTATCATCCATGAAACCACACCTCCCTACTCTCCCCAATCTAATGGGGTGGCCGAACGGAAGAACCGAACTATTTGTGACCTGGTTAATTCTTTGTTACAAAGTTCTGATATGTCGGTCCGATGGTGGGGGGAGGCAGTTCTCACAGTTAACTATGTCCTGAATAGGGTGGCGCCGCGCAATCGCGAGGTGACACCTTATGAAGGTTGGAAGGGGAGAAAACCTAACATGTCTCATCTTCGGACTTGGGGCTATCTAGCCAAGATCAGTCTGCCTTTGCCGAAGAAGAGAAGATTAGGACCCAAGACTGTAGATTGTGACTTTCTAGGATATGCTGCAAACAGCACAGCCTATAGATTTCTAGTGGTCAAATCCGAGACTAGCGAAGTCGCTTCAAACGACATTATGGAGTCTTGTAATGCGACATTCTTTGAGACTGTCTTTCCTATGAGGTCTAATGAATTAATCACACCTGATGGCTCTAGTGAGCATTACTCTATTCCTCTTGAGGTGGCTGAGCCCATTCCTGATTTGGAGTTGAGGAGGAGTAAGAGGCAAAGGACTGAAAAGTCGTTTGGTGATGATTTTACCATCTATTCTGTGGATGATGAACCATGTACCCTCGCTGAGGCATATGCATCTCCTGATGCGTAGTATCGGAGGGAGAAATCAGAAGCGAGATGCAATCCATCATCGCTAATGGAACGTGGGAAGTCACCAATCTTCCTGGTGGGTGTAAACCAGTGGGCTGTAAGTGGATCTTTAAGATAAAACGGAGACCCAATGGTACTATAGATACAGGGCTCGTCTAGTGGCTAAGGGTTTCACTCAGAAAGAGGGCGAGGACTATTTTGATACCTATTCCCCTATGACAAAATTACCCACCATATGTGTGTTTTTAGCACTTGCTACTGCGTATAAACTCTTAGTCCATCAAATGGACGTTAAGACCGCTTTTCTTAATGGAGAGCTGGATGAGGAGATCTACATGCAGCAGCCAGATGGCTTTGTGGTAAAAAGCCAGGAGAATAAGGTTTGTCGCCTGATTAAGTCCTTGTATGGTCTGAAGCAAGCCCCCAAGCAATGGCATGAGAAATTCGATAACACATTGACATCTGTTGGGTTTTGTGTCAACGAAGCAGACAGGTGCGTGTATTATCGATTTCGTGGGGGACATGGTGTCATTCTATGTCTTTATGTGGATGACATATTGCTGTTTGGGACCAACTTGGATGTCATCAATGAGACAAAAGAATTCCTTTCCTCTAATTTCGATATGAATGATCTAGGAGAAGCTGATGTTATCCTAAATGTCAAGCTTATAAAGGGTGAGAGTGGGATTATACTTTCGCAATCCCATTATGTGGAGAAGATCCTAACCCGCTTCGGCCATATGGATTCTAAACCTGCCTCCACACCCTATGATCCTAGTTTAAGACTTTGTAAGCACACTGGTGAGGGTGTTAATCAACACCTATACTCACAGGTAATTGGATCCTTGATGTATCTTTGTAGCGCAACAAGACCCGACATCTCGTATGCTGTATGCAGGCTGAGCCGTTATACGGCGAATCCAGAAGATAGTCATTGGGTAGCACTACATCGAGTACTTAGCTACCTTAAAGGCATCATGAAGCTTGGAATCCATTACTTGGGCCATCCGGCAGTCTTAGAAGGATTAAGTGATTCTAACTAGATTAGTGACTCGGATGAGATGAAGTCTACTAGTGGATATGTTTTCACTTTAGCTGGTGGAGCTGTGTCTTGGAAGTATGCTAAACAGACTGTGATAACACGTTCAACCATGGAGGCTGAATTAGTAGCACTTGATTCAGCTGCGGTGGAGGCAGAATGGCTGAGAGAGCTTCTGTCTTATCTACCCATGCTGAAAAAGCCGATTCCAGTAATCTTAGTATACTGTGCTAACCAGACTGTATTAGTCAAGGTTAAGAGTAGAAAAGACAATATGAAGTCCTCGAGGCATATTAAAAGAAGACGTAAGTCTACTCGGCATGCGAGAGAGACGGGTGTAATTGCTGTAGAATACACTCAGTCTGATAGTAATCTAACTGATCCTTTTACAAAGGGTCTGTCTAAGACGACTATCGAAGCAGCATCTAGAGGAATGGGGCTTATACCCTGCTAGTAGTAACCAACAGTGGTAACCCATCCTGAATGAGCGGAGATCCCGTGAAACAGGCTCTGGGACAACGAAGCTTTGTGGTACTGTAAAGCACACTTCTTTTGGTCCCATTTGCTGCTGTGCTTATTCTGTTAGGAAGGATGAGGCTAAAACCTCTTAATAAGTTTCAGTCTTATAAAAGACTGGGGAATTGTCCTACAAGATTCCCATGAAGAAACAAACCAATATGAACTGACCGTGTGGTCGCGGTTCGTGAGAGGTAGTGGGTATACTCTCTAGTGAGCTCATGAAAAGATACAAGGACATGACCGTAACGTCCTGCCCCGCTAGAGGTGCAGATTTGCAGCCTAGTACTGTGTGCTATGTGGATGAATGCCCTCACATCAAGGTCTTGGATCAAGGCGTAGTCCTCCTTTGCCTGTGTTGGGTTGGATTTCTTATAGCTAAACATTGGTTCAAACCTTAACGGTACCTTTGTTGAACAACAGTATATTAAACTGAGATTATCGGTGTTACTACCTTTGTCGATATGGGCAAAAGGGTGGGGATTGTTGGGCTTTTGCACTGGGCCTTTGGGCTTGGCCCATTGGGAGAAATAAGGAAGGAGAGAGAGGCAGCATCTGCTGCCCTAAGGGAGCAAATGCCGCCGCAGATAGCAAAGACGCTGCCGCTATGCGGCGGCGGCCATTCCGCAAGGCGCGCGACGCGTGCGACGTGGGCTGGCTCGCCGGCTTCCTCGCGCGGTTTGTTGCCCCTCCGAGCTTATCCCCCTCTCTATTAAGCTGGTTGCCTTCTGGAGGTTATCTGTGTGCTTGCACGAGCTCTCATCTCCTCCTTTTCTCTGTGTACTCCACTGCTCCTCCTTGCTCGCTGGTTCGCCGGCCGATGGAGGTTTCCGTGGTGGTGCTGCTGTCCGTCTTTGACTTGGGTGCCCGGTGGCCACGGGCTTTGGGCGCCGAGTCCCCGTGATGCTCCTCTCTGCTCCTCGGGTCTCCACCTCGGCTCGGTTCGTGGTGGGGGTGACAGGCATCGTATCTCCGGATCATCTTGTCGGTGGTTACACGGTGTAGCCCGGCGATCTGTTTCCTGGGACAGCGATCTGTTCGCGCTTTGCCTTTCTTTGCTGCCATCCTTGTCGGCTCGGATCCGACGCTACGTAAGTGTTCCGAGGTTCCTCTGTGGTTGTTGTGAGCAAGTGAACTGATCGGAGGTTTTGGGGATCTAATACTTGTATTAGAGGCTAAATCTCTGATTTGTTACACTGCTTTTGTGGCTGTGGTCTCACCCTTAATGCTCTGTGATGTTAATCTGATTGAGGCTTATATTTACATTTGTTGATTATATCTTGTGGTAGATTCAATTAGTATCTGCACTGTTAGGATTTATTTTATGTTCATCCCAATTAATGCCATGATTTGTTGATATTGGTCTCTGGACGCTTGTTATTTTGATATGATATTGTTGCATACGGCTGTATTAGTGTGCTGTTCAGATTGCTCTTTGTGATCTGTTTATTTTCTGGTACCTTTACTTAGCACTTTGGTGCTGTTCGGTTGTTCAGAATAAATAGATTTGGGTCCAGTGGCTAGTGACTTGACTATTTGTGGATCAGCAGATCTGATTGGCTAAATTGGGATGTTCTGAACTTAATTCCTTTCCAAAACAGGGCAATATTGATTGTCTAATCCTTGATATTAATCTCAGATTGTATTTTGCCTGTGAAATCATTGAACACTATAACTAGAACGGCTGTTTTTACTGCAACCAGTTATTGGTTAAATCAGAGAACTCTATAATCATGTCTATGGTGATTTATTCGCTTGATATGTTGGTTGCCATGTTCTGTAATTGGATTATCATGTTACTTGGTGCTTTGCAGTTTATTTTTGTAGAGTACATGATAAATAATCTATTCCATGAAATTGTTTTGTGTGTGCTAATTTCTGGGTATTTGGTCATCTTATTATGCTTATACCGTAATATTTCCAACACCTGTTTCTTAAAACTGATGGCGATTAGAATGTGCTGTGTTCAAAATTTACCGCAGACACTGTCGCTTGGTACGGCTGAGATGCAAAGTAGGTATAGGTGCTACCACTGTCAAATACCACCTCCATTGGCTTTACGCCTAAGGAACGTCTATCGAAGTACAGCGTTCCTGAGCAAGGTGAGTAGTAATTCCTAGGAAAAATTGTGTACTATGTGAAACAAAATGGAAAGAAGCCAAATCTTCATTATCACAAACAAGCCACATGGACAGCAAATGTTTAATCATTGAATTTCCATCCTTCATTCAATTAGCTCACATAGAAACACAACAAGTTAATCTTTCTTCAAGGAAATTATCATTCTTTTCACCTTGAGTATCTGGCTACTCAGAAATAGATTAATTTTCCATGATGAGCGGCCAAGGATAGAGGATTACAATAGAGTATTGAAATAAGAGTTTGCTTTGTTTATCCGTAGAGCAAAGAAGTATTTTGTTCGCATTCAGGCACGGCTAGATAATTTGTATTATTTCTGGCTTATTTTTCTATTTTTAATAAATCTGTAAAATTTTGTGCATATTTTTTGAAATTCAACTGCAGCAAGTCCTTAACCTGAATAATATAATGCAAGAGCAATGGAAACTCCATGGATAACAATGCTTACCCAGACGTGCTCTTCGCCATGGGGACCCAAGTAACACGTGAAGTTGGAACGATATCATCCCCAAAGAAGAGGAATGCCCCTCCGTTCGAGCTGAGGCAATGGCCAAGGACATTTTTGGTGACCCCTTGCTGCTTGAGCTGTGAAATTAGACTAATTGATCCCCTCCCAAGCGCAAGCAAGACATCTGTCGCCGCTGACACGGCGCCATTTTTTCCCATTTGCTGATCATAACCACAGCTGCACAATCAAAACTAACTATCAGCAAATAAATCCAGTGCACTAATTAGGCAGTGTTTCATTAAGTGGTGTACCCAAAGGCAAGGCTCGGACGGACACTAGATGAATTCCTCAGCAGTAGTGAGAAGTTATCGGTGACAAGCACGCCGAGAGATGAAGCATTGTCTTTATATTTGATCAGGTAGTCACATTGCTGTGCCGAGGTGCACTTCTTAGGTGGGCTCTGTTGATTGTGCAGTGCAGTGCAGAGTGAGTTTGCACATGGCACAAGTCTGTTCTTTGTTGGCCGGTAGAGCGGGTGAGGCACCTGCATTAGCCATCATGAAGTCAACATGAAGCTCCAAAATTTAGGGTCTTAAGACTAAATATCTCAAGATTATGCATTTCATACCAAATCTATGACTAGAATTAAGCATCGAGTTTTCACTACCGAGCACTGGATCAAGATTCATGCCACAAAAAACCTAGAGCTAAATGAATGACATTTTTTGGGACATAAAGATTCTCATTTACCAATAGCTTCAGAATTAGAGCCATAACAAATTTAGGACCAAGACTACGAAAAGATAGCGGCTTAGATTTATGACATGGATGCCATTGAACATTTTTCAGCTAAACAGAATGCCTGACCCCAGCAACCAAGACGAAAAATTTGCTGCAATTCTGAGGATATAATACAACATCGAGTTTTACCTTGTTTCCGCTCTGGCATGGTGTGTCGCACTGCAGCCAGGTGAGGTCACTGCCGGTGTCGATGTCCAGGAAGTACGGCTTCGCTGGGTCCCCAATGTTCATGGTAACATAGAAGTGGCTGCAGAGGTTGAAGCAGCAAAGATGTTAATTCGTGCACAAGAGGATCATGTAATAATCTTAAATTGCATATGCTAACAACAAAATTAGACACTATAACAAGTCTATAGCACATTATATAGACGCGGTACACCGAACGTAGTAATGTCATCACATATACATAGTTCATTGACATGTTTGAGCAAAATAATAGCCACAATCCTAAATGATACATGTTTGAAGCACAAAACAACAACAAATGTGTGCCAAATAAACAATCCCATTACAAAATATGACCGATCAAACTTTAATGCAAGCACATACACCAATTTTGAATGCCACACGTCTTGCTCTTCCTTGGAGGCTTGCAACACTACAAATATTTACATTTGAATAGTTCAAATTCACCAATAAACTAAATGACAATGCAATGTTAACATATGAAATGGTTTAGGACTAGATATCCAACTTACATTTTTTCAAGATCATTCATCATACAGGCTCTTGACGGGCTTCCTCTTTCTACTCGATCTTGGACGAAGAGGGGTTGGTTCCTTAAGCCTACCACCTACAGTGTCAAATATAAGTCTGTAACTCTGTATGCACACATGCTATATGATAGGAAAAATCGCAATTTCTTAAAGAACATGTCGGACTTGATTTAAACTCACCGTCATCTTCATCTGCATTGTTGTCCCCTAATTCAGCATAATCTGGGCTTCCTTGTGGAGTATTTGATTCATCCTCTTCCTCCGAAGGCCAATCTTTATCCAAAGAGCCAACATTCATTTTCATATTTTTACCACCCATTCTCCGAATGGCATACTCTCTCTTAAGAGAAGCAATTTCCCGTCTCTCTACTCCTAACTCCTCAAGTAACAATGTGCTAGGTGTGGAGGACTCGGGATCTGAATCATAATCATCGAGAGTAGGAACAGACTTACTCATAGAGTTGCCGAACCAATCCATAATTGGATTGTCTTTGTGTTCATCAAAGAGAGCAATATCCATCATGATGCTACATGGATCATGCTCCATTTCTTGAGATGCTTGAAAATCGGCTTCAAATTGTTGGATCATCAACTTCAAATTGTAATGTACTTTCACCAACTTGTATAGCTTGGGATAGCCTAACCGATTTCTCAATTTCGTGTGAACTAGAGCAAATGTACTCCAATTTCTCTCACACCCACTTGAAGGCATACATTGTGAAACAATGCGCGTTGCAAGCTTTTGTAGTTCCTTGTATTGTCCTCCGTATGAAGCCCACCAATCAGCTGCAATAATTTTATAGTTTTAGTTTTAAAAGTTGTCAAACTTGTAATGGCATCACATAAATTACAGTACCTGGGATGACACGACCACTATTTGCCGCCCTTTCTTTGCTGAAGTGTGAAAATTGATCAATCGCAATAGCTGACTTTGAAGGTGAACTTGCAATCTTCCTAAGTGCCATTGTAACAACAAACTTGGCGCTTGGTTTTTGTGCAATTTTAGACCAATATGGTGCTTCAGGATCAAGTGCAGCACTAGAAATTAGAAAATTTCAATGATATTAGGACTTATTACCATGCACGAATAAGAAATGAAGGAATATTAATTTATACCTGCCAGCATGAGAGTGTCATTGAGAAGTCAACGAAGCCTGTTGTCAATTACTTTTATTATTCTCTCTAGGAGGTCTTGGTTGTCTCTTTGGTTAGAGCGTATCTCATCTATTGCCCGTAACATCCTTGGCAAAAACCTGATATAGTCCCATTCTTTTGTTGATCAGCATATCGAAGCACAATGTAGATTGGTGTTACAGCTTTCAACACCAACCCCATCTTCTCTCACCATGTCCTCTTTGTCAAGCAATCATATGTGAAACTATGATCTTCTTCAGTACTCCAATCACTAGAGGCCCACTCATTAGATACCATCCATGCCTTGAATCTGTCTTGCTTGTCCCAAAAACTTTGCAAAAATAAGAAGACTGTGCCAAATCTACTGGCATTCCATCGAATCAACTCACCACCAATCTTCTCTTTCATTTTAACATGGAGCCTGAAAAGAAAGGACAACGTAATTACACAGAGCATAAAAAAAGATATATTAAGCACAAATTTCTCAATTGTAGACATGTTACCTATTATGTTTATAAAGGAATTTGTAGATTTGCTTTGCATTGCTCACTACCTCCACAACCTCATCAATCGCTGGAGGTGACGGTGAGGTGGTCGGCGATGTGACGTCGGTGGGTAGCAAATAAATCTCATCATGATTAACCAAGCGATTAATTTCATATGAAAGGTTTGTGGCGAAATCAAAGTACATCGAAATGAATAGTCAATTTTATTGCTAGACTTTATTTTATAGTACTGTTTTGAGTGACAAAGGACTCATGCATGTATTTTCAGACATAAAGGTTAAAGCATTTCCATTAGCTGAAAAAAGTATAAAAGAACATAGTGATAAAGATTGCCAATTTTGTTTCCTATTTAGGTTCCTTGAGGTATATCGATCATTGTCTTCTCTCCCCCATAGCCAGCGTTGCCACAAAATCCAACAAAATTATTATGATCTGTGTGTTCTTGTGCCAAAAAGGAGTACGTAGTGCTATGATCCACCTGCATGTTGCTTTCAATGATCACCTATTCACCTAAAAACAAATAAAAAATAAGGATGAGTCCATGACTCGATAAGTATACATTAAACAAGTAAAATAACTCAACACTGCCGAAGAAACATAATTTTAAAACACAAATGTTAGACTATCTACCATCTGCCTCAGTAACTTCCATTGTTTATAATGAATGCGGTGCAATATGTGTTTGCCTTCGTGAGATCATACCAATAAAACTAAAGTGCCACCACCAGTTAGTGCACACTCTTGCCCGTCCTGTCCAGGCAGGACCAATTACTTCACTCCCGTGAAGCACCTCCCAAAGTAAAACTTTTCCCTTACAGATACGTGGGATACCTACCCGAGATATTTCCTATCATATGCAATGTGATAATGTCATAATGCAATAATATCTCCAACAATATAAATTATGAATATTGAATTTACATGGCATCCATTATGCGGGCATCACAAGCAAATACCATTTACCTCCTGTCAAACACTTGATGAGCATATACTTGCCTTTCTAACCATGGGAGCTAGTACGATGTGTGGTTGATGCCGAATTCACACCACCACCTACAAGAAAAATGATGAAATTCAATACAATACCCCAAAAATCAAGACAACAAATAAAGCATATTGCAAAAAAAGTGCATCCTTACTTTCTCCCAGAATAATCCACCCCTTTAATACTACCAAAAATCTCGAAAACCAACATATCATAATCTCGACAAAGTACTAAAACTATCGTAACTCCTATACCACTTGTTCATTTTCCACGTTCTTGTACTCAAAACGAAGATACAGATGATACACAACTTTTGTACTAGCTCCGTTTTTTGTTTGATGCCTTTGACTTTTCAACACGCCTTTGACCATTCGTCTTATTCAAATTATTTTTATAAATATCAATTATTTTGTTGCGATTTGTTTTATCAATAGACGTACTTTAAATATGTCTTTTTTTTATATCTTTGCACTAAATTTTTTAAAAAGACGAATGGTCAAAGACATGCCAAAAAGTCAAAGGCGTCAATAAAAAAACGGAGGGAGTAATAACAACGAGTACCAAATCACAACTGAACTAGATCAAAACCCCCTACGAAACTGCTGCAACCCAAAATCCACCATATCCTCAATTCCCACCCATGACCACCACCAATCCACTAAACGAGCAACTAATCAAGGACATATCACAGAAGAATATTGAATTTTGTGATTAAAACCATAATTGCAAGGAACCAGGGTACTAATACGTAGAATTGATGGTGCTAATTACCTCTAATTAGACGGCTAAAATGTTACTGGCGAAAGCAAACGATATACATATGAAGAATTAGAGACAACATATCAGAGACGCACACGTTTGATAACGAAGTTCAGCACCTGTCTAATCTGGGGAGTAATGATTTTGGACGCTCCTCCCCCAATCAAATCTGACGCAGGGGACGTCCTTCGCGCGAAGGGCCGAGCAGAGTCCAAGGCGCACACGACAGTACGCGTGTCTCTTGCCTGCCATATGATCCAATGAAGCTCCGTGCACGCGCTCGGCATCGCCCGGCTCCGCGATCAACTCCTGCTCCTCGGCTCCATGTTTATTTGGCTAGGCTGGTTGCTAGGCTCAGATCGGCAAAACTGATCCTTAGCGTGAGATCAGGAACGGGGAAAATCTTTCCAAAGCACCCCCGATCTAGAAAACCCAACGATATCCATCACTTCGCTGTTTTCTCCGATCAATCTTGATCATGAAGAAGCAAACATCCTCGTGGTTTCAGATGTTTCATATTGTAATTTGCAGGTCATCTATGTGCTTCTCAATCTGTTTGTTCTAGATCATACATGTGCTTCTCAATTTTCAGAGAGGATGAATTTTTCAGACTGAAATTATAAAGCGTGTGATCAAATTGCAAAAGTCTTGGCACTCAAATTATAAAGCTTAAACTTCAGTCTTGCCACTGAAACTCAACTTGAAGTCTTGCCACTGAAATTATAAAGCTTAAACTTCAGATTGCGAAAGTCTTGCCACTGTATAATTATAAAGCTTCTGTTCATATTTTAAATTTTTGAATAGAAGTGCAAAAGCTGAAACTACTCTAACTGCTCATATAAGCTTGTCTTGATTCATAGAAGATGAACAATGTAATAGCTGAACACAATAACAACCATCCATTTTTAAAGTACAAATAAAATTCTGGAATTGAAATAATATGTTGATCCAAAAAAACTAAAACAATAAACACAAGACAATCTCAGGTTTTGTAAGTTGTGTCAAACCAAACAGCATCACCAAAATACTCATAGTCCAACAATGATCTGCCATCAACTCAAAATACGTTGGTGAATCTTCATCATCAACTTGCATGGCATAAAAGAAGGATGGATCTTTTTTTTGGCGCTATTGAAGATATTGCATTAGTGCTCCGGCATCCCCTATTGCAATATCTTGCTCCTGCTTTGAACAAGTAAAACATTTCACTGTACAAATATTTGCACCATTCTTCCGATCTTCATTCTTCCCGACACTAAAACCAAAATGAAACGCATAATTGTTGTAGAATTTGTAAGTATCTTCTACGGTGGCAAATTCTATTCCAATTATCGGTGTTGCTTTATTTTTTGTATGACCATCTGTGTGGATGGAACTTCCATCTCCAAAATCATCTAAAGATAATACATTAATTAAATATTAATCCCAATTTTTCCAACGGATCAAACTTTAGATTGATGATAAATTAGGGATACAGGAATTCCTAGGAACGGGATCCCGTTCCCAGACGGGATAGCCCCCCGGGCGACACGTGTCCACTGCCCTCCCCTTCGCCCGCTCGCTTCGCAGCTCGCCTTCGCCTGCCAGCCTCCCTCCTTCACCACAAGGCTTATGCAGAGGAGGAGGAGGACCTACCTCGCCGCCGTAGACCTCGCCGTCACCGCCGTCGCCCTCGCGGTCGACATGCACCCCCCGCCTGGCTACAGTGTTCCTGATGGTCACGTCTGTCGCCTTCGCCGCTCTCTCTACGGCCTGAAGTAGGCCCCTCGTGCTTGGTTTGAGCGCTTTGCCTCGGTTGTCACTGCTGCTAGTTTTGTTCCGAGTCCGCATGACCCTGCTCTCTTTGTTCACACCTCTCCTCGGGGTCGCACTCTTCTCCTCCTCTACGTGGATGATATGCTCATCACTGGAGATGATCCTGAGTACATTGCTTTTGTCAAAGCCCGTCTCAGTGAGCAGTTTCAGATGTCTGATTTGGGACCTCTTCGGTACTTTCTGGGGATTGAGGTTGACTCCACACCGAGGGCTTTTACCTTTCTCAACAAGAAGTACATTCAGAGCTCCTTGCTCGTGCTTGCCTCGATGGCGACCGTGACTGCCGACACCCGATGGAGCTTCACCTTCACCGACCCATCGACGGGTTCCCTTCATGACCCCATTCGCTACCGTCACCTAGTTGGGAGCCTTGTCTACCTTGGCATCACTCGCCCGGATGTCTCCTACGCTGTGCACATCCTTAGCCAGTTCATGGCTGCTCCCACTAGTGTGCACTACGGTCACCTCCTTCGTGTCCTTCACTGCCTTCGAGGCACTGCTGATCGTCGCTTGTTCTTCTCGAGCTCCAGTCCTCTTCAGCTTCAGGCGTACTCGAACGCTACCTGGGCTAGCGATCCTGTGGAGCGCAAGTCAGTCTCAGCATACTGTGTCTTCCTTGGTTCTTCTCTGATCTCCTGGAAGACCAAGCGCCATCATTGCTTTCGCTCCAAGATCGAGGTCGAGCTTCGTGCTTTGGCCTCTGTGACAGCTGAGGTCACGTGGCTTCGGTGGCTTCTCGCCGACCTGGGAGTGCCTGTCTCTACTCCGACTACAGTCTTCTCCGACAGCACTGGCGCTATCAGCATTGCTCGTGATCCGGTGAAACATGAGCTCACCAAGCACATCGGAGTTGATGCAAACTATGTTCGGTCCCAGGTGCAGGTACAGGTGGTTGCTCTGCAATATGTGCCTTCCAATATTCAGCTTGCCGACTTCTTCACGAAGGCACAGATGAGAGTGCAGCATGATGTACATCTCTCCAAACTCAGTGTTGTAGACCCACCATGAGTTTGAGGGGGGTGTTAAAAAGAACATGTATAGGGACTCTTGTGCATATTTTCCCTCTCTTGTACATGTATATAACTAGCCCATTTGGGCCCAAGCAATACAAGCTGCACATTCTCTATACTTTGTAACAAACATGACCTCTTTTTTCCATATATTATAATTATTTGTGCAATATAATATTTTTATCCATCTTTTACCATACTGTAGCGGCTCTTCAAAGTGTAGAAGTCTACATGCCGATTTCATTGAAGCAACACCTTTTGCAAAATGTCATCTAGCGGGACAAAGAAAAGACACTGTGAACCTTTTTTTTAGATTAACTGGGCCTTAGCCCTTGAGTTTGATTTTATTGGTTCAATTATTACTGAGCACAAGCCCTGTACAGTGGAGTCCTTGGCTGAGATCTGATATACGAGGTTTTCATTGGACCTGCGTGTTATGGTCTTCGACAAATTTCAGGTGGTCAATTGTTGTTTGTTCTATTTAACATGTTTCTTTGTGTTGATTTCAGGTGGTCAATTGTTCTTTACAGAGTATTCGATTACTGCTGTATCCGATTGCCGTTGTAAAATGTTGTATACAGTGGTCAACACATATTTCTGTGTTGATTTCAGGTGGTCAATTGTTTTTTTAACAAATTACAGGTGGTCAATTATTCTTTGTGGTTAATTATTGTTGTTTCTAACTTTCTATTTAACATATTTCAGGTAATCGGATACAACATGTTACAAATTGACGCTGATCTATTTAATATATTTCAAGTAATCGGATATCACCTGAAATCAACACCAAGAAATATCCAATTAAAGTGTTAAATACAGCATTTTACGGTGTATCCGATTACCGCTGTATAAAGCTAAATGCGTCGAGAAATTGCGTTGAAAATACTGTAAAATGTTATAATTTGTAATATTACAATGCATTGATCTTTATCGGCGGTAATCGGATAGAATGGTGCATACATGGAAAATGATGTGTATATCTCACCTGTATTTCATACAATTCACTAGAACATTGACTAATACTCTGGTCGATATGACCCCTACATATGGACCTGTAATTGTGGACATTATTTCACCTTAAGAATTTTTATGGTGGTGTATTTTTCATGATGTAAACAATACTAGCCATTATGCATCACATTTTTTTATTTTTTTGTAAAAAAAAATGAAGCTCGTTTGACCATCAGAGGAGGTACACAGTGCCAGCCGTCGAAACAGGCACCTTTCTTGAGGGTAGTCAACTACAGCCCTCGAGACATCTTCTCGCCCACGTGTCGCACCAGCCGGGGTCCACCTATCGGCAGCTGACCTGAAGCCATCGATACAGGTAATCTCAATGGCCAGGCCGTTGCGACAGGTCGTCTCTCGACCTTGCTTGCCTGAGGTCCGAATCTCGACGACCAGCCGTCGAGATTGAACTTTCTCGATGGTTTCGGGGTTGTCACCGTCAAGATTTGGCGTGATCTGCATGGTGAAAAATCATTTTTGTTCTTGTAGAACATATCTTTCTTTTGTATGGAGTGGATCGATCACTATAAATATGATGTCTTTATCCGATTTTTGGCATGTTGCAATTGTTCTTTTCAAATGTTCCAAGATCATGTTTCATAATTTTTCATCACTTTAACATTATATTTTAATAGGCATAATCAAATGTTCGAGCAACACGTTGTATTTTTTCACTAGTACCATGCCTATGTTTTAAACAAAGCAAGCGTTCGAGTCGTAATTGCTATCTACTATTGTTATTTTTTAAAGAAGTGAAATTTTAATGTACAACAGTACGCTCAAAGCTACAGGTCAGCACAACGGATAATACCTAGTGTTTGATCTGAAAAGTGTGCTTGTTTATAGGTAGAGTCAGAAATCAGCATTATTTTAATTTTCTTAAGTTTCAAAGTTAAGATCAAAGAAGCCTAACTCGCAATGCTTCCTGCCTGATCCAGTGCAGTATTTAGTTCTGAATCCAGTGTAAAGCACAAGTGTCACATTTGCAATCAAAATTATAGAGCATTAGCTAAATCTGTGATAGAACAATTTGAGCCAGACATATAAAATATGGGCTCCATCTCATTATGAACAGGAGGAGCATAAAAGTTAGTGATTTCTCATCTGCCAATATTCATATTCATCCTTCTCTCGTTTCATCCCCAATTTACTCAGGCATCGGAATATCATGTAGCCTTTATTTGGATGGCAACACGTTGCTATTCTTCAGTTAAAGCAATTCTAAAGATTCTGGGGATGTCAGGTCAGCAGTAACTATCTTCAACTCCATCAATAGCACACAATGTCCAAATGGATGGGCTAGTGGCTTGAATAAGCGAAATAATCATGGAAAGGAGGATAAAATAGACTTGGCACTCCTACTGCATGATCCACGAACCCATCCGAGCTGCCCTCGCTCATTGTCATATATCACCATCTGATCCTGCATTGTAATGTCTACAACACAAAAATTGAATGCAGTTATTAAACAAATGCATGGTATCCTAATTTCAGAAAATGGGTATACTGCATTGCAGAACATTGTACCTCCAATTATGTTGAAAGTCATTTTAGCTGATCCCTCGAGGATGCCCAAGCATGCATTCCCATTTTTCTGTCACAACCATGAGCAGACAAACATTTGAGCCATCATTTACAGAAAAAGAAAGTTGTCCACTGCAGGTACTAAGCTGAGTTATCAAATAATTACAGTGACAATGAGGTAGTTTTCAGGAGGAATCTCCAAGACGGCATTCTTGGCAAAGCTCAAGAACAGAGACTTGAATTCCTTCTTCACGTCAGACATGGATTTAAACGCCTTCTGCCCTTTCCAGCACAGAGGAAGACTGGGGTCTGAGACCTGTTTAAGTGACTTGCTGAGGCCTGCTTTGAGCTACAAGATACACATCCCGTTAGTTCCTATTTCTTAAAACTGATGACGATTAGAATGTGCTGTGTTCAAAATTTACCGCAGACACTGTCGCTTGGTACGGCTGAGATGCAAAGTAGGTATAGGTGCTACCACTGTCAAATACCACCTCCATTGGCTTTACGCCTAAGGAACGTCTATCGAAGTACAGCGTTCCTGAGCCAGGTGAGTAGTAATTCCTGGGAAAAATTGTATACTATGTGAAACAAAATGGAAAGAAGCCAAATCTTCATTATCACAAACAAGCCACATGGACAGCAAATGTTTAATCATTGAATTTCCATCCTCCATTAGATTAGCTCACACAGAAACACAATAAGTTAATCTTTCTTCATGGAAATTATCATTCTTTTCACCTTGAGTATCTGGCTACTCAGAAATAGATTAATTTTCCATGATGAGCAGCCAAGGATAGAGGATTACAACAGAGTATTGAAATAAGAGTTTGCTTTGTTTATCTGTAGAGCAAAGAAGTATTTTGTTCGCATTCAGGCATGGCTAGATAATTTGTATTATTTCTGACTTATTTTTCTATCTTTTTAATAAATCTGTAACATTCTGTGCATATTTTTTGAAATTCAACTGCAGTAATTCCCTAACCTGCTTTATAATTTCAAAATAATATAATGCAAGAGCAATGGAAACTCCATGGATAACAATGCTTACCCAGATGTGCTCTTCGCCATGGGGGCCCAAGTAACACGTGAAGTGGGAATGATATCATCCCCAAAGAAGAGGAATCCCCCTCCGTTCGAGCTGAGGCAATGGCCAAGGACATTTTTGGTGACCCCTTGCTGCTTGAGCTGTGAAATTAGACTAATTGATCCCCTCCCAAGCGCAAGCAAGCCATCTGTCGCCGCTGACACGGCGCCATTTTTTCCCACTTGCTGATCATAACCACAGCTGCACAATCAAAACTAACTATCAGCAAATAAATCTAGTGCACTAATTAGGCAGTGTTTCATTATGTGGTGTACCCAAAGGCAAGGCTCGGGCGGACACTAGATGAATTCTTCAGGAGTAGTGAGAAGTTATCGGTGACAAGCACGCCGAGAGATGAAGCATTGTCTTTATATTTGATCAGGTAGTCACATTGCTGTGCCGAGGTGCACTTCTTAGGTGGGCTCTGTTGATTGTGCAGTGCAGTGCAGAGTGAGTTTGCACATGGCACAAGTCTGTTCTTTGTTGGCCGGTAGAGCGGGTGAGGCACCTGCATTAGCCATCATGAAGTCAACATGAAGCTCCAAAATTAAGGGTCTTAAGACTAAATATCTCAAGATTATGCATTTCATACCAAATCTATGACTAGAACTAAGCATCGAGTTTTCACTACCGAGCAATGGATCAAAATTCATGCCACAAAAAACCTAGAGCTAAATGAATGACATTTTTTGGGACATAAAGATTCTTATTTACCAATAGCTTCAGAATTAGAGCTATAACAAATTTAGAATCAAGACTACGAAAAGATAGCGGCTTAGATTTATGACATGGATGCCATTGAACATTTTTAGCTAAATAGAATGCCTGACCTCAGCAACCAATACGAATAATTTGCTGCAATTCTAAGGATATAATACAACATCGAGTTTTACCTTGTTGCAGCTCTGGCATGGTGCGTCGCACTGCATCCAGGTGAGGTCACTGCCGGTGTCGATGTCCAGGAAATACGGCTTCGCTGGGTCCCCAATATTCATGGTAACATAGAAGTGGCTGCAGAGGTTGAAGCAGCAAAGATGTTAATTCGTGCACAAGAGGATCAACCTTGGTTACAGAGAAAATGCAGAAAAAATAAAAAAAGGTACAATTTGCGCAGCAATCGCGATGCACCGAGATCAACCAAAGCTCACATACTCATGCAGCAAACTGAAGCTGGATTCAGAAAAGGTTCATGCAACGTTTCTTGCAAAGTTTGTGCTGCGCATAGAAAAAAATCACTTTTTCCCCCCTCGAACACAACAGCAGCAATTTCTAACAATCTCTTGCAACGAAATTCTGTCTCGAATAAAGTGTTATGGTCCGAGAAGTTCAAGCATTGAGCAAATTAAACTTGAGAGAACCTGAACGCCAAAAATGAGCACACACGCACCCAGAGTCCAGAGCGATACACAAAAACAATTCATCGCATACTTCGCGCAAAGTCAAAAATTGAAACATCGAAGCCTTTCCATCGACCTGGTCAGAATAAGACCAAATGACCAATGCTCACAGAGCCACGGAGACGACGACCTGCATTCGCGAGAAACCAACCAAACAATCGAACAAACTCCCCGAAATCAATCATCCCACCCCAAAAAAAAAAAAGAAATCTTCGCACCCAAACACATCAAGAACCCAAACAAACATGGAAGAAACCAAGCAGCTTCCGAATCCAATCCAGCTCGATCAGGGAGGCGCGCGCGCGTGCGTACCCGGTAGGGTAGACGTCGCCCAGGAGCTGGAGCACGGCGGTGGAGGACGGCGACGGCGGCGTCCTCGCCGGCGTGGCGGCGCGGGCGGGCGCGGGCGCGTGCGGGAGCAGGAGGCAGAGGGAGAGCAGGTGCAGGAGCACGAAGCCCGGGGCCCACCTGGCGGCGGCCATGGCGGCGGATCACTGGGCGAGCAGCGTGAATCAGCAGCTGCGACTGCGAGCTGTTCCTCTCGCTGCGCGGCGAGAGGCCGGAGGAGTTGGGGGAAGAAACCGCGGCGAATGCGAGGTGGTATTTATAGGAAGAGGAGACACGCTTCCGTGGAAGCTTCTGAGCAGTTTTCTCTTCTTTTTTTTTTTCTTTCTTTTTTTCTATATTTTTATTTGAAGGTTTCTTTATTGGATTCTTTGATTAATCTCCGAGTTGGATTTCTGTGGAGTAACTGGAGCTCTTTCTTTGGATTGGTTTAACAGTAACAAGCATGGTATCTTTGAGGAGTAGTAGTAGCCTCTCTTTAATTCTCCCTTTCCCACCTCTGAAAACTCCTGTGTATGAGAATACAGTAATAAGGAAGCGATTTAGTAGTAGAGGAAAATTTTCATCTTTAAAAGTTCTGAAATAATAATAAAAAAGTAGTTGTATGAGTCATGAGTGTGGGATGGAGCAAGCCCAAGAATCGATAAACTCATCTCTTGGATTCTTGATTTGACCTTGTGGGGCTGTGTCAAATGAATCAATTTTTTATGGCATAATAGAATTTGAAGGTATGCACTGAAAAGTATACAGCGTAGGGAAGCCAAATCTTGCCACAAGCAAAGGAGCGGAGTCGAGGAATTATGCTCGAAAAAATGTATGAAAATACAAATTGTTTATCTCTTGAAGTTAAAGGCTTAGTTTTTTATAGAGAAAATTGCACCATTATTCTCTAAACTTGTACCGCTTGTGCACATAAATCCGTAATTATCGAAACTGCTTATTTAGGTATTCTAACTTAAAACCATTGTAATCAGTTCCATAAACTAATTTTTTAGGCTGTTTTAGGGACGTGAACTGCGCCTACGTTGTATTTTTCTTTTTTTCCTTACTTTTATGTGGGACCTACTTGTCATCTCTCCCCTCTCTCACCTCTCTACCTCTCCTCGCATGCATGTACGCGAGATCTCCCACATTAAAAGTAAAAAAGAAAAAGAAAAATACCACGTAACCGCTGACATGGCAGTGTACATCATCAAAACAGTCTAAAAAACCAGCCTATGTACCTTATTACAACGGTTTCATAGGTTTGGATACCTAAATAAGTGGTTTCAATACTTATAGATTTATGTGCACAGGCGTGACAAGTTTGAAAACTAATGGTGTAAATTTCTCCTTTTTTATACTATCATAGTAGTATTTATACTACAATGTATGTGTTTTGTGTGGCAGGCTCCCTGAATAAACGGTCAGATCTAAGTATACCACTACTCTAGTGTATTTATCGATGTGTACCATAAAATACTCTTACGCTAACCACATCGATCACGATTCTACGAAGGATGCCCTTTTATTTGTAGAAAAGCATTTATGATGATATCTCTATTACTTTTGCTAAACAACTTATCATCAATTTATCAATTCAACCGAGTGATCCATAAAAGCCAAACAATTGATGATCTTTTTTAAAAAATAGATCATGATGTTATATCTTTGAAGTAGCCAACCACACTCTAGGTCTATTCGATATTACATTAAAATTAGGGCATGTCCAATGCTTGCTCTAAAATCTGGCCCTATCGCTAATTTTTACTATTCACATATCTAAATTCACTATTCATAGTTTCAATATTTAGGATTAGACCAGCATTGGACATGCCCTTAATACTCCCATCACCCATTCCCATTACCTTTACCAATGACAACCTCAAACGGCCAATCCATGCACCTCAAGAATCCATTCTTACCGAAACTAGCTCTACCTTATCTTGGAGAATATCCTTTGAAAATGTTCTATAACCATTGCATATGCCACAAAAAATGATCTCGATGTTCTAAAACAATCAGAAAAAAAATTACGAGACAGAAATAGAGAATCATGTTTCATGCCACACATGACGTATGATGACATGTCCAAGGGTTGGTGAGCTAGCTAGAATACTATATGGCTCACTCACTTCAGCAGCCCTCGACTTTTGACACGTTAAATTAATCCCAACTTGATGATCCCGTGTGGATTTGTTTGAAGAAAAAATCCTTGTATTTTCTTCCCTGAAGACTAAAGACTGAAGACTTTGAGCTGACAGTACGTGAGCCGACAGCGTGTGATGCCTCTGAATCAATCCTAAGGAAATGGGAAAATGCGCGTTAAGCAATGGAAGGTTGCAAGATAACGGTGGATTAGCGGTCAGCCTGATCATTGTTCATCTGACTTCTCTGAATAGAGAAGTGAGGCATGAATGGGCGATGTTGCGGAACCACATCCATGGACCCATGGCACCCAACTGTCCGGGTGGATCTCATATTGGACCTAGTGGACGAATGTTCTTCATATGTAATATTACATTTTATTGGTTTTTATAATTAATAAATTGCAAGAAGTTAGTTTTTTAACACTATCAATTTTAAAAAAGGCATTTTTAAAAAACTGAAAGGAGTTAATATTGTTGGGTAAAATGGACGTATCAACTATAGATATTTTAAAATGTATGATGGCACATCTCATACATTAAACTTTTTGAAACATAAATTTGTTGATATAGTCAAGTTTGAACTCAAGTTGAACTATAAACTTGAAGTCTGGTAGCATAAATGTAAACTTTCAACTTTGAACTCAAGTTTTAAGGGAATAAGAGAGAATTTTTCTATGAAGAGTAAAGTTCGTCTTCCCTTTTACCTCTTCAACTATAAAATGTCAAAAAATAATTTCAACTTGAAGTCTTTTAAGTTTTATCATTATGTATACGCCTAGCTCTTCTTAGTTTTTCATGTTCATCTAGTGTACAATCTAAAACAAGGATTATTCGACATGGCGAAGATTTTGTTTGGGAATTTGAAGTTTTGAGCAGAAATTTGGTCAGGATTTTGGTAGCCCTAGCGAAATCTCTTTTTATATGCCACTGATTACAAAAGTTGAAACACAAACTTTTCCCCCAAAAAATTGTAGGGACTTCTCAGGATTTCAAATTTTAACCATGAACTGGATTTGGCGTCGAAACAAAATTGTGAACCATGCTGGTGACAACCAACTTATCAGGTGCATTGCATCATGCTTTTTTAGAGTGCAGTCAATGTGACTTTCGTTTGAGCAGCCAAGTCAACATAAGAAAAAAACCGAGAGAAAAAAAATCGACGGTGCAGTGTATGGAGTGTTGTTGCCTTCAACTTCCACCTTGAAAACAAAGTTTGTTGGAAGAAACAACAAAAAGAAAAGGAGAGAAGTGTGTTATGAATTGTAGCTTCTGTTTTTTTATCTTCCTTTTCTTTTCATTTATCATTTTGTCAGATTTTTGTTTGTCTCGACTCTTATACTGTCAAGGGTAAAATAAGGCTTGCTTATCTCTTATACTTTGCTTGCTTATCGCTTATACTTTCTAATTCGATGGAAAGAAGAATGGCGGTGGCTTGTGTTAGGAGGTAAAGAAACCATTAGCCGATTTATTCCCAGCGTTTTGCCACCCTTTTGTGTGATCCTACACTTTGCTATCAGCCCAAGTTCAACATACATGCACAACCAATAAGAAAAGAAGCCCTCTTCCAATAAAAAAAAGAACACAGAAGAAAACGAAGGAGAAGAAGAAAAGAAGCCCCTGTCCATCTGACCAAAGGTTGGTGCTGCAAATTGCAAATCTTTTGTTTACTTTATGGGGGCCTTGATTCCCATTAACTCCTCGTGTGCAGGATGTTGTTAAAGGTCCAGGTACTGACCACCATTCTGCTCCCTTGGAACTCTTCAACCATAGGAATTGGTACATCTTAAACTGTTCATGACAGTGTAATTGACATGTGATGACGATTAGTCTACTACGTGATGTAGGTCTATCAATGAAAGCAAACTCCTTTTGGTGAAGCAACCAAACTTTTGAGCGACTAATGATTTTTTCAGATTTTTTAGATCCAGGTACCAAAAGATACCATTCAAATCGAACAGTTGATCTACGAGGATAGGAATGAAAAAGTTATTGTTTTCTCCTCTCTTCTCTTCCTCTCACCATCTCACATTAAGCAAGGTCACGAGGACTATGGTAGTGGTCCGACCAACGACGTCAGTGGCGGTGGTCTAGTCGGCATCGGCAACCACATGCTTAGGGGTGGACTCGAGTCAATCCTAAGCAAGCTCAAACTGTCAAAGTTTGAGCTTGGTTAGACTCAAGCTTGACTTAGGGTCGGTTTGAATCTGCATCAAGCTTAGGGTTAGGCTTCTGATCAAGCTCAATGAAAGCTTGGTTAGGTTTGAGCTCGACCCAGTTAAGCTCAAATGAAGGGGGTTAATATTGTCTTAAGGGAGAAGATAAGGTTAATGGGCTCGGTTGGATTCAATTTCATGTTTGAGCTCAGCTCAAATAGGTTGAAATAGTGGGTTTAGATAAAGAAACAGTTGGTGCAATGATGTTTGTTCAAGATCGGATAGACTCGCCAAGGGATCGGGATCAAGCTCAATCTCAGCTTAAATTAGATTCGAGCTCAAGGCTAGGCTTGAACAATTGGTTTAGCTCATCAAGCCCATGTTTTTGGTCTAGCCCTAGGCGTGCTAGATCTAGAGACCACGACATGCACAAGTGTCGATGACGGTGGCAACGTGCGAGGGGGGCAATGGCACACACATGTGATGGTAGTGACAGTGGCATAGACAGATCTAGAGTCTGCACATGTGAGACGGTCGGTGGTGCACAGGTAGGCGAGAGGGTAGTAGTGGCGACAGAAGTAGGTCTACGGTTGGCACACAAGGGATGATGGCAATGGCGGCATGTGCCATGGTCTACAACGGCGACAACACGTAGGTCTAGGCTCATGCTGAGCAATGCGGGTGTCATGACCAGTGGCTTGGCCGACAACGGCAAGTGACATTTCGGTTTAGGAGAGAGAGAGAAGGGAAGGGTAAAGACAAATTTGCCCTATATGTATTATTTCCCTTAGGTACCATTTAATCATAGGCATTGAATCGAGCACGATGGATGGTCCTGATTAAATGTACCGAAAGATAGTGAAAGGATCATATGTAAGATGCAAAGACTCTATGAATATATAGATGTATATTTGTGTTTTTAGTGATGATGATGGATCTCTCCACTTCAACTCTCAGAGTTGTTATCGCATCAAGGCGATGGCCTTCATTTTTGTGGACATCAAGTAGGGTTCAAGTTGTAGACATTGTTTATCTGTTTTTAGGTTTGAACTTGAGGGGTTTTAGATGATTTTGATGTAGTCAGATCATATTTAAGTGTCTGTGAAACACCTAGGCGGGTACTAGGTTAAGTCGTGTGCTCAAGTGTTGGTTTTGAATTGTTTCGGAAGCCGCCTTGTTATCGCTGGACTGTTAGATGCTGCGAAATATTTTTGAAACATATCCTGTGCAATCAAGTTTACGGTGCAACCACCACTATGCAACCGAACTAAGCTGTAAAAAATTATAAAACAATTTGTAGATATACTTTTCAACTTATTCTACCTTTGTATAAAATTTCAAGTTCAAATTCATCATATATTGAAAGTTACAAAAAAGATAAAATTCTATCAATTTTGAACTTGTCAAAACTGTCGGTTTTTTCTTTTTATAACTCTGAATATAAAATGAATATTTCTTTAAAACTTCATACATAGGTAGAGTAAACAACGAGGTACATCTAAAATTTTTCATAATTTTTTACAAGTTTTGATAATTCGGTTGCAAGGTGGTAGCATCGTAAACTTGATTGCACAGGATAGTGTTGTTGTGGTTCCAAGCCCTTTGTACTAGATGGGTTACCTCGAACCATCTCCGGTGCTATAGTCTGGTGCGTTGGAACATTTTGACTAGAGAAAGGTGCACTCGTGTGTCTGCCATGTTGGATCGTCGAGCGCAATGGTCCAGTGCGCTGGACGTTTTTTCCTTGGACGTGTTTTTGAATGCACTTTTTGTGTGTCGGACTGTCCGGTGCGGCCAAATCGTCTAGGAGATTGTTGTTTATGGATCATCTAGTGTGCTGGACCATCCGACAAAAATGTGATCTCTGCTTAACGGCTAATGTTCTAGGCTGGCCTATTTAAAACTTGAGGGTATCATTTGGGGAGTTGTTGCTTCATAGCTTTCCAACATAGGCCCATCACTATTTTCACTCCCTATTCAGTGTTTGCTCCCATCTTCCATCCCTTACCCAACACTATTTGCTACAATGTTGAGGTAAGCCCAATGAGGCAAATTGCTGGGATCAACAAAATGCATTTGTATTTGCCCCATTATCTGCTTTAAGCTACTGCCACATCTTCGAAGAAGTGCTTAATACGATTCTCTCTCTGACGAAATACATTTTGAAACTTGGGAAACTAGTTTCTGAAGGCGCACTTAGCTGAAGCGTGGGCTGTCTCTGGGCCTCAACAGTAGTACGAGCAACACCAGTTTGGGCCCAGCTTGAGTTAGGCCCTGAAAGTTCAAACTAACTAAAAAAAATGTGACAATTATTATCATGAGTGTGCCTCAGTATATAACGGCATTACATGAAATATTTTCACATATTTTACATAATTTATTAATTGCACAAAATCAAAGAACAGCAATAAGAAAAAGTAGCACAAATTAATTCAAGAAAATCTTATTAGTTAAAGTGTAGAGATATTTTTGTGTTATGTGCGCACTTTCATCCATTTGGTTTTATTGGTCTTTATGTGTAATATCAGTTTATTATAAAATTAGATTCCAAGATAGTAGTCAGAACATCGATCATTGAACAAGCTAGGCATGCAAGACCCTGAAGGTGAATCAACGTTTTGATCATACTGCTCCTATCATTTTGAATTAAAATTATATTGCTTTCAAATCATATAAATACATTATATACTTTTATCTTAAACTAGTGCAATCTAGATAACGCTAATACATGTATACATTCATTGCTTCATTGTTCAATATATTATCTTGGTACGATAGGACTATCAATATTGCGCTTGACTACTAAGTAAATAAATAATACAAGTGAGCAACCATCCCGCGTTGTTCGTTTTTTTGCGAAAAAAACATTTTATATATAAATGGAAAACGGGCGGCCGGATCTCGCCGTGGCTGGCGATCGAACGGCTGTGACGGTCGGTACTGTAGCAAACGGACGCGTGTCAGCACGGCGTTCACCTGCTCGCGCGTTGTATATAGAATAGATGCTTTCGACGATTTAGAAAATTTTGGCAAGTGGCGAATGCAGGATTCAACTATTGGGGAGTCTATGAGTAACAGTCGGTTGTAGTGCACACACTCTCCAGAAACATCGTAAAAATTCGAGCATATTTTTCTTTCAAAATAAATGAAATTTTGATCGCATAAGTTCATTATTTTTTTATAGATTATCTCGACCCAAAAGTAGAGTCGGTTTTTTGTGTATTATATGTACTAGTCCCTAGATCAAGTAAGCTGGTACACATAGATTCCAAAACATTGGGTCAAATATCGTCATTGAAGTACTTCCTTACATCAGAGTGTGCATGCCACATGACAATTATTACCGATCTGAATCCCCTGCAGTAGCAAGTATAAACGCACGGTGTGCATTTTGATTTGAAAACATATTATAACTATTATAAATATATCATACAGTGTCCAATTTGTACGAAGCAAATTTTATAATTGAATTATAAAATTTGTTTCGTACAAATTGGACCCCGTATGACATATTTACAAAAGTTATAATCTGTTTACAGGTCAAAATGCACACGGTGCATTTATACTTGCTACTGCAAGGGATCCCGATTGAATTATTACATGTAGTTAGGCACATAGGCCTATAACATCGAAAACATTAAATATAAGACCAACTCCAAAATAAAGTGGCAACGAAACATATCCCATAGGCATGATGTAGGGTGAGCTTCTAGATATTGTCAAAGTTTTCGTCTTGAACTCCGACAATGAACTCATGGTATTCCTCTACTTCATACTCATATCATTCTGAGCCAAGAAATGCTCATTGGATTTAGTAGCCCAGCGGTTGAAATACGAGGGTGAGTATATTTAACATACTCGCAAGCCAAACTAATGCACGCAAGGGGTTCCAAGGAGTGTCTAGGTTTATTTGCTTAAAGCCAACTTTAAAGAATGACTCATATTTACTTGAAAGTGTTTTGCAAAGAGTAAAGTCATTTGAATTATTTTAATACTTTTCATTTGAAATTCCAACACCAACTAGGTTGTCCAAAATCTAGCTATCTCACAGTACTAACCACGGTTATCATCATACCCTCACAGCACCCATTGCAGGATAGCGAAACCTATTCGAAAATAAATAGAGGTAAGAGGGAATAAAATTACCATTGTTCTCACTTAACCGCCGTCCGCCTTTGATCACGGGCACGACTTTCATGAAATTTTTTACTCAACAAAGTTTGTATGTTTTACCCACGAGATATGAACGTCCCTTGGAGTCACAGAAGTAGGACGAACACCACGAAGTCTTTGACCAACCTTCTCCTAACTTAGACATTCCCACTAAGGATTCCACCGTTGTGCTAGTGAGTTCGGTTGACAAAAGCCCCCCCCCCCCCCCTTGTGCCATGTATTACGTGATCGATCTTCATTTCCTACATCGTCTTTTGGAATGCCAGAACTAAGAGTCCGAAGGCTGCTTGCCTATACAAGCACTCAATTGTCGTACTGTTTTACTTAGCCTTTACAACCACAAGACATCGATCCTTATGAACTTGGGTCGTTACCACACAAGGCCTGAATCTGGTGCGATGTTGCTTAGCATGATAGCCCCAACTATTATGAGAAAAGTATTTGCACCAACAAATCATTTATTAAGATAATATCATCACATGGATATTTGACTAATGGCAATGCTAAGCAAGTTTTAAATAAACTAAACAAGGATGACAACAAAAAAAGTTAAATAATAACACCAAGGTGGCAAAAGCATGATCATAGCAAACTTTATTATTAACTAGGTTATTAACTAACAACATAAGACAAATATCATTTTATGTTTAGCGTAGCATGTAATTTATAAATCTAACAAAACATTGGTAATCATAGGATTTGCAACATGAGTCAACATGAACTTATCTTGACTAACGTGCTCGGTAGGATCGACGACAACATTGACTACATGAATTTGGTGATCACAATTCCAATGAATCACCATTGGTTAGCGGCTCCTCCTTTAATTTCTTCTATTTGACTCAGAACTAGATTATTGATTTCTGCAATAGCACTACGGTGGCTTGGTTGGCCATTATGTCAAAATAAAGGACTTTCAATAATTTTATTAATGGCTGATCAATAAAATTGTAATGTGATTGATTTATTGATGTAACTCATGCACTAGCTAGTGATCAAGAAAATAGTGCAATATAATACAAAGAACTCCGACTATCAAAATCGGGGGCCGATACATAACAGAATTAGATTTAGAATTAGAATTAGAATTAGCATTCCTACTGCATGATCCACGAACCCACCCCAGCTGCCCTCTCTCATTGTCATATATCACCATCTGATCCAGCATTGTAATATCTAAAAAATACAGAAGATATAATTGAATTATGACATAAAGATGCATAATTCATAAATTAGGTACTACATGTCTAAACTTTGTACCTCCAATTATGTTCACATTCAGTTTAGCCGCTGATCCGTCAAGGATGCCCAAGCACACATTCCCATTTTTCTGCCATAAATTTAAGAAAGTATTTCAGCTATCATTTTCAAAACAAAGCAAAAAAAAAGTAGTCAATTTAGCTATCGAATAATTACAGTGACAATGAGGTAGTTTTCAGGTGGGATCTCCATGACAGCATTCTTTGCAAAGCTCAAGAACAGTGACTTGAAGTCTTTCTTCACGTCAAACACAGATCTAAACGCCTTCTGCCCTTTCCAGCATAGAGGCAGACTGGGATCTGAGACCTGTTTAAGTGACTTGCTGAGACCAGCTTTGAGCTACAAGATACACGTCTCATTAGTCCACAGTTTCTTCAAATTCATGGCAATTACAATGTATTGTGTTTCAAATCTACCGCAGAAACAATCGCTTGGTATGGCTGGGCAGCAAAGTAGGTATAGGTGCTACCACTATCAAATGCTACTTCCATTGGCTTCACGCCTAGCAAACGTCTGTCGAAGTACAGTTTTGCTGAACCAGGTGAATAGTAATTCCTGGAAAAACAATGTTATATAGTGCGTGAAACCAAATGTTCATCATCACAAGCAAGCAAGCCACATACATGATGAATATGATGCAACAGCAAAACAAAACTCCATGGACAATAGTGCTTACCCAGATGTGCTACTCACCAAGGGCACCCAAGTAACACGTGAAGTGGGAACAATATCATCCCCAAAGAACAGGAGTCCCCCTCCGTTCGAGCTGAGGCAATGGCCAAAGACATTTTTGGTGATCCCTTGCTGTTTGAACTGTGAGAGCAGGCTAACTGATCCCCTCCCAAGTCCAAGCAAGCCATCTGTAGCCGCTTGCACCGCGCCATTTTTCCCCACTTGCTGGTCATATCCACAGCTGCACAGACAAAAGTAACAATCAGAAACTAAATTCAGTGGCACTAATTAGGCAATGTTTCACTAAGTTGTGTACCCAAAGGCGAGGCTGGGACGAACACTCGACGAATTCCTCAGGGGTAGCGAGAAGGAATCAGTGACAAGCACACCTAGAGAAGATGTTCTGTCTTTATAAAGGATTTGATAGTCACATTGCTGTGGCGATGTGCACTTCTTCGTAGGGCCCTGTCCATTGTGCAGTGAAGTGCAGACTGAGTTTGCACATGGCAGAACATTGTTCTTTGTTGGCCGGTAGAGCGGGTGTGGCACCTGCAACAACCATCAGGAGGACAACATCAAGAACCAAACACTGAACCAAACATCAGGCCAATATACAACATCAAGAACCAAACACTGAACCAAACATCAGGCCAATATTGTGCATTTCTTACCAAATCAATGACTAGAACTAACAAAATCCATGGACTAATGCATTGGCATGCTTTGTTGCTAGTCCCAAATGCTGGCCCAGACACAAATTTTGGGCTGTGAATAGTGAATTTACCTATGTGAAAAGTAAAATTTGAGGTTGGAGTCCGAATTTGGGGCTAGCATTTGGCATGCCCCAGCATCATAGTTAGAGCCATAACAAACTTAGTACATAAATCGAGATGGTGGCGGCTTAGAGCTCTGACATGGCCCAACATATTTCAGCAAGACGAAACGCCTCCAGCGATCAAGACTGGAACTTTGCTGCAATTCTGTAAAAAAAAAAAAAGTATGCAACGTCGAGTTTTACCTTGTTGCAGCTCTGGCAGGGGGCGTCGCACTGCAGCCAGGTGAGGTCACTGCCGGTGTCGATGTCTAGGAAGTACGGCTTCGCTGGGTTCCCAATGTTTATGGTAACATAGTAGTGGCTGCAGAGGAACAGCAAAAATGTCACCTAGTGCAGTAAAACTTACTTCGAATGAAGAGCTATTTTCTGATCAGTACAAGGATTGAGCAAAACTTCTGAAAATCTTGAACACAAGAATGCACCAAGCCATCAAGACAAAGATTCATCGGTTTCTTCGCAAAGTCAAAAAAAATCGAAATTTTGCCGGATATGTGGTCAAACCTGCATTTCCAATAAACCAACTAAACCTGCAAAGAAACTCGCAAAGATAATCGCTGAAATCTTTGCTCGGGACAAAGAAAGAACTCTCAACTAAACAAGCAAAATCTAGCAGGCCACGAGGAGGGCTTCTACTATTCCAGCTTCATCGGCGGAGGAGGTCGCGTACCCAGTAGGATAGACGTCGCCCTGGAGCTGGAACGCGACGGAGGAGGAAGACGGCGGCGGCGACCTCGCCGGCGGCGGCGTGGCGGCGCGCGCCGGAGCAGGCGCGAGCTGGAGCAGGAGCAGGAGGGTGAAGGCCGGGGCACACCTGGAAGCAGCCATGGCGGCGACTCGCCGAGTCGCTGGCTCGCTGCAGGCAAGCGCTGCTTTCTATTCCATTATTTGAGAAGCGAGGGGAAGGGAAGAAAAGTCAAGAACAATCCAATCTTCCCTTTGAAAATGGCAAGACTAAAGTAGAACAATCCAATCTTCCCTTTGAAAATGGCAAGACTAAAATTCAGAATGATACCTCTACAGACTGCAATTCCCTAACTGCAGTAAAACAAACGAACATCACACAACATAGCAGGTTAATTCCGTTATGTTAGAAATTCAAACTCACATGAGACTACTCTAAATTATAATTACATGAAATAAGTTCACCTGTACAAAACAGCCGGCCCAAAATCTGTTACAGCTACAGGCTACAAGCCAATGTGGACCTCAAAAATAATTCAATGGCACTGATGTTTTGTGAACGACTTCACCTTCTACATACAATGAATTTGGAAGTTTAAGGGGCTGATTTACATGGAAGCCGGGACTATAATATTGGCACCAAACAAATCAACCATGCTACATACTATCGTTGGACGGTCTGTTTGACCATACAATCTCTATCTCCAATGTTCTTGAGCCATCCTTGCCACCATCATGGCTGAGGCTGAAGAATCCACTGTATACTCCCTCAGTGACAACCTTGTCAATCTGGATGGTGACTCTCCCCAGGGTTGTCTGAAAGTAAGAGAGGCCATTTTTTAGGGGGAAAGGAAATACATTACAGGCAAGCATGATAACATCACATGCAAGAAAGTTCTACCGCACCTTTCCAAACGTATTTTTGCTTTTGCACAAGATGTATAGCTTCTGCCCTTTTGGGGGGATGTCAAATAACCAAGTGAAGCCCTCATTCCATACTGGGGCTACGTTGTGGTTAATCACCTAGCCATCAATGCAAACATCAGAAGACGGAAAAACAAAAAATTAATGTATGAATATCCAAAGAATGCTATATGAGATGCATCTTCCTCGAAAAATAGATACTTGCACAATAGTAATGTTTAATGGCATTCAGCTTCAGAACCATGTGTCCATGTTCCCCATCATTGATGTTCAAGAGTAAAATAACCATGTGCATCATAAAAAATCAGCAAGAACTTACCTTAGTTTGCCTTGGAGGACCATTTCCAATTTGCAGACAACAAAATGCGTTTGTACTCCCCATTGTCTGTTTTAAGTTATTCCCTCTTATGATGGTCACAGTCAAGCAACCAGGCAAGCAATGCAGCAGGCTATCAGCTCTCTCATGAAAACTGGGAGGACAGGTCTTCATAAGCAGTTGTAGTATGGGTATAGCCTCAGCTGAAATTAGGGACTGGGCTTTAGCAATATCTTCATTCATTTGTGACCAAGATTCTTTCAGCAAGCAAAGGGTGTCAAGTACACTCTCTTGTGCAGCCTCATTTCCATCCTTCAGGGCACAGACAAGATGTGGTATGCACAAGGTTGCTGCCTCAGAAAACCGCACCTTTTTGAAGTTGCTAAATATCACATATATGGTCCTCAAAATAACTTCGTTGATAGTTGATGTAGAGAGTAGCTCTCTTTCCAAGGCAGCTGTCAGAAAATGCACAATAACATCAATGGATCATTAAGCAGTGAAGACACATTAAAGACATGCAAAATCATTATTTTATTACTTGACAGTTTACACATTTGATCAATTAGTTGGAAGGTTCAGATGTTGATGGATAGCGTTAATATATCAGGGATTCTCCAACGTCAAACAAGGAATAAAGAGTGAACAAAGAAAATATTTATAGTCCCATAATAGAAGGGAATGAGATTTTTACACTTGAACATGAATGGCAGGCAACTAAAAAGGTAAAAAGATATATTAACTCAATTCAGCAGAAAGAATGGCAACTTACCAGTGAGAGATCGAATGAGCTCGTTCGATACATATTCTTGAAGTGTATGATTTGAAAATAGATACTTGATTAGCAGAGCAGACTGTCCTGCAATATCTACATTTGGAGAAAGAAGCAATTCTTGAACAACCAAAATGCCTCCAGCCTCTGCAACAGCACGCCTGTTTGTCCTGCTGTGCATCACTAAGCTTTGCAATGCACAAATAGAAACCATTGTCATATCGTCCGTAGGCTGGTCCTCGAGAAGGCTTACAAGAGCACGGCAGGCAGATACAGAGTCACTTGCTCTTGCAAGTGCTTCATGCTGAAATATGTCGCCTAGTGCAAGGGTCACCAAAAACTTTGCTGACTGATTCTTAGACTGAGGATCTAACAAGTATTGTGATAAAGGAGCAATAGAATATTTGGCAACTTTTTTTTCTCGGACCCTTGCATTGTTTATCAGTGCTTCAAGCAGCCTCGCTGCAGATTCCTCACAACGATGGTTCTTAAGGAGCTCCAACAGTGCACGTACAGCCCCAGCCTCAGCCATGGCTATGGCACAACGTGGATTACTTTTCTCTTGCACAAGAAGAGCACTGAGAGCAATTGTAACGGTGCTCTCCATGGTGGAGTTCAGCAATCTTACAAGTACAGCCATTGAGACTTTAACATAGTTGTCAGAGCTATAACGCAAAACATTACATAATACAAGTGCTGCAGACTCCCATAATGCTTGACTTGGCTGAGGATCATCCTGGACAATTACTTTTGAAAGTTCAAAAATTCCACCTGCATCTGCTACAGCCTTGGGCCAACTCTGCGATATGCTTTCAAGCGCTCTAACTGCAGTTTGTTGTAAACTCAGTATTCCAATACCAGCAAGCTGCACTAGAGGGACAACAGCATTTTTTGTAGTGATATCCTGTTGAAAATGTTCCTGTTCTAAAAGATGTGATAACACCTCAGTGCCAAGTTGTTGGATTGCTTGGGAAGGAGACTCAAGAAATGATATTAAAGGCTCAATAATTTGACTGGGCGTTGATTTCAATGCTGCTAGACTCTGAGGTTTCTCCAGAATATTTACAAGTGCTTGCAATGCACTGTGCTGGTCCCACATAGTGACATCCGGGCGACGTAAAAGCAAGAAAAGTGGCTCCACCATTTTTGCAGCAGCGGAGCTTTTAGCAATGCCACTGTTGTTTGTCAAAATGCGAAGCAACTCAGCAATGGATGAACTAACAGAAACAGGAACATCAAGAATCATATCAAGCGCATGCTCAATGATGCCAGCTTTAACCATGTCAAGTTTACAATTTGGGCGGTCCTTACCCAATTTTATGAGAGCACCAATACACACCTCAGACAAATGGTAGTTTGTCCCAGGAACAAAACTAACAAGCAGATCAACAACTTCACTAGTCGCAG
Source organism: Raddia guianensis (assembly GCA_036346415.1). NCBI lineage: Eukaryota > Viridiplantae > Streptophyta > Magnoliopsida > Poales > Poaceae > Raddia > Raddia guianensis. The sequence continues at coordinate 38,420,836 of CM070544.1, forward strand.
CAACCTCTGCATTGTAGTCCTCATCCAGTAGTCTATTCAGTGCACAGACAGCTGGTTCAACAACCAAACTAGAGTCCGAAGTCATTAGTGATATCAGGGGCTGAAGACATTCTGTTGCAATTGGCAATGCCCTTATGGTTGGGTTCTCAAACAAAATATAGCAGAGCTGAGCAGCATCTTTCTTGAGCTCCAATGATGAACCAAAGGATAAAATTTTATAAAGGCTTTCAAGTGTATTGCTTTCTACATCAAATATAGCTGAAACCTTTGAGGCATTCCCAGCAGAAAGCCTGATGAGCGCACCAAGTGCTGCCTGCTGTTCTATTTCAGTTCCTGACTCAAGCATGTCAAGTAATGGCTGAATAGCTTGCCTAGCCAATTCAGTGCCTCTTATATTTTCTGATTCAAAGAGATTCTGCAATGCCCTTGCCGCACTAAGCCTAGAATTTCTTGAGCCCAGACGTAAGACAGCTACAAGTTGCTTTAAAGTGCTAAGTGAGGATTCATGTTGAAGGAGATCAGGGTTTCGGTATAAGATCCCTAGTAGATTGGTTATAGAGGTTTCAGTTGAGTCTTGAGGACTCAGAGATAGATACTTAGTCAAAGCATCTAATGCTCCAGCCTCTGCCATAGCAACTTTATTTGCATCGCTAGATTCAGCTAGTTGAGTTAAAAGGTGCAAAGCAACGAGAGGAGCACCCGGTCTGTCTGGCATTGGTTTAAGTAGGTCCACTAGCAAGGGAATGGACCTTCGGGCAGGAGCACCAGTACGAACATCTTCAAGCTCAAAAAGACTTCTCAATATTATTTGACTTGGATTTTCTGCCAACTTAAATTCTTCAGCCATTGTTACCAAGTTTGGCATATCGGACTCTATCTGTCCGATCAAAGCTATAGCACTCACAACTGCACCAGAATTTGCGATAGCAAGCTGTATACCTCTGGTTCCAGTGGAAACAAGGCTCGCCAGTGACTGAGCAGCAAAATACTTGTCAATGATCTCATCAGATTTTAACAGTGAGGCTAAAGAAGGAATTGTTCGCATTATTGAAGAAGATTGAACAACCAATGAATCCTGAAATAAAGTAGCCAATAGAAGCGCACAAGTCCATACACTTTCTGAGTCTCCATTTTGTTCCTGCAGCATAGAGTCATTTAAGTAATGATAAAAACAAGGAATATGGACAAGTAACGCAGCTAATAAAAGAAGGCATGGCCGTGTGTGAAACATCATCCCCATGGTGTCTAGAATAATTCTATGAGTGAGTAGAACCCAACATTGGTCAAGCGCATGCATTTACAGAATTCCAGTTCAGAGTTAAGACATACTTCAGACATGAGCAAAAAGGTATCAATATTGAGTAAGATGAGCTATCTTTATGTCCCCATATTCAAAGGAAGTACAGAAAGCAACAGAAAAACGTGTAGTAACCATGTAGATTGGCCATACTTATCATCTTTGCAGACTAGCATGTAGTAAACATGAAAGCTCAAACTGAAACTAAGATATCAATATTTATTACAGTAGAAACAGATTCAAATACCAAGTAATTAAACAAAGGACGCCGATAAATCATCTAAGTCGTAATAATAGATAGCAGGTTAAGTGTTTGAAGCTATTCATCTTGGTGTATTTCTCAACTCAAACAGCATTAAGTTCCAACTGCAAAGCAGTAAAGATCCTCAACTTAGTTGAAATGTAAAAATAATGCAATAACAGAAAATTGGGAGAAAGAAAGTTTAGATTTGAAAGATGTACCAGTCGGTTAGCAGTGTGACTAGCAAGTTTATCAGATACAGCGTCAACACCACCAAGGTCCATAACAGTAAGTTTACTCTTCGTATGAAAAGAGCAAATAAGTGAGAGCAACCAAAGTGCAACAGTTTCTTCCAAAACACGTCCTGATTCAGACTCATCCATAACATCCTGCTCATAACTATACACACTCTTTTCCGTATGAGGTTTCCAGACTTCAATATCTAGAGGCATTGGAGCAGAATCTTGCTTCAGCACATTGATGAGTGCAGATATTAGATTCTTCAAAAGTCCTGATGTTTCAAGAGCCTCAACCGACTGTACGCTGCTGTCCTTCATAGCAGATATGAGGGTGATTGCACTACAGATTCTTATTTCCATGTTTGTCGACTCCATAAGTCTACTTGCAAGAGAAACAATGCATCCTTGATTTCTGTTTAAATACTCGCCAAGTATAAAATGTTGATCCTGACATAGCCTTGAAAGGATTTGAATGGACTTATCTTGAATTGGTGGAAGCCCAATACTGACACAGCGAACTAAAGATTCTAACCTTTCCGGAGCTTCAATAAATGCAGTCCTAAGAGGTGAGCTGAATTGCGCTTCCTCCTTAGTTGTAGCCACCAATGCAAGCGCACCCAGGGGAGTCAAACCAATGACAGCATGAAAGGCAGTCCACAGTGGGGAGCTAAAATGTGTGTCTTCTTTGGTCCTAGCCATCAAAGCAAGCACATCCAGGGGATCCAAACTTGTAGCACTTTCCAAACTGATTCCAGATAGACATACCAGAAGTGCATGAATTATAAAACAGCACTGTGAGTAATCTGGAAGAACTTCACTGAGGGTAAACTGGTTGAGCAATTGGCAAAGCGATTGTGAGGCACTGATTTTACCTTCTACACTCCCCTCCTTAAGCACTCTAGTCAAAGCCACGACAATATTGTCGTCCAGTGCGTCCTTAGCAATCTGTGCATCTGATAGGAGATTTGCCAATGCGGCAATTGCTGTTTCAGCAGAATCAATGGATGATGTCTTTGCCATCTCTAGAAGAGGTTGCACATAGCCTTCAGCTATAGATGATATCTTGTTCTTTGTCATGGCATTAGCCGAACGTGAGAGTGCTCCTAAAGCTCTAGCAGATTGTGTTGCAGTACCTTGATTTCCACTTGTCAAAAACTTCATGAATGGCTGAAGAATTTCATCAGTTGCCAAGATGTCGCAAATATCCTGACGCATACTAAAAACATCAGCCAACACAGCTGCAGCATGCTCCTGAGTTTCTTCGTTTGATGAATCAAGAACAATAACAAGAGATCTAAGGCCTTTATTGGCTGGAGCTCCATTCTGGACTAGATCCTTTTGAGGGGCCATCACAAGGACATGTCCAAGAACTGCAATGGCATGGGTCTTTGAGCTTAGTGAGTCACTGAGCAGTAGTGCTAACAATTGATTGATTGTAGCAGAATCAGCCGAACGTATCAGTTTTTTTAGTGCTTTGGCTGATGTCTCTTGTCCACGAGGGCTACCGCTCTTTAGAAGCCAAAGCAGTGCCATAACAGCTCCGGCACTCTCAACACATGCCCTGATATCATCACTGTGGCAGCATAGGTTCCACATGATATGAGCTGCATCCTCCTTTGCTTTTTGAGATCCTGTTTCCAGAAGCTGGACAAGAGGAGGAATACCTCCAGCAGCTGTTATTGCCCACTTACTGTCATCTAATTCATCACTCAAGATAGCCAACAAGGAAACTGCATACTCCTGATGCTGCTCACTAGAAAGGCCAAGCAATGATATTAGCAACTGAATCCCTTCTCTTTTTCCAAAAGCCTCCCATATTCCAAGACCACCACACAAGCTAGTTAAGGCACAAATAAGATGTTCCTGAACATCAGCAGAAGCCATTGTGATCAGTCCAACAAGAACCTTCTTTGCATTTGAGTGATCGAGTCTGCCAGAGAGAAGGGCATTCCCATATAGACTTGCTAAAGCCTCAAGAATACGATCAAGCACAAGCTTATTGCCATGAGATTTTAAAAGCACAACCAAAATGTTTTCTACCTCAACTGGGTCAAAGGATTTACCATCACTGCCATCAAAAACCATCAATGTATATGCCAGTGCTCCAAGAATGTCAGCAAGAGGAACAGGCGACTGGGGTGCTTGGCAGAGCTCTCCAAGGTAAAGCAACAGAGAAGTTGTTCCACCACAAATATTTGATAAAGCGCGAACAGCATGACTTTGAAGAGAATGACAAGTACCCCCCTTCATGCACTCTTTTGAGGGAGCTACAACGGCTCCAATCAGAACAGGCAAGCCACCTGCATCCACCACAGCTTTCTTTGCAATACTAGACTTGGAAGATAGGGCCTCCAAAGCATCAGCCGCACTTTCATGAACGGAAATGTCATTGCCTCGATTTAAAAGGTGAAGGAGGGCCTTAACAGCCCCGGTTTCTATAATTTTGGGAATGATATCACCAAAAGCAGAGATTAACCGTGCCAAGAGGGAGGCAGCATTTGACTGTGAAGCAGTATTTTTGGATGAAAGAAGGCCGGTAATAATTTCAACTCCACCAGCTTCAAGTGTAGCCTTCCAATAACCATCTTTGTCCCCACAGAGATTCCTTAAGGCCCCAGTCACAAAGCCTTCAACTACTCTATCTTGGCGTAACCTTGGGTTGAACATGTCCCAGAGAGTTGGCACGACACCTTCAGTCACAAATATTTTCATCCCTATGTGATCATCCGAAAGTCCACCAGAAGACACTTCAAAAATAGCTTCAGCAGCTGCCTTCTTTGCTTCAATAGATTCAGACTTCAACAGAGAGAGTAAGGGTGGTATACAGCCTCCTAAGAGGACCTTCACACGCAGATCATCTTCCTTGCAGAGTGCACTAAGAAGAGCTGCAGCATTTACTTTGGCTGAAGATGTCCCATTTCTAAGGATAGATATAAATAGTGGTATCGCCTGAGAATGGCTGCCTATCAAAATCCTTGCCTCCTTTTTTTCTTTAGCCAAATCAAGTAATCTTTTGGTTGTCCCTTCTTTCTCAGATACAGATGTTGTGCTAGCATGGAGCTGTTCCAACAATCTAGCAACAATGGACATTGCGCTTTCAGGATCATCAACTTCTGCAAGGTCATTTGTTTCCCTATATGACGATGAATAAATAATAAGTTAAAGGATGGGATGGGTGCTAACTTGTGCTTTGTATAGGAGTACAACAAAGGAGGGAATCAAGTGCATGAAATAAAGATTCAGATAAACACAAAAGGTTGCTAGATCAGGATGTAAAAGAAGAACCAACTAAGCTAGTTTCCGCAAAGCAATAGATTACGCGTACAGTTCCAGTATAAAACGATATTTTTTCCTTATTAGCACTAACTAATAAACATAATAAAATAAAGGGGAAAATGAGATCTGTTATACCTGGATATAGAAGATGATGTCGACGGTACAGGTGAAGAAGGTTCTCGAGAATCTCGGGGTCCTGATGAGTTAGGAGTTGGCATGATTAAATTATTACCAACTTTTGATACCTTGATTTTCTATATGTCCTGAAAGATAAAAGGGAAAGCATTTAACATAATAAAATGATAATGTCAGCTTATGTCATTCGTTTTTTCATATTAACTTGTGCTGATACCAAGAAAACAAGATATTCATGATAGTTTGAGATAGATAAATTAAAAGATGTATCATAGCCAATCAGCAGGCGCGGTTCTAACAGCACAAAGAAGAGTATACTATAGTCAAACATTTTGTAAGAAAATATTATCAATATCACCATTAAGCAAAGTAAGCTCCTTTGTCTTTGAAACCCACATTTTATCATAAACGAGCAAGGTATCCGGCACATTTGCACAGGTAGATCTCATATTTCATATAGACTCCTTTTCTAACATTGTATTTGATATGTACTCCTTTGAATTGCTTTTATTTTATTATTATTGTAGTTCGTTTAATCTAAGCCATTATAATTCAGAACCACAACGATCAATGGTGTACATCTTTCTTTTTCTCTCTAATTAACGTGGGATTTTCTAGTATTTTAGGATTAGTATGGTGGCTCCGATTAACTCTACTTTAATATAATAATAATAGATATACTACAGGATTGTCAACATCACCTAATAATAAACGTAAGATCAAAAGGCAAAAGTTTTGTTCCAAGTAATAGATAAACACATAATACGACAACCAATAAGGCTACATTTGAAAAAGATACTAGTCGTGAAGATATTATAGTACATCTGAGAATAGAAATAGTTACTTAGTAGGGAAAAAACATCTGAGGAGATAGTTAATTAATAATAACACATGAAGTTTGGGTACAAAGCTTGCACGCTAAAGGGACATTTAATGGAATATGGCACATTGAAGATTCCGTGGCAGCTGACAGCCAAGATAATTCCATCAGAACCACCCTACACGCACACATCGGCTCACAATGCATTGAGCCATTGAGGTTGATGCTATGGTATCCCTAACCGTTTCGGCAATCCGGCATTAACCAACTTAACATAACAAAATCAAAATGAGTAACTTTCTACCCTTGCAAACAGCAAAATCCTTCAAAATCTCGATATGTCCCAGCCGCCTCCAATCAGCATTGTCTCACCACATCGCAAGGATCACTCCCCAACAATCGTACAAGCCTTTCGTGCGCTACCTTAGATCAGAACACAGCATTCACAAGCACGCGTAGCTAATCTCGAAAAGAAAAGGGGGAGAGAGAGCGGCAGCAGCAGCGATAGAGACAGAATTCCAACGGAATCACGTTCCAATCTGAAACCACCTGACCAGCCTCGCCCCGCAGATCGCTCCCACTTCCTCCACCCCAAGCGCAGGCTGCTGAGCCGAGGGCCACGAGAGCCACCCGAATCTCGCCGCCCTCCTCCCCCACCTCCCCCAGCGGGGACACCAGGCGCGAGATCTCGGCCGCCGCGCTCCGCGGGGCGCTCGCGGGCCCCCTCCCGCCGGCCGGAGCCGGCGGAATTGGGCGCCGGGGACGCCTCGCGGCCCCGCGAGAGGCCGACGGGGACGGAGAGGGTGAGAAGGCGGAACCGGGGGCTCACCAGAAGCGCGCGGCGGTGCCCGGCTGCGGCGACTGGCGGCGGCGACGCCTCGTCTCACTCCACTCGCGCACTGCGCCGCGCAGTGTGGCCGTTGGTGCGTGCGTCAGAGAGAGAGAGAGAGTGTCAGAGTGGTGTACTGGTGTGCGAGCTTTGGGACGGGGAGTGGAGTGAGGGGGAGAGAGACCGAGAGAGGTGGTTTTTGCGGATTAGTCCTGTCGCTGTCACGTTATTGCGGAAATGGACAGCCACCTTGGGAGTCCAGTGTCTCTTCGAGCTTTAAATTTCCTTCACATTTTATGCTACATTTTAAAAGATTACATCCCTCCATCAGCTACTCTATCCAAAACTATATTATTTTAGAGTGACTGTTACAAATGCTCTTATTCTCTTTGACATTATTTTTCGTTCGCGAAAAAGTTTCGGTCTGAAAATGTTCTAATAGATTCTTTTCGCGGTTTTCTTTAAAAAAAACTTATGTGTGCATTCCATCTGAGAGAAAATTAGAAATTATTTCAATGTTCTCTGCACAAATTTCTTCGAATGAGTGTTTTTGAAGATGGTAAAAAATAAAGTTAAAAATTATAAGAGAAAAATAACGAAAGAATTGAATGAAGAGAAAATGGTTAGAGATGGTTTATGAACGTTTCAAGGATGAAGGATCGCACCTTCTTCAATTTCCTCGACACTTTCTGCACTATTCATTTCGTTGAACTTGTCGTTTGAACCACCTGGCTACCTCAGACAGGTTCATCTCACGTGGCGGCAATATTTTCTCACGTTTTCTCTCTCATGTGTTGCGTTTTTGCCTCTTTTTTCTCCCGTCCCCCTTGCATTCCATGCGGCCAAAGGTGTTCGTTGAAATTTTGTATGTGCGAAGGTTTTTTGAATGAAAAAAATTAAAAGTTAACAAAAAAAATTGAACCATACTTAAAAAAGACAAAGAACACTAATTTATGATGAAAATTACTACTCCATAACAAATGCACAACACTGGTTTACAAAGACATAAAAATAATTACAAACGAATAATACCACGAATGAAAATTTTAAAATAGTTCATCATGTTTACACTACAAGTGGACCGAAATGGCAAATAATATATTAATAGATACAACAATATATGAATAGATGCATGTCCATTAATATTTCGCAGTGTCCAACGCTGCTCAATGAGATCCTCATGCAGGTTGTGGTGGCCTTGCCTTGATTGAATAGTGATATGGCGAGCGATGAATGGTTCGGTGTTTGTGGTGTCACCTTGCATATTTTATTGCATGCTCCCCACTAAATTCATAGTCGTTGACGAATTGTCCTAGGAATTGTACACGCTTCGATGATATTTACGAGCAACTTCATGACACAGGGAGATGGATACGTGCCCCAAGGCGGCGGTGGTCGATGAAATTGATACCCGTGAGTTATGACTCTACTCTTAGTCCGACGACACTACTTAAGAGACCAAAGCCCATGGTGTTGACGAGATCGGAGAAGGCGGCGATGTAGATCTCAGACTAGCTTCTGTGTGGTGGAGACCCCCTCCTTCCTTTGGCGCTGAAGAAGTTGAGACCGCCTGTGCTAGTATGCCGGCTCTACCTGCCTCACTCTTGCAATTAACCGCTCGCCGCGTGGAGAGGGATGGCTCTCTAGAGAGTCATCGCAATGGAGAATAGAATGGGGGAGAAGCGGTGTGCCGACTAGGGGATTGGCTTGGGATGGAAATCAGGAATGGGTCTAGTTCAGGGAGGGGTAGAGAAATAGTGTTTTAAAAGATAGATTTATAGGAGTTTTTGGAGTTACTCTAAGGCACAAGATACGTGTGATTTTCTTTTAGCTTTCCAGTTTCTTATCCGACTATAATATATGATTAATTTTGAAAGGCAAATACTTCAGTTTTTTGAAACTGTTTCTTAAAAATATGAAACCCTCGTTCAGTTTTTAAAGCTCCGGAAATCATATGGAGCATTTATGAATTTATGATAAACGTCTGAAAAGAAACATACTTGTAGTGGCTTATAGATATAGTATGGAGCACTTCTTCTTGACAATTAATACATGAAAGGGAACCTAGGTGGCAATTATTAGTTTTAGGATTGTTATTACTATGAACAGTAGATATATTGGCAAGTAGTGTGTTTGTGTGATTCACTCTCATTTATCGCATGAATTATAAGAAAATGCATGTTATTTCTCATAGGTCCACATTTCTTCCATGATAAAACACCTTTAGCATATAAATTAACATGGAATGAAAAAAAAATAACTAGAAGACATTGGAAGAGTGGGTCGCATGTAATTAATTCATGCAAGAGACATTCACCATAGACTTTTAGATGCATGGTTAGTGTAAGGATCCTAAGGCCGAGAGGGGGGGTGAATCGGACTATTATCAATTTTACTTTTGTTGCACTTAGTCACTTAGGCAAGTTAAGTCACACAACTAACGCGTTTATTCCTACACAAGTTTAGTTAGCGGAAGCAATCGATGCACAAGTGTAGGAGGCACGATGGCACTTCATGAGCAGTGGATATCACGGTCACGGTAAGTAAATGAGACAGAGGGCGCAAACCGATCTTTTTATCAAGTTCGGTGCTCAACACATGAACACCTACGTCTCCGTTGAGGAAACTTCTCACAGAGAAGTCGGGACTCACTCGTCCCTAGCCCTCAATCCACTAGTGGTAGCTCTTCACCAACACATGGTGGCGAGCTCCAAACCTTCACAAGGAGGCGAGTTCCTCCTGGCGAGAGCTCTCACACCCGGCACCGACACACGGCACCCACCACCGACACACGGTGGATTTCACCTCAACACATGAGGTACCTCCAACACATGGAGGATTTGGATCCGACACACGGACTCCTTGGCACCTCCGACACACGGAGGCGGCCGCCGACACACGGCGGACTTTGCACACCCGACGAGCGGAGAGGAAGCACCGTGGGAAGCACGGTGACCTTCACGGAGAAGGGTTTGCTCATGACGCTTGATGAAGCTTAGCGACGACGATGTCTTCGGTGGCAAGAATCCCAAGAGCACAAGACCGGAGACACTCAACCCTCAACCCACCATGGAGGATGGCAAGGCAACCATGGAGAGGGTACAAACCTTGGAGACGACAAGGAGGAGGCTAGGGGGGACTCTCTTCTTCTTCCTCACTCTCTCCCTCAATCTCACAAGCACATGGAACCCTAGGTGAAGGTGGGAACCATGGGAGAAGCTCTCTAGGTGGCTAGGGCAAAAGGTGGCTGCTAGGGTAGGCTCTCTCAAGTTTCTCCCGTGCTCCTAGCCCCTATTTATAGCCCCTAGGCGAAACCCTAGAAATGGACGGTCCAGATTAAATCGCGAGATTCAGATCGCCTGATCGGACGCCGTCCGGTCGGCGTCGGACGCCGTCCGACAAAAGATATGGGCCCTTTTTGTGCTTGGTCGGACGCCGTCCGGTGGCTTACCGGACGCGTCCGACAGGGCGCTGGCGCGTGCGAACGGGACGCCCACCAGGTGTTCGCTCGTGGGTTTAGCCGTCATCGGACGCCGTCCGGTACTGATCGGACGCGTCCGACAGTGAGGATGCCCGCCGTCGGACGCTCGCCAGACGCCGTCCGATGGTCCTCGCCTGTGTTTTTCTACTTCACCGGACGCTGTCCGATAGCGGTCGGACGCCGTCCGACAGTGGCTGTGAACCTGGGACTTAGCCATATTTTGAGCTAGCTCGTTGGGAATCGCTGCTGTCGGACGCCGTCCGACAGAGAGAGTGCGTCTGGGACTTAGCCGTTTTTCGGCTTGGGCTCACCGGACGTCGTCCGATGCCTATCGGACGGCGTCCGATGGGGCTGGAATTTTGCCCCCTTCGGACTTTGCCTCTCACTCGCCCCCTCTCGTCACCACGCCTTGGGTCTAGGAACATTTTGTCGATATGTGGACATGGCGGGAGGTTCAAATCACTTGGGCGGGAAGTTTCGCGCCTAAGACCTAATATTTGGCTTGGGTTGCGTAGAGGCTACGAAACCCTGAAAAGTTGAACCCCCGAACCTTCTCGAATCTAGACAGGTGGACTCGCTCTAGATGGTTCACTCACAACCGACACTTGTGCTCAGTGGGACCCTGCAACCAGAGAGATATAGTCGAGCCGAAGACGCACACAAGGAAAATAGAAGAACTATAAAACAAAGGTCCTTATCCTTGGCGTTCCAGCTGTACGGCCTAGTTGCCATCAATTACCAAAATCAATTAGCCCATGGGAGGCTTGATACAATCTCCCCCTTTTTGGTAATTGATGACAACACCTGCAAATCCAATCATGACAAAACACAAATGCAATCTCTGGTGCATTGGGTTAGCTCAGAAGCATTGCATCCCAGCATGGCACAATACCAAAGAATAGGCCAAAGAATGAAATACAATGTACATGTAGGCAAGAGCTCCCCCTAAGTCAATGCATACCACTTGTAAGACATGATAGGACCATTTTTCATCCTATTTTTTTGTTTATCCTAGGAGCAAAGCATCTCCTAAGCCTACCACTTGTAACCTAACACATTTTCATTAGGAGCAAAGCATCTCCTAAATCTATCACTTGTAACCTAACACATTTTCATTAGGAGCAAAGCATCTCCTAAATCTATCACTTGTAAACACCCCAAATTTCATTCTCCCACTTTTGTATCCCAAAGCATGGATTTTCACTAATTTCTCCCCCTTTGGCATCAATAACCAGAAAGTAGCAAAGTATGGGATTAGCAAATGAAGCGCTTTGGAAGTTGTACTAGTGCACGCATGCCCATAAGTTCATCACACTCAAAAACTAGCCATCTCAAGGTCACAATGTCACAAGATCAACTAAAGCACAATTATTAAATGTGTGATTCAAGTTATTTATGACCTAGAGCAAGTATGGGATGAACAATAGCGAGAAGTATCAAGAGTTGCTCCAAAACTTCTAATGGACACATGATGCACCATAGCACTAGAAATTGCGCTCCAAGCTACACTAGCTATCACCAAGCCTATTTGAGAGCAAAAACATTTTGGTTTCATATTTTGAACCTTGAATTTTCTCAAATTAGCCATGTCTCAAACCATATGCGACGCCACCCAGCATGACACTGAAGGTGAGCGTCTCGGTCATCCAAAGCTCCCCCTAAGTTCATGCCTAGTGCAATGACAAGCTATCTCATTGAGGAGACATTGGTGAGACATATAAGACCTATTTTAGCACATTTTGCAATTTTGGCTCAACATTTTCTCAAAAATTGCTCAATTTAGCGAAGTAGAAGCATGTGCAAAATGGAAAGACACAATCTAGAATTAGAGGCACATGATCAACTAGAGAGTTCAGAGCAATCAAATGAGACTAGAAGCTATAGCCCTCCTAATACAAGCTCATGGCTTCCAATTGCATGATATATTGAGTTAAGCACAAGTTGAGCTAGTGACAAGGTAAACACATGCTATAGCTATCAATTTAATGTGATGAAAATATAGGCAATGAGTAGCATCCAGTATAACAGGCCAAGCACCTAAAAGCTAAAACTGGCTTTAAAAGATTTGCAATGAATGACATAGCCACGCGACCAACTCAGGCAATGTTTGACTTATCTAAAATGTTCAGTTCATTTCTCAGTTTGCAGAATCGTGCCTCATCGAGTGGCTTGGTGAATATGTCGGCAAGCTGGTCCTCTGTCCACACGTGCTCAAGCACAATGTCGCCCTTCCCCACATGATCCCGAAGGAAATGGTGTCGGACATCAATGTGCTTGGTTCGTGAGTGTTGGACCGGGTTGCACGCTATCTTCACCGCGCTCTCGTTGTCGCATAGAAGAGGCACATGGTCAACTTTTAACCCAAAGTCAAACAGTGATTGTGTCAAGTAAAGCAATTGTGCACAACAACTCCCCGCCGCTATATACTCAGCCTCAGCGGTAGATAGCGCCACGGAGTTCTGTTTCTTTGACGCCCATGACACAAGACACCTACCCAAGAAGTGACAAGCCCCGGAAGTGCTTTTGCGATCGATCTTGCACCCGGCATAATCTGAGTCAGAATAGCCTAGGAGCTCAAACCGCGCACCCTTCGGGAACCAAAGCCCAATGCTCGGTGTGTGTTTCAAGTATCTAAGAATTCGTTTCACAGCAGTCATATGCATTTCTCTAGGGGAGGCTTGAAATCTAGCGCACATGCACACACTAAACATGATATCCGGCCTAGATGCAGTCAAGTAGAGCAAAGCACCAATCATGGAACGGTAAAGCTTTTGATTGACATATTTACCTTCTTTGTCGAGGTCGAGGTGGCAGTTCGTTCCCATCGGTGTTCGGATTGGCTTGCATTCATCCATGTCGAAGCGCTTGAGGAGGTCGTGGATGTACTTCTCTTGGCATATGAATGTCCCTGTCTTGAGTTGCTTGATTTGAAATCCCAAGAAGAAGTTCAATTCGCCCATCATCGACATCTCGAACTCCTTGCCCATCATGTCGCTGAACTCTTTGACCAAGGTCTCATTTGTGCTGCCGAAGATGATGTCATCCACATACACCTGGCACAGGAACAGGTCTCCATCCACCACCTTGGTGAATAGTGTCGAGTCGACCCTTCCAACCGTGAATCCATTGCCAATGAGAAAGTCCCTCAGTCTTTCATACCATGCCCTGGGTGCTTGCTTGAGACCATACAAAGCCTTGACGGTTTGTACACATGATCGTGGTGCTTGGTCTTCAAACCACGGAGGTCGCTCCACATACACCACTCTCCAATGTATCCATTCGAAAAGCACTCTTTACGTCCATCTCGCTTAAGCACAATGTTGTGGCATGTTGCAAATGCCACAAGCGATCGATTGCTTCCAAACGCGCCTTTGGAGCATAAGTGTCTCCACAATCTACACCCTCGATCTGCGTGAAGCCCTGAGCCACAAGTCTAGCCTTGTTGCGCACCACCACTCCAAGCTCATCTTGCTTGTTTTTGAAAACCCACTTGGTTCCAATTACGTTGCGATCGTTTGGCCTTTTCACCAAGCTCGGACTTTGTTCCTCTCAAAGTTGTGCGACTCCTCGTGCATCGCATTGATCCGATCTGGGTCATTCGGTGCCTCCTCCACCTTTTTGGCTCAAGCTCGACACAAACGCCGTGTGCTCACAGAAGCTGGCTGTCCTAGACCTTGTTTGCACACCGTGAGTCAAGTCCCCAATCACTTGATCAGCTGGGTGATCACGAGCAATGGTGTGATGGGTCTTGATCAACTGAGGTGGCAGCCCATCTGATTCTGCATCTGGCTCACATGCTGTCTCTGTCTCTGGAGTCTGATCAAGACTTGAGCTATCCGCCTGAGGTGAGACTCCCCCTGACTCTGGCACTAGTTCAGGTGTGAGAGGTGGTGGAACCGTCTCGGTCTCCCTCTGGACCTCTACTGGTCTCACATCACCAGCTGGCATCTCCTCCACCGCTCTAGCCAACTGCTCACCATCCACATCATCCAAGTTCTCATGCTCCCCTTGACTTCCATTTGACTCGTCGAACTTCACATCACAGGTCTCTTCAATCTGACCACTGCTCTCATTGTACACCCTGAAAGAAGACCCTCTGGCTGAGTACCCAAGGAAGACTCCTGTGTCCACTCTGCTCTGGAATTTGCCCAAATGCTCCCGCTTCTTCTTGATGTAGACCTTGCAGCCAAAGACCCTGAAGTAGGAGACATTGGGTCGTCTTCCCACAAGCAGCTCGTAGGACGTCTTCTTCAGAAGCTTGTGAAGGTACAGCCTGTTGATGCAGTGACAGGCTGTGTTGATTGCTTCAGCCCAGAACAGATGTGAAGTCTTGTACTCATCCAACATTGTCCTCGCCATCTCGATGAGCGCCCCTGTTCTTCCTCTCAACCACCCCATTTTCTTTGAGGAGTGTAGGTGGCTGAGAACTGGTGATCAATCCCTAACTCATCACAGAACAGCTCAACTGAAGTGTTAGTGAACTCCGTTCCATTGTCACTTCTCACCTTCTTGAGGGTACACTCAAAAGCATTTTGGGCTTTCTTTACAAACTTTTTGAAAACATCTCCGGTTGGAGTTTTATCGTAAAAGAAACCCAAGTGTATCGGGAGAAGTCATCAACAATGACTAAGCAATAGAGATTTCCCCCGATACTCACATATGTTGTTGGCCCAAAAAGATCCATGTGTATAAGCTCAAGAGGTCGAGATGTAGACATGACATTCTTGGCAGGATGTGAGCTTGCCACTTGCTTGCCTTACCGACAGTATTTGCAAAGCTTGTCTTTTTCGAATGTCACATCTTGCACCCCGAGAATCAACTCATTTTTGAAAAGTTTCTTCAAATTTGCCATGCCGACATGCCCAAGACGCCTATGCCAAAGCCAACCAAGAGAGACTTTGGCAACAAGACAAGTCGAGACGGATGCGGCAGGCTCATTAAAGTTCACAGGAAACAAGTTTTCAAACCGAAAGCCTTTGAACACAAGATTTTCATTTTTGTCCAAAACCAACAAGCCCTCAGGTGAGAAATTACAATGGAACCCCAAATCACATATTTGGGCAACAGAGAGAAGATTATAACTCAAAGTTTTTACGAGCAGCACATTGTCAATTGAAAGATCAGAAGAGATTGCTACCTTCCCAGCTCCAAGAACCTTGCTCTTGCTTCCATCTCCAAAAGTGACCTTGGGGGGAATTTTGCCTTCCTCCCCTATTGAGGTGAACAACCGGGGGTTGCCGGTCATGTGTTGGGTGCACCCGCTGTCAATGATCCAATGGCACCCTCCACTCCGGTAGTTCACCTGTCATAAGAGAAGATCACTTATGTGACTCAGGGACCCAAACAGGAGGTCCCCGAGGATTAGCCTTCAAGCCAGAAACAACACGAGCAAAGCGATCAATCAATGACTTAGGCACCCAAACATGTGCCTTGTGCTCGTTCTCAGCCTTGAGCCCAACAAATCTAGCTGTCATCCTACCTTGATCATTTTTCTTGAGCAAGTAGTGACCGTATAGCTCAGAATGTGCTATAGGAAATCTTGGTTGTGTGTGGTTGGGAGTGTTGCGGTTTTGGTTCCTAGGGGGGTTTGGTCTACCATTGATGTGCCTAGAAGGACCATTCCAGAAGTTTTGCCTAGGTGAATGCCAAGTGTCGAACCTAGCACCTTGCCAGTTGTTGTGGAATCTAGGACCATTCCAAGTGTTATACTTAGGACCATATTGCCAGGCACTATGATTTCTTTGTTGCCATGTGCGGTGCCCATTGTGCATCTTATAAGCATTGTTGCTAGTGTGCAAGTTGTTATGCCTAGAATTGCTTCTCTTCTTGGGATGAGCATGATGATAACCTTGCCTACTGGCAGATGCTCGAGGAACACTTGATTTCTTCCTCCCCTTTGGCTTCTCAGGGGTAAAACCCAAGCCACCCTTTTGGGAAGGTTTTCTTTGTTCCTTGAGCATCTTATCCAAGGCTAGACTACCCTCATAGCACTTCCCAAGACCTTTATCAAATTTCTCAAGTTTAGCTCTAAGTTCACCATTCTCAATAGCTAGCTCCCTAGCAGCTAAAGCAAATTTGCAATTGTCAGAAGTACAATCATGAGCATTGCTAGAGGAACCACTAGAGCTAGAAGCAATCAGGATCAAATCAATCAAGTCATCACATGAAGTAGAGCAATCAATCCTAGGAGGTGCAACAATCAAGGCACAAGCAGGAGCATCATCAACAACATCAATAGGAACAGATGATGTAGCAGGCAGAACATCAATCAAAACATGACAATCAGGAATATCAACAGATTGAGCAACAGGCAAAGCAGTCATTGAAGCATTATCGGCTAGAAGCCGCTCATTACTAGCCCTAAGCTCATGAATTGTAGCAAGGAGATGTTCTACCGACTCATTCATAGCCCTATTCTCTTCTTCAAGCGCACTTGTTTTCTTAGTCATAGCATTACTAGAGCCCATTACACAATCATGTTCATTTTCTAGTGATTCATGCTTAGACACAAGATCATTGAACCTAGCATTTAAATCATTAAGACGCTCCTGAAGTCTCATGTTTCTTGATCTTTCCTTTTCAAGAAAGTCAAGTGCTTGAGCAAGATAACCTCTAGCAACTTCCGCCTCATCTTCGGGTTCAGAATCAGAGTCACAAACCTCATTTCTAGATGGCTTGACCATCAAGCACTTGGCGATGTCGGTCGGGGTCGATGTCGCCTCTGGTGTAGTGGAAGTAGAGGAAGCAGACTCGTCATCATCGGAGAACCACTCTTGAGGCTCAGTGACAACCGTGAGACATCTTGGAGGGAAGGCTGGCGGTGGTGGCACAGCCTGAGTGATTGCCATACCGGCCAATCCTTGGCCACTTGACTCCTCGTTATCACTTGAAGCTGTCGTGTCGCTGGAGCTGTCATCGGTCACCCATTCCCCCACAAAGGCTAGCCTCTTGCCTTGTGAGGAGCGACCCTTAAATCCTGACTTCTGGGGATTCTTCTTGTAGTCCTTCTGTCTTGTCTTCTCGCCATCACCCTTCTCCCTTCCTTTGTCCTTGTACTTGGTGTTGCCCTTCTGAGGACACATCGAAGCAATGTGTCCCTTCTCCTGACACTCATAGCATCGGTATGATGCATGTGAGTTTCTGCTCATCCTCTTCCTGCTTCCATAGCCATTCTTGTTCATGAACTGACCAGCTTGCTTCATGAACAGGCCGAAGTGTTGGAAGTCCTCCTCGAGCTCGCTCCATGACATCTCTCCACCATCCTCAGCTTGACTTGACTTGAGGCCACTCTGATTTGATCCACTGGCCTTGAGGGCGATCACTTGATTCTTTGCAGGAGCAGGAGGGTCCTCATGATCATTGAGGAGCATCATCTCATCTGTGATGATCTTCTTGAGCAAACCAGGTGCCGCTTCTCCACATCACCGCTGTTGGTGAGATATGTGATGATGTCCCTATAGTCCTTCTTTGGGAGAATCCGCAGCATTTTCCTGCACACTTCATCATGTGCAACAGTGTGACCGAGCCCCTTAAGCTCGTTAAGGATGGGGTTAAGCCGAGTAAACATAGCATTGACATTCTCATTTGGAAGCATTCTGAACTGATTATAACGCTCCTTGACAACTACTAGTCTACCCTCCCTAACAGCAGAAGTGCCCTCGTGAATCTCAATGAGTGTGATCCATATGTCGTGTGCACTGGTGAGATTGCTAACCCTATCAAAGACCTCCATGCTCAAACCACAAAACAAAGCGTTCATGGCCTTAGCATCGGTCTCTAGGAGTTTGTTTTGAGCGGGTGTGGCAGGTATGTTATCGGTGAGTGTGACACCATGAGGAGACTTTACAACCCTCCAAACATCCATTCCCATAGCCTGGAGGAATACTTTCATTCTCAACTTCCAAAAGCTAAAATTAGTGCCATTAAACAGAGGAATCCTATTGGCGGCTACACTACCCCCGTCAGCCATCTCTATGCGGTTAAGCAGCTAGAGACCCAGGCTCTGATACCACTTGTAAGGATCCTAAGGCCGAGAGGGGGGGTGAATCGGACTATTATCAATTTTACTTTTGTTGCACTTAGTCACTTAGGCAAGTTAAGTCACACAACTAACGCGTTTATTCCTACACAAGTTTAGTTAGCGGAAGCAATCGATGCACAAGTGTAGGAGGCACGATGGCACTCGCAGGCAGTGGATATCACAGTGCGGTAAGTAAATGAGACAGAGGGGCGCAAACCGATCTTTTTACCGAAGTTCGGTGCTCAACACATGAACACCTACGTCTCCGTTGAGAAAACTTCTCACACAGAGAAGTCGGGACTCACTCGTCCCTAGCCCTCAATCCACTAGTGGTAGCTCTTCACCAACACTTGGTAGGCGAGCTCCAAACCTTCACAAGGAGGCGAGTTCCCTCACAAGCGAGAGCTCTCACACCCACGGCACCGTCACACGGCACCGACCACCGACACACGGTGGATTTCACCTCAACACATGAGGTACCTCCAACACATGGAGGATTTGGATCCGACACACGGACTCCTTGGCACCTCCGACACACGGAGACGGCCGCCGACACACGGCGGACTTTGCACACCCCGACGAACGGAGAGGAAGCACCGTGGGAAGCACGGTGACCTTCACGGAGAAGGGTTTGCTCGCGGTACGCTTGATGAAGCTTGGCGACGACGATGTCTTCCGGTGGCAAGAATCCCAAGAGCACAAGACCGGAGACACTCAACCCTCAACCCACCATGGAGGATGGCAAGGCAACCATGGAGAGGGTACAAACCTTGGAGACGACAAGGAGGAGGCTAGGGGGGACTCTCTTCTTCTTCCTCACTCTCTCCCTCAATCTCACAAGCACATGGAACCCTAGGTGAAGGTGGGAACCATGGGAGAAGCTCTCTAGGTGGCTAGGGTAAAAGGTGGCTGCTAGGGTAGGCTCTCTCAAGTTTCTCCCGTGCTCCTAGCCCCTATTTATAGCCCCTAGGCGAAACCCTAGAAATGGACGGTCCAGATTAAATCGCGAGATTCAGATCGCCCGATCGGACGCCGTCCGGTCGCCGTCGGACGCCGTCCGACAAAAGATATGGGCCCTTTTTGTGCTTGGTCGGACGCCGTCCGGTGGCTTACCGGACGCGTCCGACAGGGCGCTGGCGCGTGCGAACGGGACGCCCACCAGGTGTTCGCTCGTGGGTTTAGCTGTCATCGGACGCCGTCCGTCTTGACGGACGCGTCCGACAGTGAGATGCCCGCCGTCGGGACGCCGCCGACGCCGTCCGATGGTCTCTCGCTGTGTTTTTTCTACTTCACCGGGACGCTGTTCGATAGCGGTCGGACGCCGTCCGACGATGGGCGTGAACACAGGACTTAGCCATATTTTGAGCTAGCTCGTTGGGAATCGGCTGCTGTGTCGGACGCCGTCCGGCTGAGAAATCGCGTCTCGGGACTTAGCCGTTACCGGCTTGGGCTCACCGGACGTCGTCCGATGCCTATCGGACGGCGTCCGATGGGCTGGAATTTTGCCCTTCGGACTTTGCCTCTCACTCGCCTCTCGTCACCACGCCTTGGGTCTAGGAACATTTTGTCGATATGTGGACATGGCGGGAGGTTCAAATCACTTAGGCGGGAAGTTTCGCGCCTAAGACCTAATATTTGGCTTGGGTTGCGTAGAGGCTACGAAACCCTGAAAAGTTGAACCCCCGAACCTTCTCGAATCTAGACAGGTGGACTCGCTCTAGATGGTTCACTCACAACCGACACTTGTGCTCAGTGGGACCCTGCAACCAGAGAGATATAGTCGAGCCGAAGACGCACACAAGGAAAATAGAAGAACTATAAAACAAAGGTCCTTATCCTTGGCGTTCCAGCTGTACGGCCTAGTTGCCATCAATTACCAAAATCAATTAGCCCATGGGAGGCTTGAACTTACAGTTAGGTAAAGGTCATTTGAACTTGCTCATTGGTAGTAGCATAGGTAGCTTTGTATCATGTGTAGTGGTCTATGGATGAGCAGTCGAGCACGGTGGCATCAATGGTGTGGTCAACAACGGCGATAGAATTGAAGACATGCATCTCAATGGCTTGTGCATAAGCTTATGTAGCCATCAGGGGTATAATCAGATGTCATTTAGATCATTTTTTCCATCTTTCTTGCTCGATAGGATCATTTTTCACCCATATTCATATTCTTATTTTTGGTAGGTCGGTTGTTTGAACGAATTAAAAATCTATACCGTATTCATTCTTTATCTTTTTTATATAATTCTACTTATTCACATATATCCGTTTACACCTCTAGTAGCCATGCATGTTGTTTTTCTTATACTATGTACGCATCTAAAAGGCTCGTAGCTAGCATAATACATGCAGTTGAACACATGCATCTGATATGCACGCATACAAATTATGATTGTGCTAGACACAAATGCAGGTGACTTCGCTGACATTTCTAAATAACTGAGAGATGATAAAGAATGTGGCCAGATAGAACAATACATAAGGGACAAATTAGACGCACCATACCTAGCTAGCAGCTCATGATCGCCAGTGGAAGTTCGGAGATAAACAGGGGGAATCAATATAACTGGGCTCCAAAATGTCAACCCAAAATCAACATCACGATTTAATAACTTCTAACAACCAAATAATGCATGCATGCAAGCAAAAGTTTTCTGACCAGACGCAAAAGGAGACGAAGGCCCCATAGAAACGACGAAGCGTCACGTACGCCGGTAGGTGCATGGTTGATTTCGTTACGATTAGTACATGGCATTTAGCACCCTGGCCCGTTTAGTTTTTTCTTAAAGCACGTGCGACGTACACCCTGAGTAATCTCTAAATCATCTTTAATTTCTATTGTATAGGATGTATAATGACGTGAAGAAGAGAGAACATGAATATATATTTAAGCTGTCTTCAAAATAAAAGTCGATTCTTCACGAGAATAAAGAAACTTCGTATGTGACCAAAT
Organism: Raddia guianensis; assembly: GCA_036346415.1. Taxonomy (NCBI): domain Eukaryota; kingdom Viridiplantae; phylum Streptophyta; class Magnoliopsida; order Poales; family Poaceae; genus Raddia; species Raddia guianensis. The sequence goes on from CM070544.1 coordinate 38,442,127, forward strand.
TACATATAAAAACGTGCAGCCATCTCTACCATTCTATATGTTATCTCTAATATTGTCATCAGATGATATGATAATAGTCAGAGACAAATGCTGTCTCAACCGGATTACATGCTCTCAGACGAACGCCATTGCTCCCATCATATCGGCGAAGCCGAAGGGCCGATCTGCAAAAGAGCCAGCCTTGAGCAGCGAATTCCCCGTGCTGCCCCTCCCGGCAGACCAGCCGCCACGTGGGGGGAGAAACCCCTGCCGGAGTGGCGCCCAGGGGAAGACATCCCGCTGACATTCTGGGCCCACCGCTGCCATGCATGGTCTGGACCCCACGTGTCAGCTTCTGGGTGTGGGCGGCCGACGGGCGGGCGCGCGCCTTTACAGTGGTGCCAAGCACATGCGTGGGTGCTTTCCCCCACGTGCTCGTAAAGGGCGTGGCCTGCGCCGTGGGCCCGCTTTGTCAGCCAGAGCAAAGATGCACTTGGCAAGTACACACTTGAGAGTAGGTACCATACTACCATTGTACCGGTCAGTACGGCGTACGGAGCAAGGAGCGTGTCTAATGCCTGCTTGATCTGTATATGAAATGGTACCGAAGTGAACGTGAGCATCCCAAGTCCCAGGAGTTAACCCCTCGCATGCTACAAAAGATTTATCTTCATGCCCTTCACACTTTAAATATATCTTCCAAGACGACGTTCTTCGGTAGCTCTCAATATTCTTAAAATGTAAATAAATAGTGTTTTATTGGACATGCTGAAATACTATGCATAAGAAAATTTAAATAGGTTAATATATTTTTTTCTCTTGGTTACTAGATGTTTTTTTAGCGTGTAGTTCAACCAAATTAGTCGAGTAGAATGCTATAAAATATAGAAGGAATATTCTTTTATGTTATATTCCACCGTGCAATATGGAAATGGTCATAGATCACCTAACTGTTGACGCTAAAAAAGGTTTTAACCAAAATACACTTAAAACTTAGGTTCAAAATCATCGTAGGCATCAAATTAGGGCTTGTGGCGTGCCAACCGATTTTTTCATGCACCAAATTAGGGTTCCCTTAAACGTTTGTTGTTTGGATTTTTTCCATTACCACATGGTCCAACTGAAAAATTTGCATTTGTTTCCACGCTTTCATATGCGAACTCATGCTTTTGAACCTAAAGGTGGATATCATGGGAAGTGGCTATAACTATTTGTAGCTCTACGTGTACAATTTAATCATGCAAGAAAAAAAATCAAAGATAATGTCACTCCAAAAAGGTCGTTTTGAAACATGCTATTAAAAAAATTGTGAAACCAGACCGATTCGCTCATAATTCTTTGAAAAATTAAAATTATGGATCCCGCAAACTTTTTGGACTAAAATACCCTCTCACTCAATGACCGTACGACACTTAGGGCTTGTTTCGAAGCTCATAACCCCACCGACCTAGCCTGTTCTTAGGGATAGTGACCCGCATAGAAGATTTTCCCATGCTATTTTTGAAACGTTTGGAAGCCCATCAATGAAGGGATTTTTGGCTCTTTCCCCTCACAACCCCTCTTGGAAATGTCCTCCCTCTTTTAGTGTCATGAATTTTCCTCACCCCGTCTCTTTCCACAACTCTATCTCTGTACGGCTCACTATCCCATGAGTGAACGGCTTACTCTCTCATGAGTGACAACTCACCTTCACAACCCTAGCTCCACCTACCACCACCTTTGCCTTGCGCCACATGTAGTCCACCCGCCGCCTTGTCCTTCAGTCTTGTTGCCGTCTGCAGTCCTCATAGTTGCAGCCATGGCCAAACGAGAATGGCAATTGTATGTCGGGCACCAGTGGCTTAGCCGCACCGGGGGAGAGGGGGCGGTGTGGTGCGGCATAGCCCATCGCAACATCGGATGCTATTTGGACCATTTTTTTCACTTTTCTTACTCGATAGGATAAAATAGGGTATAGATTTGGCCGTTTGAGTGCATTAAACATTTATATCATATTCATTCTATATATTTTTTTTGATAATTCTACTTATTCAGATGTCCGTTTACACCCCTTTCATAAAGACTTTTTTAATAATAGAATAGAGTGCAGAGGTGATTTTTTTAATAACAGAATAGAGATGCAGAGGTGCAAACTTGCTGTACCATCATATGTCGGCGGAATCCACTTTAAAAAGATGGTACTGGACATGTTTTGTACTGTTTAAGGGCATGTTTCAAAAAAGACCACTTTAGAGTAACTTGTATCAACCATACTAACGCCGGTGTCCACAAGCACTAGGAGCTTTCTGTTTTCTGTAACGTGCTCTGCTATTATTTAACCATATCTGCGAAAGGTGTCTAGACTTGACAGAATGACAGCACCAATTCGACCTATAGCCCGTGATTGTGATGCTCCAGAAGCCTCAAACCTGTGTGTCTGCATCCACAGTCCTACACCAACCGATGCACTCTAGTTCCTTCCGAGCCTACACCCAAATTCTCAGTTCCGACATAGATAGCATCTTTACCACTACAGATTTATGAAATCGCTATGATTTACGCAGGAACAATTTTTATAGCTCCAGAACTAGATGGATCCAAAGTCCAAACCAGGCAACAGGAAGAACACATTCGAAGTCACACATAAGCAGGGATATGAAGGACAATCAGACACGAGGCGCAGCAAATGGAAACCGGACGGGAAGTTGGGAACATAATCAGGCGCAGCAGAGGGAAACCAGATGGGAACCTAATCACAAACACTTAACACAGCCAACAAACAATTGAATTACAATGAGGTTGTTTATGAATCGTACAGAGCTAAATCTGACGAAGCTACATTGACAGCAATCTTATGAATCTTCTATTTTTTCTATCCTACACTTGAATTGTTCCCAGATGAAGACCTTAAGAGCTGGTGATGATTTGAAGGAACCGAATTTGGCATGCCGGAGTTGAACATGATGTTGGGGGCTTGCACGGATGGCTGAGTTTGGATTGACGAGAGTGGTAGGCGAGGCCCAAACGAGAGCATCTGCTGCCGTTGCTGCAAAAACGGCATCTGATGATGCCCATGCATGCTATTTCCGTATGCAGCTGGCATACTGCCCTGAGGCATGGATCCTGGCCCAGCCAACGGCCTAGGGCTCATACTCATTGGATTAGAGGCCATGCTGCTACCACCTACATGTAGACTACTTCCGGTAGAGTTTAACTGGGCTGACATTATCTGCATACGTTGAGCTGAAATCCTCTGCCTCACCCTCTCCACTTGCTCACATTCCTTTAAAAGCAATGTCTCAACTTCCGCAAACTGCTTCAACTTCAACTCCAGCCTCTTCAACTGCAAGTTGAGTGCCATCGCAAATAGTATCAATGCTATTATTAATCATAATAGTTGCATATCAAAATTCAAAGCATAAATCAACTTTCCACTCTGGTTTTTCCATCTTCTGTGCCGAGTAAGATCCGATTAAATTATCGACAAGTTTTAATGAAGATTTGCATTGTTATAGCAACTAGCTAGCAAACATTATCCGCAGCTGGTTCCCAATCCATTGGCTATTTTTGTTCAGTCGGTTCCTGATCCCTCGACCAGCTACACCCATCATTCGACAAGGCCATCATTGAATACAATCCAGAAATTGGTGCCCATACCTAGTACAAATAGGCCAGGAGCTGCCCAGCTGGGTTTACCACAAAACCCTACTCTACAATTACAAAAACTTCTCTAACATCAAATTATGCAAGGAAAGAAAAACAAGTCCTGGAGACTCCAATTTTAGACAGTTACTTTAAAGCAATTTCCAATTCTCGAAAGGGAACTCAGATTTTAAAGAACCCAACTAGTCAAATGGTGATCACGATCATGCAAGAGTGCAAGGTAATTGGGTAGAAATCTATACATGGAAGTCAGGATTTCGGTTCTGGTGAACAAAGTGTGCATGCAAATAAGATGGCAGCTTGCAAACTAACCTGATGATTTATTACAGTAGCAACATGTCTTTGGATTTCGCGTTCCTCTTGATCCGCAAAGAGTTTACACTTCATTGCTGCTGCTGACAGACCACACATGGCAGCATGCTTCACATTTTCTGGAGAAATGGATGGTGACGAACCTGTTTTAAGTATAGAATGATTTCTTAAGCAGTTGTCTCTTAAACCAATAAATAAATGAAATTTCACAGAAAAATATAATTGTAATGGGGAAAATTATGAAACAGCAACCATTTTGATAGTGTAGGTTTGGATGCGCACCATGGCCCCTACCATCAGCATGCATGCTTTCTGAATTCATCCTTCAATAGCAAAAAGCAAGTCAAAACCTTAATTTAGAATGATATGGCCCAAGTAAACTAGAAATAAAACAAATGTTCAAATATAAGTACTTTAGTATTTAATCATAATGCTGAAATTTACTCATTCAGTAAAGATGGCTCACCTAGAATCATCATCTCTCGTCAAGAAAGATAATGCTGCACTTGCACATGATGCTGCAACTCTTGGTCCTACTGCAGTAGCTAAGAATCCAACCTACATGATACTTATGAAAAGTAAGATCAAATATATAAAGAGCACAGAAGCCTATAAATGTTTTGGTCATGAGGAAGTATGGCGCCCCTACTTTCATATCACGGTCACAGTCCTAAGAAAATTCCGCAGAAACTAGTTTAGCTAGAGGCATACAAGAGTTATCTGGCAGCAACAATCTTGGACTGAAGTTTAATCTAGAGAATAAGAATTATAGCCAACTAATTCAGTATAATTCGAACTATTGTGGCTTATAGTTGTATGCTGTCTATTAGATTTTTTAGTTCCTAGTATCTTAATCTGTGTTAGATTTGTATTCTTTTGTCATTTTTATTCCTATGCAGGTAAAGTATCTATCCGTTATTAATTGATTTTTGTGCACTATAGAATATAGATGAAAGAGTACATGCAAACTAAAGCCTGATCCATTAGCAGACAATGTCTTGTAAGAAGTACGCCTGTTTGGTTAATGCCTAAGTGGTATGTACACGATTACGGAGGTAGTAATTGCGCACAGGTCTTCGGATCGGTGGCTTTGGCCAGCGACGTGACAGCGCCAGCTGGTGCTGGTGGCACACAGAAGTGGCGCTGCTGTCTGTGCGGTGAGGGACAGAACGAGAGAGATGTGAGCAATAAAATATCTGTTGCTAACCTTTTCCTTTCCTTGGCTAATATAGCCCAAAGTTTACAAAGGTAATGATGCTAAAAGGAAATAGTCCAACCGACTCAATAATACCATACTTATCCTAATGACCCATACTTGGAAATTGAGCAATAGATGGATCTGGTCCTATGGACGTGTGTAGGTCCCGCTGGTGAACCTGACATTAAGCTTGCCACAAGTAGCTACAACTAAAGTTAGCAGGTTTGACTATGTAAGTATGTAGGCAGTTGTTTGGTTCAGAGCCACATGTGTGATGTGTCACAACATTTCTTTTCCACCAGGTGGGTCCCATATGTCAATGGTGGCAGAAAGTGTGGCAAGGTTCTATTTTCTGCCACAGTGTGGCTAGAAAATTTATGAGCTAGCTGCTAGCCTTAGGCATATTTGACTAGTTAGTTGTGGCAAATTTTGGCAAGTTAGGGAACCAACCAAACATGTCATATTTATGATGTCAAGCAGTCTAAGGAAATAGATTTGATACTATAGTGAACTTCAAGTATTCGCTTGTGAAACTCTTTAGTGTTTGTAGTGATTGAGGCTTCAAGCTGGCAATCAACTTCTAATTACTCATGTACCTATAGAGTCCTAGACATTCACTAAAGTTTCAGCCTAGACTGCAATATCAACTGTTTTTCCTGTTTGGGTGGTCAATCAAACAATTATGAGTTGTGTACTTTAATATTATGTTGTAATAAAATAATTCAGCTTAGGCCTCAAGTACATTGATTCCACCTCTACATTCAGGAATGAGGTCAGCTATGGCTTGGTCCAACTCAAAATTCAAAATTCATTTTTTCTTCTGACATTTTCTGTTGTTAATGGACTAAGGTCTCACATACTTACTTGCTAACATTTTCTGTTGTTTACGAAAAAACATACTTCATGAAACTTTGAAGTGTGGATGCATAAATTACTTCACCAAGAAGATATCAATACGTAGCCATATGTCATAGCTACTATGAATAAGTCTGAAAATATAGCTCTACACATTCTTGGCACCAAAATTCAAATGTTACAATTCACATTTCTAAACTAAATAAATAGTAGATTGGTTCTCTAAACCAAAATCAGCGAATAATCACTCACTAGTGACATGACCGGATTAGAAGAATTAATGAATGGAAGCTGGTTTCCATGTTGAGTACTTTGTTGTAGATTTCCTGAGTGAAGACAATCATCAATTTAAAAATGGAAGGAATCAGGCAAGTATGGTGGAGCAAATCTTAACATGATGATGTACAACACCTGAAGTCCTGCCATTGGAAGTTGCCCGTGGATATCCATTGCTTTGCACTTGAAATGGTACGGATGCATCTGGTACCTCAATGTTCTCTAACAAACCATCCTCCACTGGAAGACGAATAAAATGGTAAATACACTGTGCCTTTGACTTTGTTCCAACATGCTCTGCAATGTTATTCCAATTATCATTGAACTTCTCTATGCCCTCCAACAACAACAACGTTTCTTGATTAGTCCAGATGTCCCCATCATTTTCTAATCCATCTTTATCCCCATCCACCCTATGAAAATCTAAGCCTGAATGTCCAGTAATAAATCTTGCATCATGGAAGCAGTCAGAGCAAAGAGCAATCTCTGCCTGTTCAAGCATTAAACAAGCTTGTTACTGCTCTAGCTTCTTACCCCGTTAATTAAAAGTTCTAAAGACACAGACAATCGTTTTTGACACATGGCAAACAAAGAGAGCATGTAAATGGAAATTTCGAAGATGTTTACCTCCTTTTGAGACTGATAATGCAAATTCGGAAAAGGCTTTGAGCAATAGCTGCAAGAGCTCTGCGACAATCGCTCCCTAATCTTTCCTTCCAATTCTGCGAACCCAGCATCAAAATCCTCCAGCTCGGAATTCAATGATGATGATGCCAATGAAGATATGTCCTCCGCTTGGAGGCTACATTTTGGCCGATCAAACAGAATCAGACCATCAATCGATTTCAATGGTGCAGTCAACAACTGCAATTCCCCTGATGGTTCCTCCCTCAGAAGTGACGTTGCCATCCTCAGACCCCGGTGCACTGACCCAGCCGCAAGGTAATTGATGATCCCCCAAGTGTCCAAGAACCTAACAATCCTACTCAGATCATACAATTCACCAGTATTTCCAACAAGCCCCTGGCACTCAGCAAATGCAAGCCTCTTTCCTGGGTTCTCCAAATACTTTGCTATAATTTTATTCCTTAACAATACGTACTTCTCCGGTGTGTGGCCCGGCGATTTCCCTGTAAAGAAGTGTGGCACTACCTGCCTTTCCAGCCTATGCACTGTTCCCGGAGAGAACCAATCTACAAATCACAAGCCAACTTATGTTTTAATCTACTTAAACCAACACCTGATTCCTCGTATAACACAACATTTCAGGCGTTGGTCGCAAACAACAAACCTGAGTGCCTGGGCACGACATGGAGGCGGCCCTGGAACTGCTTGGGCACGCCACGCCCCTCCATAAGGGGAGGCGGCGTGCACACATACGACGAAGGTTTGTCCGGATCCGCCGAAAGGGAAGGATGGTCAGGAAGCATCCCGGAGAGCACCTGCAGCTGCCCGTGCGAGATGTTCTCCAGTGCTGGTGGCGCCGTGGCGGAGTCCTCACCTGCATACGCGGACCCCTCGGCTGCCACGACGGAGAGGACGGAAGCGTGCGGCCGGTTGACCACGCGTCGGACAGCGGCAGGGAAGGCAGAGACGGGCTCGGCGGAGGAGAGCACCTCCGCATGCCGGAGGTCGAGCAACGGGTCCTCAGACGCAGCGCCGGCTAAGGCTTCGTCTTCCTGCTCCGCCGCAGCCGAGGGGACGCCGGCGTCGTCGTCGTCGTTCGCAGCGGCGGAGTCGGAGTCGTCGGAGCGGTCCGCCGCGGCGGAGGACGAGGGGGGCTTGGAAGGCGAGGGGAACGCGTGGGAGTTGCGCTTCCGCTTCCGCCATTTCAGGCGCGAATCTGGGAGTTAGGGTTCGGAACCAGGGGGGCGGGAAGGGTCAGCACCAGGGCGGAGAATCAGGGTCGGTGGAGGGGTCAAACGCACGAACCTGGGGTGGATGAGGCCTTGCGCGGCATCGTCCTCGTCGTCGCCGGCGCGGCTTCGCCGGCCGAGGTGGAGGCGGAGGTGGAGGCGGTGGTGAGGTCTAGGAGTGTGACCGCGCGCGAGCAAGGGGGCCGACCGCTACACGGACAGGAGGAGGCACGCACGTCGCACGTGCGACCGCAGGCGTAGCCGCGTAGGAAGCCAACAGGCCGAACCGGGGCCGGCTCGGCCCTGTTACTGTAAGAACTGGGTTTGGGGAGAAATTTAGGGCCACCACAAGGCTGTTTAGTGTTTTCAACTATAATCCCCAAATTTGATTCTCTATAATCTGATATGTAGACTTCCTTTTCCATCTCCAACTGTATTCCCTACATGGAGAATTAAGGAAATTCTCAATTTTAGGATGTGTTTGGTTACCTAAATCACATGGTCCCTACATGGATGGTACCTGTATATGGAAAAAAGAAATATTACCTCAATATGTTGTATGGCTTCGTTCGCTCGATTTGGTCGAACAACAGCATACGACTTTCTCTCGCAAGCTCTTACTTCTTATTTTCATATTTTTATTTCGTAGTATACCAAATTTGTAGTTGATTTAAATTTTGAATTTGATTTAGATTTGAAATACGCTTTAAATTTTAAATCTATTTTCGATTTTTAGATTTTGAGTTTGAAAATATGTTTGAGATTTAAAATTTTGATTTGAATTTTCAATACATCTTTAATATTAAATTTAAATCTAATTTGAGATTTTAAACTAAAATTTGAATTTCATTTTTGAATTGGGTTGGTTTTAAATTTCAAATTATTTTATTCAAAACTTGCTTGGATCCTCAATTGTAAATACGACTTGAGTTTTGAATGTAAAATTTGAATTGAATTAACATTTGGTTTGTATTTTGATTTCAAAATTGGATTTTAATTTCAAATTGATCAAAAATTGAAATGTTAAATGTAGTTTGAATTTAAAATTCAATTTGAATATTGAATCCAATTTTAATGTTAAGGCCTTCTTCTTTACAGTGTATCGTTGCGTTGGCATGTTACTGTAGCAAAATTGAGAGTCTCGAATAGAGGCCTAAAGATTATAAAAGGATAATTAAAAATAGTTTTATAATCTTTGGAAGGACTATTAAAAGACACGAAAAAAATCATTATAAATTATCACAACATGCTATATAAAAAATAACAAAGTTTGCTACAGTAACACACGCAATACGTAACGCTAAAAACAACAAGGCCTAAATATAAAAATTGGTTTGAATGTCGAACTTAAAATTAAATTTAGTTTAAATCATTCAAAATTAAATCATATGTAAGGTTAAATTTTCTCGAGATATAAAATATTATTTGATGGTATTCCAATACTTGAACCAATCTACGTCATCCGATACGAGAACCAAACAAAATCTTGTATGATACTGTTCAACCAACCAAACATTTCACTTGAATCATACCGTACGGAAACATGCCATACAATTTGGGATGTAGATTCAAACTGGTACAAACAACCAAACACATCCTTAGAGAACGGAATAGGGAACGTTGTTGCAGCAAATAGGATAAGAATACGTCTCCTATTTTAAGATAGAGAGCGATTTAGAGAAACCTACCGGAGACCGCCTAAACCCTAAAGAATGATAAAAAACCGCCACTGCGTCGCCGCCTGGCTCTCGCCGTCACCGCCCCACGCCAGGGGTCGTGTCCCTGCCGTCCCTTGTCGGCGGTGGAGATCGGGGAGAGAGAGATGGAGGAGGAAGAAGATGAGAGGCTGACGTGTGGGCCCCAATGTTAGACTGTATTTCTTACCATATTGTCCTGTGTATTTTATCTAAAATTCCCTCTCAGCTCAAATAATGGCATGTATGCACATTGTTGTTGTTTATAATGGCGTTTGAATCAAAAGTGACTCTGCAGTGGCATTTCTGTCCAAAGAAGATTCTACGATGACATATACGCTTTTTACCCAATATTTTATTAGCTAGTGGTCCAGCTATATTGGAGGACCATGACCTTCTGTAGGGAAGAATTGGGTAGTATAATTGGCAATAAGAGTTAGGACGTTGTGGCCCTATCCAGCTCCAATACTATAGTAGCAAGGCTAGACTAAAATACAAAAGAGAGAAACTTACGAATTGTATAGAGTGAAATAGAGTAATTAATAAATAGTGAATTAACAGTGCTCGGATAAGGCCAACATAACACATCATATTTCGAAAGAGGCGGCAAAAATACAGATTTTTTTATAATCCCATTCAATTTTTTGAAAGAGAGAGCAAAGATTTATCAGAATCATTCATTCAGTGCATGTTAAATAGCCAAATGATGCTAGTGCAGTGGATAAGCGTAACGCGTAGAGGTATCATCCTTACATTCTGTTTGCTATCAACCTTAGTTTTTGTTTGCTGGACCGATGGATTACCTTACTGTACAATGTAAACAGAAAAGGGGGGAGCTACAACCTCTGTTTCAAATTTCCCTGTCATTATGCTGGTATCCTCTATGCTGCGGCTGATCCACATGAATAGAGCGAAATTTGAGGATCTTGTTAACACTTGCAAGATGTTTCACCTCCTTGGATGCTGCTTCCTGACGGCTCTTGGCTTGTTCATCTTCACACTCTCCGGACAGTGGCGCCTTGTCATGAATGGGTTTTGGTGGAGCAGCTGACAAGAAAAGAAAAATGATAAAACAGCAAATGAATCTGCAGTGAAGCTTCCATGAGGTGAAATAAGGGTCATTTTAAACCCTGTACAGGCGAAGCTCCTAATGAACTTTGCAGGATGGCATCAGTTAGCTTGCCTGACTGACAAGTTCCATACATACATATAAAAATTCTATCTCGGTCAATCATATCATTTGTAAAGGGATTCATGAAATGGAATTTTTATGCAAACAAGGTTATCTCATAAAAAAGATTTTCAAGAAACAACAGCAACATGTTGAATGGGTAAAGTTCAATATTCTAAACTGTAAATGACATTTACGAGGCCTCGAAATGATATTTTGCTGAAAAGAAAGAAGTCAGGAGATGGTCTCACTGCAAGCACGTACCACTTTCCGAGAATAGATAACATGTGCCAACACTTTCTTCATATTCTCCAGTCTGTAATAAAACAACACAATAGCAGATTTAAAGTCTGAAGCTTTCAAAAAATGGGAAATATTCAGACCATTTCTTTTACTAACAAATTCACAGATGTATGGAGTTGAAGCAGACCTTATTTCCATCCTATCTGCTTAGAACTTTAAAAGACAAAAAATATAGTTAAGAAAGTTTTCTAAATGAATAGCATTACATATAGTGCAGACAATCTCCAACAACAAAGAATGTGGTTCTCACTTTAGACATGATTATAGGGTTAGAATAGAAATACTGGAATACTTATTATAATATAAACCCCTAAAAAGTTCAAGCCCTAATATACTCCCTCTAGTTTTATAATACTTGTCAATTGGACATTGACACGGTCTTCAAGATGCAACTTTGACCATCAATTACTAATAAAATATATTTAAAAAATCCACAAAAATATGATATTGTGAAAGTATTTTTCAGGACAAATTTATATTTATGATTTTTATGTACACAATCCAAATAGTTTAAAAGTTTTTTATAGATAAAGTTTTAAAATTTTGACTTAGGACAAACCTAAAACATAAGTATTATGAAACATTGGAACTGGAGGGAGTACTAGCTGTATATTTATGTACTTACAAAGAACCTACCAGCAGGCAGCGGTGTATGCAGATTTTGCAAAAGAGGTCTATAGAACCATCTAAAAATGTAAATTCCACACTTTAGAGCATGGTTAAACAAAAATGCCAAAAAAACTACTAAGTTCAATGATATAAACACCCATAAATCCACAATGACCCTCAAAAAGTGGAAAGTGCAAGTTTTCAAAAGTTATAATTTGTGCATTGCTCACCATCTTCAAACCATCACCTAGTATCAAGGTAGGAGTCAATGTATCCAAACCCATTTGAGATCTGTACCGGGGTCTTCAAGGCAGTCCCATTTGAGATCAGTGGCACTACTTTTGTCACTGACTTCTATGTTATTGCCCTCGGTGGCCATGAGATGGTTCTGGGCACTCGCTGGTTAGCAGGTCTTGGACCTGTTGTTTGGGACTTCCAGCAGCGCACGATGATGATCCAACATGCCGGGCAAACCATCAAGTTGGACGGACTAAACCATTCCACGCAACAGCGGGTTAAAATTCTCGCTTGTGAAGGGCAGGAGCTTCTTCCTCAGTTACTCGAGGAATTTGATGATCTATTTGGGGAGCCACACGGATTACCACCACCACGGTCACATGACCATCGCATCCACCTCCATCCAGGAACAGCACCAGTGGTGGTTCGACCCTATCGATACCCGGCGACACAGAAAGATGAGCTTGAACGGCAGTGTGAGGCAATGCTGCAGCAGGGTATTATTCGACGAAGTACTTCGGCCTTCTCATCTCCGGTTCTTTTGGTCAAAAAGCGAGATGGAACATGGCGGTTTTGCATTGACTACCGCGCACTCAATGCGTGCACAGTCAAAGACAAATTCCCAATCCCGTCGTTGAAGAGCTACTTGACGAACTACGAGGAGCTTGCTTTTTCACCAAGCTCGATCTTCGCTCTGGCTACCATCAAGTTCGAATGCACCCCGCTGATGTATACAAAACAGCATTTCGCACACACCAAGGATTGTTTGAATTCCTGGTTATGCCCTTTGGTCTCTCCAATGCTCCGGCTTCCTTTCAGGCGCTGATGAATGAGGTTCTACGACCCTACCTGCGTCGTTTTGTCCTTGTTTTCTTTGATGATATCCTGATCTACAGTACGTCTTGGTCGGAGCATCTACGCCATCTGCGGCTAGTTCTTAATTTGCTGAAACATCACCGTTTGTTCCTGAAGAAATCTAAGTGCATTTTTGGCTCTGCTAGTGTCGGCTATTTGGGCCATGTCATATCAGCAACAGGAGTGGCCATGGACACTGCCAAAACACAAGCTGTGTTGGACTGGCCGACACCTACAACTGTCCGGCATCTCCGAGGGTTTTTGGGTCTCGCTGGGTACTACCGCAGGTTCATCAAGGACTTTGGTACCATCGCGGCACCTCTAACTCACCTTTTACGCAAAGACAGTTTCTGTTGGTCCGAGGCTGCGTCGGCGGCTTTCAACTCTCTCAAGATAGCTTTGACTACAGCTCCGGTCCTCCAACTGCCCAATTTCCAGCAACAATTTATTGTCGAGTGTGATGCCTCTGGCTCGGGAATTGGCGCTGTTCTTCACCAAGGCGATGGGCCTATCGCTTTTTTCAGCAAGCCGGTAGCACCGCGTCACAAATCCTTAGCAGCATATGAGCGAGAACTCATTGGACTGGTACAAGCTATCAAGCATTGGAGGCCCTATCTATGGGGACGCTCATTCCTTGTACGCACTGACCATTATTCGCTCAAATATTTATTGGATCAGCGCTTGGCCACCATCCCACAACATCACTGGGTCAGTAAGTTATTGGGTTTTGATTTCCTTGTTGAATTCAAACCCGGCAAACAAAATCTGGTAGCCGATGCCTTATCTCGTAGGGATGCTGATCAGCTTGAGCTTACTGCCATCTCCAGTCCTAGTTTTGACGTTTTCAACCGTGTTCGTGAGGCCAATTTGGCTGATCCTGCCCTGGTGGCCCTACACGAACAACTCCAGCAAGGGCAGCTTGATGACCAGTGGACTCACATTGATGGAATCCTCAACTTTCAGCGGAAGATTTATATCCCTCCATCGTCAACATTGGTTCAAGAGGTTCTCCATGCTGCACATTTTGCTGGTCATGAGGGTATTCAAAAAACGCTGCATCGCCTTCGTCGAGATTTTCATATTCCCCACGACAGATCCCTGGTTCGGGAATTTGTTCAAGCCTGTGCTACATGTCAGCGCAACAAAACTAAACAGCTCCATCCCGCCGGCCTCTTGCAACCCCTCCCAGTGCCAACACAAGTGTGGATGGACATATCAATGGATTTCATCGAAGGGCTACCAAAGGTGGGAGGCAAATCTGTGATATTAACGGTGGTGGATCGTTTCTCCAAATATGCCCATTTCATCCCATTAGCTCATCCATACTCAGCCCAGTCAGTTGCACGGGCATTCTTCGATGAGATTGTCCGCCTCCATGGATTTCCTTCGTCCATTGTATCCGACCGTGACAAGGTTTTCACTTCAGTATTTTGGAAGGAACTGTTTAAGGCAGCAGGTACTACCTTGAGTATGAGCACAGCATTCCACCCCCAAACTGATGGCCAATCTGAGTCCGTAAACCGGGTAATCGCCATGTATCTTCGCTGCCTCACCGGAGATCGACCTCGTCACTGGTTACAGTGGCTTGCTTGGGCTGAATATTGCTATAACACCTCTTACCACAGTTCCCTGCGGGAGACTCCGTTCAAAGTGGTTTATGGTCAGGACCCTCCTACTCTCCGAACCTATGACATTTCTGAGCTTCGCAACGCAGCTGTGGCTGATAGCATTGCCCAGCGTGATGAGTTTCTTGCTGAGATTCGGGACAGATTGCTTCTTGCGCAACAATCGGCTAAGATTTACTATGACGCCAAGCATCGTCCTCTAGAATTCCAGCCAGGTGATTGGGTGTGGTTGCGGCTTCATCAACGGCCGGTGTCCTCTCTTCCTGGTGTTCGTCGTGGCAAGCTCTCCCCTCGTTTCTTTGGACCTTACAAGATTCTCCATCGTTTGGATTCAGTGGCATACCGCTTGGAGCTACCTCCTCAGGCTCGAATTCACAATGTTTTTCATGTCAGTCTTCTCAAGGCCTTCAAGGGTACCCCTCCAGTAGCCCCTCCGCCATTACCAGCCTTAGTAAATGGTCGAGTTCTTCCTCAGCCTGCTCTTGCTCTACGTGCCCGTTTGCTGCAGAATGTATGGCAAGTGTTGATTCAATGGTCAGATGCTCCTCCGTCAGCTGCCACATGGGAAGATGTGCCTTCATTCAAGCTTCGATACCCCGAATTTCAGCTCGCGGACGAGCTGTTTTCCGAAGGAGAGGGAGGTGTCAGATCTGGCCGCTATAAGGGCCTTGTGTTTAGGCGCCGTCATCAGCCCAAGCCCAACAGCACGGCTGAGGGCTTGGGCCAAGGGGGCGCCTGAGCTTGGAGGGGAAGTCAATATTAGTTTCCCTAAATACTTTAGTTAGTTTCTATCTTATTTAATTCCATATTTAGTTCAGATCTGTAAAGCCTTAGCCCGGCTATAAATAGGCAAGTTAAGGAGGAATAAAGCAAGCATCAATTAGGGTTTCCCCTATCCTGTGCACCCGGGTGAGAGGAGAGCTGCAGCCTCCTCTCTTCCGCGTGAACAGTACTTCCGCGTGAACAGTACTTCTTTTCCCCACAGATTCCACTGCACGTGACAACCCTGTAAAGCATCATTATAAAGAACTTACTACTGTGAACTTGGGAAGTAAAAATAATGGTAGTCTGCAAAATTTAACAGATAGATATGAGCAAACATATCAGTGATTAAAGAATGATAAACGCACAAGAAAATCAACAAGCATCTGATGAAATAACTTTGACTTAACTTACCACATCTATAAATTGTGACATCAAATTATTAATGTACATGGACAATAGCAGCTAAATAATCAGGATATGCACTGAGAAGTTATTGTGATCTAATTCTAACACAATGCTAAGCAAATTTCTCCTTAAAGGTAACATAGACACACTGAACATAATTTTACAGCTGAACATGGTACCAATTGTGAACAGCAACGACAAGGAAGAAGTTTGAACAGACGCACCCAGGAATGTAGCTCAAATCATATCTTTTAGTCATTTCATGTAAATGTCAAGGCAGTAGCACAAATTAATGGGTAAGATGATAATCAGCATATAACCTACACCGCAGATTCATGGTAAACAGAACTTTGGCTCCAGTACTTCTGACTTGAGCAAATTACAAGAAGGCTCTTTCTTGATATTGACAATACAGAAGTGGTAAAAAAGGCTACAAAAATTTTAGAAACTCTTGCATTTTGTTAATTGTTACTACTTCCAGTTCCATAATACTTATCGTTTTGGACATTGGCATGGTCTTCGAAATGTAACTTTGACCATCAATTACTAATGAGATTTATCTACAAAATCCGTGAAAATGTAATATTGTAAAAGTATTTTTCAAGACGAATTCATATGTATGATTTTTATGTATGCAATCCAAATAGCTTAAAAGATTTTTATACATAAATTTTTAAAACTTTGGCTTAGGATAAACCTAAAGCGACAGTATTATGCAACTAGAGGTGTATTACATTAACAACATTTCCTTTTATCTACAAAAACTTTATCACTCAAGAAAGATTTCCTCATCATTTGCCACTCCCAAAGACGTGCAATTCATAATATACACATTCAAGAGATTTAGCGTGTTTGCCCTGAATCTTTGGGGTGACATATCCTGAAATTTCCTTCCTAAACTGTAGAAGATGCACATTTGTACCACTAAGCTGCACATTCTGAGAAGAATCAACTTACTGAGAGTACATACGAAGCACCTGGTGGTATGTCAGAATAAAGACAATCATCCAATTCTAGCAAGACATATTCTTCCTCTTCCTCTTCCTCTTCCTTTTCTTCTTTCTCTTGGCCATCTTCCTCACATACCTCTGCCATCTCCCACCACTAGAGGAGAGGGTGGGGGAGAGGGGAGAGGATGAGAAGTGAGGGCAGTGGGACAGGGTGTGGCCGGCTGCAACGCTAGGTAGGGAGGAGCAACTGCTTGGAGAGAGAGCCGTGGAGGCAGATCGGCGCAGACGGTCAGACGGCACCACGGCGGTGTCGACAATGCTGCTGCGTCGATGCATAATTTGTCCATTTCAGTTATCAATCTTGTATTTTACTGAAATAAGTTCAGATCAAAGTTTGTTTAATTCAATTCAAACTATACCTCAAGAAACTCTTTTGCAAGGTTTGGTGATCATAGCTATTGACTCTGCAAGCTTTTTTGCATTGGATAGCTGCTGCTTTGCTCTGGAGTGATTTTTTACCTGATTGGAAAAACAATAAACACCGGCCAATTGACAAATCAAGTGTCAAAATATCAGACTGACTGAAGGGCGAACGAGGCTATATTAGTGAAATTGAACAGCTGACAGATTCTCATAATGTCCCAAAAAAATCAAAATTATACACAACGATTTAAACTTGTGACATATGTGATGGATCCATCCACAAGACTAGCCCCCAAAGTCACAAACACACATTCCTGAAGGCCTAGGTGATGAGCAGTGGCGGATCCAGGAATTCAACGATGGGGTTGCGGACACCGAACTTAAGCAACAAAAAAAAATTCACCAAATAGAATAGTCTAAATTAAAATCCATAATAATTCCATTACAGCCATATTGATGTGTCCAAAATAATGATAAAGTAATAGAAAATTATACTTTCAATTTCACTCTTTCTAAATTCACATTCAGCCATTCAGTCATCCACAATAGAGGTTAAGGACAAAAGGTACTATACTAACCGGTGCCGGGGGGAAGCCGGAAGCCGCCGGGAATCCGGGAAGGGGAAGGGGCGGGGCGCCGCTGCCGCGCTGCCGCGCTGGCCCCTGGGCCCTGGCCTGGCCGGCGCTGTGGGCGGCGGGCGCGCCGGTGCGGCCGCACGACGCACGGGGCGTTACGCCGCTGCAGCTTGTGCCTAGGGACTAGAAGTTGCAGAGGAGGTCCCTCGGTCCCTCCCGTCGGCGGCACCACGGCGGCCTGGATTGTGAGGATTGGGGAAGTTAGGGTTAGGCACCACGGCGGCACCACAGTTCCCTGTGACCTGTGTCGCTACTCGCTACGCAGGATCGGGAGACGGGAGGGCGGAGCGCTGGGGGCAAGGCCGGCAACATAAGCGAAACGGGGATGAGGCATAGAGGCACTACGCAGGTGGCTGGGCGCTGGGCCTTTGACATTGGGCCGGACTTGGCTGTTAGATGGCCTACCACTTGTATATACATACGTATATCAATTTTTTTTGTCAAAAATTTTAGGTGCTTTGTAATATAATATCTTTTAAATGTTATTTAAGTATGGACGGTCAGATTTTATTTCGTGAGAAGATCGGACGGCTGTTGTCTCTCAGGTGACGTTGCCAACGTAAATTGCTGGTGACGTGGCGCGTTCTGGATGCAGCAACGTGGCCTAACCGAGGGCCGGACTGTTAGGTGCTTTGTAATATAACATTGATTGATTGATGCTGGATAGGTTGGGGTGTGAACAAAAATAGGATGACTATAGGTGTCGGGAAGATAGGGGTGTTGAGAAAAAGAGAATCAATGCACGCACCTAGTAGGTTGGCGATTGAAAAAAACTTTTAAAATTTGAAGAAAATGTACCGCCACAAGAAACTTTTGTTATCAAAGACTTATGTAAGTTTTTCATTTTTCAGTTACTTATATTTTTTTTACATTTGTTCTACTGTGAAACCATCATATTTGCGCTAAAAAGGCATGGTTTCAAGTTTTCTTAAAATCTTCCTGTGCTGGTGAGGTTTGGCGGTGGGTGTTCGGTTACGACCGTCGAAAATGATGTTCACCTTTTTCTTATTGACAAATTTGTTTCCGATGGGTATCTAGCTAGGTTGTTTTAGTACATAAGTTATGTGGATTTTTTTTCACTTATTTAATTTAGTTTTTTCACATCATTTCATTTTTAAAATAGCTCGTCTTCAATGGCATTACTTGATATCTGCTCTGGCTCACTGGCAGGTGAGTCCAACATTTCAATTGCACCATAAGGCCACAAAGTCCTTGCACAAGGAAAGAGGTGAGGGCAATAAGACGGAAAGAAAGGTATCTTGAGCATTAGGGCATCTCCAATGGTATAGCCAACTATTGACTATATGAAAGCTATATGCCATCTATAGATAGCTTGTAGACAACATCTTCAATGTATTAGCTATAGCATTGGCTATTAAATTTAATATAGGCTCATATGTAATAGATGCAATGCACCTTGTAATCTGCTATAGACGGGCTATTAGTTAACAGCCAGCTTTTATCTCTCTCATCTTCTTCTCTCCTCCACATAGGCAAAAAGATGAAATGGACCTCTTATAGCCAGCTGACATGGCACCATTGGAGATGCCCTTATGACGGTAGTGATACGTAGAACAATTGTTTGCTATCTATGATGTTATTATCGAAGAAAGAAGTCTCTATATACTAGCATGTTAGCAATGGCGCCTAAATTATTTTCTCTTTTTTTCCCCCCCGCTGGATGGATGATTTGGATTTCGGATGCTTACCCATTTGCACGATGGGGTTGCACATGGTCACAACGCACAAACCTTCGGCCTTCCGTGCCCGGCCAGCCTTAATGGTTTTATGGGCTAGAAGTATTGCAGAAAAACGTCAAGGCCCATAGTTAAAATCGACCATGTAGGCCCATCCTAGTATCAGCCCATGTAGGCGTGTGGATATACGCAGCGCCGCCGGCCTACGAAGCGTGGCCTCTCGTCCGGTCTCCGACTCGCCGGCAAGAGACGCCCATCGCCGGAGTGAGTGTGTGTGTGTGAGAGAGGGGGTGCAGCCATGGAGGCGAGCACCAGCCGCGGCCGGAGCGGAGGCGCCGGCGCGAAGCGCCACCGAGGCGGCGGCGGGTCTGGGTCGACGTCGCAGTCACTGAGCGACGACGCCCTCCGCTCCATCTTCTCCCGCCTGGACGACCACTTCGACCTCGCCCGCTGCTCCGCCGTCTGCACGTCATGGTCCGACCCGCCGCGCGGCTCACCTTCCCTTCCTTCACCTTCCTCTCCTCCCTGTACTACTCCTGGTTGCAAGAAGCAGCAGCAGCAGCTTGTTCATTTTGTGCCATGTTCTTCCGATCGCGGCAGCAAGATTTGGTTATCAGTTCATATATATGCTTGTGTTCCTGTTTCTCTGTGGTGATTTGTTCCATCTGATTGGAGTTAGGATCGGCGCTCAATATGAGTGGGATTCCTCATCTAGTTGGTGTTGACAAGAACAGTAGCAGGGATTGGGAGCGACTGGTTGGGAGATCCTTTTGTTATTACTATGATGAAAATAATTTCATCAGGTAATTGATCGATAAATCATGGATGCACACCTCAGTCCACAGAATGAGAGCATGGTGATTTGAGATGAACTGTCCCATGTGCATATTAGACTATTGTAGTATTATGCAGTAATATAATGCCATCTTAAGAGGTTGCAAGGTAAAACCTGAAACATTGAGCGACTTGTGCAATTTTTCTTGCACAGTAGATGCTACAAGTGAATGTTGGCTAAGATCCTGAATTGGCGATGTGGGCCTGGTGGCATTTATCCAAGACGCACTTTAGTGTGTTATTTCTCGTTAACTATGTTATACCTCTGTGGAGCTAAATAGTGCCCTATATTTCTTATTTCGTTGTCTATACACTGCATAAACAGTCCATGCCACCAAAATCAATGCCTTTTCTGATTTCAAGCTACCAATTGCCATTCTGGTAATTCTTCAGCTAGTCTTTGTTCATTCATCTTGCTCGCTTAGATACACAGACGAATGTTTCCTTATGAAAATTGTTTGATTGCTAAGTAATTTACTAATGTTGATCAAGATGTGTGCTTAAATTTTTTTGCTTGGTTCACAGGAACAGGATTATTGAGACAGCCCATTTGATGAGGGATCTATATTACAAGGGGAATCCAGAAGCAAGAAGCTCAATTTCTAGTATATCAGTAAAAAGTTATTTTGAGGAGCTTGCATTGGATAAACATGCATCATCTTTCTCTAGAGGACCTGCTTCAGTCTATCAGTGGGTTGGTCATCCGATGCGGTAAGCCACTGTTCAGTTGATCTACTGAATTCATGCCTCCTACTGTTAGCTACAGACGTTCTCATTTATAAAATCATCAAACATCTTTATTTATTTGTATTTTTTTATTTTCAACAATTATGTTCTGATTTTAGATAATATGCATTCTTTGGGAGAGTGGCTCAATATCTATATTATCTCTTTCAGTTTCTTATTTATTCTTTCAGGGCCACCTTGTGCCGCATGAAAAGTGGTTTAATCTTATCTGGAGTTGGCGATAAAGTGAGTATCGCATCATGTGGTTTTGTTCTTACTTTGTTTCATCAATATGTCATTTTTTGGTCAATGTGAAGCATCTTTTTCACATAGTTTTTTTTATTAAATATTAGTTATTTATATGTTTTAGATTTGTTGTGAGACCCTGCCTGTATCTACAAGCTTCACATTTACAGCACCTGACCAAAAAATCTTATAATGCAAAAGGTAGGATATAAAATGTAATTTGTGAAATAATAGTGTGATATGTGGTCCTGCTATTAAGGTAAATGGTATAATGATGTGTGAAATGATTTTTGCAAACCATGGTATAAAACTACAGATATGTAAGTATGGCTGAAGATCTGTAGTGCTACACTTTTTATTTAATCAAATGTTTACAGCAGTCTACTTACAATCATATTCATCTTGATTAACTCATCATTTTGACATTGACCTTTGCCAGATTCTCCGGCTTTGGTCTGCTGAGAGTTGCAAGTACATGAACGAGTACAATGTTCCAAATGCTAAAATGCTGGTTGATTTTGATTTTGATGAAAATAAGGTAATCAAAGTTGGCATACTTAAGTTTATGTTATGCAGGTCTCACTATTCTTTCTTGAGTAAAAGTTACGCTGAAAGTTTAAATATTCTCTCATATACATGCATTAATACTTGTGGCAGAGCGCACTCTTGAGGGAATTTGGCACCTATTTTTGTATGTCATAAAGTTCACCTGTCTTGTAGTCACACTGGCATTAGCAATCTGTTTTCTGTGAACATTTTTTTCGAGTAAATGTTTTCTGTGAACTTGGAATCTCAATGTAGACTGCATTGTTGTATGCACTGTAATTCATATTTCAACATTTGAACTTAATTCTTTATATACATGTGAGTTTGGACCAAGAACTATGTGATGGTGTTTAATTGTTGATTATCACAGGCACATACTTTTTTAATCACAATGGTATTGCAAGCATTGATTGAAATGGAGACGATTGTGGGCTCATTAGAAACACAAACTGTTGTTAGTCATGGAATTTTTTATACACTAGATATCTGTTTACCATTATGTTCATAACTTTGTTTAAATTTTTCAACCACAGCAGGTATTTAATTTAGCAAAGTAGGAATTCTTGTTTACTAGATATAAAAAGATTCCTTTCCTTTGTGAAGATTGTAGGTTTGACTAGCTCCCATATTTGCATATGGAGACGCAATGAACCAAGAAGTATATTTCAATCCCATGGAGCCTCATTCAATCATGGGTTATGCATGAGGTGATGAACCAGGCTTCGGTTTCTTGACATGGCATGCTTTTTATTTCAAACAAATTATAAGATTGCTTATGTTACTAAAAACTTTCAATTGTGCTTGAAAGCATATAATTACAGTGGAACAGGAGTGACACATAAGCTTGTATGGGTCCTATCATTAAATGATTCTATTAGCCTAGACATTTGTATGGTTATTTTAGTTAGGATTCACATAGCCACATGTTTGTTTGCTTCTGCAGTTACGCTGACCCAGAGGTTATAATTGGTTGTGAGGATGGTAGAGCTTT
The DNA here is from genome assembly GCA_036346415.1 of Raddia guianensis. NCBI lineage: Eukaryota > Viridiplantae > Streptophyta > Magnoliopsida > Poales > Poaceae > Raddia > Raddia guianensis. The sequence continues at coordinate 38,464,957 of CM070544.1, forward strand.
TGTATATGATATGTACAGCAGGAGTTGTTCAAGCATTTACCGGTGAGTACAGGGGAGCCGCATATTAAATTACAGCATGTGAATACAGTGTTTTACCTGTTGTTCAATTCTTTTGTTTTAGTTGCTTTCATAAGCCCAAGTTTGACTTCACTTTGGAGGAATTCTATAATTTTGTATAAGCTTATTTGATAATGATAATAGCGAGTATAAGTCCAGATTGTGTTGTTGGTAACTTGGTGTCTTGGTGTGTATATTGTCGATTAATGTCTCACAGCTCAAGCTGGGGTTTTTATTTCTTTGTGTTATCCACATGGTATCAACAGCAAATTAAGACTATTTAGGTATAAAATCTTCACTATATAGGTGCACTTTGTTTTATATTATGCATGGGACTTGTCGGATCCTACTGAGACAAGTGAGAAATAACAATCAGTATATAAAATATCTGATCTTTGAGAATGATTTTGAAACTTAAGCAGTGGACCTTATCTCTTGTTTCATTGAAGTAGACAAGGCCCATTGAAGCATCATATTTTTGCATGGAATATTATTGTATGTTGTGATTAATGTATAGTTCTGTATTGTATGTTAATGGCCTTGTTTGTTTCAGTTTAAATTAAATTAAATGAAAATTTGTTATTTTTGTATAAGCCAAATGATGTAATATTTTGTAGTCATTTTTGTGGGGTTTTAAATGATTCTTCGTAAATTTTGTAAAATAATTTTTTCATAATTTTTTAACTCTTTAAATCGTTTTTTGAGGGGGTCACAAATTTGCTACAATAAAACACAACTCAACTTTAATCTGAAACAAACAAGGCCAATGTGTTCCATAACTGATGCTTATTTAACATATGCTATACAGGCTTAACTCTTCTCCTGTGACATGCTTGACAATAACGGATGATCAACTGATTGTTGGAGGTTCTACATTTGGAAATGTAACTATTGCAGATCAAACATCAGGGCAAAAAATAGGTCTTCTTAAATCAGGTTTTGCACCAACAGGTAATACGTTAACTCATTCTCAAAAATAAGCATGACCGACTTTCATAGTTTCATTTGGTGATAGCGATGGAGATGGTCTTGGTCTTGAGTCCTGGGTGGCTGGGTCATAACTAGATTGTCCTCATTCAGAAATTAAGCCACTGAATATCCTCACTAAAAATATTTTCTTTAACCATAAGCAAAAAAATTACTCCTTCCAGCAAAGCACGGTCATCCAATTCTAGTATCCCAAAAGTTAGAGTAGAGGATTGTAGAACTATTAATTTTTATACCTATGTAACTGTTTTGCTTACAATTTGTTAAATTTCTTTTATCTATATCGAGACTATACTGGTCGTTTTCTTTTCTCTTTTTACTTGTTGAATCTTTAGTGGCAAAAGAAAAATCAAAACCCATGCCATGGTGTGAGTTTTGATCTAACTTGCATTTTCTTCCATGATTCCAGCAATAAGGTGCTTGTCTTCCAGCACAAGATCACACTTGGTATTTGCAGGCTCATCTGCTGGATATGCACATTGCTGGGACTTAAGGTCAGTATCGATATCATCAACAGTTGCATACTTGCATATTCTAGCCTGAATCATGTTCCTTAGTCTGTACATGTTTTTAAAAATGTTCTATGGAAAACTCATGTTAATTAACACCCGTCAGGACTCATATCATGAGCTAAGGGTTTTTTCTTGTTAGCTGAACTTATCTGCTGATTTGCTGAAAATATGAACTCCGAGAGCCTCAAAAACTTGTTTTTGAGAGCTTTCATTAGCGGCTTCGAGATTTTTGAGGTTCAAGCTTTCTGTGTAGAATTCAGATTGCTTTAACATGTTAGATTGGTAAAAATCTGCATGTAATTTATTCAAACCATCGGTAAGTGTAGTAAATTATGTGTATGCATAATTTATATTAGGCCATATACAAATTATCATGTAAGAAAGTTTTTTATTTGTGGATTCATTTGATCTAATGCATTCTCCTGGTACTTATAGATGTTTGGAATTGTTTTATACTACCTATTGTTTTACATGCTTCACAGCAAAATTGTTGCCAACACATTCCAGTGTTATACTTCAGCAGGAAGCAGTCATAACTGTCATCTCATTATAATTGTACTTCTATTCCATGTTAATGCTTAGGACCCTGAGGCCACTCTGGGAAAAGAGGGTTAGCCCAAACGTTATCTACAGTGTACAACACTTGCCAGGTGACATGGCGACGCTGGCAGTTGGTGGCATTGATGGCGTGCTTCGCTTGATATGCCAAAGAACTGGTGACACCATTAGAAGCTTCATTGTGGATGCAGGTCGCCCAGCAGAATCCAGCTCCAGGCAGCAAATTGAAAAGAAAAGTGTCCGTCAGATTGCTCCAGATGCCCGGCTGGACAACATCCCTGCACGCCTGCGCCTGCCCATCACTGGTCTGTCGGTAGGCATGAAGAAAATTGTGACTACCCATGGTGAAAATTACATCCGGGTGTGGAAGTTTCGCCTGAAGAGTTCTTAGAATATTCATCATGAGTAAGACAGGCCAGTTACTATGTTTTTATGTTTCCCCTTTTTCTAAAATCAAGCCAAGCCTGTTACATGGTAATGGGTAATGAAGTACACCTGCATTATCTGTAAATTAAATGATGGGTTAAACGTAACAAACAGTATAACGACATAGTGTGACATGCTGTTATGTCAAGGTACCTGAATCATCAATACAGACCAAGATTTATCTTGATATCATTGTCATGTTGTAATGTTGTATGAACTTGTATCAAGATATAATAGTGAATTGTAGCAGTTTGTCAATCTTGCTATTATTGTTATGTTGTATCAAGATATACAGTGAATTGTAGCAGTTTTATTAAGGCTTTGTCTATGCGTCTATGCTTGAGGGCTTGAGGCCTAAACAGCTCATCTGCATCATTGGATCAGGCCTGTCCTTTTAAGATTACTTGCTTATTCTTACGTACTTAGTTGTGTTTTTCTTTCTTGCTTATTATTAGAGCATTAGAATTTTTTTTTTCTTGTGGCCGAAGATAGGGCAAATTACCTTCCATACCTCCTCAATCTCCATATATAGATAAGGAAGATTCTCGTGTACATACCCTTTAATCCTCACAATAATACTTTGTGAATCATATCTACCTTCATAGTATGAAAGCTATTCATCTTGTAGACCTCTCTCAAACCATATAACGTATACGGTCGACGCATCTGAGTATCTGATGTATACGTGATCATCGGGCGGGTTCGGGTTGTGTTTTCCAAAACCTGACAAAAACTTTGCTAGCCCGAGCCCGACCCGACTTGGTGCATCGGGTTACAAATTCAGGTCCGAACCCGACCTGAAACCCAAAATTCCAACCTGAAACCCCAAAACCTGAACTCGCACGGCTGATTTTGTAATTTTTTCGAGCTCGAACATGACCTGACCTGATGGTCGGGCGTCAAATCGAGGCCCGACCCGACTTGATGTACTGGTTGGGTCGGGCCGGGTCAGGTTTTTTGGATCGAATCGGGTCGGGTACGTCGGGTCGGGCTACCTATGAACAGGTCTAATATGACGAATAGGAAATTGTCTTGGATATTTCTGGTCTTAATAAAAGCGCTTTGGCAAGGGGAGACCAAGTCATCAATATAGACAGAGAGTCTTGATGCCATAATTTTGGAGAAAAGCTTGCCAATGTTATGTATAAAGCTGACAGGTCGGAAGTTCGAAGCAGAGCCTGGATTGTTTTTCTTGGCAACAAGAGCAATGAGCACAACGAGGCAAAACGGTGTCCGTTGAGATGAAACAGCTCAGTAATGATGCTGTGGATATCATATTTGATAATCTCTAATTATTTCAGTGATGATGCATGGAAAATCATCTCTAATTATTTCAGGAGGAGTGGGAGATCTAGAGCAGAGAGGTTGAAGCTGGGGAGTTGGAGGGCTCCCCAATTAAGATCAAGGAGACCGTCTGCATGATCCAATAAGGGTTCTTAAGTACTCCAATTGTTAAGTAGGTTTTCCTTATCATCATAGATGGGTATGCTTTATTTGATGTATAGAAAGCCAAGTCATTTGCCGGTTGAATTGTTAAATGTTTTTTTAGGCCATGCTTCTCAACTGTAAAGTCAAAACATAAGAAAATTCTGTTGGCAAAATATTTGAGAGCTGGTTGCAGGACAACTAATTTTATTGCTCGTTTTGCTCGGTGACACATTTAACAGTAGGTTGAAATTGTGGTCTTATAAGTTATTTTTGCTAAATTTTTCAGGAGAGTTTGTTGTAGGACAACTAATTTTTCGACTAGACCATTTGAAACACGAAAAAATTAGCTCTCTCAGTCTATTTGATTCAAAGAAATTTGAAAGAAACGAATTGAGGATTTCGATCCAAATGGCATATTTCTACACGCAGGTGTTATATTTGAAGGATTGCATCAAAGAAATTTTATGAGACTGTAATTTCACTCCAAATTTTGGAGGATTCAAAGTAGGAGTCTCTTTTGCATCCTTCAATTATTCCAATGAAACTATCTATTCCCCCTCTGTTCACTATCTACCTTTTTAGTGTATAATGTTATAGTTCGCTATATTTTTCATCTAGAACAATCAAAATGCTTAAAGAATTTCATGTGAATTTAAATCCTATAGAATTCACATGGGCAAACATCTCAACTCTATATCTCCCCTAGAGAAATTTTACGGTACACAATACTAAACACAAACCATCCATCCCATTCGATCTAATGGTTTATATTGTCATTCATTTTTTTTTATACTAACATGATAATATATACACTGCAATGCTATTATATGTTTTATGCGGGAGCTCTCTGAATGGACAGTCAGATCTGAACTTGTCAATGTGTACCGTAAAAGTGCCCTTCCCTCCTAATGCAATGAATAAAAGTATCAACCACCATGAAAAGATTATCCTATGACAACAAATGACATATGCCCATATGCACTAGTGCGCTCAAACACATAGATAAAACCTAATCCTTGCTTTGCTAGCAGCAGCAGCACGAGCCGTAGACCTGCACTAAACCGATCTCCTCCAATCAAACACCACTGATCGATTGGGCAGCATGCCACTGGCCGTCTGAACCCTGAACCTGAACCATGGAAAAAGACACCCCACGACCCACGACCACGCACACCGCCGACCACCCAATCACCGGCGAAAGCTGCCCCGAAGACGTGCTGCCACCACCGCCACCGCCGCCGTCGCCGTCGCCGGCCGGCGGTCAAACACGACAGCGACGCTCCCCGGCATGCGCCTAACTGAACGTGCATGCCGATCCATCTCTTCTGAATCCAACAAGAATACACTCCTATCAGGATCGATGAACTCGTCTGATAATGGGACACGGGGTCAAACCTAACGTGCTCCCGCACGAACCCACCATGATACCATGCGTGCTTCTCAGCCGGTTCACCTTCCACTTGGCGCCAAACCGCCGGCCGGTGATGTTCCAACCATATCTCAGCGTCAACCCTCCCCGGAAAAGGCTCAGAATTTAGGACAAGACTTTCCAAGGCACCACTCTTATCTGTTTTGTTTTATCATTCATCTTGCTTGATCAAATGGGTGGGTGGTTTCTCACTGATTGTGTAGAATAACTTTTTTTTTTCTTATTGTTTGTCTCACTTGATCTGACGAGAGAGTGGTCCCTCACTCGCTAGGAGTAAGACGGATGAATATATCTAACGATACATATTGATCTGATGTATCGATGACCAGGACGAATCCAGGAAAAAGATGGTTCGAGTGAATAGGATCAGGACAACTGCAAACTTGAAATAAGATACCTATACAATATATATACTCCCTCCGTTTTTTTTTGTTTAACGCCTTTGACTTTTTGGCATGTTTTTGACCATTGTCTTATTAATTTAAAAATTTAGTGCAAAGATGTAAACAAGTAAGACATATTTAAAGTACCTCTATTAATAAAACAAATCATAACAAAAAAAATAATATTTACAAAAAATAATTTGAATAAAACGAATGGTCAAAAGCATATCGAAAAGTCAAAGGTGTCAAAAAAAAAAACCGGAGGTATAGTACATCATAAACTAATAGGTTACCATTAGAGTTACATATACACCGCAAACTAATCGCTTAGCTATAAATTAAACAGATGAACACATCTAAACCGTAAATTCAGTCAGTAAATAATCTGTTATCAATTATTCATTCCTAGGGATGAGAAAATACACTTAGAAGATCCGAAAGGGAAAATCAACTCCACATGTGTATGCAGTTAAATGGGCACGTACGTGTAGAGCCATTGTATCCATTTTGAGATATGTCATTGGATTCCCTTTAAGATCGATACAATAGCTATAAACATGCACATGCATGTAAGAAAATCCATTATTGACAAGAAAGCACATAAGATTGAAAAAATAGGATGTATGACACTCAATTCGTGTGTCTAGGGCAAACTGACATTAAATTGGTGTGGCTTTCCTGAAATGACACTGAGCACACCAATTTCTTCGATTGATGATATTTTAGCATCTTTTGCCATTTTCCCGTTTCTATCTAATTTTTTCTTACATTTTCCCCGATTTAGTATGAAATAATCTAATTGCCCTTCTCTTCTTCCCTAATTTCCTTCCATCTTCTTCCTCGATGGCAGCCATGGGGGCGGGAGCTCAGGGGCAGCATGGCGGCACTAGATCGAGGGGCCACGCCTGTGCCAGCTTGGGGCTATAATGGATGAGAGAGAGAGAGATGCAGGGGGGAGAGAGGATGGAGGAAGAAGGAAGGAGCTATAGAGGCTGGCAGATGGGTCTTGGTGTCGATGGGTGAGAAAATAGAGAGAGGTTAGGGGCACTTCAATCTTTTCATTATGAAAAATGAGGAAAAGGGAGAGAAAAATAAATGAAAATGGAAAAATAATAATAAAAAAATTCAAAATGTCTTCAATCAAAGAAAATGGTGTGTCTAGTGTCATTTCATGGCAGACAAACCAATTTAATGTCAATTTATCCCGAGCGTACCAATGGAGGATCAGAGCATCCGCAGGGGAAGCTATAAAACACAGTGTGTAGGATAGAATGTCGGTGGGGGAAGGAATCTTTTAAAGTGTAGTGTAAAGTGCAAAGAAATTTTAGAGAGAGAGATAGAGTGTGTAATGAATATTGTTATAGAGCGTGCATTTAGAGTTTGTAGCAGAATACTCTAATACTCTCTCCGGTCATAAAAAGAAGCCGTCGTTGACTTTTGGACACGCCTTTGACCGTTCGTCTTATTCAAAAAAGTTATATAAATATTATTTATTTTGTTATGATTTAGTTTATTATTAAATGTAGTTTAAGTATTACTTATATTTTTACATATTTGAACATAATTTTTAAATAAGACGAATGATCAAAGACGTGTATAAAAGTCAACGGTAACTTTTTTTTTTTTTTTTTTTTGTGACCGGAGATAGTATCAATTTACATGGAACGACCAAGCGAATGTCATGCATCCTATTTTCTCTATAAGACAAGTTCAGATAGCTTCCCACCATCTCCGGCTCATTCCCTCCAATCACTCCTTGATCGTAGCCAGTCACAACTAACGACTCACGACTCAGACTCACGGCACACCTCTATAAAAGAAGCTAATTTGATCACCGGTCCAGGTGAATAGAGAGGAAGAGAGAGCACTCATGCGCGCCAAGATTTGCAGCAATGGATGATTCTTTCACGAGGCCAGGGTCGGTACCGTTCAAGTGGGAGATCTGCCCGGGCACGCCCAAGCACACGCGGAGCGCGAGCGCCGCGGCGGCGCCGGCGCCGGCGCCGGCATCCGCCAAGGTGGCGCCCAGGCAGCTGCCGCCGCCCCCGTTCATGGCGTCCCCGTCGCCGTACTGCTCCCCGCGCGTCTCCTACCACGCCCGCTCGGCGTCGGTCTCGCCGGCCCGGGCCGCCCCGCCGCCGCCCAGCACCGCCGGCGCCCGACCGCCTTCCTCGACCTCGCGCCCCGGGCGGCCCCGGTGGAGGCCACCGCGTCCGAAGTTCGTGAGGCGGCGGCGGCAGCGGCGTACAGGTGCTTCCCGCTCCTGCTGCTTGGCCGGGGGAGGAGGGGCGGGAAGAAGGGCCGGCCCAGCTCGGCGTCGGGCTCCTCCAGCTCGTCGTCCGGCAGCAGCTTCAGGTCGGACGGCGCCGGCGAGCCGGGGCTGCGGCGGTCGGCGTCGAGCTCGTCCTCGTCCCTGCCGCTGCCGCCGGGAAGGAGGTTCGCGGAGGCGAGGGAGGAGGTGGACGCCGCCGCGGGATGGTTCTTCTGAGACGCCGGGCTGCCCCCTGCTTGCCATTGCCGCTATTGGTGAAGAAAGATTGGAGAAAGATAGCCTTTTGTGATGAATTTGAACTAGACGATTTGGCTCTTGTGCTTGCTTGCTCCCTGTGGAAAGCAAATTGGCATGAACAGTAGTACTTAGTTGCTCATTCAATTTGAACTAGACGATTTGGCCCGGGCAATTACGCGGCGTGGCCTAGTACTTGACAAAGCTTGCCCTTTTTTTTTTCTGATGCAATATTTCGACTGAATGTCCTAATTCAAGTTGTTTTCGACAAACTTGCTTTCTCGTAATGCAATCTGTAAGTTGTTATTCAGAAAATTTGCTACTAATTCAGCGCTTGGGCAATCCTAATTCAGCGCTTGGGCAATCACGTGGCATACGGATGTTAACCGAAGATCATTTGTTAGTGAGAGGGCACGGAGCTCCAAAGATTAGCGGCAACACCGTTCCATCAGCCGGATTACCCCGGCTTTCGGCGTAATCAAGTGCTTGCTACAGTGCCCAACTCCACTCCATCTAATAGGTTAACGCCTGTTAGGCCCTGTTCTTTTCAGCTGATTTTAACGGCTAAACAGCTGATCGGCTGAAATGACTGAATTTCAAGCGCTTCTCGAAGTATTCTCGAGATTCGAGTACCTGCTACAGTACACAACGGGTTGACAAATGCTTAGGGTTTTTTTCCCGCATAGGAAGAAGCTCGTTTCCCTTCCTCCACTAGTATAAGTAGGGCCCCTTGGACGCTGCCGTAAAAAAGACGGATCCATATGAGATTTTCTCTAAATCTTGTCACATACAGATGCTCTCCATGCTCTTGTAACACACTTTGCTACATGGGTAGACACTGGCTTGCTTGGGTAGCCCGCCCTTGTACCCTTTTGAAAGGGTCGCTATGCCGCCTAGAGGGGAGGGGGGTGAATAGGCGAATAAAACGAAATTGCGAAATTAAAACAATTCAAACAATGACCAGTGCGTCGGATGTTCCGATGGAGGTCGGATGTTCCGATCTGGTCCAGAGAGCTCTGCGTCGGATGTTCTAATCTGGGTCGGATGTTCCGACGACGTCGGATGTTCCGATCCTGTGTATTCTGGATTTATCGAAAACCTGCAGTAAAATCTGTTTTCTCGCAAAACCAAGGTTAGATCTATTCAAGAATACTCAGAACAGGCCAACACCAATAGTAAAAACAACCAAACAAGATCAAGACGAAAACACAGCGATTTTTGTTTACCGATGTTCGGATATTTGAAGGGAGATCCTACTCACCGTTAGGGAAGGCACAAAGCCCGGATCACCAAGACCCTAACCCCCTCCCGGCGAAGCACAAAGCACTCACCGGCGATCACTAGTTGAATCCTTTTCCTTGCGGATCTAGATTCGCACATTCACAAACTCTGGAGGCATGCCACACGAAGATCGACGACTCACCGGCGACACCTAGCCGTCTAGGAGCCCTTCAAGCCTCCAAGAGTAACAAATGCGATGAAGAAATTAGGAATCGCTAAGTGCTCAAGAATTTGATCTCTAATTCGTGGAGCACTTGGGTGCCTTGATCTCTCTAGATCTAGATCTTACAAGATGAACAAGAGAGAGACAAAGGCTAAAACTTTGAGAGATGATGAACATGATGTATTAGGTTCAAATCAGGTGATCAGTAACCTTTTGGCAGGTATTAGAGAAGGTTTTAAATAGAAAATCCCGAAAACTAGTTGTTGCTGCAGTTAATCCCGCATCAGATGTTCAGACCCCGTCGGATGTTCCGATGGCATCGGATGTTCCGACCCATGTTCCGATGGACTACTTACTGGATGGCACGAAAAACTGGTAGGCTGGATCACCATCGGATGTTCTGACCTTCGTTAGATGTTCTGATGATGTAGATTCTGTATGAGGTGTATTTTGAGTGAAAAACTCGCACGAACTTCGAGATACCTATTTTTAGCACTTAGAAACCTTTATAAGCTTCTCCATTGCATCCCTCTTTATAGTACGACATCCCTATGACTCAATAAATAAAGATATACAAGTAAATACTAGTCTTGATGCTTTCTTGCAATACATTTACTTTTGAGGGGGTACACCATCACATGTAAACATGTACCTTATGAATTTTAACCTGTAACATCTATGCATAATTCTCCAATAGAAATATTAGCTCTATAATTGTTACTCATTAATCATCAAAATCACTTAGGGCCTAGATACACTTACAATCTCCCCCTTTTTGGTGTGTTGATGAAAACAATTATAGCTCACAACTAAATTATAAACAGGAATATGGATGGAAGCTCCCCCCGAAACTATGGCAAGAATAGCAACAAGAGCTCCCATATATCCTTGACAAAATTTGAATCTAAATACAATATGACAGGATATATCACACAATACGAAAAACTTAAATAACTAGCAATTCACCATTGCATCATCATCACGAGATAAATAAATAAGTCTTACAGCAAACAGCGTACCACATAAAACATCAATAAGTTTAAAACATAGTTTTGCACTTAAACATTCAAGTTTCACACAAATGAATCTAAGATAGGAATGGATAAATGATAACTTTTCTCCTCCTTTGACATCAAGACGCCAAAAAGAAAGAAACTGAATCCAAAACGAAAGTGGACTACTCAATCCACTCTGGATCGCTGCTGCTGGAACTTGCACCACCACCACCCTGAACACCAGCACCACCGGTGACCTCAGCATCATCGTCGTCGTTGCCGTCATCGGAAGGAGGAATCCCAAACAGTCCTCGATTGTAGGTATCAATGGTGGAGTAGGAGGACTCAGAGTCATCAGAAGAAAGAGGCATACCAAGATTCTTCTTGATATCTTGAATTTGCTTTCGATTGTCGCGAAGACGCACAATAGATTCTTTGACCCCGTCATTTGTCTTGCGGCACAAGCAAAAGATAGATTTCAGCATTTTCTTGATAGAGCCTCCAGAGGATGACGGGCTGGACCGAGCTGACGATGGGTTCGCGCTACCACGAGGAGCAGAAGAAGGCCCCGCGCTATCACGAGTAGCCGAACCCCTCCTGGGTGGTGTCACAGAAGTCCTGCCAGGAGAAGCCAGTCCATGGGTGGTGACAAGGTATGGAGTGTGCTTCACATCCAATACAAACTTGAGACCAGTCAAATGAATGATCATGCTCATCAGATAAGGAGCATAAGGGCAGCACCTTCCTTGGGACATAGAGTCTTGCGGAGGATGCGATTTAGCACTTGATAGAAAGGCTTCATGGTGTTGTTGACACCCAAATTTGGCAGGAAAATCAGATAAGATAATGAAGGGTAAAATCGGAATTTCAGGTTGAATCCAGAATTGGGTTTCATCGGCAAAGAAGGGAAAACTATTGAAGAATACTGACACATAAGATTTCGGAAGGAATACGATCGGATCAGAGGCGCAGCCCGGAAAGATAGGTCGTATCGGTATCGGTATTGTAATAGTATAAATAGGACCTTAGGCCTCATAGAAAAGGAATACTCAATACAAACAAACACTTCTCTCGAATCCGATCGACATCGTCGAAAGGCTTCAATTCGCAGGTAGAGCTATCTCGATGAGATAATCGATTCTCTCCTTGTAACTGTATGCATGGTCGCATCACGTTGATCTCATGTATACAAACCATGTTAGATCTGTCTCGGATTTACCGATCTTTAACATGTTCTCGCATATTGCCTTGCCTCGATTTAATCGATCGTAATTTGTGTACCGCAATACCGATTATCAAGTGTCTTGTATGCTTTTCCTGAATCGATATATGCATTGTCTCGTTAAATCGATCTTGCGTATACCTTGTTTAGGATCTTGTATGCTTAGATGTTTGCCGATTAGTATTGTGTTATCTTCATCGCTTTTAAACCGATAAACCGATTCGTTAGTTTACATCTCGTCTTAGATCTGAATATTGTCTTGGCTTGACCAATCTATTCGATCTATTTCCGATTTAATCTAATATTTCGATTAAAGGGCTTAATACTGATATTACCAAAAAAATACCAAAAATAGAAGATTCATATTTGAATGCTTATTTGAATCTATTCGCTCTATCGGGTTTTAAGCCGATAGATCTTGTAATCGGATTGTTTAGAACCGATTACAAACAACCTGATCTGGCTAAATTGAAAAGCCGATTAGGCCCATATTACTGACAATTTCCTCCTTATTGATTTACAGGTCAAATCAATTGGCACGCTTGGTTTGAGTTGCGACGTGATCACTGAATCGACGCTTCTGCACGTGTGTTCGCAGAAACCCTCGTTTTTGTGTCAACATACTTTTTGGCACGCTCGGTGGGACCAAGACAATCGAATCCGACGCGATGACGCGTACCGACACCGAGGCTGCATTGGAAGCGCTCAAGCACGCCGCTGAAGCGGTGACATTTGATGAACTGAGCCCAGATCAGAAGAAAGAAATCGAGGATAGACTCGCAGAGATCCATGAAGAGAACAAAAAGAGAATGCTGACTGGCTATCGGAAAACCCATAGCGGCCAGATTACCAAGACCTCCATTGGAGATCCGTTACTCACCGAAGATTATTCTGAGATAATAAGAGATCAAATCAATAACTCCGTTTACCGATCGATGTTAGACCAATCATCGGTTTTGGGGCGCATCGTCCAGGAGGGAACCAGTGCTGCTTTGCACAACATTATGACTGGACAAACCCCTCAAGTGAATCGGAATTTTCCGCAGGGGATGAATGTGGGAAATCAGTACCCCGCTTACACTCAGCAAGGGGCATCGCATGTAGGAACTTCTCAGTTGAATCCTCCTGTGACTATCAATCCAACTCCGATTCAAATGCTATCGGGTAATCAGGCTATAATCCCGATTTCTGAGCCGGCATATCAGCCGATTAACGCTGGACTCAATGAAAACCTGGAAGAGATGACCAGGAACTTAGTTTACGGTATGATGAAACAGTGCGGATTTAACACGCCAAAAATCGCTCCGCATTATACGATGCCGTATCCATCGGCTTTTAATGAGACGGAATATCCTCACAAGTATCGCGTTCCTGATTTTGCAAACGCCAAATTTAGCGGGAGTGATCACACCTCTACGCGCGAACATATTGCCAGGTTCCTTGCACTATGCGGAGAGGCGGCGTCTAAAGATACTCTCAAATGCCGATTATTCCCCCTATCGCTATCGGGATCGGCTTTCAACTGGTTCACTTCACTTCCTCCGAACAGCGTTACCTCATGGCCGGATCTGGAGAAGAAATTTTATGAGTACTTTTACTCCGGAGAGAATGAGGCGAGAATTACTGATATAATGATGATCAAGCAGAAATTTGGTGAATCGGTAAATGATTACTTACGCCGGTTCAGGGAAGTAAGGAATCGGTGCTACAGTCTCTCGCTGCCCGATAATGAGCTAGCAGAATTGGCTTTCAAGGGTTTACTACCAGTTAATCAGAAAAAGGTAGGCAACCAGGAGTTTGCCGATATTCCTCATCTGGCTCACAAGATCGCGCTGTATGAAAGCCGATTCTCTGATAACTCTTACCCAGGCCAGAAAGAGTATCGGAATAACAACAACAATTACAAGGGTAAGGATAAGGCCGTCAATATTGTCGAAACGGATGAAGTTGAAGGTTCTGATGATTCCGACACTGAAGAAGTTGGGGCTTATGTTGCTGAGTGGGTAAACAATAAAAAGGAATTCGAGCTTGGATGGATAAAGCCGAAGGGCCCCGAGAAGAGTAAATATTCGTTTGATACGTCCAAATGTGATCGGATTTTCGACCATCTATTGCAGGAGAAGCAGATTCGGCTTAAGCAGGGGCATGTAATTCCTCCACTCGAGGAATTGAAGAAGCGCAAATACTGCAAATGGCACAATTCCTACTCGCACGCCACCAACGAGTGCAATGTTTTTAAACAGGTGGTACAGAAAGCAATCGAAAGCGGACAGCTGCGGTATCAAGGTAAAAACCCGCAGATCGACACAGAACCGTTCCCAGTCGGCTTTGTGGGGATGGTGGATGCCAAGAGGAAAGCTGACGAACCCGAGAGTTCAAATCGGTTTAAAGTGCTCGTTGGTTCTTAAAGAATTGTTGTGGAAGAAAAGCCAGAGCTAACATTCCGATCATCAAACCGGCGAGGTGCTGAGAAAACTGGAGAATGGCGCGAAGTGAAACGCGGGCAGGGTTATAATACGATTGCTAAACCAAAGCCAAGGCAAACCTTCGATCAGTTACTGGAAAAATATGATCGGATGGCCAAGGAGACTCCTCGCAGGAACGACGAGGCAAACACTCCTGAGTTTGTCCACGGAGGTTCAGAAGGCCAAGATTGGGAGATGGAACACTGGGAGTGTCCATTTTTCCGATATTGCTGGGAAGAAAGGATGCCGTTGCCCAATTTGGAGAACTGCCCGATGAATCACGCCTTCGTTCCACCAAAGCGTACATCGGTAAAAGATCGGCTTGTTTTTCCGAGCGATAAAGCTGAGGCAAAGCCGAAAGACAGGAATACCGATATGCATCGGCCTCCTAAGGTGTCGTTGCCACAGTGGTGCCCTAGTGGGATCACTAAGTCTCAGAAGCGACGCTTGCAGCGGATGAGGCACGCTGAAGCTAAAGAAGCAGAGGTTGAGAGGTTTAGGGGCGCTGTTTTGGAGCAGGTAAAGCCGATGAAACCAGCTAGGGGCAAGCAAGAGTGGAGGCCCAAGTTGAGATCGGCTGTTATTATTGAAAGGGATTCTGACGAAGTATCAGTTGCCACTAATATGGTTTGTGTATTGCCTCGGGAGTTTATGTGCGATTATGAGGAGGAAGTTGCAGAGCTGGTGGTTGGAGCAGAAGATGCTATCTTTAAGAAACCACAGAATTCCCGATTGCATTTAAAGCCATTATTTATAATGGGATACATGAACGGAAAGCCGATTTCCAGGATGATGGTCGACAATGGTGCTACTGTAAACTTGATGCCATATTCTGTATGCCGAAAAATCAGAAAATCCACAGAGGACTTGGTCAAAACAAACATGGTGCTAAGCGACTTCTACGGAAATCCAACAGAAGCCAAAGGAGTCCTGGTCGTGGAGCTGACTGTTGGAAGTAAAACGGTCCCGACAGCTTTCTTTGTAATCGAAGGACAAGGGAATTACAATGTATTGTTGGGAAGGGATTGGATACACGCCAATTGCTGTATCCCATCGACGTTGCATCAGCTTTTGATTCAGTGGATTTGCGAACAAATAGAAGTAGTCAAGGGAGAATCTCTGACCGCAGAGACCGATTGCGCTGAAATACATGACAATTTAGAGGCATTATCGGGAAAACCTTTAGAAGATTGTGATTTTCTCAGTTTTAGCAAGTCTGGTTTCAAGCCGACGACGTTGGAAGCGCAATCAGTGACTCAAGGACATGAGGGTTTTTTATGGGAACCGCGGCACTAGAGGAAGTAGAGTATAAAATGGGTCAAGGATTTATATCGGCTGATGAACTTGAGAAAGTCGATATTGGATCTGATGGTAAAGAGAGACCCACGTACATCAGTAAACAGTTGCCGCGGGAATATAAAGATCGGCTTATCCAGATACTCTAGGATCGGGTTGATTGCTTTGCCTGGGAATATCATGAGATGCCTGGTTTAGACCGATCTATAGTTGAGCATAGGATTAAGATGAAGCCTGGATTTCGGCCAGTGAAGCTGTCGCCGAGAAGAATCAGTTGGAAAATTTATGATCAAGTAAAGGCCGAGATTCAAAGACTGTTAGACGCAAAATTTATTCGGCCGTGTAAATATGCCGATTGGATTTCTAATATTGTGCCAGTAGGAAAGAAAGATTCCGATAAAATTCGGGTTTGCATTGACTTTCGTGATTTGAATAAAGCAACCTATAAAGATGAATATCCGATGCCGATTGCCGATCGCTTAATTGACGCTGCTTCGAGTAATCGGGTAATTAGTTTCCTAGATGGCAATGCTGGTTATAATCAAATCTTTATGGCCGAAGAAGATGTGAGCAAGACTGCGTTTAGATGTCCCGGTTCTATCGGTTTGTTTGAGTGGGTCGTGATGACTTTTGGGCTGATTAGTGCTGGGGCTACTTATCAAAGAGGGATGAACTTGATTTGCTATGACTTAATCAGTAAACTAGTTGAAATTTATATCGATGATGTAGTAATTAAATCCTAGGAGGAAGAGCAACATTTGGCTGATATTGTGACCGGTATGAAGATGAATTCAAAGAAGTGTGCTTTTGGAGTATCGGCCGGCAAATTTTTGGGGTTTATGGTACATCAGAGAGGAATTGAAGTTCATCCTGATCGAGTAAAGGCGATCCTGAATACTAAACCTCCAGATTCGAAAGTTCGTTTGCAAGAGCTAATCGGTAAAATTAATTATTTAAGGAGGTTTATTTCTAATTTATCGGAAAGGATCATTCCGTTTTCGCCGTTGCTTAAGCTGAAGAATTCCGATAAGTTTACTTGGGGACCGGAACAGCAGAAGGCCTTTGATGATATCAAAGAGTATTTAACGAACCCGCCTGTTCTGATTGCTCCAAAAGATGGTTTGCCGTTCAAACTTTATTTATCAGTATCGGAAAAAACACTAGGGGCAGTGTTGGTCCAAGAGGTAGATGGGAAAGAGCGCGCAATCTTTTACTTGAGCAGGAAATTACTAGATCCTGAAACCCGATACACGTGGTGGAAAAATATTGCCTTTGCTTATACTTTGCTTGCACCAAATTGAGGCATTATTTGTTGGGGGCCGAATGCAAAATTGTTTGTCAAACCGATGTGGTTAAATACATGCTTAATGCTCCAATCATCAAAGGGTGACTCGGCAAGTGGGCATACACTCTCATCGAATTTGATCTAACTTATGAACCTCCAAAGGCTGTCAAGGGACAGGTATTAGCCGATTTCATTACGCACCATCAAGTCGTTAATTTATCGGTTCTTTTGCCTTGGGTAATGTTCTTCGATGGATCGGTTTGCGAGAAGGGATGTGGAATCGGTATTTTTATAGTTTCTCCTGGGGGTGTTCCTTACCGATTCAGTGTTACAATGGATTTTGGATTAACCAACAATCAAGTGGAATACGAGGCTTTGATTCGGGGGTTGGAGTGGTTGATCCAAGCTGGTGCCGTTGCCGTGGAGGTATTTGAAGATTCATAGTTGGTGGTTTTTCAGATGATCGGTAAATATGAGTGTCATAGTGAATATCTTCGAGAATATCTGGAGAGAGCTTTTGATTTGGCCAAGTACTTTAGCATATTTACAATTCGTCACGTTCCGAGGGAACAGAATTGTGAGGCCAATGATTTAGCGCAGGAAGCATCAGGGTATAAATTGCCGATCATGGAGTTGGAGCTTATTCCGATTGCAAATCCTGTTCCAGTTGGGTGGCAGGTGGAAATTATCGGTTATCTCAAAGATCCTCAAGGGAAAACCAATAGGAAACTAAAAAGGCGAGCTCAAAGGTATGTTCTGATCGGCGACAGGTTATACTATCGGAGCTTCGATGGGTTATTACTTAAATGCCTGAACGAGGAGGATGCTAGAGTTGCAATCGGAGAAATTCATGAAGGTTTGTGCGGAACGCATCAATCAGCTTATAAGATGAGATGGATATTAAAGCGTGTCGGATATTTCTGGCCAACCATGGTGGAAGATTGTTTTAAATATCACAAAGGTTGCAAAGATTGTCAGAAGTTCGGGAATATTCAGCATGCACCAGCATCAATTTTACACCCGATCGTGAAACCGTGGCCTTTCAGAGGGTGGGGAATTGACATGATTTGAGAGATATTTCCTTCCTCGTCCAAGGGGCATCGGTATATTTTGGTAGCGACCGACTATTTTACCAAGTGGGTCGAAGCTGTACCACTGAAGAAAGTAACTGCTACTGAAGCGATCGACTTTGTCAAGGAGCATATAATTTACCGATTCGGTATTCCTCAGACGATTACTACAGATCAGGGATCGGTATTTATGTCAGAAGCATTTCAAGATTATGCTCGGAGCCTGGGAATCACGACAATCAACTCATCGCCGTATTATGCTCAAGCAAACGGCCAAGCGGAATCTTCAAACAAAAGTGCCATAAAGCTGAACAAGCGAAAAATCAATGAAAGACCGCGGGGTTGGCATAATACCCCGCTATGGGCATATCGGATTGCTAAGCATGGAGCTACAAAAGTATCGCCGTTTGAATTGGTATATGGTCAAGAAGCTGTTCTACCGGTTGAAGTGATCATCGGATCTACGAGAGTAGAGGAACAGAATAATGTAAAAGCCGATGATTATAAAAATTTGATGGTGGATAAGCTGGATGATATGGTAGCGATTCGATTAAAAGCTTTGGAGCATATTGAACGTGACAAGCAAAGGGTGGCTCGACATTATAACAAGAAAGTTGTACCAAAAGCTTTTGAAGTGGGAGAACTCGCATGGAAAACGTTTTTACCGATTGGTTCCAGAGATCCTAAATATGGCAAGTGGTCATCGAACTGGGAAGGACCGTTCAGAATCAATCGGATTATTCCTGGAAATGCATACATCCTTGAGACAATCGATGGAGAAATTTTCGGTAAAGCGCTTAATGCTAAATATTTGAAGAAATATTATCCTAGCGTATGGGTTGGAGCTTGAGCTGAAGTTTGTTAAAAGCCGATTCTGTGAAGAATCGCCTATAGTTCAACAACAGTTCAATGCTTATAATTTTAAAGCCGATTCTGTGTGAATCTCCTATAGTCTGGAGTTCGACTCATGATGCAAAATTTTATCGTCAAGCAAAAGCCGATTCTAAAGAATCGCCTAGAGGATAAAGGTTGATGAAATAAAAGCGATTGCATGAAGAAAATAATTATTACAAAGGCACGAAGGCCTTGATCGTTTTCCGCCTCGAGGGGCAGAGTAGAGCATTGTTTTATAATTGGTACGATACCGATTTACACATAGCAATGTTTAAGGAAATTTTGGCACGCAGGCCAATCACTCGCAAAATTCATAAATAGCCGCAACGGCACTGGACATTGTATCCCGGATCCGATTGATAGTTGCAGTATCTTCTTCGGCTGATCCGGGTATGGTCGGTATTTTCTTCTTTGCGTCCAGGACTGCTAGGCCGCAGGCTTTCACGATGCTATATTGCTCATTCGCCGCTGATTTGTTTTCTTCGAAATTTGAGTGAGCGACTTCTTCAGCTTTCTTTGCTTTCTCCAGTTCCAGTTCCAAAGATTTAACCTTTGAAACTGCCTTGGAGGCAGCTAGTTTTGCCGATTCGGCCTTGCTCTTCAGCCTGAGGAGTGTATCATTTTGAGCGTTGGCGTCTTGTATTAGCCCCTTCAGCTCAGCTTCCGCATCTTTGAGTGCTTCCCTTTGATGGAGCCGATTTAATGCGGCATCGAAATCGGTTTTTTCTTTGGCAAGGGGCAGCACCTTTTGGATGGCCGAAGCCACTTGCTCAGGAAGAACCTCTTTGATAGAATCGGCTATCTCCCGAATGGCTGAAGGGTTAGCCAAGAAAGCCGATTCAACACCAAAGAGGTCCCACATCTACTTGAGTTTGGTGATGGTGTCCGGAGAAAGCTGGTTTTTCTTGAGGGTTTCCGGGGCTGCGGCAGGGGACTCAGTAGCGACGGCTGGAGGTGATTGAGTTCTGATCGGGGATGATAAGAAATCCAGTTCGTTGTCGAGCCAGTCCATGCTGGACGGATCGAAGTTGAGCTCGTCGGTTTTCTGCCCGTCATAAGTTATCACCTGCGTTGACACCACAGTTACGTGAACTGGGCTCCGAGGTTGAAACATGTACTGTAAAAGGAAATATTTGAAAGTTACAAGAAATCGGATTTTGAAAATTGTATAAATTGAAGGGTGAGAAATCCGATTACCTCTTGTGGGTTGAAGGCCGGGGGTGTTTGTGAAGCCGGTGGAGGAGCAGGTGTGGCGTCTTTTTTCTTTTGGATGGGAGAAGTGTCCTAGAGTCAAATTTTCAATAAGCGAAACAATTGAAGGGATGTTGCGGAAAATTTGGAAGAGAAGCAGATGCTTACTGTGTCACATACCGATTCGGTGGTATCAGGTGTACGCACCTTTTGGGATTTTGGCCTCTTGACCGACACTTTCTTCCTCAGGCCAGGTTCGCCTGTGGGTTTCCCTGTTAAGGCGAAATAGTAAATAATCGGATATTTCAAGATGTTATTTGTAAGCCGATTTTACCTCTTTTCTTGGGTTGCTGGGAAGGCCCCTGCGCGAAGTCCGATGCGGATTTAGCCGTCAAATGGAGTTGACCAGCTGTTTCTCCGATAACCTTGGCCCTCGGGCGTTTGTCACCGCTCTGAAAAGGAAGTAAACAATAAGTCAGTAATCGGTAAAAGAGCAAAGCAGGTTAGCAGACACACGCAAGTTAAGTAACCTCGCTGCTAGAAGACGATGCATGGTTCTGGGAGTTTGTTCTTTCATTGTCTGAATCTGATGAAGAAGGTCCCGATTCTGAAGAATTTTCTTCCTTATCTTCATATGAGTCGTTATTACTTGAGTTGTTGGTTTCCGATGCCGATGGGACTTCTGCCATGCCAGCGATCTTTGGCCAGTTAGGTCTGCAGGTTTCTTTCTGGCCAGTGATCTGTTCGATTAAGGTTGCAGCTCCGCCTTTGGAGGCATATATGTTCTTGGCGATAGCTTCCCACCAGTTATCAAATGCCGATGAAGTGTTGGCCCACATGACAAATTCCGATGGCATTTCGAAGTCCAACTGGGTGGCAGACAGAATGCCATAAGCTGATTGAGAGTTCAAGTCATCTCTGGCGTTCAGCTGACGGTATATAAAGAGATCGGGAATTTCCTGCCCGAGGTTGAACTGCCGAGCAACCACGGCTGGGTGATAGAATTCGTATGAGGGCTTCTTCAAATGGGTTCTTGTACTGAGGATGGCGAAGAAGATATGTGGGGAAATGAATTCTTGGTAAGCCGATAGAGCTTCACCCTTTAGGGTATTGGCTAATCGAAAAAATGAAGGGATGGGGTATCTATCTAAGTCAGTATATGGATTGAATTGCTCTAAGCCATATTCCGATTTAGACATAGTATAAAATGCAACCATGGAATGAGACAGATCGTGTTGATTTAGGCGTCTTCTGTTACAATTGGCTGAAATCATCTCCCCATAAGATCTGCAGGAGCGCTCTTTTACATCGGATTCTTGCTCGTTTGGGAATTTCAGGCCAAAATCTAGCTCTCCAAGCGAATTGTATATCTGAAGTTTCAGAAACATACACATGAACCAAAAGGGGCCACCTAGATTACCGACGGAGTAATCGGCTTTCTTTGAGTAGAGACCTTCTCTGATCTCATGCATCATCCGATAAGTGGCTCCCAGTAGGTATTTACCGATTGCTAATCTCTGGCCTGATGCCAATGTTTCGGCCACTCCTTGGTATACCTTGCTGGGACTAAGAGATTGACCGCAGAAAAAGAACCGGTCAAGCCACATGTTCAAGAAAGCAATGTGCTCTTCATCTTCTACGTCGCCAGTTTTCTGATGGGTGTTGATATAGCGCTGCCAGCCAAAGTTCTTCTCGGGAACCAGCTTTAGCGTGGCAGTCAGATCGAAAGCCGATAGCATTTCGCCATCGGGACTAAGACCAGTTAACATGGCTACATCTAGAAGTGTAGGGCTGATTGGTCCTGTCGGAAAGAGGAAAGCATTTGCGATGTCACACCAAAAATAAGCCGATGCGGCCATAAAAGGTTCATCCGCTGGCGGTGGAGATAAGGAGAGAAGGATAGCATCGGTTATTCCAAGTTCATCCCATTGCTCTTGTTTTTGGCCATGAACCCGAATCAACCAGTCCTTATATCCCTTGATCGGGCTAGGCCAGGACCTAAAAGCCGATTTCCAACTATTGATGCTAAGCTTATTGGCAAATAATGGGAGTCTGGCTACTGAGTGAAATATAAAATCTGCTGGATCTCTTTCCCCTACTGGTCCCAAAGAATACAAAGCTTCAGTTTCTGAGTATCGGATTAGTACCTGAGACATGTTGCCGATGGGGAGATCAAGGAATGGATGGGCGCTAGAAGTCTTGAACCAGAAATTCCGATGCAAGAGACGTGTGCGCACGGGAGTGTGTGAGAATGACGGTGAATGAGCGACTATTTATAGCAGTGGTAAAAACTAGGGTTTTACCGCGCATTTCGGTGCTACTGTTTCGGCCCATATGGTCTATTGGGCTGACGCGTGTCTTCAAAGTGGGCCGGAAGCGAGGATTGCGGGAGTAAAATTACGAAATGTACCAACACAGTTTGGGGAAAAGCCGATTTTTACTCGGAAAGTTTAGCTAATGAGAGCACTCATTGCCAAACTTAGGGGCATATGTTGACACCCAAATTTGGCAGGAAAATCAGATAAGATAATGAAGGGTAAAATCGGAATTTCGGGTTGAATCCAGAATTGGGTTTCATCGGCAAAGAAGGGAAAACTATTGAAGAATACCGACACATAAGATTTCGGAAGGAATACGATCGGATCAGAGGCGCAGCCCGGAAAGATAGGTCGTATCGGTATCGGTATTGTAATAGTATAAATAGGACCTTAGGCCTCATAGAAAAGGAATACTCAATACAAACAAACACTTCTCTCGAATCCGATCGACATCGTCGAAAGGCTTCAATTCGCAGGTAGAGCTATCTCGATGAGATAATCGATTCTCTCTTTGTAACCTGTATGCATGGCTGCATCACGTTGATCTCATGTATACAAACCATGTTAGACTGTCTCGGGATTTACCGATCTTTAACATGTTCTCGCATATTGCACTGCCTCGATTTAATCGATCTGTAATTTGTGTACCCTGCAATACTGATTATCAAGTGTCTTGTATGCTTTTCCCTGAATCTGATATATGCGACTGTCTCGTTAAATCGATCTTGCGTATACCTTGTTTAGGATCTTGTATGCTTAGATGTTTGCCGATTAGTATTGTGTTATCTTCATCAGTTTTAAACCGATAAACCGATTCGTTAGTTTACATCTCGTCTTAGATCTGAATACTGTCTTGGCTTGACCAATCTATTCGATCTATTTCCCTGATTTAATCTAATATTTCGATTAAAGGGCTTAATACTGATATTACCAAAAAAATACCAAAAATAGAAGATTCATATTTGAATGCTTATTTGAATCTATTCGCTCTATCGGGTTTTAAGCCGATAGATCTTGTAATCGGATTGTTTAGAACCGATTACAAACAACCTGATCTGGCTAAATTGAAAAGCCGATTAGGCCCATATTACTGACAATTTCCTCCTTATTGATTTACAGGTCAAATCAATTGGCACGCTTGGTTTGAGTTACGACGCGATCACTGAATCGACGCTTCTGCACGTGTGTTCGCAGAAACCCTCGTTTTTGTGTCAACAGGTGTCAGTAGCTCTAGCCTTAGTAGGGATAGGCCCATCATACAAGAACTTTAGCTCATGATTCTTTAGAGCATCCATATCATGGATCTGCTTCATGTTCCCTCTGGTGGAAAGTTTCAGATGCTAGCCAAACTCCCTCTTTGAGAAGTTGTAGAATACTCCATCGCACATAAACTAGAGGAAGTCGCTAGCGGCACCCCCAGCAAAGTACAATGAAGCGTAGAACTGACAGATAACTTCATCGTTCCAATCATGCTGAAAGCTCAAGATATCAGTCAATCCCATGGTGTCACAAGCAGAAATGACCTCATTGATGACTGGATTGACTGTCAAAGCCATGCCTTCCCAATCAATGAATTGCATGCGCATGACTGGACTCTTCTTCTTCTTCACAAAGGCAACATCATAGAAATCTTGATGAAAAAAGTTTCAGAATCTTTCATCAGTCCCTTCTTACTTCTCATACTATAGAGGATCATCAACTCTGCGATGCTGAATCTCCTTGACATCCGCGGCATAATATCCGAGAATCTTTGGAGTGACATTTTGAGAGAAGGTCCTTGTTGACTTCTTGATCATCAACGGACTGATAGGATCACGAATATTTGCACGCTTCCATTGAGCCAATCTCTCATGAAAGATAATGGGATCCTCATTGGGCTCGGCTGAAGGAGGTGCGACAGTCGAATTTGATGTTCATTGCCGCTTTGAAGGATTAGCAACACCCTTGCCTTTGGGATCATGCTGAGAAGAAGACATCTACATGATAGACATGATGGAATCAAAGAATTGAAAGAGTATGCTCAAAATTCAATCGGGTCAGTGAGTACCCCGTCGGAACATCCGACCGGGTCGGAACATCCGACGGTGTACGACACCTGCCCTAAATGGGATTTTTCACATCTCGCACCAAAATGACGAATCCGAGGCATCAACAGGTGGGGAATGCTTCCATGAAAAGATAGAAGCATATTTTGCCTCGAACTCAAACTAAAGCGACACACATTGCACGTTCTAGAGGATTTCAAGATTTAGGGCTTTTACCTTCAATGGAGGAGGAGGAAGACCAGCAGGGAGGAGGCGAACGTAGAGGAGATGCGCGCGGGATGCAAGATC
This sequence comes from Raddia guianensis, assembly GCA_036346415.1. Classification (NCBI taxonomy): domain Eukaryota; kingdom Viridiplantae; phylum Streptophyta; class Magnoliopsida; order Poales; family Poaceae; genus Raddia; species Raddia guianensis. Next base: position 38,489,756 of record CM070544.1, read on the forward strand.
CGCCGCCGTACGGTCCGTCGCCGCCGGAAGATCCACCGCCGCCACCCAAGAGGAGAGAGAAAGAGGGTAAAAGCTCTAGGGTAAAAACATGGGGGTAAAAGGACTGGGACCCACGTTGTGAAAAGTTAAATAGGTGGCAAAACTGTGCCGAGCTAGAACATCCGACGGACCCCTGTTGGATAGCATCGGAAGTTTCGATGCCGGTCGGAACATCCGATGGGACCCTCACTGGATGCCATCGGAAGTTCCGATGCCGAGCGGAACATCCGATCCCCCTCTTGCTGGAATTGAAAGTTTTATACTCCAGACACCTCGAGAATAGATAAGATTGCTCCGGGAGGATAGAGAGGAGTTCTAAGACTTGAATTTACCCATGGATGGCCCATAAGCATATCAATCAATCAATCAATCAAACTGGGGTCATCCGTAGATAAATAGGATATGAATATCCGAAGAGCCAAAACAATCCATTTATATATGTATAAACCTATATAGCTATTGTAAAATAGATAACAAGATAAAGAAATGTTTTTCAATCATCAAACAATATGTGCAATAGGTCAAGCAACATTCCGAGAGTCAAGGATATTCAATTCACTCCGCAACTCATAGAATTTTCTCTCATCAAGGGGTTTGGTGAAGATATCGGCTAGTTGGTTTTCGGTTCTCACATGAGTAATATCGGTATCACCTTTGGTTGAATGGTCTCTTAAGAAGTTGTGGCGATTATCGATATGTTTGGTTCGGGAGTGCTGAATAGGATTGTTGGCTATTTTTATGGCACTCTCATTGTCACACAAAAGTGGGATGTGGTTGAGGTTAAGGCCATAATCTCTCAAGGTTTGCCTTATCCAAAATAGTTGGGCACAACAATATCCTACGGCAATATATTCAGCTTCGGCTGTGGATAGGGCTACAGAATGTTGTTTCTTGGACGCCCACGAAACGAGCGACCTTCCAAGAAATTGGCAAGTACCGGAGGTACTTTTTCTATCCACTTTACAACCGGCATAATCCGCATCCGAATAGTCGATTGGATCAAAGTTTGACCCTCTAGGATACCAAAGGCCAAAGTTGGGAGTGTGTATTAAATATCTTAATATTCTCTTAGCTGCCACTAAGTGGCAATCCTTGGATGCGGCTTGAAATCTTGCACACATGCACACACTAAGCATAATATCAGGCCTAGATGCACAAAGATAAAGGAGGGAGCCAATGATAGAACGATATACATTTTGATCGATGTCCTTACCATTTACATTTAAATCAAGGTGACCATTTGTTGGCATAGGAGTCTTGATTGGCTTGGCGTCGGTCATCTCAAACTTCTTAAGTATATCCTTCACGTACTTTGATTGGCTAATGAACGTTCCTTCCTTTATTTGTTTCACTTGTAGTCCAAGAAAGAATTTCAGCTCTCCTATCATTGACATCTCAAAACGTTTAGTCATCAAACTACTAAACTCCTCGCAAAAACACTCATTAGTAGATCCAAATATAATATCATCAACATAGACTTGACAGACAAATATATCACCATTTACTAACTTAGTAAATAGTATAGGATCAGATTTACCCATTTCAAAACATTTTCTTACCAAAAAATCCTTCAAACACTCATACCATACACGTGGTACTTGCTTCAACCCATAAAGCGCCTTGTTGAGTTTGTAGACATGATTTGGATATTTTGGATCTTCAAAACCCGGTGGTTGCTCAACGTACACAAGCTCGAAAAGTGGACCGTTAAGAAAAGCTCTCTTTACATCCATTTGCCACAACTTAAAGCCATGGTGAGTAGTAAAAGCAATTAAAATTCTAATAGCATCTACTCTTACTACGGGAGCGTAAGTCTCACCACAATCCAAACCTTCAATTTGCGTGAAGCCTTGTGCAACCAACCGTGCTTTGTTTCTTGTCACTATGCCATATTCGTCTTGTTTGTTGCGGAAGACCCATTTAGTACCGATGACGTTTTGCTTCGGTCTTTTCACCAACTCCCACATTTTATTCCTAGTAAAGTTGTTTTACTCTTCTTGCATGGCAATAATGCAATCAAGATCCTTGATAGCTTGATCTATATTTAGCGGCTCAAGAGAGGAGACAAACGAATAAAATGCATAGAAATTTGAAAGACGAGATCTAGTGGTTACTCCCTTGTTTATATCACCAATGATATTTTCGACGGGATGATCTCATTGAACACTTTGACGAACTCTTGGATGTGCATTTGGTGGCTTAGTGTCTTCATCACCGCCTTCACTTGACGTGTCATTCTCTTCTTCTTGAATAGTTGGTGCAGTTTCGACTTAAATTGATGAAGGAGATAAATTATCGTCTTCAACACCTTCTTAGGATTTGACATCACCGATATCCATTTTCTTGATAGCCTCACTTGGTGGTTTTTCTTCATCTAGCACATGTTGATCAACTTGTTCTACTTGAGAGCCGTTTGTCTCATCAAATGTTATGTCACGCGAGATTTCAACCGCACCGGAGGTGTTGTTGAAAACTCGATACGCATAGACATTTGATCCATACCCAAGCAAGAAACCTTCATCAATCTTAGGAGCAAATTTAGAGTTTCTAGATTTCTTATTCAAAATATAGCACTTACTGCCAAATACTCTGAAGTATGAAATATTTGGCTTGTTACCGGTAAGGAGCTCGTACGAAGTTTTCTTCAACAATTTGTGCAAGTATGATTGGTTGATGGCATGACATACAGTATTCACGGCTCCGCCCAATAAATGTCCGACACCTTGTATTTATTCAACATGGTTCTTGCCATCTCGATGAGGGTTCGATTCTACCCCATTTTGTTGGGGAGAGTAGGGGGCCGAGAATTCGTGCTTGATGCCTTCCTCATCAAGATACTCTTTAACGTCGGTGTTTTTGAATTCCTTCCCATTGTCGCTTCGAATCTTCTTAATCTTCACTTCATACTCGTTTTGAGATCTTCTCATAAACTTCTTTAAAATTACTTTTGCCTCTGTCTTATCATGCAAAAAGAATACCCACGTGAAGCGTGAAAAGTCATTAACAATAACAAGACCATATTTGTTACCTCCTATACTTATATATGCAATCGGTCCAAAGAGGTCCATATGTAGTAGTTGTAGAGGTCTTGTCGTGGTCATCATATTCTTCGGAGGATGGGGTGCTACAACTTGTTTTTCCACTTGACATGCGCTACAAAGTCTGTCTTTCTCAAATTTCACATTCGTTAGTCCAATGATGTGATTGGCTTTCGAGAGTTTGTGAAGGTTTCTCATACCAACATGGGCTAGTCGGCGATGCCAAAGCCAACCCATGCTAGATTTAGCCAGTAGGCATATCCCAGGGCTAGGCCTATTCGTGGAGAAGTCCACAAGATAGAGCTTTCCCTTTCGATGACCTTTAAAGGCTATTAAACCACCACTCCTTCGAACGACATTCACACCATCACAAGAAAAGATACAATCGTAACCGGTAACACAAAATTGTTGTACCGATAATAGATTGTATTTCAATGAATCCACAAGTAAGATATTTGTAAGAAAAAGATTTTTAGAAATTGTAATCTTACCAAGACCAAGTACATCACCTTTACTATCATCTCCAAAAGTAATGCTCTCACTTGGTTGGTTGTAGCAATTGATTTGAGAGAACATTTTCTTCTCTCCGGTCATATGATGAGTGCAACCGCTGTCAAGTACACAACTTGGGCCACCGGAGAGATATTCCTACAAAGTTCAAGCTTTAGTCTTATGTATCCAAATTTGATTGGGTTCTTTGAGGTTAGTCACAAGAGCCTTTGGGACCCAAATGGATCTCACCAAAGGTGCATTATTACGCTTTGGTCCAACATGATAAGCAAACACTCTACCAAAATTATTCTTTTTAAGAATATAAGAGGCATTAAAAGTAGAGTGAGAAACGTGAGCCTTTTAGCTTTACTCTCTCACAAAGTGAATTGGCTTAGTGACCGGAGTCACCACAACATGCGCTTTCTTGCCCTTAGGTGGAACATAGCCAATTCCGGCCTTTTTGAAGTTTCCTCTTCTCTTATCTAGTATCTCATCAAATCCCTTACTCGACTTCTAAGATTTTTGAATACCGTCCTCAAGTAGACCCTTCAATTTCTCATTCTCACTGGCAAGATCTTGTAAAGTGACGAAGTTTGTTGCATAAGCATTTACATCCACATTGTAGCATCATGCACAACTATTGCTCGTGGAAGGAGGTGAGTCACAAGTTGCATTTGGAAGAGTAGAGGTGCTCTTCAAAAGATCATCAAACTACACTTTAAGAGTCTCATGTGCTTCCTTTGCACAAATGAGTTCCTCTTTAAGTGAAGCGTTGTTGATCTCAAGAGATCTCGTTTTGGATTTGACCTCTGAAAATTTTTTGGTCATCTCCTAAACCCTTTTCTTTTTCAATGCTAGTTCCTTCTCAAGTTGGAGATTTCTCTCATTTTTAAGGATGAGCAAGTCTTCTCCTTTCTCAAGAAGGTCCTCTTGTTGCTCAACCCTTTCCATTAGCTCGGTCAACTTACCCATATCAAACCTTCTCATCATCTTGACCAAGCTAGCATGACTCATATCATCCTCATCATCACTAGAGTTGTTAGTATAAGAATTGAGTAGAGATTTAGAAGATCTTGATGTTACCTTAGAGCCCTTGGCCATGAAGCACATTGATGGTTCATCATCGTCATTCGTCAATTCGTCAAATAGAGATGAGGTTGTTTTGGAAAGGCCATCCCAATGCAAGCAACAGTCTCATCATCGGGGTCGGAGTCGGATTCGGATTCGGAGTCCCACTCCTCACCAATGTGAGCTTCACCTCTTGAACTCTTCTTGTGTCTCTTGCACTTTTCCTTGTCCTTCTTGTAACTCTTTTCTTTCTTCTTTTCTTTCTTGTCCTTATCCTTCTTGTGTGGGTACTCGGCAATGAAGTGTTCGGTTTCACCACATTCATAACATTTTCTTCTTGAACTTCTTGAAGATTTGGATTTGTCGGAGTCTTTCTTGACTTTGCTATTGTAGCCATTCTTCTTAAAAAATTTGTTGAATCTTCTAACAAAGAATGCCATTTCTTCCATGTTCATTTGCCCATCTTCTTCATCATCGCTTTTCTTTACCTTTGACACTTTACTCGTCTTCAATGCAATGCTCTTCTTCTTTTTTGATTGAGCTATTTCTTTAATGTTTGAGGCCTTTTGGTCCATCAACTCATCACTGAGAATTCTTCCAAGCACTTCATGCGGTGTGATTGAGTGATAATTGTCTCTATCTCGAATCATTTGCACTAAGTGGTGATTTGTTGGAGTGATAGCCTGGAGTAGAATCTTGACCACCTCATGATCAGTGAGAGGCTTACATCCAAGCCCCTTGGCCTCATTTACCAACACCATGAGTCGATCAAACATTGTCTTGTAGTCTTCTCCTTCCTCTAAGATAAACCTTCCTAGCTTGCCTTTGATAAGCTCAATCTTGGTTTCCCTCACACTTGATGTGCCTTCGTGAACAACCTTAAGGGTATCCCAAATGATTTTAGCTTCTTCAAGTACGTCAACTCGGTTGAACTCACTTGGGGTCAAAGCAACAAACAATGCATTGACGGCTTGATAGTTTCGAAAGGAGTCACTTTCCTCATCAGCAGTGAGATTATTCGGTTTCTTGGGCTTGAAACCTGTTTCTACAATTCTTCAAATAGAAGGATGAATAGACATTAGATACATCTTCATCTTATGTCTCTATTGTGGGTAGTATGTGCCATCAAAGTGAGGCGCACGCCTAGTGGGGATAGAGGCATGAGATGAAGATGTTGTATCAGGATAAACATAAGGAATAGCAGCTTTTTTGTTGCCTTCGCTTGAAGTCTCGATCTCAGTATCGTCTTTGTTGTTCGGCATGATTCTTCAAGCTGTTAAGCTCCAAACAGGAGGTTAGGCTCTGATATCAATTGAAAGGATCGCTATGCCGCCTAGAGGGGGTGAATAGGCGAATAAAACGAAATTGCGGAATTAAAACAACTCAAACATTGACCAGTACGTCGGATGTTTCGATCTGGTCCAGAGAGGCGTGCGTCTGATGTTCTGATCTGGGTCGGATGTTCCGACGGCGTCGGATGTTCCGATCCTGGGTATTCTGGATTTGTCAAAAACCTGCAGTAAAATCTGTTTTCTCACAAAACCAAGGTTAGATCTATTCAAGAATACTCAGAACAGGCCAACACCAATAGTAAAAACAACCAAACAAGACCAAGACGAAAACACAGCGATTTTTGTTTACCGATGTTCGGATCTTTGAAGGAAGATCCTACTCACCGTTAGGGAAGGCACAAAGCCCGGATCACCAAGACCCTAATCCCCTTCCGGCGAAGCACAAAGCACTCACCGGCGATCACTAGTTGAATCCTTTTCCTTGCGGAGGTAGATTCGCACCTTCACAAACTCCGGAGGCATGCCACACGAAGATCGGCGACTCACCGGCGACACCTAGCCGTCTAGGAGCCCTTCAAGCCTCCAAGAGTAACAAATGCGATGAAGAAATTAGGAATCGCTAAGTGCTCAAGAATTTGATCTCTAATTCATGGAGCACTTGGGTGCCTTGATCTCTCTAGATCTAGATCACACAAGATGAACAAGAGAGAGACAAAGGCTAAAGCTTTGAGAGATGATGAACAGGATGTATTTGGTTCAAATCTAGCCGGTATTAGAGAAGGCTTTAAATAGGGAATCCCGAAAACTAGTCGTTGCTGCAGTTAATCCCGCATCAGATGTTCAGACACCGTCGAATGTTCCGATGGCATTAGATGTTCCGACCCATGTTCCGTTGGACTGCTTACTGGATGGCACGAAAAACTGGCAGGCTGGATCACCATTGGATGTTCTGACCCTCGTCAGATGTTCTGATGATGTAGGTTCTGTATGAGGTGTATTTTGAGTGGAAAACTCACACGAACTTCGAGATACCTATTTTGAGCACTTAGGTACCTTTATAAGCTTCTCCATTGCATCCCTCTTCATAGTTCGGCATCCCTATGACTCAATAAATAAAGATTTACAAGTAAATACTAGTCTTTATGCCTTCTTGCAATACATTCACTTTTGAGGGGTATACCATCACATGTAAACATGTACCTCATGAATTTTAACCTATAACATTTGTGCACAATTCTCCAATAGAAATATTAGCTCTATAATTGTTACTCATTAATCACCAAAATCACTTAGGGCCTAGATGCACTTACACCTTTTATACATAAGAAGTGCAAGGATGGACGTAGTGTCATTATCCCATCAGTGGGAGGACTAAACCTGGGTAAAAAAACGTTGTCTGCCATTTACTTTTTGCACTGTGCATACCTCCTTTGAGGGTTGGCCACCCCTAGAAGTTCTCAACCAATACGGAAAGGGGCCCGTTAATCCCAAGTTCAACAAATAAGCTCGGCATCTAAGAACTCCGATTCCCATCCGCTGCTAGAAAGCGTATTTCATCGAATGCATTTTCTTCATCTCGCATACCCTCACTGACCCGTGGGTCCCCTTTGGCCCACGTATCAGCCCTCGCGCCAGAGACAACCACGCACATGTGCGTTCTACTTCTCGAGCCATGCCCGCTGGGCCGGCCCCTTCTCTAGGCAGCCTATCCCCTCACGTGCGCCTACGTTTCTCTTGGTCTAGACCATCGCCAGCTGGACTGAACCCATTATTGTTTTGAAGGATTTTCCAGAAGACCTTTCCATTATAATATTCTAGATATTTTTTTCTAAAAATACTTAGTGACCTGAGAAAATTATGATCGATTAGACCTGGCCTCTTGGCGAAGTGAGCGATGTGTCGCCCACCATCTTGTGGGGGATTATGTCCGTGGCTACGGGATGGATCCACCTTATTTGGAAACAGTACGTCCGTGGCTATGGCTACCGGTTCATCGTTTGGAGATTTGTGGAGATCATGGCCATGGTTGTGGCATGAACCTACCACGTGGGACACCTAGGCCATGGAAATGGATACGGTGTTGCCACTTGATAACCCCTTCATTAATGGAACAATTGCATATAATAGAAAAAATGTCTTTAATTTGTTAAAATGCTAGATCTTAAGTCACTTATAAATACATATTGCAGAATTGGCATTAAGCAACTAAACTAACCCAAGCTCCACCATACAACCTGCTATCATTAATGCATTAGGTATGGATTTTAGTTCCTTGAGAACGGTTAGTTGTGATCACCCTCACACATGAGGAACAAGGAGTAGATGATTTGTACGGGGAATAGACGGAACTCCAGTCGCTTGCCTGTTTGGATGGATGGCATAGCCTTGGACCATATTTACCCTTTTTGGATTTTTCGCATGACTCAAAATCTAATAAGGATCATTTTTCGGTATTGTAATATTCAACCTTGTCTATTGACCAAACATTTAAGCCAATATTTATGTAACGACCCTAAAAGGGACATTTGTTTCCCTTTTCATTTGTGCAATAATTCAGTTTGATGTAATTTGTGTGTGCTATCAAGATCCTGAACTAGTACTGGTTACACGAATATGTCTTGGATTTTGTGCATGAAATTCGGACCGACACAAAATCCAGCCGCTACCATGGTATAGCACACGATACACAACCTAGACGTCCACCACGACCTCCCCCCATCTGGGATACTCAGCCAAGATGCCAACAACCACTGTTGTTAACCATGTCACGAGGCATGTGATGCTCGGTCTAAATGTAACTGCGATAATGGGATGCTCAACCAAGACGCAATTGAGACATTTGTTGGGCTATCTTTGGAAGGTCCATACATAGTGAATCAATAGGTGGAAGATGGAAATTTCAGCATTTTATTCCACTAATGTCATGGTGATGCTTATGCCACATTTTAATATTTTAAAAAATTGGCACCATTTTATTGAGGGAACATCATTTGTATGTATCACAATTTTTTTACAAAAAAAATGAACCTTGCAACCACTAAATCCTTGTATTACATAACAACATTATTGTACTACACGACGATATACCGTTGTTCGATATCTGAACGGTACAATGTTATAGGACAAGTGAGCCGCTCTGCCTGAACAAACAAGTGAGATGGTACAACACACTCTCTCCCTCTCTCTTAGATCTAGTGCTCCGTGAGTATATTTTCTCAACTCTCTCTCTCTCTCTCTCAGACCTGGAGCTCCAGTAAGGGTGTGTTTGGTTGTCAGTACCAGGTTGAACCTGTATGGGATGGTTTTGTACCGTATAATTCAAGCGAAATGTTTGGTTGGTTGAACAAGATCGTAGAAGATTTTGTTTGGTTCTCGTATGGAATGATCTTGAATGGTCTCAGTATTCGATATCATCAAATAACATTTTATATCTTTAGAAAATTCAACCTTACGCATGATTTTAAGAAAATTCAATTCAATTTTTAAATTCAAACTACATTTAACTTTTGAAAATTTAATTGAATTCAAATCAAATGAAAATTTGAATTTGAAATTCAAACGTTCAAACAAAATTCAAATTTAATATCAAATTCAAAACTCAAATAAGATTTTCAATTCAAGATTCAAGCTAGTTTGCAAATTCAAACCAATTCTAAATTCAAAATCAACCCAAATTAAAACTAAATTTAATTTCAGAACTCAAATTGGATTTTCAATTCAAGATTCAATATAGTTTGAAAATTCAAAACAAAATTGTCAATATTCAAACATATTTTAAAATTTAAAATTCAACTTTGTTTAAAAAAATTAAAAATTAGATTATTTTAAATTTTGTATGTTACAAAATAAAAACATAATTAAGATGATGTGACGGCTTGTGGGGGAAAGTGTTACGCCGTCGTTTAGCCAAATCGAGCGGATGGAGCCATACTTCGTATTGAGGGAATATTCCAATTTTCTGTATCCCACCGTTCGAGATGATTTGGTACGATTCACCCAACCAAACACATGGATGGACACATATTCTATACCATCCTATATAGAAACCATCTCATTCAGGTAACCAAACACACCCTACGTGTATTTCCTCATCCCTCTCTCCCTCTTTGCGTTTCAAATCTGGGGCTCCAACTCCATGCCCTCGCCTATTCCCGCCGATACTCAACTCTGTGAGCCTTTTCCTATATGGAAATTTCATATTCTTCTTTGTTTTTAATCGATACGGGAAGCTTTTGACCGCATTTCATAGCCCTGTTATCCAGATCAGGGTTCTTTTATGGATTTTTCTTAGGTTTTGGGCGAATTTGTGTTTTTCTTGTGGTGTTGCGGTGGCATGAGTTTGACCATGCATGGTTTTGCTTAAGTTTTGGCCATGCACCGGTTTTTCTTGATAAATCTAAACCCAAGGTAGGGCACATGTGTTTTGGCCATGTACTGGTTTTGAATGATATCGATGTAATTACTAGGTGGGGATGCAAAATGGATGTTTGACGAAGAAATTAACAAAATATGTTTGGTTGTGCATGTTGAAACTCTCAAACAGTAAATAAAATTTTAATTGAATCTTTCAAATTTTCTGTTTTGCCAATCTTTTTATGCAACTATTTGCTTTCCCTTTGAAACTCAGATGAACTCTAAATTTTATGGTTGCCTAATCAATCATAACACTCTGGTTTTATTTTGAAACATCATAAAACACCATGTACCAAACTACCACCTCCATGATGCACTCCATGACATAGTATGCGACACCGTGTTGCGAAACATAATAAAACACTCTAGTACACTATGAAACACTTCATGACATACTCATGATACATACCAAAACACAACATCGTACTCCAGTACTCCACGATACACTTACACTACAACATACCATAAAACTCACCGCGGCACACAATACACATGATGGCACATGACACACTCAAGATACTCACCATAAAATTTACTACGACACATAACACAAAACTAAGAATATTATTATAATACACCACATGACATAAGACACACCCATGATGCACACCATAAAACTTACTACGACACATAACACACAACAATAAACTCATCATATCTCAAAAAAAAAACAATAAACTCATCATGATTGTTGCGACCCGGGCTTCACCAGGATCCACTCATAATCGATTGCTAGTCCTAGAGATCAATGCTAGCAACTCATGAGCGACAATTTTCGATCATCATCACACAATCATAATCAACTATGAAAGTAACATATTAACGCAAAAGTAATTGTAGCACAACCACTTATTACAATAGTTTGAATAAGATGATATAGTATAGTTTAGAGTGCGAAAATCCAAATAATGCAGTGGAATAAAGAATGACGATACTCTAATCCAACCCTTGAGTGACAGCTAATCTTGGTCGAAATCCGACACAAAATCCTCCTGATCCTGTGGGCAAACTGGACTCGAGTCTTCTCCTAAACAAAGATATATCCGTGGTTTGTATAGTGAGTACATGGCTACCCAACAAGAATCCTTATAATGAATGAAAGGACATAAACAAGAACAGGATGACTAATTTGCATAAACATGTATTCTAATCAAGTTAATTAAAGTGTTGAAAAAGCATTTGTTGAACAATTAATTAATGAATAGCTTCCCAAAGTGACACACAGAGCTCGACTTCGAAAGCCCCTCTGTAGAAATGCACAAGTCTCGAATGACTCAAACAAAACCAACCCATCAGGTTATTATTAACATATGAGACTACCATGTACGACCTTCCTCCCCTCACATGACCGTGGGAACGGCTATCATGATAGTTTTAACCTCTGCAGTGTAGCACACTTTACCCATAAGCCTAATGGTACTTTTATTTCTTAGCTCTTCTTTTGGAGCCTAGACCAAATAACGATACAAGGAGATTAATTAGTTCCTTCTGTTAACACCGATACCCCCTCTAAGGTTTAACATCTCGGGTCCCCCTCATGAGCCAATGGACCGTAGCCTGATCTTTTCAAAGTATCGTGTGCTAACAGTTTTCCCTAACTACTAAACCAGGACTAGCACAAGTTGGCCGACATGCTAGAGCTATCACTTATGGTTGAGCTGGTATGGTTTGGCCGGATAAGCACACGTGAAGGGTCCTTAGACCAAGGTGACTACCTCCACCACAATCCTCATTCCACAAAAGCATCTGACTTGCCACCTTGAGTCGACACACGCCACGTATGTTTTATAGTTGATTAGGTTATTTAAGTAATTCAACACCTCAAATCATACCAAGTCACAATATTAATTAAATGAATAACTTATCAACTAATAACCCACGAGCACTAGCATCTGTGCACAAGGATAGGCTAGGAAATACTAAGGCAACAATAAATGGCTAGATTCACATGGTAGATGACTCAGTGTGAATAAATAGGATTCTAACCTTTCCCATTATTTCATGCAAGAGAAAAGTAAATAAAATAATTAACGGGTGAGTTTTGTAAAATAGGAGAGCATGATGCAATCTATCTTGCCTTGGTAGTAATCCGGGTCTTGCGATCCTCCTTCGGAATGCTCCTGAAAAAACGCCGAACAGCGCGAACACGGACAATCTACACGTAGATGCAAATGCATAAGAACACAAAAATCATCAACAGAACATACACCTCAATGAAATATATAAAATTTTAGGCTATTTATAGGATTTAATGGCTCTGGAATACTCCAATTTGGAGTTCGGATGCTCCTTAAACAATTCTTGTAAGTTTTGGATAAATAGGAAATCTCAGAAATAATTAAACTAGTTAAACTGGCCAAACCGAACCGAACCGGTAGCGGCTGTGCAGCGTGGAGAGGCTAGGAGACACGCGTCGGCCCCTGGTTGGCTGGCGCGCTGCGGCGGCGCTGCGGCAATGACACATGGCAGCGGCGACATGAACACGCCACGTGGCGAACGCCGACAGGGCGGCGGCGCGCTGGGCGGGAGCGAGTGTGGTCGCGGCACGGTTGGCTGGCGGCGACGGCCAGTGCCGTGCCGACTCGTGGCGACGGCGTAGGCAGCGCGCGCGGTTGCTGATGCGGGGTGGCGGCGGCTTGTAGCTAGGTGGCGGGTGCTGGTTGGGTCGCGTGGAAATCCGGGGCAGCGGCGCGTACGGCGAGAAGACCGGCGGCAACGGCAGCGGCGCCCAAAACTTCGGCGAGCCATAACGTACTCCTCCAAATCTTGGCCAAATTAGGCAATCCATATATCCATCTTGACCGTCTCGACGAGCTCTACGCCATGGCACAGAGAGAGATATATAGAAAAGGGTTTCGGTGGCTAGGGTTTTGGCGGCTAGGGTTAAGAGGGGTTGGATTAGGACTCGAATTCTAATTCGGGTAGGATTCAGATAGAATTTAGACTTGTTTAGCAAGAAAATGAAGTTTCCTTTAGATGATGGGGCTAAAATTTGGAGGGTTATTTGGATTAGGCTTCTAGAAGCCCCCTCCAAATTTAAGCATGAGATTAATTCGTTTTCTCATTATTTGATGGGTTTTATGAGCTCCCGACAAAACGGCAATACTTTATGGAATCATGAGCTAGACTTGAAATTTGGGCGTGAAATTTGGAGGGTGGCTAAATGATGGCTTCTAAGGTTTATTGGAATTTATCCAGAATTTTCCTAAAAGGTTTTCTAGGGTTTTGGCTTTAACCTAATTAAAAATTGTTTAAACTAGGGTTTTGTATATAACAATTCCTTTTTATTTTACTTTTAGGGTTTTAAAATGCAAGTGACATACAACAAAATAGAGGATGTCACAATGATACACCATGACACAGATACAATCATGATACACACTATGAAACACACTATGACACCTAACACATCTACGAACACACCAGGATACATGATACACACCATGACACACGACACACTCATGATACATATCATGAAACTCATCGCGACACACAAAACATACCATGACAAACGATACATTAAAAATACATACCATAAAACTCATCGCAACACACCTATACCGTTATTTAAGATAGGAACGGTATACCATTCTCTAGTCTCTTCCATTCTTATGATGGTTTATTTATTCTCACTATTCACAAGTTCTTCGCTAAATTTCCATAGTTTCATCGCTAACTCTGCATCTCTTGCAACGGTCGTGGGAGTTTCTTCGTTGCAGTCCGCAAAGTATTTGCCGGACACATCCTTCATAGCAGGGTGCAATGCAAGATAACAAGTAGTTGCAGCCCCCTACAAAAACCAAAATAAAGTTCATTTCACCAGTTCAAAATCCTTTCAAGCCACTGAGCATTGTGGAATGAGTGGTGTCTAGATATGACTTCATTACCTGGGGTATGTTCTTCAGAAAAATTTTTATCACCACAGATGCATAACTCAATAATCCTGCAAGGCATTGAGTTTGTAAGAGAGAGGAGCAATTTTGTTCTCGGATTATTCTATTGAGTTTGCGATTGTAATTACTGTTTGTCAAGATATAGCGGCCGAGGTTGGTTGCGATCACCCCAGGATGCAAGGAATTTGCAATCAGGTTACATCCTTCATCCTGAATTGCTAAGAAACTTACGTTAGGTTCTGAGTTTAATGAACCAGACAACATATTTAGTGCATATTATTATGCAAAAGTTGACTAGATTCAGACACAATGAAGTAGCATATGATCTTCTCACCAAAGTTAAAAAAGGTTTATAGCTAAAACCTAAACAAAAAAGACTACAGAATGGATGACCGTTTCAAAGCATTTCGATGGAGTGAGTGCTATGGTATGCGCTAGTTTCAGATCCAAGCTGCTCCAAAGCACTAGACATGCAATTGTCGACGCGAATATCGGTTAGTTGCTTGCTATCACCTACTGCTCTTACAGATGTGCATGTGTTCCAATGTTTCATCTCTATCTTAAGTGTTCTCTTTGGCTCCTTTTTCATGCAAGCATAGCTGCTAAGGGAGCCATCGATGACCTTGACAAGATCATGGCGACACTTGAAAAATGCGCATTTCGAGCTTGATTCTATGTACACTTTGATGGTTTTTTTTTTTGAAGGGAAAGGCAGGAGAGCTGCCGTCCATTCATTGATAGAAGAAGAACAGTGCGACGCACCAAAGTTACAAGAGTTACAACGCAGCAAGGCTGCTGCACACCCCGACCAAACGGCCACGCCCACACGTGCAAGGACAAGAGACTTTGCGGCGACACACAACTGGAAGGGAAGGGGAAGGAAACAACACCGGCCACGCCGGGCGTACTACCAACACACACAACGACAGACGACTCCGAATTAGCAGACCTAATAGACAACCAAGAAGTGCAGCAGTGACTAACACGGCGCCTCCAACAAGGTAATGATGGGTAAGACCCGCCGCCGTCGTGCGACCACCAGTGTTTTCACCCGAAATGAGGGAAGGGGCTGAAAGATGATGCCTCCAACGAGGAAAACGTCACCAAAGGTGACGCCACCATCCGCCTAGGAATGGGCAGGGCTTTCGCCCAAGCCCCTCCCCCCGCCAATGCATAAAGCGGCTGCCACAGAAGACCACCAACCGAGTCGTAGACTGAAGCCGCAGGGCCGAAGAGCGCACACGAAACGCCGCCACTTAACACGGAAGAGGCCGCCCACACCAACAAGCACCCCGTAGCAGAAGGAGGTCCAAGACGACGAGGGCGGGACCAAGCCAAGCAACGAAGAACCGCAGACACTCCCGGAGAGGACGTCAGCCAAAGTCGATGAGCGGGGGTAATGAGGACACCACAAAGCCGAAGAAGTAGGCCACCCGACCCCGCCACCCGTCGAGGAAGACGCCGCCGCCACCATCTAGCACCTCGCAGAGAGGGGAGGGAAAGACAACGAAAGCGGGACCTTGCCAGGTGGAGAGAGAGAGCCGAGCCCCAAGACCTAGCAAGGAAGACGCCGCCACCGTGAACGAGCACCTCACAGGGAGGGGAGGGCAGAACGACGGTAGGCGGGACCTCGCCAGAGAAAAGGGGCACGGTGGGTTCGGTACTGCCGAAGGCATAGCGGACGCCACAACACCGGAGCTGACTTCCGACCAACGATGCACCATCAACGGAGATGTGGCGAGGAAGAACACCGCTGAGACGGCCACCAAGTTGCCGGCGCGCCGTGGAGAGGCAGGAGAACGGCGCACCAAGAACACCGCCGCCGCCACCTGCACGGCCGGACCGCGCCGCTGCCACCTACGCGGCGCGTGGCCTAGCACCTCGCGGAGGCGAAGCCGGCCGCCAGATCTGGCCGGGGGAGAGGAAGAGGGGCGGCCCGCGGCACCGCTGCGCCGAGGAAGAGAGTGGGCGGCGCCACCACGTCTCTGCCGGCCGCCGCGCCGAGGTGAAGGAGGGGCGCGCAGCCGCCGCCGCGTCGTGTGAAGGAGGCGGCGGGCCGGCGAAGAGAAGGAGGGGCGCGAGGCCAGCACCTCACGAGGCGGAGCAGCCGCCGATCTGGTCGGGGGAGAGGAAGAGGGGCGGCGCGCTGGCCGCCCCGGGCACAAGAGGTCGGGCCACCGCCGCGTCGCTGCCGGGAGGCGCTACTGGAGAAGAGGCGGAGGAGGCCCGAGCCGCCAGGCAGCCGCCGGCTGCTGCAGAGAAGAGGAGGCCGGGAGGAGGTCCATGCCACCGGCCGCTTGTTGGGGATGAGGAAGACTGCTCCCCCAGCCTTGGCGCCCGTGTCCTCCCACGACACCAAGCACGCCGCGAGCACGCCGGCCTGTGCCGCGCCGGACACCAACGACCGGCCACGCGTCGAGGGGCCACCAGATCTGGGCCGAGATCGAGGCAGCGTTGGCTGGCGGCCATGGCCGCCGCCGCCGCCGCTGAGCGAGCCAGGCCGCCGCCGCCTGAGGTAGGCCACGCCGCCGCTGCCCCAGGCCGGCCCAGGCCACGCCGCCTCTGGATCTTGCCTTCACGCCGCCGAGGCCAGAGAGACAAAGGAACGGGAGAAGGGGGAGGGAAGAGGGCAAGAGGGAGAGCAGGGCGGCCGCCGCCGCCGCCGGCGCTAGGGTTTGTGGGGAGGAGCTGGGGAGTTTGGTCGCCCTCGAGCCGCCCTTGGGAGCGACGCGAGGGACTTCCCAAGTTGCTGCCTTCAGGCTGTCTCCAACGAAACCATGTACACTTTGATGGTGTTCTAGCTGGCCTGACGATGCCATTAATTTATCAAGAAAGTGAGCGCCCATGCATCCTTTTCTAATTGAGAAATGAGATTACTCCAGTGATGGATAGACTTTCATGTGATTTTCAACTGGTATCATCTGGTTTCAACAGGTGGGCCCTAATATCAGATTATGGTAAAATTCTCTGCATGCTCAATTTGTTATGATACAAAAAAGAAGATTAATTTTCATAAATAATAACCGAATGTTGCTACTCTGCCTACCTGTCACTCTTCCATGAATCACTTGTTTTCCATATAAATGCAATTATCATTCATGATGTAATTTGTCATGCTTTGGTGTTTCATATAAATGCCATGATGTAAATAGTTTCATATAGTTTGAGAAAAAATTCATATATTTTCATATAATTTTTAAAATTTTATGTAGTTTCATTTAGTTTCACGCCTATATGAATTAGCCTCAACCAAAGGATAGTTTTATGTAGTTCTAGAAAAATTTAATGCAGTTTCAAAAAAAATAATATAGTTCTCATGTTAGTTCATATAGTTTCAAAAAATGGCTTTCATGTGGTTTTATGTATATTAAAAAGTTTTATATAGGTTTCATGTGGTTTAAAAAAAATCACATTGTTTTCAAAAAAGTTTTGCTTACTTTCTAGAAAAATTTCATGTGTTTTTCAGAAAGATTCATGCAATTTCATGCTAACATCATTATAGCACCTACTAACATCATCACATACATGAATTAGCCTCTTCGTCGGGATAATTTCATAAAGTTTAATTTACTTTTATGTGAATTAGCCTCATCGTTGAGATAGTTCAAGAAAGTTTAATGCAGTTATAGAAATAATGTAGTTTTATAAAAGTTAAAAAAAAAATGCGGTTTTCAGGGAGTTTCATGTAATTTTAGAAAAAATTACATAGTTTTTAGAAAGTTTCATGCAACTTTTAGGAAGTTTTATTTAGTTTCATGCTGACTTCATATACTATCTGCTAACATCATCCCACATGTATCATATTGTTTTTTTTGTTTAGCTCATTCGTTTATTTGTGGGTGAACGGATCACCGTGCAACTGTAGCTCGTAAACCTAAAAATAATTAAACTCCTCGTGTGTTTCTAATTGACATGAACATGCAAAATGCAACTATGCAAGAGATTTTAGACCTGAAAACGTCTTGACATCTCATTAGCATGGAGAATATTGGCTAATTTCGAATGCCCATATGCAGTGAATGGAACGTACCTGAAAAATTCAGATGACAGTGAGAAGAAAAATTCACCTTGTTGTACTCACCAGTCACCACATGATTAAATAATTAAAAGGAAATGCTACTAACTCTGACTCATCATTTAGCTTGTTCAGATCTAAGACTGAACCATCGCTTCTTTTATGCGCTACAGAAGATACGTTTATGATCCTGCCTTGGACGCCGGTCTCTTTAGCGGTTGCTTTCATCTTGTCAAGTAGGAGATTTGTCAACAAGAAATGCCCTGTTTGGAAAGTAAGAAAATTACAAGTGCTCCATAAAATGGCGATATCCCCAAATAATTAGCGTTTAGAAAAAAAAGATTTTTCTGCACATTGTACGTACCAACATGATTCGTTGCGAATTGCAGCTCAATCCCATCTTCAGATAGCTGGAAAGGGCAGGCCATTATCCCTGCGTTGTTTCTTCAGAGAAACCACAGCAAAATTCGTGAGCAAACTAGTACAAGTTAGTGAGTTGCTATCTGTGGATGATACTGAATTTACCATGGTACATACATGAGGATGTGAAGATGCTTATGTGAAGTCAGGAATGACTGCGCGAAGCTGCGCACGGAGTCGAGAGAGCTGAGATCCATCTCCATGACATGGATGTTTGATCCTGGGATCTGCTCTGAAATGCTCTCTTTGACCTTCATGCCGCTCTCCAATGTCCTTGTTGCTATGACAACCTTTGCTCCCCTCAGCGCAAGAACCCTAGCTGTCTCCTTCCCAATGCCATTTGTTGCCCCTGTGAACCACAAGATGAATCTGCTCTGAAATACTATAGGAGCATTGGTTGTGTATTGCTGCCTTAGAAATTTTCAACTCCCCACATTAATTAAAAAAAGCTAGAAACTGTTGCACAAAAGTAAAAGGAATAAAAATTCCAACCATTTATCTAATGAGTTCATATTGTAGCATGATACTTTTTTTTTTTAAAATGGAAGATAAAATTACTTTCAAGAACCAAACATCGAGTTGATACAAAATCTTAAAAATAACTCCCGGCCTCTGCATACAAGATACACACAGCCAAAAAGAAGAACAAGCACACTCTCAGTAACATTCAATCCTTCGACTAGAACGCCACCCATGAGCTTGAGAAAAGAAGCCCATGGCCACCTACATCAAACGATGCGTAGCCTCCATAGCTGAAGATTGTAGCTCCTGCTTCTGTAGCATGATACTAAAGTATCGATTTGGTCCCTGACCAAATTGGTCCCTAAACTCAAAAACCAAACTTGATTAACCTTGAACTATCAAACCAGACCAAATTAGTTCTTTGATCGGTCAACACGGTTTTTTTAGGGATTTTTCACATATGTGACATGGATTTACTTATGTGCCAACCCTCTCTCTCCACTCTGATCTCTCTCCCCCTCTCTTTGCCTAATCTCTCTCCCTCCCTCTCCACTCTATACGGGTTTCATGCTATACGGGTAACATAAACCCTGACAGAAAGTTGCATGCACTACTACGCAAATGGTCTTTAGTCCCGGTTCCCCCAACCGGCACTGAAATATCTAAAAAACATGGCGAACATGAGATCTCATGTCACTACATGACTCTCCACTCACCCTTCTAACCAATCCACCCACCCACACATATTGATTAGAGTAGGATATGCATTCATTTTGAAGTTTGCTGGAATGAGCCTTTAGTACCGGTTTGTAATACGAACTGGTACTGATAGGCCCATATCAGTAGCGGTTCGTATTACGAACCGGTAGTGATGAGTCTATGTGTCAACTGGCCTGTACCCACCTGCAAAAGGTATCTTTACTGTTGCCTACAACCAGTACTAAAAATCTAGAATTGCTACTGTTGCTACGAACCGGTATTGGTGCACTATCAGTACCAATTTTAATTCAACCGGTACTGATGTGCCGATAAATTAGACCATTTCTCTAGAAGTGATGGTGCCAAGTGCCAACCTTAAATCCATGGACAACGTACCGGAGACTCTCAGTGCAAGAACAGTACTACTACATCATGAAACTCGATGACATGAAGCGCACAAACGAACCTGTGACGATGGCGGTGAGGCCGCCGGCGTCGACGCCGGCGGTGACCTCCTCGGCCGTGGACGCCGCACCGAACCCCGACGGCCCGCGCCGCCGTGCCCACGGCCATCCCCAGAGCGCCATTGCTTCCTTCCCCAGCGAGTGGAGACTGGCGTCGACTCCCAAGTCAGGATTCAGATGGTTCTTTCTTTTTCTAGAGTATGTGAAGACGACACCGAGGGCGACATTTTTCTTTCTTTTTTCTTTTGAATCATCACTGACGACTACGAGGGGTTCAGTCTTTCACACGTTCAGCATCTCGAAGGTCTGACTGTTAAACTGATGAAACTGATGCCTAGGAATCGTTTAGCGACTAGGATCACCGTGGCACATGAGTTTTGACGAAAGTACATGTCGACAAATATATACCAGCACTACTTCCTACCAGATAACTAAATTTGACCGTCACCCCATTATCACCGATTATGTGGGAACCCGCGGTAATGATTGCATCACTACCAGTTCAACGGCTACGTACAAAGACAGCCAAAGGTTAGCACAGAGCGGAACCGTTGGTGATGTGCAGTTTCAATACCGGTTCGTGGCTCGAACCGGTAGCGATTCCTTCGCAGACTATCACAAACAGTTGATACAAAGCCAGACACGGCTCCATTGTAGATACATTGAGGGAGTTTGGTGAAGATAATCTAGATTAGATGCTTCGTGATGAAGAGGGAGACCACACCGATGAAAGACAATTTCAAAAGTTTCAGCGCTTTTCAGAGAACCACAAAATACTATTGTACCCAGGCAGTGGGCAGGGCCACAAAAAGTTGCGTACCACTCTAGAATAAGAATGCTTTTCTTTTTAATGAAATGACATAGCTCCCATCGAAATGGCTGATATGACCTAGCCAAGCCTACTTCATTGTCCCTTGAACGGAGATGGTCTGCATCAGATCGGTTATTGTTTAGACAACATGTTTTTTTGTTGAACAAATTGTTTAGACAACACGTCAAATCGGTTGTTGTGGTATCCTAATAAAAATTTATTAGGAGTCCCAAGCTTTTCAATACAAAAACCCAGGTATTATTCAATTGTTAAATTCCCTAAACCCCTTTAGCTGTCCTATGGGCCCTTTCTTCTATCATTTCATGCCCATGATAGCCTGTATTTCACTTCCGGTCCGTTTAGAGTGAGACCAACAGCCCCTGCGTCCCCTCCCCCATATAAACCCCTCTCAGCACTGTGCACCAACACCCCACTCCTTTTCCCCAAACCTTAAACCGTCGGCACTTGGATCTCACTCCCTAGACATTGTTTTGAGGTAAAGCCATTACTCCGATGTTCAATTCATAATGTAGGTTGCACCATCGTGTAGATCTCGCCGAGACGATCAATTTGCATTTGTGCGCAGATCACCCAAAATTGGTACAAAAATGCGCCCTATAGAGCTCGCCGTACTTAGGGATCACCACGACCGCCGGCGATCCTCGGCATTCATGCCGCCAGCGCGAATCGCGCGCCCACCAGAGTGCACCACGTCGCCGTCAATCCGCGCCCCGCGTGTGGGCGCACGCACCGCGCCAACCACCGCATGACGCCCGTCCCGATGGGCCCTGCTTCTCGCGTCCGCCCACAACAGTGCCGCCGCTATAACCAAATCACACGGCGATGTGCGTCCCATGGGACCCGCCGATGTCGCCGCCTCCGATCGCGTCGTCGATGCCGCCCAATGGCGCCGCGACGCGTGTCCACATGGAACCCGCCGCAGCCGTCCCACTCGCATTGCGCCGCCCCTACCCACCACCACTGACATGCGGGCCCGGCCAAGCCTTGAGCCCAACACAACAGCCGCAGACACTCCGCATGCCCTCCCGCGCGACGCGTGGCGACACGTGCCACGCGCACGCGCAATGATGGTGCCACACCCACTGACCCGTGGGATCCACTAGCCACGTCAATGCTCTGTCGACCAGTTAGCCACTTGGCATGACACGTGTCATGCCACGTCAGCACCAAGACCCTTCTCCACTGCCACGTCACTGTTACGTCACTGGCACGTGTCATGCCACGTCATCAACAGACCCCACCACTAACACGTGTCGTGCCACGTTATGCCACGTCACCGCCACCTGTCGCCACGTCACCCCGCCACATCAGTGCTACCGCTGTCGCCTCTGTCCCGTGGGTCCTGCTTATCGATCTCCGGGCGACGCAGACCAGGTCCCACCTGTAAGCCGTAGCAATGCCACGCTGGACCGAGCCGTTGGGGCCGTCTGGGCCACGTGCGAGAGAGAGAGAGAGAGAGAGAGAGAGAGAGAGAGAGAGAGAGAGGTGGGCTGGATCGTCGGTTCGGCCCAAATTGGGTTAAATTAGGTTTTTCTTTTTGGGGAAATTTCTATTTAACTCGAAACTTTCCCGAATTATTTAGGGAGTTCCACAACTCCAAATCAGAGGATTCTAGAGCCTAAAAATTACATTTTAATCCTAGAACTTTTCCTATATATTTATTAATTATTTTATGTGTACTGATTTTATTGTTGTGTTTTTATTCGTTTTTTCGCGTAGACGGTGGGTGCGACTGTTGTGCTGAATGCTGCCAAGAGCAGAAGTTGGACTCCTAGAGCGTGGAGTTTTTAGAAGGCAAGCATAGATACATGTTGCTCTCCTAGTTTTAAAATTAAATTATTTATTTCCTATTTGAACTGGTTGCAAGCATATAAACTAGTGTGTGAGTGCCTTGACATATTAATACTCTGTTAATGTGCCCTAGCCGCCTTTGTGAACCCGTTGTTGTTTTCCTTAGCTTATCCTTGACTAGACTACTAAATGTTCCTTGTGAGGCGTTTGGTTCGTATTGGTGTTTTTGGACAAAACCTAAATAACTAAAACTAGTGTAGATTGCTTAGGGGAGGCCCGGCAGTGATTGGTTTCGGGACTGTGCTGGAGACTCGAGGGTCTCCTCTAATAAGGACTCAAGCTTGTGTATTATTAGACCAAACCTTACCGAACAGCCACTTATGCCTTCGGCCCTGGCTTAGTAGCCTACGAAACCTACTAACCACTTGCTCGTAGGCTGACCGGTTATGGTTCGATACAATTTGTCCTAGGGTAAGGCTAGCTACTTTACTTGAGGGGTAGGTTCATTCTTGAAACCGAATAGCTTAATTGGGGAACGATCCATGGGTGGTGTCAAGAAGTAATAGGCGCCCTACCGTGGCGGACACCGACGTGGCCGAGGAAACCAAAAGAAAGGGCAGACAAAGTGGTGAGCGTAGTAGGCAGTAAAAGTCTTATACCGTATCTCCTACTCGATGAGACGGGGTTTATGGGAAAATTTGTACACACTCTGCAGAGTTAAAACTATCACTGTAGCCAAGTCCACAGATATGGACGGGGTGACAGGTTTGCACATGTAGACCACGTATATGTATACCTTTTGATAAATGAAAGTAGGCTGGGATTGACCTGGTGTGAGACACACCTTCCGTTGATGATCCTTGATACTATTTATGATCATGCATTCAATTCATAAAATTGGTCAACTAAAATTTGACTAAAATTAGGTTTTGGGAAAAATAACATACTCCCCGCCATTGCCCTTGCATACATAATTAAGGATTGCATGCTGGGTAGCCGCGTACTCATAAAATTTCTCACGGACGTATTTGTATTCAGATTTCGGTCAGGACCAGGAGGGCCGTGACGGGGTGAGCAGGACTAGAGGTGGTGTCCGGGTGGACTCCTTGGGATTTATCGCAGTTGTTTGTTTTTGCTACTATGATGTTCTTATTATGCAATGTTATTTAATCCTGATTGGCTATTTAAACTGGAGTGCCAGTTCCTCTTGTAATAAATGATACCACATTTTATTTGTATTTCACTTTAATTAATTGCACTGCGATGATTCCATCATATTTTTCATCATAAGATACTGGCCTAGGACTAGCATAGTCTCGTGGTGTTGAAATACCGTTCTCGCGGACGTATTTGTATTCAGATTTCGGTCAGGACCAGGAGGGCCGTGATGGGGTGAGCAGGACTAGAGGTGGTGTTCGGGTGGACTCCTTGGGATTTATCGCAGTTGTTTGTTTTTGCTACTATGATGTTCTTATTATGCAATGTTATTTAATCCTGATTGGCTATTTAAACTGGAGTGCCAGTTCCTCTTGTAATAAATGATACCACATTTTATTTGTATTTCACTTTAATTAATTGCACTGCGAATGATTCCATCATATTTTTCATCATAAGATACTGGCCTAGGACTAGCATAGTCTTGTGGTGTTGAAATACCGGGTCACGACAGTTGTGATGACAGACATACCCTTATAATTCTTTCGATCAACAGTGAAGATATCCAGGTACACGATTCTGTAGAATGATGTTGACAGAGTACCAGCAGGCAGCTTGTCCCGTCATAGTGTGGGCTGTGGACTACTGCTACCTTTCTTTCTCCCACCAAGGCTTAAAGTTTATTTTCTCGTTGAAATCAATAACAACCTGCAACCCTTAATCCTTTCAAAGTCAGCTCAGATTATATATCTTCCCATTCTGATCTATCACACTGTTTCTGTAGTAACCAGCTCTTCGCTGAACTTCCAGAGCTTCTTTGCTGACCTTGTATCTCTTGCACTGGCAGAAAGGGACGCTTCGTTGCAATCTACGAAGTACTTGCCGGACACATCTTTCACATCAGGATGCAACGCCAGGTAACAAGTAGTTGCAGCTCCCTGCAGATTATGTTTCATATTTATTTTCGGGTTAGATTAAAGTTATGACTATCATAAAACAAACAGAGGTTAGTTGGTTGAATGCTAGCAAAATTTACCTGAGGTATGCTCCTCATAAAAGGTTTGAACAGTGAAGCGAGGACCTTAATCAACAGAGCTGCACCACATTTATAGTTCTATCAGTGGTCTGACCACATAACTGATAAGGACAAAAGCACTGATTTGAGAGCATGATATGGGGCCTTGCAATTAACAATGGCGTTCATTACTGTTGTGTATGATGTAGCGAGAGATGTTGGTGGTGCCTATCATTCCAGGATGCAACGAATTTGCAGTCAGATCGCAGCCTTCTTCCTGGAAGGTCAGCAAGCCAGTGTTAGCTTTGGGAGCAGATAAAACAATAATTCTAGTTTATGTTTCCATGCATGAGTTTACCGAAGTAAACACATGCCATCTCAAGGATTGATCTTTTTCATGAATGAATAATGAAGATTGCTGACCTGAAAACGCCTTGACAGCTCGTTTGCATGGAGAATATTGGCCAATTTGGAATGACAATATGCAGTGAATGCGTGGTACCTGTACATTTCGGCTTACTGTGATAACTGAAGAGAGAAGAAAACACAGCTTTCTGCATTCAGAACATGCTAATATATAGTCAAGAGCAAGAACTACTGAGTACTGACCTAGAAGGACCATTTAGCTTCTTCAGATCGAAACACGAAGCATTTCCTCTTCGATACGCAATAGACGATACGTTTATGATCCTGCCTTGCACACCGGTCTCACTGGCAGTTTTCTTCAGCTTGTCAAGCAGGAGATTTGTCAGCAAGAAGTGCCCTATATTTTAACAAGTGCTTATATTAACTCTATGTTTGCTACCCAAAAGGTATGGTTTCCTGGACAGTGAGTTTTGTGTTTTGTACACGCACCGACATGGTTCGTTGCGAATTGCAGCTCAATCCCATCTTTGGATAGCTGCAGAGGGCATCCCATGATCCCTGCATTATTTCTTCAGACCAGGGTATCAACTCAATAACTGCCATGCTCATGCATGGAAAATAATTTCGGCGAAATTTCACCAACTGTTGTTCTCGCTGGTGGGGTCCGGTAAAAATAAATGCTGCTAAAAAATCAGCATATTCAAAATTTTTAAATGTAATTTTGGATAGAAAGAAATATATCTACTTCTATATATATAAAAAGTTTTTGAGGACGAAAACTTCTTTTGTTTGTTAATGCCAAGCTTCTAACAGCAACTAATCTTGCATTCTCAGTCTCAAATTTCTCAACCCAAAATGTTCAGTTCGTCAAAGGGCACATACATGAGGATGTTGAGATGCTCGTGAGACGCCACGAACGCCCGCGCGAAGCTGCGCACGGAGTCGACAGAGCTGACGTCCATCTCCATGACATGTATGCTCGATCCTGGGATCTGCTCTGAGATGCTCTCCTTCACCTTCATGCCGCTCTCCAATGTCCTTGCAGGTATCACCACCTTGGCTCCCCTCAGCGCAAGAACCCTAGCCGTCTCCCTCCCGATTCCGTTCGTCGCTCCTGCGAAAACCACAGCAACATCACCGAACCAAGATCATCGATCTGCTTATCTTTGACTTCAGAAACACAAATGCTGCAGTATATTTTTGGGTTGTTCTTCTTTAGTTTGTGTTGAAGATGCATGACAGTCAGAGCTCTAAAAAGCGAGTCAAACTAAGTGCGTGGAATTCTCCAAACCACTTGTGAGCAAACCAGCTGGTCGATCGATCAGCGAGAAAACATCAGCTCCCAAGATTCTGTCAAGAACTCAAGACACCATGTTTCCTGCCATCCTGGTGCAAGCAACAGTGCGAGCAAAAAGAACCTGTGACGATGGCCGTGAGGCCGGCGGCGTCGACGCCGGCGGTGACGTCCTCGGCGGTGGAGGCGGCGCCGAAGCCGGGCCTGCCGGAGACGCCGCCCATCCTCCCCTCTCCGATCAGCTAGCCGGTGCTGCACTGCTGCCTGCCCTGCTCTGCCCAGCTGCAACGGCAACTGTTCTTGTAGGGTTGCGGAGCCGTGTGGAATGGATCGATCAATGCTGGAGCTGGATGGAGACGGTGGTGGTTGTAACGTGGCCAGCGGCCAAGGTAGCATCGCTGTCTGCAGATCGATCGACACGAGGATAAGAGCTAGGGCAGGCACCGTGGACGTGGGGTGGGTGGCGGCTGCTGGCCATGAGAGTTGAGATCAATGCTTCGGCGACATGACGGCTTTGTTTAGGGGGGAAGCGGTGCAAGCTCGAGCTGGGGATTTAAGTGCCCATGGAACTATTGGGATTTGGGACGTCAAACGACCATGTCTACATACGTACGGCTTCATGTACCTTTGTGACCATTCAATTTACGGTAAAATTTGTGCTTCATCCCACTCAGCCGTTAAATAGTATTTTTGCATAAAAAACGTCCATGAAATTTTTTTTTTGAAAAAGTAATGGGGTTCTTCTTCCTACCCTCACCCTCTCCTCTCTCCTCCCTCATGGCTGGCATGGGGAAGGAATAAGATATAATTAATTGAAATCAAGTTTTGGTTTTTTTTTTTCAAAATGTGTCCGCATGTACATTTTGGAATGAATTTCCCTAGCGTCATAGCTGTACAGGATGCCCATCTTTTTTGGATAATGCAAATATACCATCATGCAAGGACTAAGACAAGGGATTTGCTCTCTCCATACTCTTTATACTTGCATGGAATCACTAATAATGCTTTTTTTTATCAGGTAATAGCTTTAAATATTCTTTACACTTCTCTAGATTATATGGTTTGCCTGTGTACCTCCTTTTACGTAGATGAAGTGGTTGTATACCTACACCCATAGCGTGCGGAACTCAGGGCTTACAACAAGTCTCACAATTTTTGGAGAAGCCTCATGCTTAAAGGTCAATGACGAAAAAAGTGAGGTTCCCCTCTTAGATGCGAGGAACTCAATGTGCAGGATATTTTGGATGATTCCCCGGCTAGATTGAACTAATTCCCTTGTAGATACCTATAGGCCTTTCACTTAGGACGAGTAAGCTTCAGCAATATCCTATCCATAGTACAGAGAAAGCGGAGAAGGCTAGCAGGATGGCAAAGCGAGATGGCAATGGTGATTCTTGTAGACTTGTAGAGTTGTATGCATCAAACTAGCTAGGGTGAATGGAGATGGGATGGGGCTTGGTGGTGGTTGTAAGACATCACTAATGGTGGATGATCCCGGACACTGTAGTGAATAAAATATAAAAGAGGAAAACATGAATGAATAGTGGAAAGGAGTGTATATGATTCTTATTTAAGATGTTATTGGTGATGGCTTAACATGGCTAGCAGCCAAGCTACCATCGGTGTCTGTATGGAGGATAGAGTGGCACTGTAGGGGTGAGTGGTGTGGCGGCTCCTGGCCCTGAGATGGTTCGGCACCATTTATGGCTTTGTAAATTGTAATCTCCGTTTTGTTCAGGAAGTGGTGCTCAAGGAGCTCGAGCTGAGGATTTAGGTATCAAAGGGGATTGGAATCTCAAAACCGAGGTGGCGAGCATCGCAGCTAAGCACACTGCCGACCCTTTTTCTGACAATGAAAAAATTTCTATAGACATTGTTTTAAGAAAACAGAATAATCCGACTTCTGCCAGCACTTGTTAAACTCGAGGTAAGACATAGACATTGTTTTTCTGACAATGAAAAAATTTCTATAGACATTGTTTCTATAGACATTTCACCTGCCCACGCAACGTACTCGTCCGCACAGACGAGGTAAGTCATTTTAGACCCAGCCTGTGTTGCTAGACTCGTACTGTTGAACATACTAACAGAATAATTTGCGTCGGGGATAAAGTTACGGCCCATTGCCATGGCCCACTTCCTGACGGCCCAATCGAACAACCTACCAGGGCCCAACTCCCTGGAAGGTTCTATCTGGCCCATATGTATCCTGCCGAACAGCCTCCTGGCTGGCATGATGCGTAACGGCCAAGGAATCGTGTTTGAGTCCGTCTCGAACAGGAGTTCTGCACGGCTACGTGAAGACCCGGACGTTGGTTTCCCGGATTGGACTAGGAGTCGTGATCCCCAAGATTAGGAGTATGCCTTATGTGCCTCGAGATATATTTGGCATGTCGAGTTCGTTGTGATCTCGTTGTTAGCCCGGCCCGATTATCCCTCGGTAGGTCGGTTCATCAACACTATATAAACAGAGTCCCTACGGCGTTTAGAGGGGCCAAGCACCTTTGTATTCTCGCATACACTCGCCGAGACTTGTTCATCTCGTCGAGCCACCTCTTGTAATCATCCTCGATATATAAGAAAATTTGGGCGAGGGCTATTATCTCACCCGAGAGGCTGAACGGGATAAAAACCCCGTCTCTCGTTATTTGTTGTTCGTCTTGTTCGGCGTGTCTCCTATCTCCCTCTTGAAGAACCTTAGTTGACTTGGGTCGATATCCCAACCATCGACAGTTGGCGCCGTCCGTGGGGATCCGCAGATAGAGCATGTCGAACTCTATCAGCGATACGGAGATTATCCCTGAGGACTATGACTCAGAAGGACAGGATGTCTCGTCCCCTGTCAGATCGGATCGATCTGTTCGGTCTCGGTCGCTCTCCATATCTGGGACCGCAGTCTCCGGCTATACTCCGGAGATGGTTTCAGAGCGTACTCCCGTCATTGACGATGACTACGGAACCGATGATCTTTACGATGGTTTAGATCTATCGGACTCCAAGGCTATGTCGGTAGATTCCACCTGTGGCGACACAGTGATGACGCCATCTAGCATACCCTCGCACGGCCCCCGCAGCATCAACATGGCGGGCGGGAACCTCGAGAACCCGCGCGGATTGCGGTATTTGGCGAGATCGGGCGAACTAACTCGCTCGGCATCGGGATGAGGTTGCGGCGGCGCTTTCGCGAGCAAGATGTCATTCGCCGCAGCCTCGACGACTCTATCAACCAGACCTTGGCACGGTACCGCGACCGGTGCAAGCGACAGCGTCGCGACCCGCCTCGCGTGCCCGCGCTAAGTCTCCGGCAAGTTTCTCTGTTGGTCGGGTTCGGCCGACCGGACTCGGTCGGATAGGACGCGGATGCTTCAGGGATCCCAGGACCCCTAGATCAGAGTCGGGAACGACTCGAGGCCATGGCTTCGGTGCTTAGATCCACCAACCAGACCGACCTCGCCCGTATGGGCGATGCTGTTGCAACTCACCTAGAGAGACTGGCTGAAGGCCTAAAGTCCCTAGGGGAAATTAACAACTCCTCCAGGCAATGCAGTCAAACTGCCCGGAATGATTCAGACAGCTCTGATCGATCGCGTGACCCTCGTCACTGCCGAAGGATCACTGTCCACGAGCAGGCTACCCATGGTCGCCGTCGCTCGCCAAGTCCCCGTAGTCATCGCGACCACAGGGGCAAGCGTGCATGCGATGATCACGGACGGTCCCCTCGCGAGGAGCGCGTTGTCGCGACCATGAGGAAGGAGCGTGGTGGGTTGTCCCGTAGAGAGTTTCTCCAGGCTGAATCTTCCCGTTCAGCAGGAATTCCTCCGCGCAACAGGACCAACGTCTTCTCGATACTAGGTTCTGCCGGGGAAGGTGGTTGGTCATATGCCTTGGGCTGCAAGGCCTTCTCTGATCAGCTTCGCGCTGTCAGTTGGCCTTCCAAGTTCAAGCCCGGTCACATGGAGAGGTACAATGGGACCCAGAACCCAGAGGAGTTCCTTTCAATCTACGCTACAGCCATCATGGCAGCCGGGGGTGACGAGCTTGTCATGACTAATTACCTCCCGACTGTCCTTGAGGGTGCTGCTCGGACATGGCTGTTCAATTAGCAAGAGGGTTCCATCAGCTCGTGGGACCAGCTTTGTGACGCTCTGATTGCCAACTTCCAGAGCTGTTACATGCGTCTGGGCAAGGAGGATAATCTGCACCAGATGATCCAGATGAACGAGGAGACCCTCCGCAACTTCGTAAAGCGTTTCATCAAGATTCGCAACACGATCCCGAACATCTCGGACGAATCTGTTGTCCGCGCCTTTAAAAACGGAGTCCGCGACGAGCGGCTCACCCAGGATCTCGAGATCAATGAGATCTGGACCGCCAATGACCTATTTATGGCGGCTGATCGCTATGCCAATGCGGCAGAACTCGTTCAGCACAAGAAGGCGTTCGACAAGGGCGAGCTGCCCGCCCAGCCTGGTGTGGAAGAAAAGAAGAAGAGCAGCAATAATCCTGGTGACAAGAAGTCCCAGAAGAAAAAGACGGGTGATGCGAACAACACCGTTGCCAGTATAGATCGCACACCTCCTCCCAAAGATGGGCAGAAAAAGCCCAACAATAACTATAAGGGCAAGAAGCCCGCCCAGGGAGGCAACCAAGGTAAGAAAGGTCCGAGCGACCGATATTGCAAGTACCACCAGAACTACGGGCATGATACACGCCCATGTGGGACACGGAACGCAAAGCTCGAGGATTTCTACAGCGGCAAGGGCCCAATGCCCACCCCGAAAAGGTGATGCTTAAGCAGGACAAGCGCCAAGCCGATGGTGGCGATCGGGACGACGATGATGAATATCAGGAAACCGTGAACCATATCGCCGTCATCTTCGGCGGCTCCTCGGCTTATACCTCTCGGCGCAGCCTCAAGGAGGCTGCTCGGGAGGTCCACAACATTGAGAAGGGCAAGCCTCAGCCCGAATCAATGAAGTGGACCGAAGTCCTCATCTCCTTCTCTCAGGAGGATTGCCCCACTGGGATGACCATGCCCCAGCGGCTCCCACTGGTGGTCGCTCCGACCATCAGCAACGCCAGAGTTGGCCGTGTCTTGATTGACGGTGGAAACGCTCTGGACTTGCTTTCTGCTAAGGTCTTGGACGAGATGCAGATTCCTCGCTCCAAACTGAAAAAGGTCGCGATGCCTTTTTACGGCATCGTCCCGGGAGAAGCTGTTCGACCGTTGGGGCAGATTGTTCTGCCTGTTACCTTCGGCGGTCCAAGCAACTTCCGGACAGAGTTGATCACGTTTGACGTGGTCGACTTCCCATCCGCCTACAACGCGATCTTGGGCAGGCCATCTCTTGGCAAGTTTATGGCCGTGTCCCACCACGCTTACCATTGCGTGAAGATACCGGGTCCTAACGGTGTGATCATGGTCAAGGGCAATTACAAAGCCGCTCTGGATTGCGACGAGCAGTCCCTTGCCCTAGTCGACCAGCTCCGCCCGCGTGGTCCCGAAGCTCCGCAGACCAAGTCTGCACGCCCTAGGGTCTCCCTTCAGCCAGGAGGAGAGACCAAGGAAGTTCCGCTGTCCCTTGATGATACTTCCAAGACAGTTCACTTGGGGGCCAATCTGGACCCCAAATAGGAAAGCGAGCTCATTACCTTCCTCCGAGCTAATCTGAGATGTGTTTGCACAGGAGCCATCGACATGCCCGAGTCCCAAGGGAGGTTATCGAGCACAAACCGTCCGTCCGACGGAAAAACTTTGTTCGTCGGAAGCCGTCGCCGCCGGACTTTAGCGTGGAATCATCAAAGATCGACAGCAAGTCGCTCGATCTTTGGTTTCATCCATGAGGTTGATCACACCGAGTGGTTGGCCAACCCTGTCATTGTAAAGAAGAAAGGCGGCAAGTGGAGGATGTGTCGATCACACGATCTAAACGCCGCTTGTCCTAAGGACAATTTTTCACCTCGCATAGACCGGTTGGTCGATCGATTGCGGATGCCCAGCTCTTGAGTTTTTTGGATGCTTACTCCGGTTATCACCAAATAAGCATCTCCTCTGAGGATGGAGAAGACTGCCTTCATCACTCCTTTCGGCACTTTCTGCTATACGACCATGTCTTTCGATCTGCGTAATCTTGGTGCCACGTTCAGTAGCAATGGAGAAAACTTTCCCGAGCAGTAGCGGAAAAACTTGGAGGTCTATGTCGATGACATAGTTGTAAAGAGCAAGTATGCTCCAGATCATGTAAAAGACCTGGCCGAGACTTTTCGTAATCTCACCAGGCATCGAATAAAGTTAAATCCAGAGAAGTGTACCTTTGGTGTTCGATCTGAAATGTTGCTCGGTTATGTAATTGGTTCACAAGGTATTTTCGCTAACCCCGAAAAAATCGAAGCCATTGAAAACATGCAGGCTCCGACTACCATCAAAGAAGTTCAGAGCCTCACCGGACGGATGGCTGCCTTGAGCAGATTTATTTCCCGTCAGGGCGAACGCGGGCTGCCCTTCTTTAAGGCACTGCGCAAGCACAATGGTTTCGAGTGGATAGAGGAGGCTGATCGAACTTTCCAAGATCTTAAACAATACCTGTCCAACCCACCCGTCTTGACTACCCCGCGTCATGGCGAGCAGCTCTTGTTGTACCTTGGCTGCATGCCGCAGGCGGTGAGCGCAGTCTTGACGGTGGAAAGGGAAGGCATCGAGCGACCGATCTATTACGTGAGTGAGGTACTTCACGGATCAAAGGAGCGTTATCCTGAGGTCCAGAAGCTGCTCTACGCCTTGCTCATGTCCTCCAGGAAGCTACGACACTATTTCCAGGCGCATCAAATACTGGTCCCCACCAAGTTCCCTCTGGGAGAAATCCTAAGGAACAAGGAAGCCGGCGGACGTATAGCTAAAAGGGCGATGGAGCTAGCAGAATTCGATATTCTGTTTGCTGCCCGAACCGCTATTAAATCCCAGATTTGCCTGACTTTGTCACTGAATGGACCTGCCCGCCCAAATCACAGGAAGCACCCGAGCAACCTGATGACCCCCCATGGACCATGTTTTTTGATGGCTCGCGCACTGGAAACTCGGGGGCTGGTTTTGTTCTCATCTCCCTTCAAGGAGAGCAACTCCAGTATTCTATCCAACTACACTTTGCGGCGACTAACAACGCCATGGTACGAGCCCTCCTCGCGGGACTAAGCGCGTGCAAGTCGCTCGGTGTCCAACGGCTAAGCGTGAAGGAGATTCACGGTTGGTCATCAACGAGTAAACAAGGAGTATCGGTCTGCGATGACTCAATGGCGTGATACGGTTGAAGTGAGGAAGTTGGGCGGCACTTTCAATTTTTCGAGGTGCTCTTCGTGCCCGGAAGGACAACTTCACGGCCGACCAACTATCAAGTATGGATCCTCACGCAAATCGCCGGCAGGATGCTCGTCGAGCACTGTACAAGCCCTCAATTACGTCTCCGGACGAGGCAACAGAGACAGGTGGTGCTGTCTCCGTCATCGAGCAGGCTGCGGACTGGACAATGCCATTTGTCCGGTATCTCGCAGATGGGACCCTGCCCTAAGACGAAGCTGAGCGTTCCCAGCTTACAAGGCGTGCTGGTCCATACAATCTTGTGGACGGTATCCTTTATCGACAAGGTGCGCTAGGAGTTCTCTCCAAGTGCATCTCTCAACAGGAGGGTGTGTTCCTTCTTAGGGACATACACGAGGGTGCCTGTGGCAATCACGCCTCCTTCCGGACTCTGGTCGGCAAAGCGTTTCGCATGGGCTATTATTGGCCCACTGCGTTACAAGATGCTCGGGATATCGTGACTAAGTGCAAGGCTTGCCATTTTCACGCCCGGAAGGCACATAAGCCCGCCCAAGAGCTCCAAACGATCCCCCCATCTTGGCCTTTCTCCACATGGGGTCTGGATCTCCTCGGCCCATTCTCTAAGGGGTATAAGGGCTACACACACTTGCTCGTCGCTATCGACACCTTTACAAAGTGGATCGAGGCAGAGCCTGTGTCATCTCTTCACGCCAAAACGGCTGTGCGCTTCTTCAAAAGCAACGTGGTCACGCGATTTGGGATCCCCCATAAGCTGATAATAGATAACGGTACCCGATTGAGCGAGCTATTTCAGAATCTGCGAGCATTTGGGCACCAAGTCTGTTTCGCCTCGTGGCACATCCACGAGCAATGGAGCGATCAGCGATCTAGCAGACAGATAGTCCGAGGTATAAAGCGGCGGTGTTTGCTGCTCTCGGCGAAAGCACAACAAAGCACAGGTTGCAGTTCCTTCCGTCCTCAGGCGATTCGCTTTCTGGCCGGTAGAACAGCGGGAAACTCCTTTCCAATTGGTCTACGGTGCAGAAGCCATCCTGCCCGCCAAAGTAATACTCGGTTCGCGTCGCACGAGCTCGGTCAACTTGGTTGACGACGAGCAAGAGCGCCTACTCGATCTTGATCTCCTCGAGAGCACACGCGAACGGGCACAAGTCAGAATGGCGCGTTACCAGCAAGCTCTTCGCCGGCACGCTGCTAAATCAGTTCGACCAAGGGCTTTGAAGGCGGGCGACCTTGTTCTGCGCTGTGTCCAGAACTTGTCCAATGCCAACAAGTTAACTCCTCGTTGGGAGGGCCCGTTCACGGTCGTTTCTTCTGCTCGCCCGGGGGCTGTTCGCATGGCAATGGAGGACGGGAGAGAGCTGACCAGCACTTGAAACATCGACCAGCTTCGTAAGTTCTTTGTGTAGGTCTTTTTGTGTGTTTTCTTAGCTCCGCGCTTTTGTAAACTTCGCGCCTTAGTTCGTCCAAGTCTCTCGGGCTGCCATGTAAAGTTCAATCTAATTTTCAGTGAATTTCCGCGGCCCCCTGAGGTCCTTTTCACATCTTGTCTTCTCAGACTACCTCTCTCTGGTAACACTTGATGGCTGCCCGGTCTTGCGAACTTTTGGCTCCGCAATTTTCAGGATTTCCCTGCCCGTATCTAGTCTCAACAAGTTTCTGAACTCAGGGTTGTGTAACATGGCTTTTCCACCTCGCGGCTAAGTCTGCTCTCGTAAGCCCTCCGCGGCAGAGGCACTTACCGCTTGGCGTGACCACTTGGCAAAGTCTGCTCTCGTAAGCCCTTCGCGGCAGAGGCACTTTCCTGGTCCGGTTATCCTTGAAACTACCAAACTGACGACAACGAGCAGTTCATGAACAAGTCGAGCAAGGTGCGTGTGTCGCTCTATCTCTCTACGTACGTGCCCGAATTCGCAATCTTAGGTCTTCGAGCATCGTTCGTACTGGGGGCTAGGGTGTCGCTCTTTCTCTTGTGCACTGTTGGGTTATAAACCCAGTTTCGGCGAGATGCACAAGGGTTGGGAGTTAGGCTAAGCGTTCTACCGGTTTTCCTAAACTTTCTAGCGCTTTCGTGCCTTGCTCTTGGTTTCCTGTCCGTTCTTGTCTTTTGCTGCTCTTTTTTGCAGGACAAAAGGTAAGTTCTTTATTGCATTAACAAATTTGCAGGTACAAAAGTCCCTTCGGGTTCTGACCCTCTGACTACTTAGAAGCGAGTTGCTCCTTGAGCTCCTCGACCACTTCCTTGAGGCGCAGGACTTCCCCTTGGGCTTTAAAACCCTCTCTGGCCTCAGCTCGGAGACGGTCGACTTCCTCCTTGCTACTCCTGGCCTGCCCCGTTGTCTTCACACGGAGAGCCTCGACCTCTTCGGTCTTGGCCCGCAGCTGCTCGGTTAGATCTTCGCTCTGACTGACTCGCTGCTCGACGGTCTTGAGCTGTTCGTCCAGCTCCTCGACCCTCTTCTCCACGGTGCTCGCCCTTGCAGCCAGCCTGCGCATCTCCTCGGCCTCCTCCTGTGAAGCCCACAGGCTGGAGATCTTCTCTTGGAGTGCCGCGGAAGTAGACTTCTCTTCGGCGAGCTGGGCCTCGAGCTGCTTCACCTGCTTGACGAGCAGCTTCCGCCATTGGGACACGTCGGCGAGTTGCTCCTCGAGCCACTTCTTGTGGCCCGGCTCCCCTTCCGTGACGTTCGCCCTTGCGGCCTGCGCGCGAAGCTCCTCGGCCTCTTCCCGAAGAGCCCCGGAGGATTGCCTCTCCTCGGTCAACTAGGCCTTGAGCCTCTTTATCTTTGCCGCCGACTTGCTCCGGCTCTTGGCTGGCGCGGAGGGTTCTCCTTCGAGCCCCCTCATCCGGAGCTGCTCTCGGAAGCCCGCCAGAACAGCACTGCGTTCGACGGTAACTCCATCCTCGAGCTCCTCCATGTTATCCTTAAAGACCTGAGGGAGAAGACCAAGTTAGCCGCTTTGCGATGAGGTTGCTCGACTGGACTAGGCTTGGTTTTAGAGCTTACCTTGCCAAGCCGACGTTTCAGTCCCCGGCGTAGTCGATCTTCGAGACCGTGCGTCACGAAGCCCCGCTCGTGCGGGATGAGACCGGCGCGTTGTCCTTGCCGCCGTCTCCTCTGCTCCTTCCTGCGGGAGCGCATGTGCTCGGGAGCAGGAGCGGCGGGCGACAAACTTTCGTCCCCGCGCTCCTGCCCGATCGCCTTCGGGCAAGGTTGATGCCGCTCCACCGGGCAGCACCGTAGTCTCCACTGGCGGGGCGACCTGTGCGCCCTGCTCGTGGGTTTCTTCCTGCGCTCTGGCGGCGGGACTTTCGCCCTGCTCGCCAGTCGTCTCCGTCGCCTCAGGGATGGGAAACCCCTGCGACGAAGTGCTCGGTAGGACCGCCTGTTCGGTCCCGCCTCGGGCAGCTTCCGGAGTCATTGCCTTGGCCCCGCCATCCGTGGCGCCACTCGCCGCCTCCTCTGCCTCCAGCCGCTCCACCGCGCTCTTGCGCAGATCGAGCATTTCGGCTGGAACTGGCGGGAACAAGCTCCACGTTGCCGGCTTGTCCTTGAGGTGGCCAACCTCCTTGCCGCGACGCACCGTGCAGTGCTCGAGCAGAGACCGCTTCGATCGCCGCTTCGCGTTGTCGTGGCGATCTCCTCTGGCGGTGATGAGAAAGGGTCGATTAATCTGGCGCGGTCAGGAGAGTTGTTAGGACGACGGGTTCATTACAACATACCTGTCGACGGTTGAGATATCGATCTCAAGTCGCTAAGGTTCTTTAGAAGTAAGATAGGAGACACGCCGAACAACGACGAACAACAACGAACAGGAGACAGGGGTTTTTATCCTGGTTCAGGCCTCTCGGAAGAGATAATAGCCCTACGTCCAGCCTTTCTTATATATCAGAGATGATTACAAGAGGATTCTCGACGAGACGAACAGATCTCGGCGAGACTATGTGTGTACAACGGTGCTTGGCCAGGGGGTCCAAGTGTACCAAAAAACTCGTCCCCTCTACACGCCGTAGGGGCTCTGTTTATATAGTGCGAAGCAAACCGACCTACCGAGGAATATCGGGCCGAGCTAACTACGAACACGTAACAAACTCGTACCATGCCAAATACACCCTACAGTAGATAAGGTATACTCCTAGTCTTGGGGATCACGACTCCTAGTCCAATCCGGGAAACCAACGTCCGGGTCTTCACGTAGCCGTGCAGAACTCTTGTTCGAGTCGGACTCAAACAGGAATCCTAGGCCGTTACGCACCATGCCAGCCAGGAAGCTGTTCAGCAAGATGCATATGGGCCAGATAGAACTTTCCAGGGAGCTGGGCCCTGGTAGGCTGTTCGATTGGGCCGTCAGGGAGTGGGCCATGGCAATGGGCCGTATTTTTATCCCCGACAATACCTGCCGTAGAGCGCTTGATCTTGATCTTGATCTTCGATGCCAAAACTTTTCGCCTCTTCCTCGGGGGCTCCTTAGCGCCTTGCTCGCCTCGGCCCTAGGACGCTCGTGGCGACGAACTCAGCTCCCTGTTGAGCTGAGCATTTTTCTCGCGCAACGCAAGAAGTTTTTCGTTGCGCGCGACTTGTTCCTCTAGCCTCCTCTGCTCGGCGACCTGTTGCAGCCGCATTATGTGGCCCGGGTGAGCCTGCGCATAACGCTTCAGCCAGAGGGTCAATGTCCTTACCTCTTCGTCGCTTTGCTCGGCGAGGAGGGAAGGGCTTGGTCGCTTCCCGCTTGGTTGGCCGTGCGCGCGTTTGGTTCGCTCGACGCACTCCGTTGCCACTGCAGGCTTCTTCGAGGGCTGGCGGCCGCCATGGCGCGGCGAGCTCCGCGTAGGCTCGGCCGTCACCTTGGGCTTCGTGGCCACCTTGGCCTTGCCCTTTTTCACTTTCTCCTTCTCCGACCCGGTGAGTTCCTCCACGATCCCTCCAAGGATCAGCTGGTCCTCCTGCGTGTTTGAGAAGTGAATGTTAGTATGTTCAACAGTACGAGTCTAGCAACACAGGCTGGGTCTAAAATGACTTACCTCGTCTGTGCGGACGAGTATGTTGCGTGGGCAGGTGAAGGCCACCTCGCCGGTGACCTCCCCGTCCTTCTTCGCTGCCTTCAGCATGGAGTCGACCCGCTCGGTCACCCATGCGTCGGTTGGCTTCTCTGCCCGAGCAGGAATGCCTGTTAATTCCTGTTTGGATGAGACATCAAAGAAAGGTTGAGTCTTAAAGGCACTTACCCGTGCTCTCCCTGGAGATGTCTTTCCATCCCTCTATCTTATAGAAAGGATAGGGCCTTCTCATGGCAGACGAGATCACATCATTGTGTGATCTGGATGATCTCCGCCGTGAGCCTAAGGCTCACTAGGGAGGCGATTTTCCTTGTCAAGTACCAGTCCTCGGCGGACATGTCCGGCCGAGGCATTGGCGTTCCCTTCGCCGGCGCCTTCCCGGTGAAGAAGAGCTTGCTGTCGCTGCTTCGCTTGCTGTAGAACCACCTCACCCACCACGCGCCCATTGAGTCGGCGGTGGTGGCGAGATCTGGCGATCGTCGTCGGCGATAGCCGGAGCTTGAGGTAGTAGCACCCGAGCGCCGAAGCGGCGGAGCTGCTCCTCGTCACTGAATAATAGTGGAGGAACAGCCCCACCGGTGGATCGATTACCAGATAGCCCTCGCACAGGTGTGCAAAAATGGCTATCTGGAGGATGGAGTTCGGATTGAGGTTCGCCACCTCCAATCCGCTGATGTTCAAGAAGGCCTCGACGAAGTCGCTCTCGGGAGACCTCAACCCGAACAGTGCGAACTGTTCGAAGCTGACGAACTCTCCCTCAAGCGGCTCCGGAGTTTCCTCCTCCCCGGGCTGCCTCCAGCTACCGGCGTCGACGTGGCCCTCCTCCTCCCAGACCTTCAGGTCCTCCTCGGTCAAGCTAGTGCCAGAGAATTTGGCCATAGCGATTCCCAGGTTTGGGCGAGCAGGGTTGGTGGTGGAGTTTGGGTGCTTGGTGGTGGTTATGTAAATAGAGACCTACCTTCTTCCTGCAAAAAAGAGCAGCAAAAAGACAAGAAAGAACAGAAAACTGAGAGAAAGGCGAAACAGCGCTAGGAAGTTTTAGAAAAAGCGGTGAAACGCTTGACCTAACTCCGGCCCCGTTGTCTGTTGCTCAAAGCTTTGAGTTTGCGAACTCGAGCAGTGCACAAGAGAAAAGCGACACCTAGCCCCGATGCAGACGATGCTCGAAAACCTAAAATTGCGAATTCGAGCACGTGCGTAGAGAGATAGAGCGACACCCGCATCCTGATCGACTCGTTCCATGAACTGCTCGTTAACGTAAGTTTGGCAAATCCAAAGGTAACCGGACAAGGAAAGTGTCTCTGCCGCGTAGGGCTTACGAGAGCAGGCTTTGCCAAGTGGTTGTGCCGTGAGCAGTAAGTGCCTCTGCCGCGGAGGGTTTACGAGAGCAGACTTAGCCACAAGGCTGGAAGCCGTGTTACGGAACTCTGAGTTTAGGAATTCGTTGAAACTAGATACGGGTAGGGAAAACCCTGAAGATCGCAGAACCAAGAGTTCGCAAGACCAGGCAGCCATCAAGTGTTACCAGAGAGAGTAGTCTGAGAAGACAAGAAGTGAAAAGGGCCTCGGGGGCCGCGAAAATTCACTGCTTATTGGATTGAACTTTACATGGCAGCCCGAGAGACTTGGACGAACTAAGGCGCAAAGTTTGAAAAAAAAAGCACGAAGCTAAGAAAAAGACCTACACGAAGAACTTACGAAGCTGGTCGATGTTCCAAGTGCTGGTCAGCTCTCTCCCATCCTCCATTGCCAGGCGAACAGCCCCGGCGAAACAATAAAGCGACAGTGAGCAGGCCCTCCCAGCGGGAGTTAGCTTGTTGGTATTGGACGAGGTTACGGGCCGCGCGAGCGAGGTCGCCCGCCTTCAAGACCCTTGGTCGAACGGATTTGGCAGCGTGCCGGCGAAGATCTTGCTGGTAGCGCGCCATTCTGACTTGTGCCCGTTCGCGTGTGCCTTCGAGGAGGTCGAGTTCGAACAGGCGCTCTTGCTCTGAGTCAACCAGGTTGACCGAGCTCGTGCAAGGCGAGCCGAGTACTACTTCGGCGGGCAAGATGGCTTTTGCACCGTAGACCAATTGGAAAGGAGTTTCCCGGTTGCGGTGGCCGTGGTGCTGGCGCCCGAAGGGCGGAAGGACCGTCAACTTCGAGCTCTGTTGTGCTCGCTGAGCGCAGCGACCACACGCCGTTTGATACCCTGGACTAACTGTCCGTTAGCTCGCTCGACTGCTCCATTGCTCTGTGGGTGTGCCACAGAGACAAAGCAGACCTTGCATCGGGGATAAAGTTACGGCCCATTGCCATGGCCCACTCCCTGACGGCCCAATCGAACAACCTACCAGGGCCCAACTCCCTGGAAGGCTCTATCTGGCCCATATGTATCTCGCCAACAGCCTCTGGTGGCATGATCTTGTCTTGCCAAGGAATCGTGTTTGAGTCTGTCTCGAACAGGAGTTCTGTACGGCTACATGAAGACCCGGACTTTGGTTTCCCGGATTGGACTAGGAGTCGTGATCCCCAAGATTAGGAGTATGCCTTATGTGCCTCGGGATATATTTGGCATGTCGAGTTCGTTGTGATCTCGTAGTTAGCCCGGCCCGATTATCCCTCGGTAGGTCGGTTCATCAACACTATATAAACAGAGCCCCTACGGCGTTTAGAGGGGCCAAGCACCTTTGTATTATCGCATACACTCGCCGAGACTTGTTCATCTCGTCGAGCCACCTCTTGTAATCATCCTCGATATATAAGAAAGGCTGGACGTAGGGCTATTATCTCACCCGAGAGGCCTGAACCAGGATAAAAACCCCCCGTCTCTTTGTTCGCTGTTGTTCGTCTTGTTCGGCATGTCTCCTATCTCCCTCTTGAAGATCCTTAGTTGACTTGGGTCGATATCCCAACCGTCGACACCTTGGTACCCAGCTGTTCGCAGTATTCTTAGAATAACTCGCTTCGGAACTGGGGACCGTTATCAGTGATCAGCTTATGGGGGATCCCAAAGCGCGTAATCACGTTGCTTTTGAAGAAGCGTACAGCCGTTTTGGCGTGAAGAGACGACACAGGCTCTGCCTCAATCCACTTTGTAAAGGTGTCGATGGCAACGAGCAAGTGTGTGCAGCCCTTGAACCCCTTAGGGAACGGGCCGAGCAAATCCAGACCCCATGTGGAGAAAGGCCATGATGGGTGGATCGTTTGGAGCTGTTGGGCGGGCTTATGTGCCTTCCGGACGTGAAATTGGTAAGCCTTTCACTTAGTCACCATGTCCCGGGCATCCTGTAACGCGGTGGGCCAGTAATAGCCCATGCGAAACGCTTTGCCGACCAGAGTCCTGAAGGAGACGTGGTTGCCACAGGCACCCTCATGTATGTCCCTAAGAAGGAACACACCCTCCTGCTGCACCTTGACCCTTAGATGCACTTGGAGAGAACTCTTAGAGCACCTGGACGGTTAAGGATGCCGTCCACAAGCTTGTATGGACCAGCACGCCTTATAAGCCGAGAATGCTCAGCTTCGTCGTCGGGCAGGGTCCCATCTGTAAGATACCGGACAAATAGCGTTGTCCAATCCGCAGCCTGCTCGATAACGGAGACAGCACCACCTGTCTCTGTTGCCTCGTCCGGAGACGTGATTGAGGGCTTGTAAAGGTGCTCGACGAGCACCCCTGCCGGAGCAGGTTCGCGTGAGGATCCAAACTTGGACAGCTGGTTGGCCAAGAAGTTGTCCTTCCTGGGTACGAAGAGCAACTCGAAAAATCGAAAGTGTCGCTCCAACTTCCTCACCTCAATCAGGTATCGCGCCATTGAGTCATCGCAGCACTGATACTTCTTGTTAACCTGATTGATGACTAGCTGTGAATCTCCCTTCACAGTTAGCCGTTGGACGCTAAGCGACTTGCACGCTCTTAGTCCCACGAGGAGGGCCTCGTACACCGCGGCGTTGTTGGTCGCCGCAAAGTGTGGTTGGATAGAATACTGGAGTTGCTCTCCTTGAGGGGAGATGAGAACAAAACCAGCCCCTGAGTGTCCAGTGCGCGAGCCATCAAAGAACATGGTCCAGGGGGGTTTTTCAGGTTGCTCGGGAGCTTCCTGGGATTTGGTCGGGCAAGTCCATTCAGCGACAAAGTCGGCGGGACACGAGATTTAATAGCGATTCAGGCGACAAATAGAATATCGAACTCGCAAGTTTCATTGCCCACTTAGCTATCGTCCTTGACTTTCTTGTTCCTTAGGATTTCTCCTAGAGGAACTTGGTGGGACCGATGATTTGATCGCTGGAAATAATGCCGAAGCTTTCTGGAGGACATGAGCAAGGCATAGAGCAACTTCTGGACTTCAGGGTAACGTTCGTTTGATCCGTGAAGTACCTCGCTCACGTAATAGATTGGCCGCTGGATGCCTTCCCTTTCTACTGTCAAGACCGCGCTCACCGCTTGTGGCGTACAGACAAGATACAACAAAAGTTGTTCGCCATATAGCGGGGTAGTCAAGATAGGTGGGTTGGACAGGTATTGCTTTTGATCTTGGAAGGATCT
Source organism: Raddia guianensis (assembly GCA_036346415.1). NCBI lineage: Eukaryota > Viridiplantae > Streptophyta > Magnoliopsida > Poales > Poaceae > Raddia > Raddia guianensis. The sequence continues at coordinate 38,533,421 of CM070544.1, forward strand.
ATCAGCCTCTTCCGTCCACTCGAAACCATTGTGCTTGCGTAGGGCCTTAAAGAAGGGCAGTCCGCGTTCGTCTTGACGGGAAATAAACCTGCTTAGAGCAGCCATCCGTCCTGTGAGGCTCTGAACCTCCTTGATGGTAGTCGGAGCCTGCATGTTTTCAATGGTCTCAATTTTTTTAGGGTTAATAGAAATTCCTTGCGAACCTATGACATAGCTGAGCAACATTCCAGATCAAACACCAAAGGTACACTTCTCTGGATTTAATTTTATTCGATGCCTGACGAGATTACGAAAAGTCTCGGCCAGGTCTTTTACATGATCTGGAGTATACTTGCTCTTTACAACTATGCCGTCGACATAGACCTTCAGGTTCCTTCCGCGTTGTTCTGGGAAAGTCTTCTCCATTAAAGCGGCGCAGCGTGGCACCGGCGTTCTTGCAGACCGAAAGACATGGTCATTATAGCGAGAAAGTGCGAAGGGGTGATGAAGGCGATCTTCTCTTCATCCTCGGGAGATGCTTATTTGGTGATAACGGAGTAAGCATCCAAAAACTCAAAAATTGGGCATCCGTGGTCGCGTCGACCAATTTGTTCTATCTTGACAATGAAATTGTCCTTAGGGATGTGGCGTTTAGATCTGTGTGGTTGACACACATCCTCCACTTGCCGTCTTTCTTCTTTGCAATGACAGGGTTGGCTAGCCACTCGGTGTGATCAACCTCACGGATGAAACCGGCAGTGAGCAGCTTGCCAAGATGATCCTCGATGATCCCCTGCCCGAAAAGCGTCGAAGCTTCTGGCGAACAAGCTTTTTGTTCGGTCGGACTGTCAGTTTGTGCTCGATAACCTCCCTTGGGACCCCGGGCATATCTGACGGCTCCCAGGCAAACACGTCTGCATTAGCTCGGAGGAAGGCAATGAGCTCGTTTTTCTATTTGGGGTCCAGATTGGCACCCAAATGAACTGTCTTGAAAGAGTCATCAAGGGACAGCGAAACTTCCTTGGTCTCTCCCCCTGGCTGGACAGAAATCTTGGGACGTGCAGACTTGGTCTGCCGAACTTCAGGACCACGCGGTGGAAGCTGGTCGACTAGGGCTAAGGATTGCTCGTCGCAATCTATAGCAGCCTTGTAGTTGCCCTTGACCGTGATCACGCCGCTAGGGCCCGGTATCTTCACGCAATGGTATGCATGGTGTGAGATGGCCATAAACTTGCCAAGAGATGGCCGGCCCAAGATAGCGTTGTACGCGGATGGGAAGTCGACCACGTCAAACGTGATCAACTCTGTTCGGAAGTTGCTTGGGATGCTGAAGGTGACGGGCAGAACGATCTGCCCCAGCGGCCGGACTGCTTCTCCCAGAACAATCCCATAGAAGGGCATCGCGACTTCCTTCAGCTTGGATCAAGGAATTTGCATCTCGTCCAAGACTTTTGTAGATAGCAAGTCCAAAGCACTCCCGCCGTCGATCAGGACGCGCCCGACCCTGGCGTTGCTGATGGTCGGAGAGACCACTGGTGGGAGCCGCTGAAACTTGGTCATCCCAGTGGGGCAATCCTCCTTAGAGAAGGAGATAGAGACCTTGGTCCACTTCATCGATTCAGGCTGTGGTTTGCCCTTCTCAACGTTGTGGACCTCCCGGGCAGCCTCCTTGAGGCTTCGCTGAGAGGGATAAGCCGAGGAACCGCCGAATATCACGGTGATAGGGTTAACAGGCTCCTGATATTCATCATCATCGTCCCGGTCACCACCATCGGCTTGATGCTTGTTCTTGCCGGCATCACCTTTTTTGGGTAGGGTGGGCATTGGGCCCTTGCCGTTGTAGAAATCCTCGAGCTTTGCAGCCCAAGTTCTGCAATGGCGGATATCATGCCAGTAGTGCTGGTGGAACTGGTAAAATCGGTCACTTGGACCTTTCTTACCTTGATTGCCTCCCTGGGCGGGCTTCTTGCCCTTATAGTTATTGTTGGGCTTTTTCTGCCCGTCTTTGGGAGGAGGTGCGCGATCTATACCAGCGACGGTATTGTTCGCATCACCTTTATTCTTCTTCTTCTAGGACTTCTTGTCACCAGGATTGTTGCTGCTCTTTTTCTTTTCATCCACACCAAGCTGGGCGGGCAGCTCGCCCTTGTCGAACACCTTCTTGTATTGAACGCGTTCCATCGCGTTGGCGTAGCGATCAGCCGTCTTGAACAAGACATTGGCGGTCCAGGTCTCATTGATCTCGAGATCCTGGTGAGCCGCTCGTTGTGGACCCTGTTTTTGAAAGCGCGGACAACAGATTCGTCAGAGATGTTCGGGATCGTGTTGCGGATGTTAATGAAACGCTTCACGAAGTTGCGAAGGGTCTTCCCGTTCATCTGGATCATCTGGTGCAAATCATCCTCCTTACCCAGACGCACGTAACAGCTCTGGAAATTGGCAATCAGAGCGTCACAAAGTTGGTCCAATGAGCAGATGGAACCGTCTTACTAGTTGAACCGCCACGTCCGAGCAGCACCCTCATGGACAGTCGGGAGGTAATTCGCCATAACTAGCTCGTCACCCCCGGCTGCCATGATGACAGTAGCGTAGATGGAAAGGAACTCCTCTGGGTTCTGGGTCCCATTGTACCTCTCCACGTGGTCAAGTTTGAACTTGGAAGGCCACCTGACAGCGCGCAGCTCGTCAGAAAAAGCCTTGCAGCCCGAGGCGTATGACCGGCCACCTTCTCCTGCAGAAAATAGTCTTGAGAAGACGTTGGTCCTGTTGCCCGGAGGAACTCTAGCTGAACGGAAGGACTCTGCTTGGAGGAACTCCCTCCGAGATAATCCTCCACGCTCCTTCCTCGTGGTCGCTACGATGCGCTCCTCACGAGGGGATCGTCCGTGATCGTCGCGAGCGCGCTTGCCCCTGTGGTCGCGGTGACCACAGGGACTTGGCAAGCGTCACCGAACACGGGTATCTGGCTCGTTGCGAGTCGTCCTGCGTCGGTGACGAGGGTCACGCGATCGATCGGAGCGCTCGCTACCGGAATCCACCCGGACAGGCTGACTGCGCTGCCCGGAAGAAGTGTTGACCTCACCCATGGACTTTAAACCTTCGGCCAATCGTTCAAGGTGGGAGGCAACAGCGTCGCCCATGAGGGCGAGGTTGTCCTGGTTGGCGGATCTGATCACCGTCGCCAGGGCTTGAAGTCTTTCCCGACTCTGCTCAAAGGGTCCTAGGATCCCTGAGGCGTCCGCGTTTTGCCCGACCGGAGTCTGGTTACGCGGGGATTCAACCTGCGGTGGATCTTACGCGGGGACTTGGCGACGTCTGTGGCGGATCGCGTCGGCCCGGCGCTATACCGATCGCAATTTGCGCCAAGGTTTGGTTGATGGAGGCATCCAGATTGCGCCAAACAACATCTTGTTCACGAGCAGCCTGCGCGGCCCCATATTGATGCCGAGCAGAATTATTCCGCTCGTTCTCTTCGACCGCCGCGGCCCGTGCTGGATCCTCTGAAGTTCCTGCGCCGGCCATATTGATGTTGCGATGGCCATGCGTCGGTGCGCTAGACGGTGTCATTACTGTGTCGCCACAGGAGTAATCAACCGACATAGCCTTGGAGTCCGAGAGCTCTAACCCGTCGTAGAGATCGTCGGTTCCGTATTCATCGTCGATGACGGGAGCCTGATCTAAGACCATCTCTGGAATATATCCAGAGATTTCTGTCCCAGATCGAGATCGAACAGATCGATCCGATCTGACAGGGGATGAGACATCCTGTCCATCTGAGTCGTAGCCCTCAGGAAGAGATCCCTGGTCGCTGATGGAGTTCGACATGCTTGATCTACTATCGTCCCCACGGACGGCGCCAACTGTTGACGGTTGAGATATCGATCTCAAGTCAACTAAGGTTCTTGAGAAGGGGAGATAGGAGACACGCCGAACAACACGAACATCAATCAGCGAGCAACAGGGAGACACAAGGTTTATCCTGGTTTAGGCCTCTCAAGGAGATAATAGCCATACGTCCAGCCTTTCTTTATATCAAAGAGGATTACAAAGAGGAAGCTCGGCGAGATGAATAAGTCTCAACGAGATTATGGGTGTACAAGAAAGCAATATGCGATCTAAGCTCCAATGCAATGATCTAGTCTTCGGTCCCCTCTACGCGCCGTAGGGGCCCTGTTTATATAGTGTTGATGAACCGACCTACCAAGAGATAACCGGGCCGGGCTGACCATGAGTCCATAACGAACTCGATACATGCTAAATATATCTCGAGGTAGATAAGGTATACTCCAATTCTTGGGGATCACGACTTCTGTTCCAATCCAGGAAACCACGTCCGAGTCTTCACGTAGCCGTGCAGAACTCTTGTTTGAGTCAGGCTCAAACACGATGTCTTGGCCGTTACGTACCATGCCAGTCAGGAAGCTATTCGGCATGATGCACATGGGCTAAATAGAACCTTCCAGGGAGCTGGGCCTTGGTGGGCTGTTCGATTGGGCCGTCAGGGAGTGGGCCATGGCAATGGACCATAATTTTATCCCCGACACCATCCACCTCACTCTTGGCCTACCTTCACCTCCATTCCTCCTCTCCATGCAGCTTCCTCCCATCCTCTCCTATCCACCTCTTTCTTGCTATAGGACTTATTTGTTTCAGCTTAACTTAAATTAAATTTTATTATTTTTATATGTCAAATGATGTAATACTTTGCAATTATATTTATGGGTTTAAAATAATTTTTAAAGTTCATATAATAATTTTTTATAGCTTTTTAAACTCTTTAAGACGTCTTTTTAAAGGTCACAACTTTTTTAGATTAAAGTTTTAATAAACATTCAGCCGAAGCACTAGTGTCTAGTCGTAGCCTCCCCAAGCAGGGCGGCGCACCGCGCACCCATGCACGGTTCACTCTAGCCAAGTGACTCCAACCCATTTTAATCGTGAATTTGAAACTAAACAAAAAAAATATTATTACAATATTTTTTGTGTGATATAGTGAAACACTGCTCGCATGAGATTGCAGTGTCTTCCATTCATCGTTGAACCACTTTCTATAATTATTTCAAGCCCTTAATTCTGCTATTGCGACAATATTTTGGCGTAGGGTTTTATTTTACTGGTTGTTTTTTTTTTTGTTTCAATCCCTGGAATTGAAGCAGGAAGTGGACGGCGGCATGGAGACGGTCCTCCTGGCCCTACAAAATACGCGGATAGCTCAGCAGCAACGCAAAGCTACCTTGAATAGTTCCTTTTTTTAAAAATAAAATTCAGTCCAACAAATTAATTAAATGGACTGTAGCATAAAAGAGACTTATGTTGAATGCTGTTACTTTGTCATTGTCTTGATTGATGCCTCAGTGCAAAAATCGCTGGCGAGGATTCAACTCCAGAAAACATTAGCAAAGTATAGGCACATATGTAGACCACGGATATGAATACCTTTTTGATAAATGAACTTGACTAGAGTAGGCTGGGATTGGCATGGTGTGAAACGCACCTTCCGTTGATGATCCTTGATACTATTTATAATCATGCATTCACTTAATAAAATTGGTCAACTAAAATTTGACTAAAATTAGGTTTTGGAAAAAATAACATACTCTCCGCCATTGCCCTTGCATACATACTTAAGGATTGTTTCTTTGGGTAGCAGATCTTATTAAATTTCTGAGACATATTTGTATTCAGATTTGGTCGGGACTGGGAGGCCCTGAGAGGTGAAATAGGACTAGAGGTGGTGTCTGGATCGACTCCTTGGGATTTATCGCAGTTGTTTGTTTCTGTTACTCTGATGTTCTTATCATGCAATGTTATTTAATCCTGATGGACTATTTAAATTGGAGTGCCAGTTCCTCTTGTAATAAATGATACCATATTTTATCTGTATTTCACTTAATTAAATGCACTGTGATGATTTCACCGTACTGTCCATCACGAGATACTAGTCTGGGATTAGTATCGTCTCATGGTGTTGGATTTCCTATACAAATACTGGGGTCACGACAGTTGTGATGACAGACGTACCATTACCGGTAACTAATTCTTTCGATCAACAGTGAAGATATCCAGGGTTTACATGATTCTTTAGAATGATGTTGACAGAGTACCAGCAGGGAGCTTGTCCCGTCATAGCGTGGGCTGTGGACTACTGCTACCTTTTTTTCTCCCACCAAGGTTTCAAGTTTATTTTCTTGTTCAAATAAATAACAACCTGCATCCCTTAATCCTTTCAAAGTCAGCTCAGATTATATATCTTCCCATTCTGATATATCACACTGTTTCTGTAGTAACGAGCTCTTCGCTGAACTTCCAGAGCTTCTTTGCTGACCCTGTATCTCTTGCACTGGCAGAAAGCGACGCTTCGTTGCAATCTACGAAGTACTTGCCGGACACATCTTTCACATCAGGATGCAATGCCAGGTAACAAGTAGTTGCAGCTCCCTGCAGATTATATTTCATATTTATTTTCGGGTTAGATTAAAGTTATGACTACCATAAAACAAACAGAGGTTAGTTGGTTGAATGCTAGCAAAATTTACCTGAGGTATGCTCCTCCTCAGAAAAGGTTTGAACAGTAAAGCGATGACCTTAATCAACAGAGCTGCACCACATTTATAGTTCTATCAGTGGTCTGACCACATAACTGGTAAGGACAAAAGCACTGATCTGAGAGCATGATATGGGGCCGTGCAATTAACAATGGCGTTCATTACTGTTGTGTATGATGTAGCGAGAGATGCTGGTGTTGCCTATCATTCCAGGATGCAACGAATTTGCAGTCAGATCGCAGCCTTCTTCCTGGAAGGTCAGCAAAATAGTGTGATTAGCTTTGGGAGCAGATAAAACAATTATTCTAGTTTATGTTTTCATGCATGAGTTTACCGAAGTAAACACATGCCATCTCAAGGATTGATTTTTTTCATGAATGACTAATGAAGATTGCTGACCTGAAAACGCCTTGACAGCTCGTTCGCATGGAGAATATTGGCTAATTTGGAATGACAGTATGCAATGAATGCGTGGTACCTGTACATTTCTGTTAGAGTATATTGAGCCTTAGTGAGGCCCACTTCTTGTACTCTATATACTATACCCAAATGACAATACAATTAACTAATTTCACCATTCTACATGGTATCAGTCCCGGTTTAGCTCCTCGGTTACCCTCTCCTCCGATCGCCGCGGTGGCTCCAAGCCATGGCGTCCTCCCTCCCTCTCTCGGTTCATGAGCGGGCAGGCGGCGGCGCGCCGCCCCCGTCCGACCCCACTGGCGCGCTGGAGCGCCGCCTGCCCGCGCTAACCGCGCCGCCGCCGCCGCTGGCGCCTCCCGTCGCCGCCTCCTCCGACGCCGCCAGCGGCAGCGCCGCCCACATCCAACGGCGCGGCGGCAAAAAGGCGGCGCGGCTCCCTCTCCTCCGGCTCGGCGGGTCGGGCGCCGCCACGCCCCGCGCGCCCGTCTCCCTCTCTCCCGGCGGGCGGCCGCACGCCACGGCGGCGTTTCCCAGTCGGGCCCGCTGCTCTTCCCCGCGCTGACCACATCCCAGCGCCGCCTACCCGGACGGCGTTCGCCGGCTTCCGGGCGGCGTCCGACCAGCTTTTCCCGACCAGCGGCGCTCTGCCGGACGGCGGCGCGCGCGCCGGGCGGCGTCGCAGCGCCCATTGTCCCAGCGCCGCCTCCCGGACGGCGTCCGCCCGGCTCCGGGCGGCGTCCGACCAGCCTTCCCCGTCCTGCAGCCCTACTGTCGGACGGCGTCCGACGCGCGCCGGACGCCGTCCGATCAGTGGCGCCGCTACGCGAGCACCTTCTCCGCCTTCGCCCGGCCCTTTGCTTTCATCATCAAGCGGTGGTCACCCGTGGTCCATGGCGGTACCATCCGGCGGAGCTCTGTGCGACGGCGCTCGTACTCCGGGTTGTGCCCACCCTTACAAGGCAGCGCCTCGGTCTCCTCGCGACATCGCCCCTGCCGACCAAGCCGTGGTCGCCGCCTTGACCCACCTGTCACCGGAGGTTCTCCTACATCTCTTTCCCTCAGTCGACACCGAAGACTCAGCTTCCTCGACTTGGACACCGCAGATGGCATACGCCCTGGCCGCATGCACCGCTCCTGCTCCTGTGGTGACTCCCACTCACGCACCTTGGTACATGGACTCTGGAGCCACTTCACACATGTCTTCCAGTACCGGTACCCTTTCCAGCTCCCGTCCACCTACTTTTCACTCACCGACCAACATCATTGTTGGCAATGGGACACGTCTGCCGGTCATCTCCACTAGTAGTCTCACCTTTCCCAACACCCACGGCGATCTCACTTTCCGTAATGTCCTTGTCACCCCTCAAATAATTAAAAACCTGATTTCTGTTCGTCAGTTCACTGTTGATAATCAGTGCTCCGTCGAGTTTGACCCTTCGATGCATCGGTCAAGAATCTTGATTTGGGAACATACTTGCCAGGTGCAATAGCTCCGGAGATCTCTATCCGTTTCACACCTCCACCCCACCTCCCCAGGCACTGGTCACCACCGCCACCACCACGGAGCTTTGGCACCGTCGTCTTGGCCATCCTGGTTATGCGACTCTCTCTCGTCTAGCTAGCTCATCTGCTATTCCTTGCAGTCCTTCTAAGCCCGACCATCTTTGTCATGCTTGCCAGTTGGGTCGACATGTTCGACTTCCCTTTGAGTCCTCCACCTCCCGCGCAATTCACAACTTTGAGTTAATACATTGTGATTTGTGGACGTCCCCTGTTGCTAGCGTCTCAGGTTACAAATACTATCTCATAGTTGTTGACGATCGATCCCATTACATGTGGACCTTTCCTCTACGCGTCAAATCCGACACCTTCCCCACCATCTCTCACTTCTTCGCCTACGTCCGTACTCAGTTCGGTACCACTGTCAGGTGTGTCCAAGCTGACAACGGCCGTGAGTTTGACAACTCCTCTTCTCGTTCGTTCTTTCTCACTCACGGTGTCATTCTTCGCTTGTCCTGTCCTTACACCTCACCTCAGAACGGTAGAGCCGAGCGCGCCATCCGTACCACCAACGACGTGATGCGCTCCCTTCTGTTTCAGGCTAGCCTTCCCTCCTCGTTCTGGGTGGAGGCTCTCCTCACTGCCACGTATCTAATAAATCGGCGCCCTCTTCCACTCTCACTGAGCCTACCCCCTTCTATGCCCTTTACGGATTCCATCCCCCATACACCCACCTTCGCGTGTTTGGTTGCGCTTGCTATCCTAACCTCTCTAGTACAGCCTCCCACAAACTCGCGCCGCGCTCCTCTCTTTGTGTCTTCCTCGGGTACTCCCCAGATCACAAGGGGTATCGGTGTATGGATCTTGCGTCTAACCGCATCATCATATCTCGTCACGTCACCTTTGCCGAGTCCTCCTTCCCATATACCTCCAGCACCTCCTACTCGTCCTCCCCGGACGATCTCGACTTTCTCACCGACTGCGCCGATCCTCCTCTCCCCATAGGAGTCCGCGTTTCACCTTCCTCTACACGTATGTCGGCGGCTACCTCTGCCCCAACGGCGGTCACGTCGGCCGCCCCTGCACCGACGACGATCGTTTCTGCCCCGCCGGTCACCACTGCCCCTGCTGGTCTGTCTCCGCAGGTCGTTACCAGTGGTGTCCACTCTCCAGGCCACTCAGCTCCCGCTGCCCCTATTGGTACTGTTCCACAGGTTGTTGCCAGCGGGGCTTTTCGGGACGGCCGACAACCGCACGCGGTCCCTCTGCAGGTCTACCAATGCCGCGGCTCCTCGTCACACACCTCCGTCACCATCGCCGCTTGCTGTCGGTGCCCCGCTCTGCGCTCGAGCTCCACCACGCCCTGCCGCCCTATCCCGTGTTGTTGCATGTGGGGCCTTCATACCGCTGCTCTTCCTCTACTGGCTCCGCGCCTCGTCGGACTTCCTCGCGAGTTCTTTGCCAGTGAGGCCGCATCTTATCATGACCAATGACCACCCTATGGTCACTCGTCGCAAGGCTGGCAAGCAGATCAAGCCCCCGGACCGCCTCCTACTACATGTCTCAGCACTCCCACCTCCGCCCACGTCGGTGCGCGCAGCCCTCGCCGATCCTAATTGGCGGGCTGCCATGGAGCGGGAGTTCGCGGCCCTCCGTGCCAACAGCACGTGGGACCTTGTACCGCGGCCAGCTGGAGCCAATGTGGTAACCGGAAAGTGGACTTCAAATACAAACTCAACACCGACGGCTCCCTTGACCGCTACAAGGCTCGTTGGGTCCTTCGAGGTTTCACACAGCGCCCTGGAGTGGACTTTGGTGGGACCTTCAGTCCCGTGGTCAAGCCAGCCACCATTCGGACAGTTCTCTCATTGGCAATATCCCGCGGTTGGTCCATCCGTTAGCTTGACGTCAACAACGCCTTTCTTCATGGACTCCTCGATGAGGCATCTCATCGGTTGCTCGACCTTGAGTTTTATGGATCCCAGCTACCCTGACCATGTCTGCCTCCTTCGCAAGTCTCTATATGGCCTCAAGCAGGCTCCTCGAGCTTGGTACAGCACCATTGCATCTCATCTCCGCTCCCTTGGGTTTGTCGAGGCCAAGTCAGATACGTCCCTGTTCATCTACACACGGGCATCGAGACAACAGTATTCTTGGTTTACGTCGATGGTATTGTGCTGACTGCTTCTTCGGATGACCTCTTGAGCCGCACGGTGTCTGCTTTGGAGCACCAGTTCTCTCTCAAGGATCTCGGCCCATTGCACCATTTCTTGGCGTCTCGGCGATCCCACGTCCCGAGGTCTTCTTTCTCCCAAATGACAATACATCGTCGACATTACGGATCGTCGCGGGCATGGTCGATCGCAAACCTTGCTCCACTCCGATCGACCACGAGCTCCAAGTTATCGCCACCGGTCCTCCGTTCGACGCGACCCTCTATCGCAGCTTAGCAGTCGCGCTCGATTTGACGCCGCTCGTCCGGAGATCACCTATGCCGTCCAGCAGGTCTTCCTCTTCATGCATGATCCGCGGGAACCCCACTTTACTGCTCTCAAGCGTATACTGCGGTATCTTCATGGCACTCTGGAGCTTGGTCTGCTCCTTCGTCGCTGCGTCGCCACGACCCTCACCATCTACACCGACGTTGACTGGGCCGGCTGCCCAGATACCAGGAGATCCACGTCTGGCTACGGCGCTTTCGGCGACAACCTAGTGTCTGGTCGTCAAACGCCAAAGACACGGTCTCCGTCCAGCGCGGAGGCGAGTACCGCTTCGATCGCCAATGGCGTCGCCGAGGCCTGTTAACCGTTAGCTGCTCCAGAGCTCCACGATCCGCTTCTGAGGGCCACCTCGTCTCTCGCGACAACGTCGGCATAGATCTACCTCTCCACCAACCCGGTGCAGCATCATCGCACCAAACACGTCGAGCTCGATCTTCACCGTCATGAGCGAAGTTGCCCTCGGACATGTTAGTGTGATGCACGCCCCGACGCGTCGTCGATCGCCGACATCTTCACCAAGGGCCTTCCCAGCACGATCTTCCTCGAGTTCAGGTCCAGTCTGAACGTCTGCGCACCGACCGTTTAGACTGCGGGGGAGTGATTGTGTTTTGGTGTTTTGTGTTTTATTTCTTTGGTCACTCTGTTTTGACCATAGGATGTTTTCTGTGTTTGTCTTATACCAGTCTCAACGCACTGTGTGCCGTTCAGACTGCGGGGGAGTGTTAGAGTATATTGAGCCTTAGTGAGGCCCACTTCTTGTACTCTATATACTATACCCAAATGACAATACAATTAACTAATTTCACCATTCTACAATTTCGGCTTAGTGTGATAACTGAAGAGAAAAGAAAACACAGCTTTCTGCATTCAGAACATGTTAATATATAGTCAAGAGCAAGAACTACTGAGTACTGACCTAGAAGGATCATTTAGCTTCTTCAGATCGAAACACGAAGCATTTCCTATTCGATACGCAATAGACGATACGTTTATGATCCTGCCTTGCACACCGGTCTCACTGGCAGTATTCTTCAGCTCGTCAAGCAGGAGATTTGTCAGCAAGAAGTGCCCTATATTTTAACAAGTGCTTATATTAACTCTATGTTTGCTACCCAAAAGGTATGGTTTCCTGGACAGTGAGTTTTGTGTTTTGTACACGCACCGACATGGTTCGTTGCGAATTGCAGCTCAATCCCATCTTTGGATAGCTGCAGAGGGCATCCCATGATCCCTGCATTATTTCTTCAGACCAGGGTATCAACTCAATAACTGCCATGCTCATGCATGGAAAATAATTTCGGCGAAATTTCACCAACTGTTGTTCTCGCTGGTGGGGTCCGGTAAAAATAAATGCTGCTAAAAAATCAGCATATTCAAAATTTTTAAATGTAATTTTGGATAGAAAGAAATATATCTACTTCTATATATATAAAAAGTTTTTGAGGACGAAAACTTGTTTTGTTTGTTAATGCCAAGCTTCTAACAGCAACTAATCTTGCATTCTCAGTCTCAAATTTCTCAACCCAAAATGTTCAGTTCGTCAAAGGGCACATACATGAGGATGTTGAGTTGCTCGTGAGACGCCACGAACGCCCGCGCGAAGCTGCGCACGGAGTCGAGAGAGCTCACGTCCATCTCCATGACATGGATGCTCGATCCTGGGATCTGCTCTGAGATGCTCTCCTTCACCTTCATGCCGCTCTCCAATGTCCTTGCAGGTATCACCACCTTGGCTCCCCTCAGCGCAAGAACCCTAGCCGTCTCCCTCCCGATCCCGTTCGTCGCTCCTGCGAAAACCACGGCAACATCACCGAACCAAGCTCATCTGCTTAAGTATCTTTCACTTCAGAAACACAAATGCTGTAGTATATTTTCGGGTTGTTCTTCTTTAATTTGTGCTGAAGATGTATGATAGAGCTCTAAAAAGCGAGTCAAATTAAGTGCGTGGAATTCTCCAAACCACTTGTGCTTGTGAGCAAATCAGCTGATCGATCGATCAGCGAGGAAACATCAGCTCCCAAGATTCTGTCAAGAACTCAAGACACCATGTCTCCTGCCATCCTGGTGCAAGCAACGGTGCGAGCAAAAAGAACCTGTGACGATGGCCGTGAGGCCGGCGGCGTCGACGCCGGCGGTGACGTCCTCGGCGGTGGAGGCGGCGCCGAAGCCGGGCCTGCCAGAGACGCCGCCCATCCTCCCCTCTCCGATCAGCTAGCCGGTGCTGCACTGCTGCTTGCTCTGCCCAGCTGCGCCTGCAACGGCGACTGTTCTTGTAGGGTTGCGGAGCCGTGTGGAATGGATCGATCGATGCTGGAGCTGGATGGAGACGGTGGTGGACTGGTGGTTGTAACGGGGCCAGCGGCCAAGCTAGCATCGCTAGCTGTCTGTAGATTGATCGACACGGAGGATAAGAACTAGGGCGGGCACCGTGGACGTGGGGTGGGTGGCGGCTGCTGGCCATGAGAGTTGAGATCAATGCTTCGGCGACACATGACAGCTTTGTTTAGGGGGGAAGCGGTGTGCAAGCTCGAGCTGGGGATTTGAGTACCCATGGAACTATTGGGACGTCAAACGACCATGTCTACATACGGCTTCATGTACCTTTGTGACCATTTAATTTGGAACTATTGGTAAGATTTGTGCTTCATCCCACTCAGCCCTCAAATCAAGTTTTTTTTTTTTTTTTTGGGCAAAATGTGCGGGTGAGGAGGGACTGGGTATAAACACAAACGTATATGTACCCGCATGTACATTTGGGTGTACATGATGCCCATCTTTTTTGGATAATGCACATATACCAGCTTGCAAGGACTAGACAAGGGGACCCGCTCTTTCCTTGCTCTTTATACTCTCAAGGAATCACTAATTATGCTTTTTTATTAGGTAATAGCTTTAAATATCATTTATACTTCTCTAGATTATATGGTTTACCTGCGTACCTCCTTTTACACGGATGAAGTGGTTGTATACATACATTCGTCGCGTGCGGAACTTGGGGCTTACAACAAGTCTCACAATTTTTGGACAAGCCTCATGCTTAAAGGTCAATGACGAAAAAAGTGAGGTTTTCCCTCTTAGATGCGAGGAACTCAATGTGCAGGATATTTTGGATGATTTTCCAGCTAGATTGAAATAATTCCCTTGTAGATACCTATAGGCCTTCCACTTAGGACGAGTAAGCTTCAAAAAGTCAATATCCTATATCCATAGTATAGAGAATGCGGAGAAGGCTAGCAGGATGGCAAGGCTAGCTGGCAATGGCGATTCCTTGTAGGCTTGTAGAGTCGTATGCATCAAACTAGCTAGGGTGAATGGAGATGGGATGGTGCTTGGTGGTGGTTGTAAGACATCACTAATGGTGGATGATCCCGGACACTGTAGTGAATAAAATATAAAAGAGAAAAACATGAATGAATAGTGGGAAGGAGTGTGAATAGTGGATGGATAGTGTATATGATTCTTATTTAAGATTTTATTGGTGATGGTCTAACATGGCTAGCAGCCAAGCTACCATCGGTGTCTGTATGGAGGATAGAGTGGCACCGTAGGGGTGAGTGGCATGGCGGCTCCCGGCCCTGAGATGCTTTGGCACCATTTAAGGGCTTTGTAAATTCTAATCTCCGTTTTGTTTAGGGAGAGAGTGGTGCTCAAGGAGCTTGAGCAGGGGATTTAGGTATCAAAGGGGATTGGATCTCATAACCGAGGTGGCGAGTATCGTAGTTATGCACACTGCCGACCCTTTTTCTGACAATGAAAAAAATTTATAGACATTGTTTTAATGAAAACGCTTGAGGCCGGACGGTCGGCGCGTCCGGCCTCGCGCGCGCCGCGCGTGAAACGCGCGTTTGGATGCACTATGCCGGCATGCAGGTGGGTCCCACAGTTTATTTTTCTTTTAGTGACCATAATTTTTTATTGGGTGCTCTAATCTACAAACCGTTTGCACCAATGTGCTCCTCGTATTTTTAAGAACAAAACAAGATATATGTTGCCATATAACTCTTCAAACTTACCTGGTGAAACTTGGGTTTTGCCTACTAAAACTTGGGTTTCGCCTACTGAAACTTGGATTTCATATTCGTTAAACTTGCCGAACTGTTAAGTTTTATCAGGTTTAATACAAGTTTCATCAAGTTTCAACAGGTCTCATACAAGTTTCTTCAAGTTTCATCAGGTCAATTCAAGTTTCAACAGGTTTCATCCAAGTTTCATCAGATTTCATCAGCGCACGGCCAAGTTTCATCAGCACACGGCCAAGTTTCGTTAGTATAAATATAAGTTTCATAAGTGCCTTCTCCTAGTTTCACATAAAAAAATTGAAAAAGTGAAAAATCAAAATATTTAAAAAGTATTTAAAATGGGTTGCTCTCGATTTTAGAAGAATTATGAAATTTATTCCACGATTTTGAACTTTGCTTGAATTTTATACAAAAATCGAAGTTTAATTGAAATTTAATCAATCGCATGACCAAGAACTTGTTCGGCACACGCGGCAAGACGGTTCGGATCCGCAGTGCCGGCGATCCAACGGTCCAGGCTGGTCCGGCCCACGCGCCAGGCGCTCGCCTTGTTTTAAAGAAAACAGAATAACCCGACTTCTGAAAGACGTGGTCTCTACAGATTTATAATTATCTGACGCGACGTACAAAAACCCACTCATAGAGGTGGTAAAAAAGTTCAAATAGTAAAAATCCAATTATTAAATTAACATCCATTTGTTATCGCGGACAAGGACATGACAACCAATTTTAACGAACGGCATGCTTCGATGATCCTTGGATATATTGGCATGATTGTCTCAAATCCCAACTTTCATAGGAATGGAAATACACAATTCTATGGGATAGCATGCGTAGCATGAGCTTTTAAGCCTGTAATCAGATAGTTGCATGCGTTGACGATATGCACACATGTGGGTGTTCGTATGCATGTATTAAGAAAATGATATTACTTCTGTGCATTCAATGCAAGGAGAAAATTAGACGCTCCCTTCACCTCCATTCCTCCTCTCCGTGCAGCTTCCTCCCATCCTCTCCCATCCACCTCTTTCTTGGTCTAGGACCTATTTGTTTCAGCTTAAATTAAATTAAATTAAATAAAAAATTATTATTTTTATAACTCAAATGATGTAATACTTTGCAGTTATATTTATGGGTTTTAAATAGTTCTTTATAGTTCATATAATAAAATTTTTAAAATTTTTAAACTCTTTAAGACGTCTTTTTAAAGGTCGCCACTTTTTTATATTAAAGTTTTCATAAACTTTCAACTGAGGCACTAGTGTTTAGCCCTAGCCTCACAAAGCAGGGCGGCGCACCCACGGCTCACTCCTGCCAAGTGACTCCAACCCATTCTAACTGTGAATTTAAAACATTATAAAATTATTAGAGCGTTCCCATCAGGGACTCTATCCCACCCTGTAAAACACTATTTATGTCTCATAAATAGTGTCATCAATAGTGTTTTAGGGGGTTGGATGGAGGAGAGCTATTGGGGATGCTCATTTTTTGTGTGATATAGTGAAACACTACTCGCATGAGATTGCAATGTCTTTCATTTATCGTTGAACCACTTTCTATAATAATTTGAAGCCCTCAATTCTGCTATTGCAACAATACATTGGCGTAGGGTTTTATTTTACTGCTTCGTTCTTTTTTTGTTTCAACCCCTGGGATTGAAGCAGGAAGTGGACGGCGGCATGGAAACGGTCCTCGTGGCCCTACAAATTACGCGGATAGCTCAGCTGCCATGCAAACCTACCTTGAATAGTTCCAAATTTTTTTAATAAAATTCAGTCCTACAAATTAATTAAAAGGACCAGTACTGTAGCATAAAAGAGACTTATGTTGAATGCTGTTGGTTTGTCATTGTCTTGATTGATGCCTCAGTTGATCAAAATTCGCCGGCGAGGATTCAACTCCAGAAAACATTAGTAAAGTATAGAAAAATAGAGAGATTCACGTCCATGTCATTATTAGGTTACAAAATGGTATGAGATGTAAACAAACAATAAGATATATATTTATATCAAAAAATTGTTGTTCGGTTCTTTGCACCCTTATGCTAAATTTACTACCGAGCATACACTACAGGAAACGAGACTTTTGTGGTCGGCCTATGCCGACGACAAAAGTCAAAATGCCGACGACAAAACGTTTTGTCGTCGGACAGCCGACGACAAAAGTTCGTCGACAATGAGTCGACGACAAAAGTCACTTTTGTGGTCGGCCTAAAGAAAAACCGACGACAAAAGTAGTTCCAGGGCAGAGCTCCCAGGAGGGATCTTTGTGGTCGGCCATTATTCGAGCCGCCCACAAAACTATACCAGACGGCACGGGCACAGTGACGGCGCTCTGCCATGTGGGTACCACGGATAAGGTGACGACGCCACGTTGCAGACTTTTGTGGTCGGCTAGACTTTAGACCGACGACAATGGTAACTTTTGTGGTCGGCATAACTATAGGGCCGACCACAATGCTGCACATTTGTGGTCGGCGTGACTGGAGTCCGACCACAATACTAGACTTTTGTGGTCGGTTAAACTTGAGGCCGACGACAATAATCAGACTTTTGTGGTCGGCCTAGAATGATGCCGACGATAATACGAAGGACTTTTGTCGTCGGCCTTAATATATGCCGACGACATTGAGGCTGACGACAATAATCAGACTTTTGTGGTCGGCCTAGAATGATGCCGACGATAATACGGAGGACTTTTGTCGTCGGCCTTAATATATGCCAACGACAATACTCGGACTTTTGTCGTCGGCCTGGATAAATGCCGACGACAATACGGAGGACTTTTGTGGTCGGCCTCAATTTATCCCGACGACAATACGGAGGAGTTTTGTGGTCGGCCTAGATTTATGCCGACGACATTGATAGTGTACCAGCAATAAAAATTGCTGGTAATTTATAAAAAAGCTCAAATTTAACCTGCAAAAAACTGTATTCCCCACAATTTACATTCCCAATGCCCCATAACAATCACAATATATAGCGACCACATTTGTCAATCACATTCACAATCACAATCACGAAATAATGCAAATCACAATCACGCACCACGCTTCAATAACAAAAGTCGCCATCATTACAAATTGTCCAAAAATTCAAATTATCGATCGCATCGTCTATCTCACAAGTTCATCATCGATCGATCGCATCGTCTAGCTCACAAGTTCATCGTCTAAACACGTCTAAGGATTCGAACCTGCGAATGGATCAGTAAACATGTCCACGACGAATTGCTCCTCGACTGATCTTGTAGCACTAGAATCACCTCCCTGCGAAGCATTTGTCGCAGGCGCTGGCGCCACTGAAGCAGACACCTGCAAGATTAGAGGAAACCATAATTTTATTAACTTTTATGCATTTGTGTGATTATTTAAATTTTTTTTACAAACTAGAGAATAGCTTTACCCCCGGAGAAGCTGCCGGTGCAGAGGCAAAGTGGAGCATGGGAAACGATGCTGGCGGCACAAATGGGGGAAGAGTGCCGACTTGTGTCGTCGGGGCCCCCGGCGGCTGCGTGAAGACGACCTGCGGCTGGCTAGAGGTCCCCGCTCCCTGGAAAGCCTGCGGATATTATATGTTAGCGTTGAAAATTATTAAGAACCTAACTACATGTACGATCATAATTACCTGTTGCATATACTGCATCATAAAGAGGTTCTGATCCTTGATGGCTTGCATCCGCCTAGTGTTCTCCTCTTGCTCCGCCTACCACCTCCTGTTGTTTTCCTCTCGCTCCGCCTGCCAACGCTGCTCATCCGCCACCCTCTGTTGCTGCATCTCCGCGATAAGCTTGTTCTGGGCTTCCAGCTGGGCACGAGCGGAAGAGGAGGTCTGCTGTCGATGTGCTCTGATACCAGCCTTGTAGGAGTCGAACGGTAGCACGGAGTCCATGAAGCCGTATCTACCGTGACTCCTCCCACCGAATTGGTCGTATATGACCACAGGGTCGGCCGGCATGTTGATGGGGTCACAGTCGACACCGTGCTTCTCTTTCATGGCTATTGTATATATGTCCTACGAACAAATGAGATATTAAGTAGATTAGTTTGAAAACGATCGAAATGGTGTAGAGAAGAGAAAAGAGCTAGTCACTTACAAGCTTCTCTGTGCGTGTACGGTGGCATCGGTGATGTGTGTGCGTCAAAGTTGGACACGGGCGTGTGTGCAACCCTCCACAAGGTGAACCTGTAAGGCTCAAGTCCCGTCTCCGACTCTCGCAGGTTAGTATGCAATGTGAAATGACCATAAAGTTGATTGTAATTATAAAAGATAAGTGGACTTACGATATCCCCATGACGTGACCCATGCCTCGTCCTCCTAGGTAGGTGGCGCGAGATGTCGGGTTAGAATCCTTATTGCCTCTGCTCCTCCTTGACCTCTCAATCCACTCCTTAGAGGCCCACATCCCAGAGGTCTCTCCAGCGTGGACACTTATCCATCGGTCTGGACACCAAGGCTTGTACTCTTGAGCCTTTAGATACTCTAGAGCTGCCCTTCCTCGACATCTTTCTAATCCCCTCTTGCCATGGTGCTTCAACACCGATCAATCCGAGACAACCTGATGGCGTCCCTAACCTTCCTTGTCGCCATTGTGTCGAGCACATGGCGGCAAGCCTAGCAGTCCTCCTGGGTTGCCCTAGGAAAAAGCTGGTATCTCTCCTGAAATGAAAGGAACACATGACCAAATTCATAAAGCTATAAACACAAAACCATAAATAAATAAAATTTGAAATGTGTCGGGGATAAAATTACGGCCCATTGCCATGGCCTACTCCCTGACGGCCCAATCGAACAGCCTACCAGGGCCTAGCTCCCTGGAAGGTTCTATCTAGCCCATGTGCATCCTGTCGAACAGCTTCCTGGCTGGCGAGATGCGTAATGGCCAAGGAATCGTGTTTGAGTCCGTCTCGAACAGGAGTTCTGCGCGGCTACGTGAAGACCCGGACGTAGGTTTCCCGGATTGGAATAGGAGCCGTGATCCTCAAGACTAGGAGTGTGCGTTATCTGCCTCGGGATATATTTGGCATGTACTGAGTTCGTTACGATCTCGTAGTTAGCCCGGCCCGATATTCCCTCGGTAGGTCGGTTTGCTCCGCACTATATAAACAGGGCCCCTACGGCGTGTTGAGGGGTCAATCATACAGGAATTTACGTCTTAGCATCTGGCTTAGAGCTTTACACCATAATCTCACCGAGACTTGTTCGTCTCGTCGAGCCACCTCTTGTAATCATCCTTGATATATAAGAAAGGCTGGACGTAGGGCTATTATCTCTCCCGAGAGGCCTGAACCAGGATAAAAACCCTCGTCTCCTGTTCATTGCTGTTCGCATTGTTTGGCGTGTCTCCTATCTCAATCTTCAAGAACCTTAGCGACTTGAGATCGTTATCTCAACCGTCGACAAAATGTTACCCAGAACTCGTTGATGATGTGATCGGCGATACTTCCTCCCTCATCATCCTCCACGAGCGAGTAGTCGCTCCAATTGAGCGCCGGGCATCGATCATCGCCCTTTCCTACTCTTCCGGGGTAGAGCTGTTTGAGCAGCACCCCTAACAAGTTGTCCGGCTCCTGCGGACCCTTGTTGACGCAAACCAAACCCCTGCACATCAAATTCAAAAAAGTATTTATCAAGTTTATGATTAGCAATAAGAGACATCGAGGAATCAGCTCCAGAAAAAATAGTTCTCAAATACCTCTCACCAGTGGCAACCTGTACCACTATCCTCTCGCTTGGATCTGCGGGGGCTTTTTGTAATTTACTGCGCCCGCGACCTCTCTTGGAGCTCGAGGAGGACTCAGCTCCAGAGGACGAAGGTGGCTCCCAGTTGTCGTCCCCCTCCTCCTCATCCACATCGGCCTGCCAGTCTGAAATCCTCCTCCAATCCTCCTCGTAGACCTCCTCCCCTCCCTCGTCCTTGTCGGTCTCCTCCACCTCAAACTCCTCCTCGTAGCCCTCCAACGCCCCCGTCCACTCGTAGTATTCGGCCCCGCCATCTCCCTCATCGTCGGCCTCCAAGGACGCCACCTGGGAGTGGGGGGCCACCACTGGGAGTGGAGGGCCACCATCTCGGGGTCGGTGGCCATCACCTCGGGGTCGGTAGCCACCACCTGGGAGTGGGAGGCCACCACCTCGGGGTCGGTAGCCACCACCTCGTCGTCCTCCCCCAACTGGGTGTCGGTGGCCACCACCTCGTCGCCCTCCCCCAACTGGGGGTCGGTGGCCATCACCTCGTCGTACTGGTGCTCTGGTGCACTACGCCTGCCCCCCTTTCCCCACACCTTCTGGGCCCTTTTAGCCAACCTTTTCAAAGATCCAGTCATCCTACAAAAATCAAATTAAATGACATGAATTAGAAGTGTATGAATCGAATGAAATGAAATAATATAAAATAAATAACTTAAATGAAATAAATTAAATGTATATAAGTATAAACCTATAAATTTGAATAGCTTAAAAATCTTCGGCTTCCTCTTCCTCATCTTCCTCCTCGTTTTCTTCCTCGTCCTCTTCCTCTTCTTCTTCCTCCTCGTTTTCTTCTTCTTCCTTGTTTTCTTCCTCTTCATCTTTCTTTTCCTCCTCTTCGTTTTCTTCTTCTGATATCTCTTGAACATCACAAATATCGACGTGTAGCTCTCCTGTTAAATCTTTTTCTTGGAATGGTTCCATGTCTAGACGAGGCTCGTAGTCTTCTTCTGTGAGGTCGGGCAATCCACCAACTGGATGACATTTATGGACGATCCACCAATTTTTGTAATCCGGATGAACGTATGGCAGATAAAACACCAGCTCAACCTGTTCGGGGAGAATGAACACGTCGGGCTTCGATCTGACTTCTTATGATTGATCTCAACTAGTCCAAGTTCAGGAGTAGTCCGCACCCGCCAGATCGAACCATACGCACCAAATAGCACTAGCGAGATCCTTGTTGCCTTCGTAATATATTTCTATAATCTCCTCAATGATCCCATAATATTCAATGTCGGACCACCAAGATAAATCGTGACATAACTCACAACGCCGCTATTTACCGTAGTTGCATTTGGGCGAGCGACCTCACCGCCGGACCGAAATCGATAACCATGGCAATCATAGCATCCATGCACCTTAATTCTACGGCTGCACCCACGTGACATTTGTCGGAGATAGTTGTGCACGCTGGAACGTTTTTGACACTGCACAATCATGCGCGACAAGATTCTTTAAGGATTTGAAATGCTAATGAAACTTTACCTTATATAAGAGAAAGAAACTTACGTAGTAATGGAACCAGATTAGAAAGTTCGGACGGTTTTGTCCGCCACCTCGTCGTTTTAGCTTCATAATTTGTTCACCCGAAGGATCACCTGGTTTTCTCCACTCTTCTTGAATGAATTGACTACAATATTTTCTTCAATTATTTATAGCAAAAGTATATATTTATAATTTAATTAAGACATGAATTAACTTACTCGATGTACACCTTCACTTCATCCATGTTGTCGTACACGTATAACTGAATCGCAATTTTTTCCTCTGCATCCAAGTCACGTGTGGTGCTTTTACCAACATTACATCCGGCTTGGTCAAGAAATACCTCAAGAGTGGAAGTAATTCTACGACGTGCCTTCTTATACCTCGGCTGTGAGATATGAACTTTATTCTTCGTCGCAAAGTACTTATCCATGAAGTACGTGATCTCCTGAGTCAGCCAAGCTTCCGCAATACTTCGTTCGACTCGTGCTTTGTTTTTCACCTTCGCTCTAAGACTTTTCATCATGTGTTCCACATGATACATCCACCTGTACTGTGCTGGCCCCCCAACTTTTGCTTCGTATGGCAGATGCACTAGTAAATGTTGCATGCAGTTGAAAAAATCAGGAACATAAATAATATCCATTGCTTACTAAATAATGTCCATGCATGCATTCAAAATTTAGGTTTAGACGGCTTAATACTAGCTAAATAGGAGGGCTTACCCACCCACGGATGTGGGTTTTAGTGCGGTACCCGCGACACGAGAGAGTGCAAATCGAAATTCGGCAAGATAACCTCTTAGTTCCCCTAGTGCAACGACGGGTACGGCGTACCGCTTATGTTTTGCACTAGAAGAACATCAGGATTATGCCGTCGGAATTTCAACCCATACACTCCCATTCCACGAGCACCGTACTCAAACGCACATCCGTAGGCTGTCCAAAACGTGGACAGTTTGGGACCGCAACACCTTTCGTAATAGAACACAACGAATCACCGTCCGAGTTCTTTACGAAAATATGCATTGGCCCCGAACGGGTTTGACACTGGCTCGGTTAACGACACAAATTAATTTTATTTCACATATGCAATGAATAGCTAGAAAAAAATCTGATAAAGCAGTTCGGATTTGTTTTCTTCTAGATTGATATCAAGGCAATCTATAAAACACATAGGCAACTAATGAAGTTGATCAATGAAGATCAACAAGCAGATAATTGTACAACTGAATGAGTATGACTATGATTCAGTAAGGTACAAAGTGACCACATAGTCACAAATAACATTATTCAACATAGTTCCAAACTATTAATATGATATGCTTATTAACAAAAAAGCTAATAATTCACTCAACGGCTCAAACTCATTACCTGCCAGTTAGATGGAAAGGAAGGTGAGTTCACTGCAAGTTTGCTGCAAAGCTTTCTTTTCAAACCTTCAATTTCTGCAAATTCAAATCACATCAACCAACAGGTACACAATATTAGCACAGCTACTACAAATATAATTCCATTAAAACCAGAGCAATGGAATGTTTTTTAAAAAAATTCCATTAAAACCTGGACCCAGAGCAATGGAATATTTTTTAAAAAAATTTCAACACCAATTCCAAATGCTTGGGAGAGAATGGATGAATGTACAATGGCACGCCATGTCCACTGCTGTGTAAAGAAAAGATGAATCCTGACATCCTCAACGCACTAACAAATTCATCAATCAATTGAGAAACTCAAAACTCCTTCTGAGCCGATGGTGTCCCAATAAATTCTTGTGAACTCAGCAAGCAGTTCTTGTACCAATCGATCAAACAAGAACTCTATCCTGGACTACAAAGCAGGCATCAAGAACACTAATAACATACAACGCTTGCCTTTGCTTTCCCTTCTCGAGCAATGGCGTCACCTTGACGCTTGGCGCTGAGTTGGGGGCGGCACGGCGTCGGGCGTGGGGTGTCGGCCGTTAGGCGTGGCGGCGGCTGGGCGCTGGCGGATGCATGGCGTGGCGGGGTGGCGTCGGGAGCTTAGGGGCGGCATTGCGTCGGCGCAGGAGGCGGCGGCGGCGCGTCGAAGCGGGCGGCTGGGAGCTTAGGGGCGGCTCGGGGTGCGGCGTGAGGGCGGCGGCGGCGTTAGGGCGGGGACGGTGTCGGGCGGGCTGGCAGGGGCTTAAGCGGCGGCGGCGGGCGGGCGGGGCAGGAGCTTGGGGCGACGGCGGGTGCGGGCGGCGGGGGCGCGGCGGCTTGGGGGGCGCGTGTGTCGGGCTCGGGAGTGAGGGCGGCGCGGTGGAAGTGGGGCGGTGGTGGGAGCTGGGGAGTAAGAGAGAGAGAGAGAGAGAGAGAGAGAGAGAGAGAGAGAGAGAGAGGAACAAGGATTTGTTTCAGCACTTCAACGCACGCGCTCTTAACTTTTAAAAATTTGGACACTTTTGCGGTCGACCTCATAACCGACCACATTAGCTTATGCCGACCACACTGCTCAATTATTGTCGTCGGCCTATTGACAGGCCGACCACAAAAGTACAGTATTGTGGTTGGCCTGACCTTTGGCCGACCACATTGCTCCAGCATTGTCGTCGGCCTTTCTGTAGGCCGACCACAAAAGTCCACCTTTGTCGTCGGCACCGTCGAAGGTCGACGACAAAACCCCCCGCCCCCCTCGGCCGCTTGTCGGCCACGCACGGCCGCTACCGATCTCCATCGGCTATGTGCTACTTATGGTTCTCGGCATGCCCAACACATCAAAAGCCTATCCACGGGCTATCTCGTCATGATCGCACATTCGCACATTCTCACCATCGACCGGACTTTAGCGTCCACTGCTCCACGGACGTTAAGCTCGAAGTCGAAGAATCCTGTAACGGAAATGCAACGCAGGCCAACGAGGACCCGTGAAAGAAATTACAATGTGCCGTGGATGCCCTAAAACATCGGATGACAAATAGGACTGTGTCGACCGAGCCGCGAGACGGCTAGAAATTAGAGCCGGGGGGCAGGGGATCCTTTGTGGTCGGCCTTTGTCCATGCTGACCACAAAAGTATAGTATTGTGGTCGGCGTGACCTTTGGCCGACCACATTGCTCCAGCATTGTCGTTGGCCTTTCTATAGGCCGACCACAAAAGTGCACCTTTGTCGTCGGCCTGTCGAAAGGCCGTCGACAAAACCCCCCACCCCCCTCGGCCGCTTGCCGGCCACGCACGGCCGAGCCTCGATCTCCACTGGCTATGTGCTACTTATGGTTCTACGGCATGCCCAACACATCAAAAGCCTATCCACGGGGCTATCTCGTCATGACTGGCACATTCGGCACATTCTCACTACTGGACCGGACTTTAGCGTCAGCTCGTTCCACGGACGTTAAGCTCGAAGTCGAAGAATCCTGTAACAGAAATGCAACGCAGGCCAACGAGGACCCGCGAAAGAAATTACAATGTGCCGTGGATGCCCCAAAACATCAGATGACAAATAGGACTGTGTCGACCGAGCCGCGGGACGGCCAGAAATTAGAGCCGGGGGGCAGAGGATCCTTTGTGGTCGGCCTTTGTTCATGCCGACCACAAAAGTACAGTATTGTGGTCGGCCTGACCTTTGGCCCGCCACATTGCTCTAGCATTGTCGTCGGCCTTTCTGTAGGCCGACCACAAAAGTGCACCTTTGTCGTCGGCCTGTCGAAAGGCCGACGTAAAAGCCCCCCGTCCCCCTCGGCCGCTTGCCGGCCACGCACGGCCGCGCCTCGATCTCCACTGGCTATGTGCTACTTATGGTTCTACGGCATGCCCAACACATCAAAAGCCTATCCACGGGGCTATCTCGTCATGACTGGCACATTCGGCACATTCTCACTACTGGACCGGACTTTAGCGTCAGCTCGTTCCACGGACGTTAAGGTCGAAGTCGAAGAATCCTGTAACGAAAATGCAACGCAAGCCAACGAGGACCCGCGAAAGATATTACAATGTGCCGTGGATGCCCCAAAACATCAGATGACAAATATGACTGTGTCGACCGAGCCGCGGGACGGCCAGAAACTAGAGCCGGGGGGCAGGGGATCGTTTGTGGTCGGCCCACCGACAAAGCCGACCACAAAAGTCTGAGATTGTGGTCGGCGACCTTTGGCGACCACATTGTTCTAGCATTGTCGTCGGCCTTTCTGTAGGCCGACCACAAAAGTCCACCTTTATCATCGGCCTGTAGAAAGGCCGACGACAAAACCCCCCGCCCCCTCGGCCGCTTGCCGGCCACGCGCGGCCGCCCTCGATCTCCATCGCTATGTGCTACTTATGGTTCTCTGGCGTGCCCAACACATCAAAAGCCTATCCACGGGCTATCTCGTCATGGTCGCACATTCGCACATTCTCACTCATGGACCGGACTTTAGCGTCCACTCGTTCCACGGATGTTAAGGTCGAAGTCGAAGAATCCTGTAACGGAAATGCAACGCAGGCCAACGAGGACCCGCGAAAGAAATTACAATGTGCCGTGGATGCCCCAAAACATCAGATGATAAATAGGACTGTGTCGACCGAGCCGCGGGACGGCCAGAAATTAGAGTCGGGGGGCTGTAAAGATTCCTAGGCCGAGAGGGGGGTGAATCGGACTCCTAATTCAAATTTTAACTTTGTTTTCATGATTGATTAGTCCGGTTTTTACCCAAGCTACCGATGAAATCATAAAATCTAGATACGGAAGCGACGGCATAATTAATCAACAGGAAGGTGGCTCGATGGCTCAAACAAGCAATGCACAATTAAGATATTGCAAGAGATGAGAAGACGCAAACCGAGTTGTTTACCGAAGTTCGGTGCTCAACACATGAACACCTACGTCTCCGTTGAGGAAACTTCTCACACAGAGAAATCGGGACTCTCTCGTCCCTAGCCCTCGATCCACTCGTGGTGGCTCTTCACCAACACATGGTAGGCGAGCCCCAAACCTTTACACAAGACGAGTTCTTCCACACGCGGAAGCTCCTCGTACCCGCGGCGCTGACACACGGCACCGACCCCCGACACACGGAGGATTTTGCACACAACCTTCAACAGATGAAGGCCACGCACCTCCGACACACGGAAGTGACCCCCGACATACGGAGGATTTCGGTTGACGTAGTCGTACAATTGATGAAGCTCGTGGTGAGGTGACGATCTCTCCGGCGTCGAAGTCCCAAGAGCACAAGATCGGAGACCGTCTCTCACCACTACCCCTTCTCTCCCACCATGGAAACTAGGGCAAGGACACCATGGGAGAAGGGGCAAACCTTAGGGATGGATGAGAGGAGGTAGGGGGCACCTTCTTCTTCCTCTTCCTCTCTTCTCCTCTCTCTCAATCTCTCAAGCACATGGAACCCTAGGAGGTGGGATCCATGGGAGGAGCTCTCATGGGTGGTTAGTGCAAGAGGTGGCTGCTAATGGTGGCTCTCTCTGGTTTCTCGCGTGCTCCAAGCCCCTATTTATAGGCCCAAAACGAAACCTAGAGATGGACGGCTCAGATTCATTTTCGCGAGATCCAGCTCGATCCATCTGACGCCGTCCGGTTCCCATCGGACGCCGTCCGGTAAGAATCAGTACAAATTTTGTACTTATTCGGACGCCGTCCGATAGGTTCATCGGACGCGTTCGATGAGGTGCTGGCGCGCGCGCGAGAAGTACCCGCCAGGTGTTTGCTCGCGGGTTCAGCCGGTATCGGACGTTGTCCGGTCCTGGTCGGACGTCGTCCGACAGTGACCACTGTCGCGCCTCCTGTCGATCAGACACCGTCCGGAGATCGTTGGACACCGTCTGGTGGCCAATTTTGAACTTGGTCAGACGCCGTCCGATGGTCTCCGGACGCCGTCCGGCAGGGGCGATGTCGATTGGGACTTAGTCGTTTTGAGCTCACTTGCTAAGAATTGATCTTTGTCGGACCCGTCTCAAGGCTATCGGATGACGTCCGACAGAGGGTGTGTTTTCGGGACTTAGCCAAAATTTTGGCTTGGGCTCAACGGGCGCCGTCCGACAGTGGTCGGACGCCGTCCGGTGGGGCTAAAAATTTTGACCCACTTGGGTTTTGGCTCTACCGACTTCGCCCGACAACACACCTAGGGTTATGACCCTACTTTATCGACTTTGTGAGATCGGCGGGAGATTTGGATCACTTGGGCGGGGAGTTTCGCGCCTAAAACAAAATATCTGGCTTGGGTTGCTTAGAGGCTACGAAACCCCGACAGTTGTCGCTCCCCGAACTCTCTCGAAGCTAGACAGGTGGACTCGCTCTAGATGGTTCGCTCAAGACTAACACCTGGCACTGTCGAAACCCCATGAAGCCCGCGGCTGATGTTTCCGGACCTGTGCTCAGTGGGACCCTGTAACCAGAGAGATGTAGTCGAGCTAAAGACGCACACAAGAAAATCAGAAGAACTATAAAACAAAAAGGTCCTTATCCTTGGCGTTCCAGCTATACGGCCTAGTTGCCATCAATTACCAAAATCATTTAGCCCATGGGAGGCTTGATCTTACAGGGGCAGGGGATCCTTTGTGGTCGGCCATTGTTCATGCCGACCACAAAAGTGAAGTATTGTGGTTGGCGTGACCTTTGGCCGACCACATTGCTCCAGCATTGTCGTCAGCCTTTCTGTAGGCCGACCACAAAAGTGCACCTTTGTCGTCGGCCTGTCGAAAGGCCGACGACAAAGCCCCCCGCCCCCCTCGGCCGCTTGCCGGCCACGCACGGCCGCGCCTCGATCTCCACTGGCTATGTGCTACTTATGGTTCTACGGCATGCCCAACACATCAAAAGCCTATCCATGGGGCTATATCGTCATGACTGACACATTCGGCACATTCTCACTACTGCACCGGACATTAGCGTCAGCTCGTTCCATGGACGTTAAGCTCGAAGTCGAAGAATCCTGTAACGAAAATGCAACGCAGGCCAACGAGGACCCGCGAAAAAAATTACAATGTGCCGTGGATGCCCCAAAACATCAAATGACAAATAGAACTGTCGATCGAGCCGCGGGACGGCCAGAAATAAGAGCCGGGGGGCAGAGGATCCTTTGTGGTCGGCCTTTGTTCATGCCGACCACAAAAGTACAGTATTGTGGTCGGCGTGACCTTTGGCCGACCACATTGCTCCAGCATTGTCGTCGGCCTTTCTGTAGGCCGACCACAAAAGTGCACCTTTGTCGTCGGCCTGTCGAAAGGCCGACGACAAAACCCTCCCCCGCCGCCGCCGCCACGCACCGCCGCTACCGATCTCCATCTCGCTATGTGCTACTTATGGTTCTACGGCATGCCCAACACATCAAAAGCCTATCCACGGGGCTATCTCGTCATGACTGGCACATTCGGCACATTCTCACTACTGGACCGGACTTTAGCGTCAGCTCGTTCCACGGACGTTAAGCTCGAAGTCGAAGAATCCTGTAACGAAAATGCAACGCAAGCCAACGAGGATCCGCGAAAGAAATTACAATGTGCCGTGGATGCCCCAAAACATCAGATGACAAATAGGACTGTGTCGACCGAGCCTCAGGACGGCCATAAATTGGAGCCGGGGGGCAGGGCATCCTTTGTGGTCGGCCTTTGTTCATGCCGACCATAAAAGTACAGTATTGTGGTTGGCCTGACCTTTGGCCGACCACATTGCTCTAGCATTGTCGTCGGCCTTTCTGTAGGCCGACCACAAAAGTGCACCTTTGTCGTCGGCCTGTCGAAAGGCCGACGATAATAATATGGCCATCTCAGACGTCTGCCTTGTGGGTCCTCCTTGACGTGGTTTCGTTAGTCCGTTAAGATGCCGTGAGCTGGGTGCCTCTATATCGACGACATAATTTGTACCGCAGACATAGTTTAGATGAGCGGGTCGAAATTTCAAATTTGCATTAAGGCGGGAGAGTTGGCCTGAGTATTGTGGTCGGCCTTTTTTTGGCCGACGACTTTGGTTATTAATGTCGTCGGCCTCTCGTTTGGCCGTCGACATAGAGCAAAAAACATTATCGTCGGCATTTTGGCCGACCACAAAAGATTTTTGGCCGACCACAAAAGTTTCTTTTCCTGTAGTGATAGACACATATATGTTTTTATTGTGTTTCTTATAAAGAAAATTGATAATAGTAACATTATATCTACAAGTCATACTTGAAACGACATCGATGTGCTGGCATATATGATATGTTTTGATGTAGTGAATGTTAACCCGTGTACTATGGTGTGTGACCATGCTATATATGTGCGATATGCATGTCCCTTGTGCTATATGCCGTGAAGGTGACATTCTGAACCAAAACCACCGGTATAGAATAGTGAGTATATGTCGTGCCATCGATAATAGTAACATGTATCTAAAAACGCTGAGAGTCCGGCATGCGCCAGTGGTGAGCCCACGCATGTAGAACACCGTATATATTAGGGTTTGCCTTCGCCTTGACCAAAAGGAATAACTTAGATAGAGCCACTATGTTTAAGGAAACTGCTACGTTAGCTCTCTCCACCATTAAGGATAATGCTACTTTAGCTCTCTCGAGCAGTAAGAAAAATACTACTTTAACTCTCTTTAAATTAACAAGATGAAACTATCCCCATCACTGATTAAGGTCTTTTTTGTTTCAGCTTAAGTTAAATTAAATGAACATTTGTTATTTTTTATAAACCAAATGATGCAATATTTTATAATTATTTTTGTGGGTTTTAAATATTTTTTTAAAGTTTATAAACTATTTTTTTCATAAATTCTTTAGGATGTTTTTCGAGGAGAGACGACTTTTTTTAAATTAAAGTTTTAAGTAACTTTTAGATCAAGGGTAGCACGGGTTGGTCCTTTGGAGACACCATCTGGTAGGTACAAACAGAAAACAAATACAAATTCATTGCCTAATCTTTTGCCCATGGACGTATACATATGGCTGGCGTCTTGACTCGAAAAAGATGACCACACTAGCTCATCTATCTTTGTGCCAAAATAGTTAGGAAACCATCAACCACCTGACTCTTTATTGTTCGTAATCTGAGGAAGTTTGGAACGAGGTTATCAATCAATAACCTCAAACGCATATATGGACTGACAACATGAACTTTTGCGACGAGTGAATCACGGCCTTTTCCCAGACAGCCAGCAAAATGGCCAAGAGGACCCTAAATGGTCTCATAGTCTTCACTCTATTTGGAAGAAAAGGAATAGATATATTTTTCAGAATAAGAATTTCCCTTTTAGGGCGATAGTTGATAGAATCTTAGAGCAGGTGAGGGGGTGGAGCATGGGGCTATACTCTGCTCTAATGTATTTTTTTTTATTTTCCTAGATGTGGCTAAATCTTTGTATATTATATAGTTCTCTTCTTTTTAATGAAATGACAGAGCATCTGCTTCGTTTGTTAAAAAAAATCTTCATCTCAAACAAAAGGCCTAACGCACAAGGGTAACATAAGGCCTCAATTGTAGGCCTGATCATTGGCCGGGCCGGGCCGGGTTTCGGGCCGGGCTTAGAAAAGCCCGGTCCCGTAGGACCAAGCCCGAGCTCGACCCGGCCCAACGCTTCGGGCTTCGATTTCGGGCCCGAACCTGGCTCAAAGCCCTAAAGCCCGGCCCGAAGCTCGGAGGCCCGGCCCGGCCACGGCTTGCCGCACGTTTTTCTCGGGCCCAGGCCTAGCCCGGCCCGGCGGCCAGGCTTCAGACCGAGGCCCGAGCCTGGCCCGATGCACCAGCCGGGCTCATCGGGCCGGGCCGTCTATGAACAGGTCTACTCAACTGATGGCTTGGGCCATTGCACTAACCCCACGAAAATAGATTGTTCAAACTCGCGCGTCGAGGCAGTGCTAATCGCTGCGCTGAACGTGCTCCACCCGCCATAAAAATTATGAAGTGTGCAGCCCTGTGTTTCATCGGTTTACCAGTCAGACCTTCGAGATGCAGAACCTCTCGTGGTCTCATCCGATGCTCCCCCTCAGTGCTACAGCTCCTGCACCACGGCCAGAATTAACCCTCCTGTCTCTTGCCGTGCTCATGAGAAGCTATCTGAATTCTGACCTCCGAGAGGCCAGGAAGAACTTTTTTTTATAGCAAAAGGGGCAGGAGAACTGCCTTGCATTGATCAAAAGGACAGAATGTTTACAGGATGGGGGAGATAGGGCCCCTCCCTCTTGGGCCATAAGCACACACTAGCTAATTACATAGGAAAAGGCTCCTGTGACTGACCAGAGTCGCAGCTCATCGAGCAAAAAGCGGAGAAACAATGGTCGGGGCCTATCAATTTATCGAAAAATGTGGTTGTTTCTCTCCAGCCAGAGGTACCAAATGACGCCGGAGATAACGGATAGGGCATCACTGGACGGGCCTCTTCGGAGGATGTCTTCTGCCCACCAGCTGTTGAAGTTGTTTTGGAGTAACCAGCTTGAAGGATTGATTAGTGGAGTGTTGAGCACCTCCGCTAGCCGGGCCCAGATGAAGGAGCTGAAATTGCACTAAAGGAATAGGTGCTCTGGTGTTTCGAGGTTTCGCCTGCAGAGAGGGCAGAAGTAGTCATTTGGCAATTGGCGTCGCAGTAGGGCGTCTGCTGTCATGACATGCTTGTGAAGCGCAGACCAAAGGAAGAACTTGCACTTGAAGGGCCCAGAGCTTCCAAATTTTTTGCAATGCGGTGTTTAAGCTGCCTTGAATTGAAGCGAGATAAGGTGACTTGGTGAAAAAACTCCATCAGCAGTGAAACCCTAAATCAATTGGTCAGACTCCAATGGGTTCAGCGTCACTTGAACAATTCGACGAAGAAGCGAGATCAATTCAGGAATCATATCCGGAGTTAGGTTTCTCCTTAGATCCACAACCCAGTTGTTGTTGGTGGTGGCATCCGCGACTGTTCTGTTTTTCCTTATTGTTACGGCGAAAAGGCCAGGGGCAAGATGCTTTGGAGCGTATCCCGAAAGCCAATGGTCTTCCCAAAAAGAAAGGGAGGAGCCATTGCGAAGTATGGCGGTGGTCCCCTGCGTAGTAAAGCGGATCGAGTTGAGGCGGCGAAGGTGTGAAGCCCAACCGATTGAGGGGAGGATCTGTGTAGCCAAAACCAACGTAGACGTAGTGCCCTGGAGAAACGGGAGAGGTCCAAGACCCCCAGGCCCCCCAGCGAGGTCGGGGAACAGACCGTACTCCAGTTAACCTTGTCCCCTCCACAGGCGGAGTCCGTGTCTTTCCATAGCCAACTTCTTCGGATGGAGTCGATTTTCTTGAGAATTGAGGACGGCGGTTTGATAACGGACAGGATGTAAGTCGGGAGTGCAGATAGAACTGCCTTGAGAAGGGTGAGCCTCCCTCCCTTGGTCATGAGCGGGCCACGCTAGCCAGCTAGCCTGGTGGAGATCTTGTCGATGAGGGGTTGGAAGTGGACATGGCGAAGCTTTTTGATGGATAGTGAGATCCCTAGGTATTTGATTGGGAAGGTGGATCTTTGCGCTGGGAGATCCTAAAGTATGCACTCAAGATCAAGCCCTTCACATCTGATTGGCACGACCTGACTCTTGTGGAAGTTGGTGCGGAGGCCTGTGATGTTTCCAAACTCCTGAAGGATAATGGCCAAGGAAGAGACATCTTCTTTCATGGGTCCTGTGAAGATTGCCGCATCGTCCGCGAAGAGGGAAATTCTGGAATTGCTTTGGATTCCCCTAACTTGCGAAAGAGCACCCTCATCAGTAGCGCGCTGTAGAAGGGCAAGGAGGGGCTCGATGGCAAGGTTGAAAAGCAAGGGGGATAGAGAGTCCCCCTGGCGAAGGCCCTATGATAGTGAATTGTGTCAAGGCGGCCATTGAGCAAAACCCTGGAGGACGAAGTTGCAAGCGATAGGGATATCCAGTCACGCCAACGGGCTCCAAAACCGCGGGCACAGAGGTTGTCAAGACACCGAGTCAAAAGCTTTCTCCAGGTCTAGCTTGAAAAAGAGGGCTGGGGTGTGAGATCAGTGTAGGGATTTGGCTTTGTTTTGAACGAGGAGAAAGTTGTCTTGGATGTGCCTCTTTTTGATGAACGCGCTTTGACACGGCGAGATGAGTTCATCCATGAAGAGGGCCAGGAAGAACTCGCTGGAGAGGAATCAATGGTGCTCCGGAGACGGCTGCTGGCACGGCGCGGGCCGTCGAGCTTAAAAGGATTTTTAACTGGAGTCATGAACTTGATTAAATGATTATACAGGGGGGCTGCAACTACTTGTTACCTAGCGTTGCATCCTGTTGTGAAGGATGTGTCCAGCAAAATACTTCTTTTGAAGCAAATCGAAGAAGATCATCGACGGTATCAACTTCGATGACCGCAATGAAGCGACCCCTACGGCCATTGCAGGAAATGCAGAGTTGGCGAAGAAACTATGGGAATTTAGCGAAGAACTTGTCAGTAGGGATTCCTGTTGCTAAATCTCCATCCATGCGTAGCGAATAAACCCATGGATGACCACTCCAAGGACTGACACGCCTAGCTTTACAACTGTCATTAATACATAATATATTTCCTCCATAAGAAAAAGAGACGCTAATTTAAAATAAAAAAGTATTAAGAACTGGCATAACTACAATCATTATGCATGACACATTAATTAGTGGTACAAAATGCTGAAATTTCCAGGAACCAACCTATTGATTCGCTGCAAACGAGATATCCACGCGCTGTCATTGTATGCAATATCTTGCTGAAATCGGAGAGTTCAGTAACCATTCAGTTGCGGAAACATAAAGATCGACAATCAGGAACATAGCCCCAATAGAATTGTTTTTTTCATAATGGTGTATACAAAATGAAAACTTGAATTAGGACATATTAACAATCAAATATTGCGTAACTAGAACAAAAGGTGGCATAAGTATTAATTAATATAAATCAGCGACAATTTGTTGAAACTCTTGTACTCAGCGACAAAAAGAAAAGGCCGCTTGAGCTCAACCATGACCAAAAAATATTACTATGCGTGGGTAAGTGGTCGCCGCCTGCTATCAAAAGAAAAATCAATTGTTTTAATGACAGTTTGCTAACTAGATTAATTGTGCTCTGTACATTTCACAAAGCCAAATTAGTATATGTTGCACATCTTCGCCAAGCATTGCTCGGCTTCTAATCAAAGATCTGTTTGTCAGAAGATATTCACCCTTACCTAGTCTTGAGATTCCTGATCCAGATTACCAGAATGTCATCAAAAGGTATGCAAACAGAATGGCAGGAATCACTTTAAGAAACAAAGCGTTCATGCTTTATTATTTTCTTGTCGTAGAGTCAATATACAACGGCGTCACATTCACATGACACGGCAAAGCAAGATGGAACTTCATCAGACAAGTTTCACGTTAAGAAAGAAACAAGCCAAAGGGAGGGGCTGGAGCATAATGTGATAATGGTGACCACTAAGAGTACACCCCTCGCCTAGCAGACACAAAATACATTTAAAACGTGATAGTTTAGTTTAGTGTCTCTACAAACTTTGGAGTAACTCCTTCCATATGCATCAAAAGAATACTGAAGTTGAACC
The DNA here is from genome assembly GCA_036346415.1 of Raddia guianensis. Lineage (NCBI taxonomy): Eukaryota > Viridiplantae > Streptophyta > Magnoliopsida > Poales > Poaceae > Raddia > Raddia guianensis. The sequence continues at coordinate 38,569,086 of CM070544.1, forward strand.
CCATTATGGATAGTACATATCTTGTTGCTTCATACGTGCTTATGAGGACCGTGTATCTTGCTTGTCATCCAATTGTTTATGTAGAAAGTCAAGAACTGAGTGGCGCTGCAAAATTACACAAAGAAAGTTAGTCCAGAACAACATAAAAGAGCATAACGACAAGAGGAACTGAGGAAATAAAAAAGGGATAAACTTTAGCTACCCTTTGCTCAAGACTAGCTTGTTCAGAATCCAGCTTCAACTTCTCAAGGCATTTAATTGCTTCCTCAAAGCCCTTGACTGCCTCATTTTCATTTCCAAGATTTCTATCGACATCCGCAACTTTGGCTAGAGAAGTTGCTAGATCAATGACCTATATCCAACAGGTGCCAAACTGTCAAATAAGAGGGCCAAAGCAAACCATGCTATGAATAATCTATCTGTTACTTCTCTGTAACAGTGTAGTTACAACAGAACATTTAGTATCCAGTTAAATAATCAGGCCTACTTTTTTTGAGAGGATAAATCAGTCCTACGTGTTCAGCGTCAAACCATGCTCATCTTGAAAGGAATAACGTTAGTGAATAGCAAAGATTTGTTGTGGATATGAATTCAAGAAACAGGGGGATCTAATAGTGACATAATGACATTTCAGCATTGCAGTTTGTCCAGGAAAAAGCAATTCGCCTTTGCGTCCTAGAAAGGGGCAAACCTAACTTAAAAACTGCAGTCAAGCACATTGGTCATCTACTTTGCATGAAAATCATTTGTGAAACCAAAGATTCAAGAACACATAAAAGAAGCACAGGTGCTTCATGCTTGCTGCTAGGCAATCAAAACAGGATCTTGCATCAGAAATGCAGATAAAAAACACCGCCTGCCCATTTCCTGAGCATTTGGTATACTGGTCATTACTTCATCTTTCCTTTTACAACACTTGTAACTCATTACAGTTCAAAAACATATTAACGTTGTCAAAAAAGGAAATAGCTGGAATGACCTTTTCCCCAAACAAAGTCCACTGGCAAATAAATGAGTAGGGACAAAAGAGAGATTCATCAAGTTACATTCATTCGATGTGTAAGACTTAACTATCTTGTCTGCATTTATGCTTAAGTCTTAATTGTTAATTGACAACATAGCAATTACCTGAGAAGCCACAGCTGAGTGTTCTTTTACTGCGTTTCTGCGAACCTCCAAGGAACGAGCATAATAACTTCTTGCAGATTGAAGGTCCCCATCATAATAGCGTAGATCCCCAATTTTATTTAGTGAAACTGACAATGTATGGACCAACTGTGGATGAATGCAAAAATTAAATCAACAAAGGAACTTCTGAATTCCATGACAATGATACTGAAATTAAATACAACCTCAAGATCCTTTGTGGGCAACTTCGAGAGGAACTCAGAACTTTCTTCATAGTAAGTGATTGCTGAAGGAGCATCTCCCAAGGTCCGACTGATAAAAAAGAAGTGCAGTAATGAGGACCAGGGGGGATAGTGTGCAGTGAGTTCAGTTATCAACAAACTAAGCAAAATAAGATGACTATAACGAAAGAAGTATTGAGTGTTCAACACGCAGATTGCATAAAGCTGGGTCCGTAAATTATAGAGTGAAAAAACAGGGTAGTAACAATGAAGAAAAATTCAGCCATCAGAGACATATGAAAACCTAGGTCTTTTATATGAGTAGGTACAGACATCCTGATCAGAACTAGGATCTTGCTGGTTGACTATTACACAAGCTATCTTCCTGTGATCGGCACCAGCTTGTTCGCTGCCTGGTTTCCACTTTTCTCAACAGAAAATATACCATGTAATATGTATGCAAACAAGCTGCAGCCAGTTTGCAACTAAACCTGGTAATGGTTTGGTTTTAAATGGGTTGTGTGGTTTGGTCTGCCCTTTGGATCTATTTGGGTTGGTGGAAATGGTTTCTAACTTAGCTGTGGATTGGATCGGTTTGGACTTGTGATTGCAGTGGTCTGGTTCGGATTGGACTAAACTGAAAATTTTTTTTGTTCCAATCGGTTCGAGCCCATGGTTTGGAACCGGTTCCTACTTACGGTTTCACAGCCCATAGCCTCTGCAGGCATGAGAGGGAGCTGCCCACGGTTCTACCGGCGCGCCGCCGCCCGACCTCCACGACCGCTGCGGCCCAGCGTGCTCGTCCAACACCACCGTTCCCGAGCCCCGACACGAGCTCGCCACCGCCGTTCCCGAGCCCCGGCGCGAGCTCGCCACCGCCAGGCCATGTCGCCCCGATCTCCCTCACACGCTGTACAGCCGGCGTGTGGCACCGCCACCTCTCCCCAGACCTTCGCTGGGCACGCACCGCCACGAGCGCCGACGTCGTCCTCCCAACACGAGCGCCACCATCTCCACCTCGGTCCGCCGCGCCTTTCTTCTTCCTCGCGCCGCCAGCTCTACCTCGACAGATCTCCATGCTTGCCAACGCGCTGCCAGCTTCGCCGTCACCAGGCCAGGGGTGCGCGCCGTCGTTCTTCAGTAGGTGCCTCACCGCGCCGCCGCGACCCCCGTGGTGCGCTGCCGCGCTGCCCCGGCTTTGGCTCCTGCGTCCTCTTACAACGCAACCCGGCGAGCTCTTCCCGTCGACGCCCAGTGCGACGGTGACCTGCTACAGTCCGGCGAGGAATCTCCAGTGCCCTGCCATTGTAAGCACTCATTTGCTTTGCTCGTCCTTGCAGTTCTTCCTAGGAGGATGCTCAACTTGTTAAATCTAGGAGAAATACTCTTTGTAAATTGAGACTTTTGGGTTGGTTTGGTGGTTTCAAATGGGTTGAACCGATGGTTCTAGAATGGATTGGCTTGGTGTAGGCTAAATTGAACAGAGGTTTGGTTCGGTTTGGGTTCTATTTTATGGAGAAACGGTTTGGATTGGTTTGGATTAACGTAATTGCTGACGTTGGTATGGGTTGGATGCGGTTTGGTTTCTCAACCATTACCACGTTTATTTGCAACTGGCATAACTATCTGATAAAAAGCTAAACATTGAAAGGGAGCCCTCTGTGAATCACTTCGTATGCACAAACCATGACTCAATGAGTATTGCAAATCAGCTTGTCTACAATGCAAGATACAACATTTCTTTAAATTCAAGAACAGAACAATAAACTTATCTATTATAAGTTTTTTTCTTTCATTTTTTAAGGAAACAGGCTACATATAGTAAAAACTGAGAACGATCATATACTACAATGCATGTTCTAGAACTGTTCTTCGAATGAAAAACTCGATGAACTGAACTAACAGTGGCCAATCCACACAAAATTTCATACTGCTGTGCTATCTTACACTAAAATGGGCTTTTGTGCTGCATAGCAGCAGCAGACATAAAATAATGAGGTTTTCTTCCTTCCATTCTTTCTTTAGGAAAGCTAGTCATTTAATAGCAACTATGCCCAGGTAATAAACACACATATAAGAATTCCTCTCTTGGTTAGTAAAAACACAAGAACTTAAGACATGGTCAACACATCACAGCAAGTTCCAAGAAAACAAGAAAAAAATTGGCTGGATATATGCCAGTTTGTTTCCAACTTTGCTTTTGCAGAGCTCAATCTCTTATATTGCAGAGAAAAAAATAGTAAGGGGCAATTGTCAAAAGAAAAGGGTTGTACCAGCAGTCACCAAGCATTCCTAACACAGCTCCAAGCTGAGAACATAGGTCTAGGTTATCTTCTGAAGATTTCAATTCCTCCCTGATGTCTTCTACACACATACTTAGCCTCGCCTTTGCACTTTCAATGTTCTGAGCACGAAAAGCCTAGAGGTGTGCATATTAGAAGCATTGTCAAAAAAATTTAAGAAAAATAGTATCAAATCCGAATGAAGAATGATAATCTATCAGCATTTGACGTGTTAGCTTCAGGCAAGAGGCTAATGTAGTTGATTTAGTTACTGACCCTCATGGCTTGCTGCACGAGAAAAGCACCTCTTTCCATGGAAACGTCCTCATATATAACCTTGTTCTTGCCATCTGCCACTTCCCCATCTCCTGCAGCATGTGATCTCTTGATTCTAGCATGGCCATCAATGAAGCGATCGACAAGGGCTTGAAGCTCAGCATCAGGCTCGATACCCTCTACATCAGCACCACACAATGGGCAGTCCTTAAAGCGCGATATACATGCCCTGCCAAAGGAAAACAACTCAGAAATTATCTAGGCAAAGGAAATTAGGAAACACAAAGTGTGTTCGATGTAGAGGCAAGCGCAGACGAACGCACTTGCAGAACTTATGTGAGCATGGCATGCATTTGCTGCTTTCATGGAGCAGTGCCTGGCAGACCATGCAGCTGAGCGGACCAAGCTTGAATGTGTTGGAGTCATAGCCAAAGGGGCACTTTGCGGGCACCATGCGAGGGTCAGTGCTGTTTTCTTCAGCATGGTCTGTGCTTTCCTTGTGGTCAGCACCGCCACGATTCTTGCCGGAGACAGGACATACCGCACCGGCGGTGCTAGCTTTTGCGAAAGGGCAGAGGAAGCTCATAATTCTTTATTTATCTGTTCCCTGTAAACATCAATAACATCAAGATGATTCCTAATTGCAAATAAGTGAATAACTCAAGAGATGATTCCTACTTGCACTAAATTGCAGGGCAATATTACAACATCGCAGGAACAATTAAAATCGGTCATTGGCTAATTCTAGTATGTGCATGGATTATCAAACGATTTAGGGTTATCAAAATCTAAGATTGGGGGAAAATCCACAAAAATTCCTAAAAACAGTACCTATGTTTTTTTTTTATGCGTTTGCCATGGAGAATTTCTAGAGAAGGCTAACTATTCGGTCGAATTTGCATCAAATCCGTGCTCTGAAAATAGGGGGGAGAAGAAAGAGAGAGATGGAGGGAGAGAAGCAGAGTGGAGGCCTGCAGCACCTTGGCGCTGGGTGTGGGATCCGAGGGTGGAGGCGGGGCGGCGGGGGGCGGCGGTCGACGCCGACTTGCCGTGGTCGCCGGCGAGGCCGAGGGGAGCGGCAGAGGGAGTGGCGTCTGGCGGAGGGAGGCAGGCGGCGAGGGGAGAGCAGGAGGGGGAATTTGGGCCCTCCTTGCCGGCCCGTTACTATGCAGATCGGGCCCAGCACGTGCGCAGGACGGATTTTAGCGTAGGCACAGTTTACGCTAATTTTTAACATTTCATGATCTTAATTTTTCTAAAACAAATAAATGGTATTTCTTTTAATCTCTACTATTATAAAGCACCTTGTGGTCGTGGTGGTGGTGGTAGTTCGAACTTTCAATCCAGACCATCCAACAAACACCAGCCTCTACGCACCGTTCGATCTGGAAGCCGTCGTCTCTAGGTTACTGGCTCATGATCCCGCCTCCCACGATCCCCACCTATAAAACCGCCCCTTCCTCGTCCCGCTCCCTCTCCTCACCCAAGCCGACGCCCCACTCCCCACTCCTCCGGCCTCGCGCGACCTCCTCACTCCTGCTGTTCTGCCGCCGCGCCCCCTCTCTCCTCTCGCTCCTCCCTCCGGGCCGCCACACTGAGAATCTCGCCGCGCCACAGACCTACTAGGCGCCGTTGCCGCCTCCGCCCACCCTTAGATCCGGTCGTCTCGCTTCTTCCTCGGCTCGGCCGCCATCCGCCTCAACACGCGCCCACAACCCTAAAACCGCCGCCCGCGCCATCTCGCCAAACCGTGGAGCTCATTGCTTGCAGAATCGCACTGGTCCTCCCCGCCTGCAGACCTCTCCACCGGTGTCGGTCGTCCCCACGCGCCAAGTCATCCCGTCCCGCCAGATCTGGAGAACATAAAGGAAGGCTCAGAAGCCGCTTTCATCCGCAAGGACGGCGGCTAGAAGATCCGGGACTAGAAGGCCACGGAGGTCGCTGAACCTGAGGATCTCAGCAAGGGCAAGAGGAGGGGCAGCCTCACCTCCAAACTCAAGAGTGATCGCCGAAAGAAGTAGAAGGAAGGAGAAAGAGACCACCTTGCGATTCTTGAGTCAATCCATCGCCGCTCTTACTCTCTACTCTACATGCATGTGTTCCTGCTACATTCTGTATTCAATTCATGGCCTACACTGCTTAATCTGCCTGTCCGTGGACTGTGAAACCTCACATTCTGATCGTCTTAACAAAGCCTGCATTTTTTCGAGAATGTCGCTAGAAGTGATGATAAGGAGGTTTTAGATCATATATCTTGTTCACACTTGCATTGGCATTTTTACCATTCTCACCGGTGCTCACTGCTCAGGCAGATCGATGCCGGCAAGAGGGACATGTCAATGCTCGATTACCTGAGGTTCTACCTCCCGGATATGTTTTCGGCGCTGCGTAGGGTGGTGCTATTGGAGGATGATGTGGTCGTGCAGAAGGATTTGCCGGGCTTTGGCATGTCAATTTGGATAGGGAGGTGAATGCCGCTGTTGAGATGTGCTTCAGAGGGTTCGGGAGGTATGAAAGTATCTCAACTTCACACGAGCCATAGTGTAGGAGCGGTTTATTCGCCTTACATGCATGGTCATATGGGGTTAATGTGTTTGATCTTGAAGCATGGAGACGTGATGAGTGCAGAGTGCATTCCATCAAGACAAGGAAATGGTGAGTTGTGTTGATATTTGGTTGCAACTTAATGTAATTAGCATTGTGTTAAATTGGGGTTGGTATTTGATCGCACAGTTTATTGTCATGCTTAGTAGTTTATTTGTTGGAGAAAAGTGGCCTGTCATGCAGCAAAAAATGTCATTTTTACTAAATTTTTAGATCTTGTGTTCCAAGTTCTAACTCATTAACCTATAGGCTCCATTAATCACTACCATGGTTCAAACATTAATCCAAAAGACGGTGTCTTTCGACAACATCAACCACATTGCATTTTCTCGAAAAGGAATTTGTCGCCTCTTCAAAGTGAACTCGCTAAAAAGCAAGTTTGGCTTCGACGACGCTTTCAACTACAAGAAGGAGCAGGACCTGGTTGCCGTCTTTGAAGAAGTTTGCAATTCCTTTAGCTTCCTATGAAATTCTATTCGTTGCAAATGGATCGGACAATCAAGATCGAAGTATCGACCGAGTTCCTGTTTGTTGATGCAGCGATGCTGCTGTTGTCAGGTGCTTCCCGCAGGGCACCGACATCTACTTCGACAACGTCGGCGGCGCGACGCTGGACGCGGCGCTGCTCAACATGCGCACGCACGGCCGCATCGGTGTGTCATTGTTTGCAAGCTTTTCGAATAGGATAATGCTAATTTCGGCTTTGATGCTGCTAGAGTTAGGATATTTTGTTTGTTCACAAGTGGCTAATGTTGCTTGCTTGGCTTACGTTTTGCTGCTATAACTATTTAGAATACAGAGCCTCTACAAAAAAAAAGTCATAATCTGAACTCTTCAGCATTCATTTGAAAAGTTCTTAATATTGTTCATGAATATAAATTTTTCTTTTTGAGATCATTCAGTGTCAGATAACTCCTTTATGCACCTAATTTTTTTGCATTATTTTTCCAACATTTCCATGTATGTAAAATCTATGGTTGTATCATTGCCTTTCAGGAGATCATTGCTGAAAATTTTCATTAAAGTGTTGTTGATTGGTGGGCTCTAGGTAAATATATCTTCACTTCTATTCAAGTGTTTATCTATTTTTTATTGTACCCTTAGCAATTAGCATAAAAAAAGAGATATATGCTTCTGCACTGCATTGGTATACTAAGGTCAATGGTTAAGGATCGAGTTTTCTTACTTTGGTAGTTATTGGGCATGATTTTAATCTATCATATTGCACGGATCGGCTGAGTTCTAGAGAAGAATTCTCTGCATGTGAGCATGACTTCATTTTTTGGTCCTCCTTTCCCTTTCATATAAGTTGGATATCCCTCCTCTGTTATTGAAACATTGTGACGTGCTTTGAACTGAATTGCTCCTCGAGCCTAAAGTTATTTCCTGAATTGCTCCCTGAACTGAATTGTGACGTGCTTTGTTCTGTATGGCATTGTTTGGACTAATTATATCTACATTTTTCTTTGCCTCCCCAGTGTTTTAGTCATCCCAAAAGTTCAAAGAAACATAGGTAATCAGGAAAAGCTCAAGGATTAATTAATTATCAAGTTATTATTCTGATGTTTGCTTGTCATATGAAATAAAGAGTGTAATTATCAAGTTGTTACCCCCTTGATGCAAGCAAATTCACAAAGGTGAACATTATATAGAGGGAAGTGGTTAAGTCTTAACCGATGTATTGGTCTGGTTGCATGTACTTTCTTTCTTGTTGAACCATTCGAGTGTACTATCAATCAATTAATGAAATATGTTTTTATTTTCGGGAGCAAGCATTTGCCTTAAAATCTGAGACATGGCTTATTTTTGTGTTGGTATATTTGTTAGGGTGTAATGTAATTGAAGTTGGTTTGCCTTAAAATCTGAGACATGCTATTTTAGTCATTCTTTCAGAAATTTAGAACTGCTTGAGAATGGCTTATAAGTCAACTGCTCTAAAAAAAAGTAAACTGTCTAATTAACCCTTTATTTAAATTATTAACCCTTTTAGAAATTTACAACTGCTTGAGAAATGACTGAAGGGTTTTTTTTTTTTTGCAAATTGTATGTTGTCGCTTTGAGCGTTCATTTATTAAGCACCTAATTTTACATATAAAGGGCATTGGCATGCCAAAAGTATTTATCCAATTGTTGTGTTCTTTTGTCAGGAAAAAGGATATTGCATGGCAGACCTGTTAACAAAGAAACGGTGCAAGGGTGAGTTTGGTAGTATCTACCAAGGTTATCTCTAGGATGATATCATATAGGTGAAGTCTTTCTCTTGACAAAAAAGAATTTCAATACTCTTCCATTGCCGCTGTTTGTTTTATTTTTTGACTTGCATGTACGTTAAAATGTGGAGGCAATAGTTGAGAATTTTCGAGTAAACTGAAGCTATAGGCTAGCTCTAGCATTTATTTCATTGGTTTGGTTGAGAAATGGTTTGCTGTTTGGTTCACAGAAAATTTTAGTTTATATCTGATCAGTTTTTTATCTTCTTTGTAAGTTTCTTTTTAATTTTTCTTATCTCTAACCTGTTTGTGGAGGCCATGGAAAGAAAAAAAGTTCTCTCGTTCTATACAAATGTCATATGTTTCTATGTTTCTGACCGACCTTCCAAGATAAATAACTTACCTGAGCTTGTATTTTCAGGTTGCCGTTCTACTAGCCTTTTATTAGCTTTAGTGTGTTCTCGTGTTTCTAAATTTGAAGCTATTGCAAATATTCATGTATACGAAGACTACCACATTCTATCTTGCTTACTTTAGCCTTTTAATTTTTTTTTGTTCAAGCGCACATGGCTAGATCTGAACTATTGTAAATATTCAATCTGATTGTGATGTGCAACAGTGACGTGGAGGATCCCCATTGCTCATATGTTATAAAAGACTCTTAACAAAATTTTTAATTCTTTTCTGAATTTGAACGCATGTGTTAACTAGGAATTTTCTCTCCTTAGTTGCCATCAGCATAAGTAAAAATTTGTTTGGCGACGCCTGCAAAGAGTGATAGTTTGAGTGTTATTGTGTGTTTATAAGTTGTGGTAAGTTGATATGTCCCGTCTCATAAATCACCCTGTATAATTCCACGTGTTGTTTAAAATTTTGTTTTCCTTTATTCCCTTTATGGTCCGTTGCAAAGCACGTGGCTAAAATATCATGTAGATTAGGACCAAAGGGTCGAGCTAGAGCACATGTAGAACTGTTGGGAGTTGAGCTAAAACACATGTAGAACTATTGGGACTTTCTTATTTTAAATTAAAAGTGCCATGTATTTAATTACCAGTCAAAATTTATAGAATCACGTGACAACTATCCAACTTGGCACGTGTTTCCTCATGAATTACTCTTTTATAATTTTATATCTTGCTTAAAATTATGTTACCCTTTCATCTTTTTATGGTCCGATGCAAAGCACAGGCATTGTACTATAATAGTAGGAGTGTCTATGCAAATTTTAACTTCTAATTTACGCTAAGAAAGCTAAAAAATAGTGCACCGTAAGATGGTTTGAGGACTTCACTTTTCTTTTTTAGTAAAATGTATTTGGATTGAATGTGTACGCAATTTTATTTTACTTCGAAATCACGTTGCGGCAGACGAATGCACGCATTGCTAAGTTAAACCACCCTTTATAATTTTTATGTTTCTATAATTTATGTTTCCCTTTCTCCCTTTTAGTTCCGTGGCAGAGCACGGGCATTGTTCTAGTAAAATTAAATCATTTATATCCCGCCCGTCCAACCAATGATGATGTGGTCCAGGCATGGTTACGTACTTCATGCCGATCCTGTCCTTTTGTCATTTTTTGAACAATAGGGAAAAATTCGTTGAAAGTTCATAGTACCTTTTAAACAAAGATCCATAATTAACGAGCAAAATTATACGAGCCATATGAAAAACCACAAGTGCTAAAAGTCCAAAGATCCATCTATAAACATACTCTGGCCCTGTACATTTCAGCTTAACGTAGCGTAGCATAGGGTTTCAACAAAATTTGATAGTATTTAAAAAGTGGTTCAAATATTATTAAAAAATAATTTAAAAATAGTTTTAACATCTTTATGAGAACTACTAAAAGTCTAAGAAAAATCATTACAAATCATTACACCAAATAGGCTATATAAAAAAGATAAATTTTGCTGAAACGGTATGCTATGCTACACTAAGCTGAAATGTACAAGGCCTCTATATGGCTACCATCACCGGTCCTATCCATACACCAAAGTGGATAAAAAAGATAAAAATATTAAGGATAACATGGAAGTTTGTAGATCTGACTAAAAGACAAGGTCGAGGAATCAACATAGAAGAGCACAATTGTCACATCGAGATCGCAAGCGTACGAGACAACCGAAATGCCTAGAATTGGAGATGTTTTCTCCATTTTCCTAACACCAAAAACCTACCTTGGACAAATCTAGAGATGTCAAATCGAAACCCACCTCTAACCCAAAACTTATAGCACCACGACTTTGCCGAACCACTGCCACGAACTGGCATCGAAGCTCTTCAAAATCCTTTACGGCAAAACCATATCAAGGTCTTTGACCTTGTTTGTTTCAGATTAAATTAAATTAAATTAAATTTTGCTATTTTTGTATATGACAAATGTTTTAATATTTTGTAGTTATTTTTGTGGGGTTTTAAATAGTTCTTCTTAAAGTTTGCAAAATAATTTTTTCATAATTTTTTGAATTTTTTAAAACGTCTTTCGATTGGGTCACAAATTTGCTACAGGAAAACACAACTCAACATTAATCTGAAACAAACAAGGCCTTTATGGACTCCTAGAAACCTTCATCGACACGTGATAGAAGTCACCATCGTTGGAGAGGAGACTAGACTCATGGATCTTGCAGTAGCGACGCCGAGGACATCATAGCCACCTGCAGCGACCCAAAGAAGCACATCCAACAACAACAGGGGAACCACCAAGAGCAGCCCTTGCCACTGGCCAAAAAACCTTAAACCAACATGTGACATCCTCTATTTTATCGTATCTCACTTGTATTTTCAAAAATATTAAAATTAAATAAAAGGGAATTGTTATATACAAAACCCTAGTTTAAATTATTTTAAATTAGGTTTAAGCCAAAACCCTAGAAAACATTTTTGGCAAATTCTGGATAAATTTCAATAATTCTTTGAAGCCACCATCTAGCCACCCTCCAAATTTCATGCCCAAATTCGAAGGCTAGCTCAAGATTTCATAAAGTGTTGCCGTTTTGCCGGGGACTCGTAAAACCCATCAAATAATGAGCAAACAAATTAATCTCGTGCTAAATTTTGGAGGGGAGCTTCAAGAAGCCTAATCTGAATTACCCTCCAAATTTCGTCCCCATCCTCCAAAGGAAACACTGAATTCTTGCTAAATAAGCCTAAACCTATCCAAATTCTACCCGGATTCAAATTCGAGTCCTAATCCAACCCTTCTTACCCCTAGACCCAGCCCAGGTCGTCCTTGGAACTATATAAACCCCCCAAGACCCCTTCCCCAACACCATGCAAAACCCTAGCCACCAAAACCCTTCCCAACGAAACCCTTTTCTACATATCTCTCTCTGTGCCGTGCCCAAACAGAAGATTATATGATGCCATGTTGTAGAGCTCGTCGAGATGGATATATGGATCGCAACATTTGGTGGGGAAATGCCCCCGGAAAAGCTCGCCGAAGTTTTGGACGCTGCCGCCGCACCGACATCGCCGCCGGTCGCCTCGCCGACCGCGCCGCCCCAGATCAAGCGCCATCTAACACCGCCCTATCTCGTGTCCCACCCCGCAGCCGTGTCCCCGCGGGCGCCAACGCGTGTGCGCCCGCGTGGTCACGCGTCCTCTTTCTCGCCCGCGTCGTGCTGCAGCCAACCCGGCTCCACCACGTGGCAAAGCCGCGTCCCCGCCGTGCACACGCCGTCGTCGTGTTGCCACGCGTCGCCACGCCGCCGTTCCCGCGTCCGAGCCTGCCAATCCAATGTTGCCGCGTGTCCCCTTCGCCCCGCGCGTGCCGCGTCTGCTGCTCGCTTGCATGAACCGTCGGTTCGACCGGTTTAATTCGGTTAACCCGATTTATTGTTTTATAGAATTTCTGATTTTCCTAAATCATCCAGGAATTGTTCTCGGAGCATCCGAACTCCAAATTAGGTGATTCCAGAGCTATTATTTTCCATAAATAGCTTAAAATTTTATATATTTTATTGAGCTATATGTTCTGTTGATTGTTTTACTGTTTCTTGCACATATGCATATACGTGTAGATCGTTTGCGCTGCTCGGGAGGTTTCCAGGAGCCGTTCGAAGAAGGATCTCAAGACCCGGAGTACTATCAAGACAAGATAGCTTGCATCTTGCTCTCCTATTTTGCAAAACTCATCCGTTTAACTGTTTTATTTACTTTTATCATGCATGAAATGATGGGAAAGGGTAGAAACATAATATGTTCATACTGAGTTATTGACCCTGTGAATTTAGCCTATTTATTGCTGCCTTAGTTATTTTGCTAGCCTATCCTTGTGCATAGTTACTAGTGCTTGTGGGTTGGTAGTTGATTAGGTTCATCATTTAATTATTCTTGTGACTTGGTATGATCGGAGGTGCTGAGTTACTTTAATAACTTAATCAATTAAAACCTATGTGGCATGTGTTGACTAAAGGTAGCAAGTCGGGTGGTTTTGTGGGTCGAGGTATGTTGTGGAGGTAGTCACCTTGGTCTAAGGACTCCTGACGTGTGCTTATTCGACTTCGCCGCAGCCACGCGTCGTGCCATTGTTGGCCGCCGCCGCCCCACCCGATGCCACCACGTGTCGCGCCCCCCCACTCGCTGCGCTGCGCGCCGCCACGCGTCGAGCCTGACGCCGCCAAGATCGCGCCGCGCCGCCACGCGTCGCCCTCGCGCCACAGGCGTCGCCGCCGATCGCCGACGCTGCGTGTCACCCGTGCCGCCCGTGTCGCAAGATCCGCCCAAGATCGGTGGTTTATTTGGTTTGGCCGGTTTAAACCGGTTTATTTATTTCAGTCTTTTCTGATTTTCTCTACACTTATAGAAATTATTTAGACAGCATCCGAACTTTAAATTAGATGATTCCAGAGCCATTAAATCCCATAAATAGCCTAGAATTTTATATATTTATTTGAAGTATATGTTCTGTGGATGAATTTTCTGTTCTTATGCATTTGCATCTACATGTAGATCGTCCGTGCTTCCGCTGTTCGGCGACTTTCCAGGAGCTTTCCGAAGGAGGAACCCAAGAGTCGGAGTTTTACCAAGGCAAGATAGATTGCATCTTGCTCTTCTATTTTGCAAAACTCACATGTTTAACCGTTTTATTTATTTTTCTCATGCATGAATTATGGGAAGGGTTAGAAACCTAATTATTCACACTGTGTCATTTACCCTGTGAATTTAGCCTATTTATTGCTGCCTTAGTTATTTTCCTAACCTATCCTTGTGCATACATGCTAGTGCTCGTGGGTTATTAGTTGTTAGGTTATTCATCATTTATTTAATCTTGTGACTTGGTATAATTGGAGGTGCTGAGTTACTTTAATAACCTAATCAACTAAAACCTACGTGGCGTGAGTTGACTAAAGGTGGCAAGTCGGGTGGTTTGTGGAATGAGGATTGTGGTGGAGGTAGTCACCTTGGTTTAAGGACCCGTGATGTGTGCTTATCCGTCCAAACCATACAAGCGCAACCATAAGTGCCAACTCTAGCATGTCGGCCAACATGTGCTAGTCCTGGCTTAGTAGTTAGGGAAAACTGTTAACACACTTTACCCTAAAAAGGTCGGGCTGCGGTAAGTGGGCTCAAGAGGGGACCCGAGTTGTCGAAACCTTAGAGGAGGTATCGGTGTTAACAAAAGGAACTAATGAATCGCCTTGTATCGTTACTTGGTCTATGCTCCTAAGGAAGAGCTAAGAGGCAAAAGTATCACTAGGCTTATGGGTAAAGTGTGCTACACTCTGCAGAGGTTAAAACTATCATGATAGCCGTTCCCATGGTTATGGGACGGGAGGAAGGTCGTACATGGTTTTGTTTGAGTTATTCGAGACTTGTGCAGTTCTGCAGAGGGGCTTTCGAAGCCAAGCTCTGAGGGTTATTTTGGAAATCTTTACATCTTTATTATTGGTTCAACAAATGTTTTTACAACACTTTAATTAATTTAACTAGAATAGGTGTTTAAGCAAATTATCCATCCTGTTCTAGTTTATACCTTTGCATTCATATATAAGGATTCTTGCTGGGTAGCCGTGTATTCATTATACAAATCCACGGATAAATAATTGTTCAGGAGAAGACTCGGGTCCGGCTTGCCTACAGGATCAGGACGATTCTTTACCGGATTTCGACCAAGACTAGTCATCGTTTGAAGGGTCGGATTAGAGAGCATCGTCATATTTTATACTTCTGTCGCAACCCCGGCTTCACTGGGATCCACTCACAATCAATTGCCAGTCCCAGATATCAATGCTAGTAACTTGTGAGTGACAATTTGTTGAACATCATCACCGTTGGTGATTAATAAGTGGCCCACCTCGGCCATGGGCCTTGGGCTGATTCCGTATCAGCCTACCGCACAGAAGGTCCAAAAGGCCATGCCTGGCCGTACTAAAGGAGGCGCCCGGCCCGCCAGGGTACGCCCCGAGTCTGACCGGGTCAACCACGTCGTCCTGGGTCTCTGCCAGGGGCGTGGCACACCTCCCGGGCTACACTTAGCCCGAGAGAAGGCTCCGTGGACGATCTGCTGTCCAGAGCAGTGGCGACAACCGTCATGTCCCATCGCACTTCTCCGGCCTTGGTCAAAGCAAGCTGTGTCTCCACAGGAACCCGCAGCCCGGGGAAGGGCACGCGGGCAGCCCGGTCTGTCGTTTGCTTTCTTTGGCAGGCAATAGACGGTTGTTATGCTATGCGACGCCCCCAACGGGCGGCGCGAGGCTGGCCCGGTCCAGTCAATGCTATATTGGGATAAAGGGAAAGTGCTTTCTCCCTAAAGAGGTTTTCTTCCCTATATCGGCATGTTAAGACAAACACGTGTCCAGTACTAACCCGACCAGCTTCTCCCTGCAGGCTCGAGACCAGACAGAGCCCTAGAACGAGGCAAGAGCCTCACCACTAAAGCAAAGACCGGCGCGGGGCCCACCGCATCAGCTTCGGGCGGCCCACGGCGCCTATAAAAGGAGGATTCCTGGACATTCGAAGGGATCCGAGATCTGACCCATAGCTCCAAGCGCACAAGCCTCACTCGCATCCGAAGCTTCCTCGACAGTAGTCTTAGTCCTTAGTCACCATCATTGTAAGCTCGGGATCAGCGCTTTCAAGCCCGGTCTCGGCACCCTTGTACTGTTTTCCACCGCATAAGCAACGAGACTGGAGTAGAGCTATTACCCGGCAGTGGGGGCTCGAACCAGGGTAAATCACTTGTGTCTTCACGGTTCGTATCGTTCTTCCCTCTTCACTGTACGAAGGGTCTATACCCGGATCACCGAATCGCACCAGGCCCTTGTCCGGGAAGACAGCACGGCCTTAGTCCCCGCAGGCTTGGCCGCCCCCCGGGCTGCTGAGAAGGGTGGTCGTTGGGCCTCACACCAACTACAAACTTGTCTGCCGGTCCGTGGTCTCGCTGCTCTTCAGGAGCGCGTTTCCCAGACACCGACAGCTGGTGCCCACCGTGGGGCCCATGAGCAGCCCTCAGCACTCCGTTCCCTCGGACATGCCTGAGATTCCGAGCAACGACGAGGCCCTGGACCTCGAGTTCGATGAGTGCGATGATCTAGACGACTTGGTCCCGTCGTACGATGGCTGGCGGGAGGAGTACCTCGTCGAAGCCGGAGCTGATGAGATGGAGGTTGACACCTCTCTCGCCCCAGGGGTAGGTCTTCACCCCGAGGAGTCGCCCACGAGCTTGACCCTCCGTCCACCCGTCGTGAAGACTCCCATGGGGATCGAGCTGCAGTGATTCCGCCACCTCGCCGCCACACGGGACATTTCCCGGCAAGACGCCGTCAGCTGTGTCTTCGCGATCGCGGTCGGCGATCTGGCTGGAGATGGGGAGGCCCGGGAGCGCTTGCGCCCCGCCGCCGCGACCTCTAAGTTCTTCAACGATGTCGTCCGTCACGTCATGGACGGGATCTGCGAGGAGGACTGTCGCCAGCGCACCCCGCCGGGCCGCCAACCGGTCGACTCCCTCGTTGAGACCATGATGAACCCGCTCTTGCGCAGCCAGCAGAGGGCGAGCGCCATCACCACTGTCAGCCGCGACCTGGAGAAGGACCCCCGTGGCTTCACCATGGCGGACCTGTGTCCAGCCATCGTCGAGGGCGTCGGCGTCATTACCTGTGGCATCGACCAGCACGAGCAGTAGACTGGCTGCGGTCGCCCGGACATCTGGCGTGGGAACGAGTCCGATCGCCGCGACACTCAAAACCGCCCCGGCCAGGACGACGCTCAAGATCGTTCCCGCCGTCGCCGCAGCCGCTCGCGTTAGACTCAGACGGCCTCCTCTGCTGGAGGATCGTCGCGTGTCCCAGGCGGATTGTTTTCCCGCCTAGGCCCACGTCGTGATGCCTCTCCCCCGAAGACCGTGCTGGGATGCCCCGCCTTCTCCCGCACTCTTCGTGAAGGGCCATGGCCGCCGAGGTTCAAGTCCGGGCCAATCGAGAAGTTCGACGGGAGTAAGAATCCCGAGGAATTCCTCTCCATCTACACCACTGCCGCCCGAGCTATGGGGGGAGACGAAGCCGTCATGGTCAACTACTTCCCCACCGTGCTTGAGGGCATGGCCAGGACCTGGCTGTTCAACCAGAGGCCTGGTTCTATCCGTAGCTGGTCCCAACTGCAGGATGCCCTCCGCACAAGCTTCCAGGGGTTTTACGCCCACTCTGGACGTCCCCAAGACCTCAAGCTCGTGGTGCAGCGAGACGATGAAAGTCTCTAGGACTTTGTGTGCCGGTTCGTCAGAGCCCGCAACACAATTCCCTGCATCTCAGACGAGGCTATCATCGAGGCATTCAAGGATGGTGTGAGGGACCGGCGCTACACCGAGGACCTCGAGCTCCACCCGGTCAATACCGCGAGTGAGCTCTTCCGCACTGCTGCCCTCTACATCAACGCCTCCGAGGGGCCGTGCGAAGAAAAAGGCCAAGATCGGCGACGGTCCAGGCAAGACTGAGACGGACAAGAAGAAGAAGAAGCGGCAAGAGCAGCCTACCAAGTTCATCGTCGCCGTCGAGCCCGACCAGCCAGTGCCGCGCCCACAGCGCCCGCCGCCGGTCGTCCGTCGCCCGCGCTGGCCGCCCAAGAAGAAGCAACCGCGGCGACCTCCCAGTCGGAGGAAGGCCGCCCGGTGCGAGGCCCTCAAGGCCGACCTCCCCGCCCACAAAGAAGAGAACAGAGGTGAGGCTAGTTCCATGACCTAGTCTCTTCGCCGCCTCCATCGGCGCCCGGCCATGACTGCGCGAATCGCCGCGCATGGGCCCGCCGATTGAGGAGACTTCTACGACGCGCGCCCCATACCCTGCTACCCGAGGCGCGGCCGTAGTACCCACACCTCAGGGCGGCCAGGACCAGGGTTTCCCTGAGGCCCGCGGTCACGTTGCCGTCATCTTTGGCGGCACGTCGGCCTACAGCTCCCGCCGCGAGCTAAAGGCCGCATCCCGCGAAGTGCTTCACATCTCCCGTGGAGAGCCCACGGCGGAGTCCCTGCCTTGATCCAGTCAGGCCATCACGTTTTCGGTGACAGACTGTCCGGCCGGGCTCTCCAAGCCGCAGCGCCTCCCGCTGGTCCTGTGCCCCACCATCAGCAACACCCGAGTTGACCGCGTCCTCGTGGACAGCGGGAGCTCGCTGGACATCATCACGGCGCGCGTTCTGGGCCTCATGCAGGTCCCGCGCTCCAAGATCAAGGACATCACCGTCCCCTTCCACGGGATCGTCCCAGGTCGTCCCTTCGCCTCGTCGGGCAGGTCGTGCTGCCCGTCACGTTCGACTCCTCCGCCAACTTCCGAACAGAGTACGTCACCTTCGAGGTGGTGGAAACCGAGCTCCCCTACAACGCCATCCTAGGGCGTCCCGTGCTCTCCAAATTCATGGCAGTCTCCCATCACGCCTACCACTGCCTGAAGATGCCGACGCCAAAGGGAGTCATCACTGTCCGGGGCAACCACAAGATGGCTCTCGACTGCGACGAGACCGCGCTGGCCATGGTAGGCCAGCTCCCTACCCGTGGACCCAGCGGCAAGGAGTGCTCCACAGCGCGCTCGAAGGTGGCACTGCAGCCGCAGGAGCCCACCAAAACCATCGTCCTCACAGAGTCAGACCCCTCCAAGGTGGTCCACGTGGGGACAACCCTCGAGCCTCAATAGGAACTCGGGCTCATTACCTTCCTCTGGGCTAACAAAGACGCGTGTGGATGGGAACCATCCGATATGCCTGGTGTCCCAAGGGAGGTGATCGAGCACAGGCTAGCTGTCCGGCCTGACAAGAAACCGGTAAGGCAGTGTCAGAGACGTGTCCCCAACTGGAAGGCCAAGATCATCCAAGACCAGCTCGGCAAGCTGCTTCGAGCAGGTTTCGTCCACGAAGTCCAGCACTCCGATTGGCTTGCGAACCCAGTCGTCGTCCAGAAGAAAGGCGGCAAGTGGCGCATGTGTGTCGACCACCACGACCTTAATTCCGCCTGCCCCAAGGATAACTTCCCCTTCCACGCATAGATTAGCTAGTTGACGCTACGACAGATTCAACTTTGATGAGTTTCCTGGATGCTTATTCTGGTTACCATCAGATCGCATTGTGTAAAGAGGACGAGGAGAAAACCGCCTTTGTAACACCTTTCGACACATTTTGTTACACGACCATGTCCTTCGGTCTCAGAAATGCTGGCGCCACGTTCCAGCGTCTCATGCAAAAAAACTCTTCCTGATCAAATAGGGCGCAACGTGGAAGTCTACGTAGACGATATCGTAGTCAAGAGCAAGGACGCCCGTGACCACGTGTCCGACCTACGGGAAACCTTTGATAGCCTAAGGCAGCACTGGGTCAAGTTAAACCCTGAGAAATGCGTCTTTGGCGTCAAGTCCGGTATGCTCTTGGGCTACGTAATCGGTGGGGCGAGCATCGGTGCGAACCCCGAAAAAATTGAGGCCGTCGAAAAGATGAGGTCGCCAACCTGTGTAAAGGACATCCAGTCCCTCACGGGCAAAATGGCGGCCTTAAGCCGTTTCATCTCCCGCCTTGGAGACTGAAGTGCGCCCTTTTGCAAGCTGCTACGTAAGCACGATAGTTTCGAGTGGACTGAGGAGGCTGAGGCCACGTTTCTGCAGCTCAAGCAGTACCTTGCCTCGCCACCTGTCCTCACCACTCCCAAGCTCGGTGAAACCCTCCTGCTATACCTCTCAGTAACACCAAATGCTGCAAGCGCGGTGCTGGCGGTGGAACGAGAAGGGAAGCAGCAGCCCGTCTACTATGTGAGCGAAGTGCTCACCGGGCCAAAGGAGCGCTATTCCGACCTTCAGAAATTGTGCTACGCCTTGCTGATGGCTTCGCGCAAGTTGCGTCACTATTTCCAAGCCCACCAGATCATTGTCCCGACTACTTACCCGAGCAAGGACATTCTCCGGAACCCGAAGGCCACTGGCCGGGTCGCGAAGTGGGGAGTCGAGCTGGGTGAATTCGACATCCAGTTCATATCCCGGACCGTGATCATGGCCCAGGCCCTGGCTGATTTCGTCGCAGAGTTGACCAGGCCGGATGAGCAAAAGTCAAGCTCTCTAGGTCAAGACGGGGAAGAAGGTCGGTGGACTCTGTTCTTCGACGGTTCACACCAGTCTGGGCGATCAGGATGCGGGCTCGTTCTCATCTCCCCCAATGGAGAGCGACTCCAGCACGTCATACAAATACACTTTGCGGCTACCAACAACGCCGCAGAGTATGAAGCCCTAATTGCGGGCCTAAGAGCATGCGCTGCGCTCGATATCAAACGACTTGCTGCGAAAGGGGATTCGCAGCTTGTTGTCCGCCAGGTCATGGAGGAGTTTCAGGCAACTGACGACTCGATGGCGCGGTACCTGGCGGAAGTGAGGAAATTGGAGAAGCATTTCACGAGTTTCGAAATCAGCTACATTCCTAGGAAAGAGAATGGCGAAGCTGACAAGCTCGCCAAACTCGGATCCTCACAAGAACCGGCCCCGCCGAAGGTGCTAGTGCAGCACCTTTTAAAGCCCTCCATTCCCTCCGGAGAGGAGGCCAAGGGGACGTCTGCTACCCCCTAAACCGAGGCATCCGGTACTGTCTCATTCCTCGAGCAAAGCACCTCCTAGATGACGCCATTCATCCAGTTCTTGGAGCAGGGGACATTGCCCGAGGATCTTTGCCGGCGTTCAGCTAAATCGGCGAGCCGAGCTATCACCGCACGGGATCTTGCGATGCGAAGGGGTGCTAATGGCGTGCTTTGTAAGTGCGTCACCCAAGAAGAAGGTAAGTACCTTCTAGCCGACATTCACGAGGGCATCTGCGGCGCACACGCCTCACACAAAACTCTCGTCGGCAAAGCGTTCCGCATGGGCTACTATTGACCCAATGCGATGAGCGACGCAGAAGCCTTGGTTAAGCGCTGCGAAGCTTGCTAGTATCATGCACGGATGATGCACCAGCCCGCGTATGAGCTACAAACAATCCCACTAGCGCGGCCGTTCGCGGTTTTGGGCATGGACCCCCTAGGACCGTTCCCCAAAGGTCTTGGTGGCAAAACGTACTTGTTCGTAGCCATCGACACCTTCACCAAGTGGATCGAGGCCGAGCCAGTCTCCAACATCACCGCAATTGCCGCGGTACGTTTTTTTTCGGAGAATCGTTGCAAGATTTGGTGTGCCCTGCAGGATCATCGCTGACAATGGCACCCAATTCACGAGCCGGGAATTCAACGATTACTACGAGGAAATCGGCATGAAACTCGCCCTGGCCTCTGTGGCCCACCCGCAGAGCAACGGAGCAGCTGAACGAGCTAATGGACAGCTAGTCCAAGACATCAAAAAGCGAGTCTACGACGCCCTCAAGGCAAAACAGCAAGGTTGGGTCGACGAGCTACCGTCGATCCTACAGGCGGTCCGGACAACGACTGCCGGGCACTGGAGAAACTCCTTTCCGACTGCCTATTGCTCGGAAGCAGTCCTCCCAATGAAATGAGACTAGGATCCGATCGCGTTTCATGACTTCATGGTCAACGACGAGGAGCGGCAGCTTGACCTCGATCTACTTGAGGCACGCCGCGAGCAATCCCTACTCCGGGCTGCGGCCTACCAGTAGACCCTACGTCGTTACGTAGCACGAAACGTACATACAAGGACCCTGCAAGTTGGAGACCTGGTTCTACGACGCATGCAGAACCTCGCGGGCTCCACCAAGCTCAGCCCCAAGTGGGAGGGGACGGTACAAAGTAGTCAGCGCAGCGCGAACGGGCTCTGTACGCCTCGCCGACAAGGATGGGAACGAGCTCCCTAGCTCATGGAACATCTCTCTTCTACGACGCTTCTACGCTTAATCAGGTCATAAGTTCCCTTTATTTCAATTCATTTCAATTTCAAAAAAAAAACCCTTTCCCCAATCACGAGTCACACCGGTTTAAGTCTTGATCATTTCAAACAGCCCGTGGCCAAAGCCCAAGGGCTAAGGATAAAGCATTCCGGAGCATTTCCACGACGGGATAAGCCGATCTCTCGCACCCTAGTGAATCTCCGCGCAATGTGGAATTCCCGTGGCCCGAAGGTACAGTAAGCCCACGTCAGGATTGTTTGGGTGACTAACTTGGGCCTCGCAACGCTCGGGGGCTGAGGAACTTAACTTGGATTCTCTAAGTCCTTAACTTCGCAAGGCCCGCACTGTTGTGCGCCTAACGGCTTCGGGGTTAGGGGTTTTAATTTTCTACATCACTTAGTCTCTAGATCCGCCAACTCCAAGATCGCACTTGACTTGGCCACTACCGGGAAATTTGGATGATCAAAGCACTAAAACAATCTTTCTAAAGCAATCCGTTTGCCCAGATTTCCTAAGTTCTCCTCAGAACTTCATTATTGTTCATCTAGTTCCCCTGTTTTTGCATTACATGTTCGCAAAATCGCACGGGAGAGAAGAATGGACAAGCCAAAAGAGAAGGATTCGTTAAAGAGACTGCATTTCACATTGAAGATACTATAGGATCGGGATTTTTACAATCAAAAGGAGGACGGGCTCCTGGACTACCGCAAAAGAGGGCGCCGCGTTACCACAGCTTCGACGACGCCTAAATCCTAAATCTACTCCACTTCTCCTACCAGCGGCGCTGACGACGGGCCGGCGGAGCGGCGGACTCCGCCGACGGGGACGACGACGACGACGACGACGTCGGTAGGTCTGCGCCCGCCGGCAGACGGTCCCGGCGCTTGATGGCGCCTCCGCCCGCCACGGATGGGTCACCATGGCACCCACGGCGCCAGACGGAAGACTCGCCATTGCTTGAGCTTTCTTCCGCGTGGCGTGGATGGTCTGGCGGCGCTTCGGGTGGCGTCTCCGCCGCCGCTGATAGTTGGTGGAGTCCATAAGTAGCGGCGGAGGCTCTGCCACGATGGCCTCCGCGGCCACCTCGATCTCCTGCTCCGCCGTTATGTGCGGCGGGACCACCTCGTCCTCCGCCGCCAATGCGGCAGCGTACGCGGCGTCGGCGGCAATCTGCGCCGCCACCGCGTTCGCCTCCTCCTCCTCCTCCGCCGCTTCCGTAGCCGCTACCGCCGCTGCCGCCTCCGCGTCGGCCTGGACTTGGGCGTACGCCGCCAGCTCCGCCGCTTAGGCAGAACGACGGGTTCGCCAGCGAACCTCCTCCGCCGCCCCGGGCTGGATCGGCTGCAGAGGAGGCAGCGGCGGCAGATCCTCCGATGCTGCCACCGCCCAGGCCGCAATATAGTCAGAACTGGCGTCCGATGACCAGCTCGTTGAAGCCATACTCTTCCCCTCCGTTGTCCCTCCTGCTCTTTCTTCCTCTCTCTTCCGCTGGCTGAGAGCTCTGGCTTTTGGCCTAAGGATTGAGGAAAGACTGAGTGGAAGACGTTACAGCGCAGCGCGCTGCCCTTTATATAGGCCGGTGGCTGTGCAACGTCCCGTCGCGCTGCGGGCTACCCAAAGCGTCGCTGCGTGCGAAGCGGTAAGTAATTAAAACGCACTGCGTGAGCTGAAGAGGCGGCCGCGCCCGCGCCGTTTCGCAGAATACAAATCGCGCCTGTCGCTGCATGACGCGTGCCCCGGTCTCGCCGTCAGTCGCAAGGGAGAAATCATTACGGGTCAGAGCCTACTGCATAGGCGCAGCCCACCAGCGCAGACAAGGCCCAACGGTGCCTCCGCGGCGTGACGCGTGGCTTAGGCCGGGTGCATGAACCGGCGCGGATGGTTTCGCCTCCGTATCTATGCTCGCAACGCGTACCCTATTTGTCGCCAGAACAACGTGCCGCGCCACGGAGCCCACGAGCCACAAAGGCGCTTGATTTGACACAATAAACTAAGGAAGAAAATGGCTAAGCCCTTCGGCCACCACATATTGCGCAGTGCTTATTCGTTAAGCGAGCGTCTAAAAATAAAAGTTTACAGATATTCATGTTACAAAGTTCGGGACAAGATAGACCGGGTCGAACTACGACCCGAGCTGCAACTTGAGCCTTTCCAGCTCAGTTTCTAAGTCCCATATTTTACTTTGCGCCTGAAGCAACTCTATGGTTTGCTTGGCCATATTGTTCTGTTCCTGGCGCAGCTTAGCCCGGGCTTCAACGAGCTCCTGCTCCTGCTTCCTCAAGGATTCGTTATCGGCCCTGGACTTCACCCCGGCCTCGCGTAACGCGGCATTCTCCGCCATGAGCTTGTTGCGAGTTTCCTCAAGCCCACGCATAGTGGAGTTGCGCTCGGATAAAATGGTGTCCCGCTCCTTGGAGGCCACCTCCCTATGCCTACGCTCATCATCAAACGCGGCCCGGGCCCGGTCTGCTTCTTCACGGGCTGCCTGGGCTTGGCTCCTCGCCGCTGCCTCCGCTTCTTGGGCCCTGGCAAGCCTCGCCACAGCCTCCTGCTCCCTCTCCTGCGCTGACTGGAGCGTGGCCTCTAGCTCGGCAGCACGGGCGGTCCCGCGCACCTCGGTTTCCACAGCCAGTCCATTCAAGCGCTCTATTTCAGCCCGGGCTTGCGCGAGTTCAGCAAACAGTCTCTCGACCTTCGCTGCATCCTCATCCGACCGCTCGTTCGCTGCTTCCATCAGGGAGGATGTGCCGGCAATGAGACCGTAGAACTGGAACGAAGGGATACGCATCAAGTCACGAAAAGTCAAGTGCCTGAGCGTACAAGGCAGGTTTA
Organism: Raddia guianensis; assembly: GCA_036346415.1. NCBI lineage: Eukaryota > Viridiplantae > Streptophyta > Magnoliopsida > Poales > Poaceae > Raddia > Raddia guianensis. The sequence continues at coordinate 38,593,929 of CM070544.1, forward strand.
GGGGTGTTACCTTCCTTTGGAAAGAAAGCATTTTCTTCAGTCTCTCCCCTATGGCGCCGCGCACGGTTCGGTCAAGCCCGCGGGTGCGTCTGGTCAACGATTAGCCCAAGGCCCCTTCAGCGGGAAGATCGGGTCAGCCAGGTCCGGATCTTCCCAACCGCCCATGTCACTGACGCACCGCTCGCGGCGCCCTAGCGGGCTGACCCGATGCCGGATGGAGCCAATGACGACGTCGTAGCCCGTCAGGCCCTTCTGGATGAGTCCCTTGATCTCGTGTTCCGTCACTTGATCCTCCGGCAGGATCTCGCTGCGCTGAAAGATCGAAGCATCCGGCGCAGCCGAAGCGTACTCTAGGGTCGAGGCCCCGCGGTTCAGGTAGAACCACCGCCGAGCCCAACCATCGACCTTCGTTCTCACCTTGTACTCCGGGTACGACCGGCTCCCCAAGGCTCGGCGCGCGGTCAGGTAGAAGACCCCGCCATTGCCCACACAGTGGCCGACGGGCTTCAACTCAAAGTAGTGCTGGAGGAGGCTCACCGTTGGCCGCACCCCGCAGTGCGCCTCGCACAGGAACGCGAAGATGGACAGGTGGACATAGGACTGGGGGACAAATTCTCTGGCCGCAGCTCCGTGAAGGCAAAGAAGTCCGTCAAAAACTGCGATTCCGGCGCACGAAACCCGCAAATGGCCGAACTCTCGAAGCATACCAGCTCGTCGGGCTCGGGCCTTGGCTCCTGCTCTGCGCCTGGGAGCCTCCACGAGCCCGGCTTCACAAAGCCGTCCCTCTCAAGCTTTGCCATCCTCTCCGTCGAAAGAACGCTGTCTCCAATGAACACCATGGCGACGGGAAGCGAGAAGGCGAAAAGCGAGTTGAGAAGAGGGAGACGGAGGCAAAGGGGATGGTTCTACAGTGTGAGTTGCCCCTGCGAAAGCGCTGTCTTATAAAAGGAAGCAACAGTCGAAGCGGAAGTCGTGGGGATCGTGCCCAAGAGGGCGTAACTGCCCCGCTTTCCTGTCAAATCAAATTCAATGCTCAGAGGCTCCTCGGCTCCCAAAAGCCTGAGCCAAATCTCCCCGCACGGCGCAAGGATTCTTTCTCTAAACCTCAGACCGGCTCACTGCGCGACCCGCTCGAGGCTCGGGGGCTGGCTGTTGGTGATTATTAAGCGGCCCACCTCGGCCATGGGCCTTGGGCTGATTCCGTATCAGCCCACCGCGCGTACAGAAGATCCAAAAGGCCATCCCTGGCCGTACTAAAGGAGGCGCCCGGCCGGCCAGGGTACGCCCCGAGTTTGACCGGGTCAACCACGTCGTCCTGGGTCTCTGCCAGGGGCGTGGCACACCTCCCGGGCTACCCTTAGCCCGGGAGAAGGCTCCGCAGACAGTCCACCTGTCCGTAGACAGGTGGCGACAACTGTCATGTCCCACTGCACTTCCTCCGGCCTTGACTGGAACGAACAGTGCCTCCCTGGGAACCCGCAGCCCGGGGAGGGCACGCGGGCAGCCCGGTCTGTCGTTTGCTTTCTTTGGCAGGCAACGGACGGTTGTTACGCTACATGACGCCCCCAACGGGCGGCGCGAGGCTAGCACGGTCCAGTCAATGCTATATTGGGGATAAAGGGAAAGTGCTTTCTCCCTAAAGAGGTTTTCTCCCCTTTATCGGCATGTTAAGACAAACACGTGTCCAGTACTAACCCGACCAGCTTCTCCCTGCAGGCTCGAGACCAGACAGAGCTCTAGAACGACACAAGTGCCTCACCACTAAAGCAAAGACCGGCGCGGGGCCCACCGCATCAGCTTCGGGCGGCCCACCGCGCCTATAAAAGGAGGATTCCTGGACATTCGAAGGGATCCGAGATCTGACCCATAGCTCCAAGCGCACAAGCCTCACTCGCATCCGAAGCTTCCTCGACAGTAGTCTTAGTCCTTAGTCACCATCATTGTAAGCTCGGGATCGGCGCTTCCAAGCCCGGTCTCGGCACCCTTGTACTGTTTTCCACCGCATAAGCAACGAGACTGGAGTAGAGCTATTACCCGGCTATGAGCATCGTTGAGCCCTAATTTTTATTAGTGGCATTGATGACAAAATTAATTAATATTAAGTGCTAGGGGGTTTTTGGACTTCTCGGAACCCTAGCGAAGACTCGGCGATTTTTATAAACCCTAATTTGAAGCGTCGACAATTTTCGAAATTTGCCCAAGGTTTCAAGTGCGTGACCGGGCGAGAGAAGAGGTCACGCATAGTTTAGGAGTAGTTAGGTTTTATTTCCTGTTTTTCGTCGGATTTCAAAAGGGGTTTGAATATCTCGGATCTTGCCGGATCTTTGCGAATTCTCGAAAACTCGGTTTCCGTAGTCCACCACTTCTAAAAATACCCAAATATCCCTTTATGAGATTTCTAGAGAGAGAGAGAGAAACTCACCTAAATTTCCCCCTCACTTTTTAGCCGAAAATCCTTCTGTCGGACGGTGTTTGGAAAAGCCAGATGGCATCCGACCATCCAAAATCCAAAATAGTACACACTGTCGGACGGCGTCCGGTCGTTGCCGGACGGCGTCCAGTAAGGTTAAAACTGAGGCCCTTTTCTGGTCGGACGGCGTCTGGGGGTCGTCCGGTTAGCCTAACTCCATTGCAAGCTCACTGTCGGACGGCGTCCGGTGGTTACCGGACGGCGTCCGATAGAGTTCATATTTGGATCCTTTCCGCTGTCGGACGGCGTCTGGGGAGCGTCCGATCCTTTGCATCTTCACTGTCGGACGACGTCCGGTCCTTATCGGACGGTGTCCGATCAGTTATTTTTATGTGGCGATTACGCGATCGGACGGCGTCCGGTGCCCGTCGGACGGCGTCCGGTAGAGGCTAACGGCTAGTCTTTTTGTCCTCTTCCGGGGGGCAACGGCTAGTTTTGCTCTAGGGGCTATAAATACCTATCTAGTGGCTGGCTATTTTGAGGTTTGCTGCTCCACTTCACCTACCACATTCATAGCTCATCAATTAGGTGTTCTAGAGCCATTCCTCCACCCACAAACCATCAAAAGCCACAAATTACAAAACCCCAACACCGAGCTTTATGGAAGTCCTTCGATCCGGCATGATCGGGGCGTTTCGGGCTTGTTACTTTTGAAGACATCCTTCGTGGAGGCGAGGGCTAATTGGGAGTAGGCCTTGGCGTGTGGCTACTCTCGAGTCGGTGTATGGGTGACGGAGTCCACCTCGCCGGAGTGGCGGAACGACTACCGGGAGTGAGTGAGGCGCTAGGCTCGAGAGCGAGCCGGTCCTTGTGCGCAAGGGGTAGCCTCAATGGAGAGTAGGAGTTGCGGCTCCGAACTTCGGTCAAACAAACACCGTGTCACTCTCTCATTTATTTCCCGCACTTACTTTTCTTGCATCGCTTGTGTTTAATTGTATGCCATGTCTTAGTTGCCTCGTAATTGCTTATCGCTTCCGCTTACTTGTCAATTACAACTAGGATTGGGTGATTATTAATATGATGCTTAATTGAGAATAATCAAAAGAATTTAAAATTGCCTATTCACCCCCCTCTAGGCCTTAGGATCCTCTTTCACCGGCAGTGGGGGCTCAAAACAGGGTAAATCACTTGTGTCTTTACGGTTCGTATTGTTCTCCCCTCTTCACTGTATGAAGGGTATATACTCGGATCACCGAATCGCACCAGGCCCTTGTCCGGAAGGCAATATGCCTTAGCCCCCTTGAGCTTGGCGCCTCCTCGGGCTGCTGAGAAGGGTGGTCGTTGGGCCTCACACCAACTACAAAGTCGTCTGCCGGTCCATAGTCTCGCTGCTCTTCAGGAGCACGTTTCCCAGACACCGACAATCACACAGTCACAAATAACTAAGAGAAATTTCATATTATGCAAAAGTAATTGTTACACAACTATTTATCACAATAATTTAATTAAAGATGACATAATATTGTCCATAATATATCAGAGTGCGGAAATTCAAATATGCAGTGGAAAAAGTATGATGATGCTCCAATCCGATCCTTGAGTGTCAGCTAATCCTCATCGAAGTCTAGGACAAAATCCTCCTGATCCTGTAGGCAGACCGAACCTAATCCTTCTTCTGAATAAAAATTTATCCGTGGTTTGTATAGTGAGTACACGGCTACCCAGCAAGAGTCCTTATAATGATGCAAGGGTAATAACAAGAATAGGGAGGTTATTTTGCATAAAGACCTACTCTAGTCAAATTATTATAAGTGTTGTAAAACAAATTTGTATAGCAACTAATAGTGATACAGATTCCCAAGAATAACACGCAGAGCTCGGCTTCCAAAGCCCCTCTTAAAAGAACAGAGCTTGCCCCGAACAACTCAAACTACACCAACCCATCAGATAAATTATTAACACATAAGACTACCATGTACGACCTTCCTCCCCTCATATGAACGCTGGAACGGCTATCATGATAGTTTTAACCTTTGCAGAGTGTAGCACACTTTACCCTTAAGCCTAGTGGTACTTTTATGTCTTGACTCTTCCTTTAAAGCCTAGACCAAGTAACGATACAAGGCGATTCATTAGTTCCTTCTGTTAACACCGATATCCCCTCTAAGGTTTCGACATCTTGGGTCCCCCTCTTCAGGCGCCAATGGACCGCAGCCCGATCTTTTCAAGGTAAAGTGTGTTAACAGTTTTCCCTAACTACTAAGCCAGAACTAGCACATGCTGCGCATCATGCTTAAGCTAGCACTTATGTTTGAGCTTATATGGTTTGGCCGGATAAGAACACGTCAAGAGTCCTTAGACCAAGGTGACTACCTCCACAACATACCTCGATCCACAAAACCACCCAACTAGCCATCTTTAGTCAACACACGCCACGTAAGTTTTAGTTGATTAGGTTATTAAAGTAACTCAGTACCTCCAATCATACCAAGTCACAAGAATAATTAAATGATGAATCTAATCAACTACCAACCCACGAGCACTAGCAACTATGTAAAAGGATAGGCTAGGAAAATAACTAAGACAACAATAGATAGGCTAAATTCACAGGGTCAATGACTCAGTGTGAACATATTAGGTTTCTACCCTTTTCTATCATTTCATGCATGAGAAAAGTAAATAAAACAGTTAAACAGATGAGTTTGCAAAATAAGAGAGCAAGATGTAAGCTATCTTGCCTTGGTAGTACTCCGGGTCTTGGGATCCTTCTTCGAACGGCTCTTGGAAATCTCCCGAGCAGCGCGAACACGGACGATCTACACGTATATGCATATGCGCAAGAAACAACAAAACAATCAATAGAACATATAGCTCAATAAAATATTTAAAATTTTAGGCTATTTATGGAAAATAATGGCTCTGAAATCACCTAATTTGGAGTTTGGATGCTCCCGGAACAATTCCTGAAAGATTTAGAAAAGTTATAAATTCTATAAAAGAATAAACCGGGTTAACCGAATTAAACCTACCGAACCGACGGTTCGTGCGGGCGAGCGGCAGACGCGGCACGCGCGGGACGAAGAGGACACGCGGCAGCACTGGATTAGCGGGCGCGGACGAGGGAACGGCGGTGTGGCGACGCGGCGATGGCGTGCTCAAGGCGAGCACGCGGCGTCGCCACGTGGCGGAGCCGGGTTGGTTGCTGCGCGACGCGGGCGGGAAAGAGGACGCGTGGCTGCGGGTGATTGGCGGCGACGGCTCAGCGAGGGACGGGCCGACGTGTGGAGGCGGGCGGGACAACGAGCGCGGGCGGGGAATGGCGGACGCATGTCGACAGCGGATTAGTTGGCGATGAGGCGGCCAATGGAGAGGCGACAAGAGGCGGCGGGTACGCGTGGCGCATCTTGTTGGCGCGCGATGGGGACACCGCGGCGAGGTGGGACTGTGGCGAAGGGCGGCGTTGACGGCGCTGGATCCGAGGCGGCGCGATCGGCGAGGCGGACGACGGCGATGTCGGCGCGGCGGCGTCCGAAACTTCGGTGAGCTTTTCGGGGGAGGGGAGGGGCATTTCTCCACCAAATCTTGTGATACATATATCCATCTCGACCGTCTCGACGAGCTCTACAACATGGCGCCATATAATCTTCAGTTTGGGCACGGCACAGAGAGAGATATGTAGAAAAGGGTTTCGGTCGGAAGGGTTTGGGCGGCTAGGGTTTGGGATTTGAGGAATTTCGTGATGGGGTGTTGGGGAAGGGATCTTGGGGGTTTGTATAGTGCCAAGGACGACCTGGGCCGGGCCTATGGGTATGAAGGGTTCTATTAGGACTCGAATTCTAATCCGGGTAGAATTTGGATAGGTTTTAGGCTTGTTTAGCAAGAAGTCAAAGTTTCCTTTCGAGGATGGATGACGCAGGTAACCTAAGTTGAACTAGTCACAAGTTAGCTTTGCTTGTTTTGGCTTTTAGTCTTGTTTCCTTTTTGATACAAGCTAGAAATTGGGATCCACTCGTAGGGATGGTAAAAATACCGATGGGTCCGGGTACGCGCGGGTACCCGACCCGATGGGTCCGGGTATGGGTCTAATCTGGGACCCATGGGTATGAGATGTACCCGGACCCGACCTGAAAAGATAAACTGACATGTGGTCCCAAGTTGTCATTCCCTCATCTAACCCTAACTCCTCTCCCACACTCCCACCCACACTCCCTCTCTCCTCACTCGGCCACCTCTCAGCTGCCGCCCCATTCGGCCTCCCCTCAAACGCCGCCCCTCTCTCTTAGCCCTCCATCCTCTCTCTCCATCCTACTCCTGGAGGCGGCGGCGGCTAGCGGCGGCGAAAGAGGAGGAGGCGGGCGGTGCAGCGTCTTGGTCGCGGCGCGGTGAGCACGGCGCGTGGCGGCAGCGGCGGTTTGAGGAGGATCGGTGGCGATTCGGCGTCAGGAGGTCAAGGGCGGCGGCAGCGATGTAGCGGCGGCGGCGGCGTGTGCAAGGAGGCGTCGGCCGAGGTGTCTTCTCTCTCTCCCGCTCTCAGGTTGGACCCGACGAGTACCCATTCGGGTCCGGGTACCCGCATGGTCCAGGTCCGGGTATTGGTTTAGACCCGAGAGTTACTTCGAGTCCAGGTCCGGGTACACTTTTCGGGTCTCGGGTCCGGGTCCACGACGACTGGACCCAGAGGTACCCAACCTGATTGCCATCCCTATCCACTCGTGCTCATTTGCTAATGAACCCAGTGTGCTGATATGCCGTTTGGCCAACTCTATTTTGACATCTCAAAACGATTGACGATGTTAGGCAGAGAATTAATCTCTCTCTTAAGAATTTAGTCGTTTATAGAAAGACACATACAAATCACTATCAAGAAGGACTTCTGTTCTAAAGAAGGTACTCCACCTCGTGTGATAGAAAATCACCATGCGAGAACCTCGCAGGTTTCGTGCTCCTTGGAGCTTGATTAAAAGCATCTGCATCAGAGCCTCTATCCCTATCCTCTATTTCACTATTAGCTACTCCTTTATCGTTCACTCTAAATTTCCTTCACATTTTATACTACACTCTAAAAGATTATTCCCCTCCATCACCGACTATTCAGAGCTACAGTATTTTGGAGTACCTGCTACAAATGCAGATCTCCATGAGGGAGCCCTAGGCTAGATCCCACATGTGGGAGCTCCTCAAGTCCCACGTGCCCTAAAACCAATTTCGAGGCCATGTCTATGCACGGATGCAGTATCATATTTGCCACAGTATAAAACCTTTTGAATTTGCCATCAATTTTCATTGTTTCATTTCATTTTTGCCGGTGCCGTTGGTTTAAGCCGTTTAACAGTCAAATGACCCTTTTGCCCCTTTTTGACGGGGAAATTGCCCAGATAACACTCAATTCGTTGCCAAAACACAAAATGACACTCACGTCGTCTCCGTTTTCTAAAATGGCACCGGGGCAACGAATTTTATTCCCAAATGACGTTTTGACAACTTTTCTTCCTTTTTTACCTTTTCTCCTCTTTTTTCTCCATTTTCCCCTTCATTGGTGGCCGCGTGGCCGGAGCGGCAACAATGAGGTTTAAGCGGCGTCGGCGGGAACAACGCGACGGGATGGCGGCGCCAGCGGAACGACGGCGACCACAATGGCGACGACAATGGGAGCCGTGGCGGCGGCGATGGGCGACGGCGGCGGCGTCACGAGGACGGCGGTGGTGATGTGAGCGACGACGACGGTGCGAGCGACGCCGAAGGCAGCGATGGCGACGGAGTGACGGTGGCGCGTGGCTGCCGGAAGTGGAGAAGAAAGCCAAAATGGGAGAAAAAGGATAAAAAAAAAGGGGGAAAAGAGGTAAAAAAAAATGGCATAATGTTATTTTGGAATGCAATTCGTTGCCTCAGTGTCATATGGGAATTGCAGATGAATTGAGTGTCATTTGGGATAGTGGCAGCGAATTGAGTGTTAATAGAGCAATTCCCCCTTTTTGACTGGTAAGAAATAAATCAAGGAAATTGAGAAGAGCTAAAAAAAAAAGGAGAAAAGGTTCTTAGAATTCTGAAAAACAAGAATCTAGGTGTGAAATAAAATCATGTTTTTTGACAATTTATTTATTTTAAAATCCTATTAAAAGATTTATTCCGTAATTATATTTTTATAATTTAAAAGGACTTTTTACCTTTTCTCATATTTTTTGAAACATTACAATTTTCTAAATTCATTTTTTACTAATCAAATCAAGGAAAAAGGGTCATTTAACATCAGACTAATGGTCAAGGGTTCAAAGCTGACGTTGTGGTCAAAAACAAAATGATACATTAAAAAGTGATAAAATTTAAAGAAATGTGTCGAGACCCCAGTATTTGTAATAGGAATCCAACACCACGAGACGATACTAATCCCAGTTTAGTATCTCATGATGGACAATATGGTGGAATCAGCCTAGTACATTTAATTAAAGAGAAATACCGGTAAAACAGTAGCATTTTTATTACAAGAGGAACCGGCGTACCAGTTTAAATAGTCCATAAGGAATTAATTAACAAGCACTAAAGAACATCAGAGTAGCAAAATTCAATAACTACGATAAGTTCCAAGGCATCGACCCATACACCTTTACTAGTCTTGCGCATCCCGTCAGGGCCCTCCTAGTCCTGACCGAAATCTATATAAATATGTTCACGAGAAATTTAATCAGTACACGGCTACCCAGCAAGCAATCCTTAAATATGAGTGCAGGAGCAAGGATGGGGATTTGGTTGCTTTACCCAAAACCTATTTCTATTAAACTTTTAGTTGAACAAATCTTAGTTAAGTGAATGCATGATCATAGATAGTATCTCACCACTTTCAACGGAAGGTGCAGCTCACACCAGACCAAAACCCAGCCTAATCTAGTTAGGTTTATTATGGAAAAGGGTGAATCTACGAGTGCAAACCTTTCGCCCCGTCCATATCCGTGGACACGACTATCACGATAATTTTAACTCTGCAGAGTGTGTACGAATTTCCCCACAAGCCCCATCTCATCCACTGGGAGAAACGGCAGAAGACTTTTCCAGCCTACTACGCCCACCACCACCTGCCCTTTCTTTTGCTTTCTCTGGCCCTGCCTGTGTCCGCCTTGGTAGGGCGCCTACTACTTCTAGACACCACCCGTGGGTCGTTCCCCAATTAAGTCATTCGGCCTTAGGGACGCACCTACCCCTCAGAGGAGATTGCAAGCCTCCCCTAGGGCAAAAGTCACGAAACGTAACCAGACAGCCTACGAGCAAGCGGTTATTGGGTTTCGTAGTGTACTAAGTCAGGGGCGAAGGCACAAGTGGCTGTATAGTATGGTTTAGTCTAGCAATACACAAGCTCAAGTCCTTATTAGAGGAGACCCTCTTCATCTCCACCACATTCCCAGAAACATCTCTACTAGGTCTCCCCTAAATCATCTACACTACTTTTAGTAGTTTAGATTTTATCCAAAAACACCACTATGAAGCATATGCCTCACAAGACACATTTTATAATGAATTCCCAATGCAGTCCTACACAACTAGTCAAGGATAGGCTAATAGAAATAACAATGGTTTCACAAAGGCGACGAAAGCACATTAACAGAGTATTAACATGTCTAGGTACTCACACCTAATCTATATGCATGCAACAATTCAAATAGTAATCGACAATTAATTTAATTGGAAAACTAGGAGAGGAACATGTATCTATGCTTGCCTTCGAAGAAATCCGGACTCTGCGGGTCCCACAACAGCTCCGGGCAGCAATCAGCACAACAGTCGCAGCTACCGTCTACGCAGGAAACGAAAAAGTAATAAAACAACAAAATCAGTACAGAGAAAATAATTAATAAATATACAGAAAAATTTTAGGATTAAAATGTAATTTTTAGGCTCTAAAATCATCTAATTTGGAGTTACGGAGCTCTCTAAACAATTCGGGGATCGGGTTAAATAGAGAATTACTGGAAAAAGAAAACCTAATTTACCTAAATTGGGTCGAACCGAAAAAATCGGCCCGCCCGAACTCCCTCTCACGCATGCGCTCCTAGCCCAGCACGACCCAATTGGCCCGGTACGGTGCGGCTGACAGGTGGGGCCCACTGGTCAGCGTCGTCCAGTGACTTACAAGCAGGACCCACGTAACAGAGGCGGATGCGTGCGTGCTGGCATGGCAATGACGTGGCTTGACACGTGGCGACAGGTGGTAGTGATGTGGCAACACGTGGCGACAGGTAGCAGTGATGCGGCAACATGTGGCAAGACACGTGGCAGTGGGTGGGTCATAGAGGGTGACATGGCATGACACGTGGCAGCTGACGTGGCATGCCACGTGGCAGTCATGCTCTGTTCTGGGGCTGACGTGGCATGACACATGTCACGCCACGTGGCTGCCGGGCCGACGCGACGCTGACGGGAATGGAAGCGGTAAGTGGGCCCCACGTGGATGCGTGTCGGGGCGTGATTGACGGCGTCGTCGGCGCAATCCGAGCGGACGCTAAAAGCGCAGCGCGCGCCGCTGTCGAATGACGACTAGCGCGGCGGCGTGTGCCTGCTGTGGGCTTGATCGCGAACGACGTCGGCGACGTGGCGATCGCGGGTTGGGCGTGGGATTGGCGTCGGCGGCCATAGGAGATCCTCTTAACCGTAAGAAGGGGGATGCCTAAGGCTGGGCTTGCGACTGGAGTGAAGTCGTAACAAGGTAGCCGTACTGGAGGGTGCGGCGTGCGCAACGGCGCCAGGGGCGACGTGGCAGATGCGGGTTGGGCGCGGGATTGGTGTTGGCGGCCGTAGGAGATCCTAACTTCGGCGAGCTCTACAGGACGCGTTTCTTCACCAAATAGGACGATTTGGCTATGCATTTGGACCGTCTCGACAAGATCTACCTACTGGTGCCATCTACACAGTGAATTTACCATGGGAAAAAGGGGTTTACCTCGGATTTGTGCTCGGGAAGGAGGATCTTGAGCCTTAGGTTTAGGGTTTTGGGGAGAAGGGAGTGGGCGGTGGTGAATAGTGGAGGGAGATGTTTATAGGGGTGTGGCGCAAAAGGGGCTGTTGGTCTCCTGTAAACGGGCCAAAAGTGTTAAACGGGCTGCTATGGGCTCTGATTATGGGTTAAAACAGCCCATGGGGCATCTAAAACTGAATTAAGTTGGAAATTATGTAGTATTACCTTTGCATTAATCGAAAAAACTTGGGACACCTAATAAATTTGGCGAGCGCCAGGTGTCGGACGTCCGGCCGGAGCTCTCGCGCCGGACCAGCCCCGGACATCCGATCGCCGTCACCGCGCCAATCCAACGCATGCCCCGTGCTCCGCGTGCATACGTCCCAGGAGGACTAGTTAGACATGCGCAGTTGATCACGTTTTTCATTTAAACTTCTGATTTTTGTATAAAATTCAAACAGTGTTCAAAATGAGTGGAATAAATTTCATAATTCTTCTAAAATCGAGAGCAACCCATTTTAAATACTTTTAATTTTTTTGATTTTTTTTATGTGAACCTGGGAGAAGGCACTTATAAAACTTACACCTATGCTAGCGAAACTTGGCCGTGTGCTGATAAAACTTGGGCATGTGCTGATGAAATCTGATGAAACTTGGATGAAACTTCGATGTAACCTAATGAAACTTGGATGAAACCTATTGAAACTTGAATTGATCTGATGAAACTTGAAGAAACTTGTATGAGACCTGTTGAAACTTGATGAAACTTGCATTAAACCTGATGAAACTTGACAGTTCGGCAAGTTTAACAAATATGAAATCCAAGTTTCAGCAGGCGAAACTCAAGTTTCAGTAGGCGAAACCCAAGTTTCACCAGGTGAGTTTTTAAGAGTTATATAGCAACATATATCTTATTTTGTTCGTAAAAATGCGAGGAACACATCGGTGCAAACGGTTTGTGGATTGGAGCATCCAGTCAAAAATTATAATCACCGAAAGAAAAAAAATACCGTGGGCCCCACCTGCATGCTACAGTGCCACACGCCTGCTGCAATTGCGCGTGCATGCGCAAGCGCGCGAGTCCGGCGCGCGAAGGAAAAGCCATGCATGCGCACGGCATGAGTCCGATCTCATCGGTAGTCCGAACGGAAGTGTTTCCGAATAAATTTTTATTAGATCGTCACAAAATGCAATTATACGATGGAGAATATGATATTACAAAAATTTTAGTAGTATAATCAAAATTTTCTCTTTTTTTCTCTTGTTGATTTGATGTTCCAACCAACTAAGTTACACTCTCACAGTCTCACTCCAGGTTAGCCACCGAGCCACAGGTTATAAAATAACAAAAAGGAGGAGGGGAAGAGAGAGAGTTGTCTTGGTAGCAAGGCTGACCAGTGACCATCTTTTTTGGGAGTTGAGACTTGGGAGGCCATCATACTAACCTTACAAGTAGATTATAAATGATAGTACTTAAAGTGCATATCCGGCCATGCATATTTCATTAGCCAAAGTGCATGCCAAGGGGCTAATAATCCATTTGTTGGTGGAGGTGCTAGAGAACCGGAAACCAATCAATCCTGCCACGAGTAGGCGAATCTATGGGGTTCCAAAATTATGGCATTCATGACGATTGACGAACCAATCACCATCTGTGCACTATCTATGTACAAGTTGCCCATGGACATAGACGAGTGATGACCAAGCCTTTCTCAAATGTCCCTTTTAGGATTAAAGAATTTGCTTGTGATATATATATATATATATATATATATATATATATATATATATATAGAGAGAGAGAGAGAGAGAGAGATTCTACAGAGAATCTGGATCTCTAAATGCTAAAGTGGTTTTGAAATTGAGGCAGCACAACAACCGTCCGAGCAGATTGATCTTGTTTCGTCTCACTAAAAGCGTTGTCATTGACCAAGTTTCATATTTTTAAATTTGTTTACTATTTATTTCTTATGTTTGAAAATCAGCTTTTTGAACGCACTACCACTAATTGCATGGTTGATTTTCAAAATATGAAACAAATAGTAAACAAATTCAAAAATATGAAACTTGGTCAATCGACAACGTTTAAATGAGATCTAACAAGATCAACTGCTCGGACGATTGTTCTATTGCCTCAATTTCGAAACCACTTTTAAAATTCGGAGAGATCCGAGATCTCGAGAAGACGCTAGCTATATATATATATATATATATATATATATATATATATATATATATATATATATACCGATCTTGTTATTGTGGACTTGTAATTGTTGAATTGTTGGTCCAAACATCGAAATCTTGAAGAAGCAGGTCCACCTCGCTTGCTTGAACTTTAAAAAATGGTTTCAAAATTTTAAAAGAAAAATTTGCAAAAGTATACGACTTTTCAAAAACTGTGAGCGACGTGTGGATGAGAGCAAAAAGGAAAATGCCCCTGCAACGCAGATACGGAATATCCTATGGATGGATGCTGCTTACATGGTGATAAGAATTTGCCATTTCCCCCCTTATTTTCTTTTTTCTTTGCAATGCCATAAAGAATTTGTGATTGGAGAGACCAGGGGCCAGGTGTGTTTCGTGAAGGGGAAAGATTTGTCCACTTGGGGGGACACGTGTGGCGCTGCGCATCAAAGGCACGGTGGACCATGGTGCAGTGGGGACTTTATGGATTGCCCACAGCGACATGAGCGCAACATCACTTGAAAGATTTGGAAAAATATACCTATATATATATAGAGAGAGAGAGATTTGCTAGCGTGAACTTGAGTGTCACGGATCGTAGTGACTTGTTTTGCTTGATGGGTTTTGAAATTCGAGAACTTTAGTGATAGAAACAAACCGTTGATCTTGTTTGAATTGTTTTACTATTTGTTTTCTAATTTTGAAAATCAGCTTTTTGGACAGTTCCGTATTTTTTGAGAAGGCTGATTTTCAAAATTACAAAACAAATAGAAAAAAATTCAAAAAATACTAAACTTGGTTGGTGGCTGATTTTTGACATGACTAACAAGATCAACGGTTTGGATCGATCACTACAGTTCTCGAATTTCAAAACCCATCAAGTTTCACTTTACATTCCAGACACTCGAGTGTCTACTTATATATATATATATATATAGAGAGAGAGATTTCTTAGCGTGAACTTGAGTCGCGGATCACTCAAGTGAACTTGACGGGTTTTGAAATCCGAGATGTTTAATGACCGATCCGAACCAATTGATCTTGTTCGTCATGTCAAACCGTAGAAGTACCAAGCCAAGTTTAGTATTTTTAAATTTTTTGCTATGCGTCCAAAAAGCTGATTTTCAAAATTAGAAAACAAATAGCAAAAAAATTCGAAAAAATACGAAACTTGGTTGGTGGCTACCTTTTGACATGATGAACAAGATCAACGGTTTGGATCGATCACTAAAGTTCTCGGATTTCAAAACCCATCGAAGTTCACGGATGCTCCCGCAAGACTCGAGTTCACGCTAAGAAATATATATATATATATATATATATATATATATATATATATATATATATATATATATATATATATATATATATATATATATATATTGGTGCATTTAGAAGGGATAATTTTCAAACAAAATCACCCTCATATAACTGTCATGGCTTCATTTCAGACCCTCGCTCATATATATCTGTTAGAATTGGTGTATACCTAGTCTACAAGCTAGTAATTAATATTAAGGGACCGGTTTGACATTAGACGATCGAGAGAGTTATTTAACTCTATTCGATTTTCTGGGCCGTAGATAAGACATCTTCATAGGATATATAAAAGATCAAATAAAAACATCTAGCCATGTGAGAAAATCGATTGAGATTTCTCTAATCGACTGACGATTAACAAAAGCGTAAAATTAATTGGATATCCCTATAATTTTCTTTTCTTCCTTGAATAGTAAGATCCTTGGAAAACTTTACTCACAGTATATAGGCACTATTATCTTTAGTAGATGTACCTCTCAGACCTCAGCACCAAGGGGGGGGGGGAAAAAGACCCTTCTAACTCTTATATGGGCTATATATTTGGATATTATGTTAATATGCTTAATCTTGGAAGATAACTAATTGTACGAATTTTGGGTAAATTGCGGACTTGTGGTACTTTTTTTTTGGAGAAAGAACTCGATTTTTTTTTAACCTGCGGTTTGCAGAGCATTTCCCATTTACTAATTAATCAGGCATGTTTCACGAATCACGAGAGAGGGAGATAAATATTTGGAATACAGGAGGAAATAAAAAAAAAACTGATGCTGACCTGAAGCAAAAGGTGACAAGACCCGTACGGTAGAATAAAGATGGGATAGCAAAACCTTTCCAAATTGCATTGTTTCACTAATCACGTTCTGTTCATGTCAGATTCAGCATGACTGGCGACCAATTAAACGAAAGGGATGGCCATGGATTTGTTCTACCTCCCAGCCACTTGATGCGTGCTAAAGCCCGATGTTTTTTTCCCTAGGTAGATAAAAACAAAATAAATATTCGAAGTAAGAAAAATAAAATAAATGCTAAAACCAAGATCGTCTGGAATCGACACGAAAAAGAACATCTTTGGTTAATTAAAGGTTTGGTTCTAAACACGTGCCGGAAACAGAGGGTTGCGGTGTATATACCAACAACACTCTTCATGAATCCTATTGAAATCCACATAATTTTACTTTTACTTTTCGGTATGAAATGTTTTTAAGAGGTAAGGTACTATCTAGTGCCCTTTAAAGATGAGTTCATTACAAAAAAAAAAAAAATAGAATTTTACTATCTGGTTCCTACGAATTAAAGAAACCACATTAAATAAATGGAAATGACTATTTATGAATAGACTAAAATTTCTATGAAAATTAGTCATTTTAAAAGGATCGTGCAGTCATTTTAAATGATTATCACACGGCGTTGCCGCAACTACGGCATCCAGTATTGTACCGTTCAAGTATAGCAATGTAGCTAGCAGTTGGCATGGAGCTGCTGGCTAGTATATGCACGTGACCATATACACCAGTTAACTTGTCATGAACAGCAGGGCCTGCATCGCGGCTCTGCATCAGGTGCTAATAGCGCGCGCCCTCTCGCGCCTGTCCGCCTGATCACTGTGCAGTCTGATGCGTTTGAAAAAATCTCCTGCGCATGAGCGCGCGTTGATGCAGGTCCGTGCGTATAGCGCCCCTGCTGCGCATGCTCTCACAACACATAAAGTAATAATAGAAATGAAAAAAATCATAGTCCGGACAAATAATTTAACTTTGGCAAATCAATACAAAATACGAAAAACCACCTGAACTAAATAAAGCAAAGTTAAACAAAGGCACCATATTAATCTAAAATACAAGATTTTTCCATCGATTATAGCGGGACCAAACTATAATGGCTTAGATTAAAAGAAGAGTCCATATCAACCATAACAAATAAGTAATAAAAATAAGAGTCCATGTCAACTATAAAATTTAAAAAAGAGTTTATATCAACTATAATAACAAAACATGGATTCAAAATAAAATTTTTATATCCGCGTAAAGATGGGGAACACTATGCTAAAGTTGTACATCAGTAAGTCATGCAACTTTAAGCTTAATAGTGTGCATTAAGGTGACTAAAATCAACGTAAAATTCAATTGATTGAGGAATAGCAAATTTGAAATTGAAAATACAATGGTAATTTGAAACAAGCAAAAAAAATCCTGAGGCAAAACATATAACTTTTTTTAGGGAAAAATATATAGCTTTGATGAATCCCCATTAAAAAATAAAATAACACAAGAACTATAACGTAGAATATAACTGTAATAAAATTGCACATGAGTAAATAGCGCAACTTTAAGACTTACTAGTATGTAACTTTAGTGGGCCCTTCGCTCACTGTTTTATATTTGGTGGGAATTTGTATAAATTGTGGCTATGAGGACAAACGTTCCTTAGAACACAAAAAAAAATCTAGACAAAAAGCTAAACCACAATGAACCTCTACAAAACTACAAAACATTTACAGTATTTTTATATTAGTAACGAGTATAAATTAAGGTGACTTAAAAAAAATCACACATCCATTCGATCATAGCTAGCGATCAATTAAGCTATTCTCGTTGCTTGCTTGCATGGATAGTTGCTAGCTAGATAGTTGCTCTCGCGTCATTAGCGGAAAAAAATCAATCGATATTGATCGATAACATATTCGAGAAAAAAAATGTACTAATTTGAAGAATATATATAAATTCGGATCATAGCCGCCTACAAATCTAAAATCTCAACCACAAAGTCTTGAAACTTGAAAGTCTGATCGACTTCATTCAGCTTGTGTTTTAGAACTGTAAAATAGAAAAAACTGGATTAAAAAATTAAAATTTAAACGAAGATAAGCAAATAAACAGATAAGTCAAATAAACCAGATAAGCTAAAGAAAATGATCCTTAAATTTCATACTAACCTGATGAGCGGAGAAATGCTAACCATTGTTTGCACCGCATTAATTCTCAGCCTCTGAGCATAAAATGGTTGCATATTAGACGCTGCAACAACCTCTAAACACTTAAGTATACTCACGACAACATTATGCTATGCTTTATTTAGACATAAGCGGTAGGTTTCAGCTCGGAGAAAAAAATGACTCCCCCTTTTAAATAGTTTAACAGCGACCAGAGTAACGCAACAGTCTGTGACAGTTACGTTGTCACCTAGTAATAATATATACCTCGTGTTACTTTTACTGTTGTAGCAAGTTTTTGGCTTTCAGTGGGTGGCTAATAACTTTAGAAAAAATAAAGTGCCGATTACAACCTTTGGATAGCGAATCCGAATGCCACCTGTCAAAGTTTTTGCATGATGAGTAGCTACGCAATAATCACCAAAGGTTACAAAGGATAAGTACAAAGGGGATTTGCTTTTAGCCCTATCAATTATCGATAAGCAAATCGTAATTCAAACATCAACAAAGTCGTATATATCTTATTTCCCAGCGAAAATGCCTCCTTGAGTCTCGTATATTTCCCTCGTATGCTAAAATATTGAAATGGGTGAGTTTTAAGAGACTTTAAAAACGAATCTAAGAAGTTATTTCGTTTAGTTCTTAATTTTTTACGAGTCTACATTAGTTGCTTCTAAATTATTTAATATCGGTATCAATAATCAAATACGCTATGGCTCCAAGAATAGCCTCTTAGATCACAAAACTATTAAGTTTGCCTTTTATAGCGAGATAGATATCTTTGTCTGATCGATCTAACGGTCTGATCGTAGTGTAATCAGTATCAAAGTTGTAAAAATTCTGAACAAATTTGTACATGTACTCTTCAACTTACTCTATCTCTGGATAAAATTTCAAGTTCAAATTCATTCTATATTGAACGTTACAAAAAGCTTAAAATTCTATCAATTTTGAACTTATCAAAGCGTCCGTTTTCTTTTTTTTTATAACTCTTAATATAGAATGAATTTGAAATTGAAATTTTATCCAGAGATAGAGTAAGTTGAAGAGTACATGTACAAATTTTTTCAGAATTTTTACAACTTTTTTAGTTCGATTGACTACGAACAGCAAAATGATCAAGACAAAGATATGTATTCTTTATAGCCCAATAGTCCTTGCACCCCTTGCTTCATAACTGCAGAAACCCAGTGATCGACTATAGAACAAAACAAAATTTCGGATGGTATTTGTCTTAGTTTTGTCGTATAGGGATTACACACTATATATTCATTTGTAATTCCGACCATGTTTATTAGTATAATAACTTAGGAGGGGACACACTCACCATGTTTATTAGGAGGGGACACACTCACACCATACATATATACATGCATAGATGTCCACGTGCACATGTTCATGCTTCTAGAGGACCCTGGGAGTAATCTGAGAGGCGACATCCTTGAGATTTAACCAAATATCCCCCCCAGTTCTATAATACTTAATTATTTTAGATATTAACATGGTCTTAAAAATGCAACTTTGATTATCAATTACTAATAAAATCCATCTACAAAATTCATGAAAATATGATATTGTGAAAATATTTTTCAAGACGAATTTATATGTATGATCTTTATGTACACAATTTAAATAGTTTAAAAGATTTTTATAGATAAAATTTTAAAACTTTAACTTAGGACAGACCTAAAATGACAAGTATTATGAAATTGGAGAGAGCAGACAACATCCACATCGACATGCTTCCACCTGAGCAAAGACTCGATCAGTCCTCGTATGCACATATATATAGGTAATAATTAATTTATTGTTGGGGGAAATGCTCTTGGTGATATCTATATTGTGTGGAAGGAGTAAGGTGACATATATTGGTAAGGAACATAGAAATGCCAAGTACATGTAAGATTTTTTTTGGTAAAAATTATCACATACTCCCGCCATTTTTTTTATTTGTCGTTGTTGACATTTTTACATCTCTTTGACCATTCGTCTTATTCAAACAAAAACTATTTAAGTATAATTTGTTTTTTTATGCTTTGTTTTCATTAAAGAATTTTAAGCATGGTTTATATTTTTGCATATTTGCACTAAATTTTTGTATATTGCTACCTTATTACTATGTACATATAAAACTATAGTTTGAAGTTAAAAACTAATGATTTAAGGTTAAGCTGGCCCTGATGATCCAAATTACTTGATTTCTAGAATCCGCCCATGGGAGGGAGTACTATTTAAGAGAGATGGGGTACCTGACCACAGCTCTCACATATCAGTCTCGATCATGGTGTGGCTGTTGAGGCATCACATCCATGATTTTCCTACGCTAGCTGCCACGAAGAACATGCCAGTAATACCATTGAACCACACAAAATATTTATCATTTTTTTCACTCTCTTTACACGTGGACAAATTAAAATTAGATTTCCAGCGAAATGGAATGGAGGTACCTCGTATATGCACCAAAAAGAGAGAGAAAAGGTTAATTATCCACTGTGCAGTGTGTCCGTATATGCACCTAGGTTAACACGCGGCAGTGAAGCCGCAACGAAAGGAACGACCGTACACGAGGCATGGACAAAGAGCACGATATAAATTAAAACAAGTTTTCTACTACCTCTTTTTTTTGTTTGACACATTTGACTTTTCGACACGTCTTTGACTCTTCGTCTTATTTAAATTATTTTTGTAAATATCATTTATTTTGTTGTAATTTATTTTATCAATAGAGGTACTTTAAATGTCTTATTTTTTATATCTATGCACTAAATTTTTGAATAAGACGAATGGTCAAAGATGTGCCAAAAGTCAAAGGTGTCAAACAAAAAAAGAAGAAGAAAGTATTTAGAATTACAGATTGGATGCCGTGCGTTGGAACGGAGAAATATATAAAGTTAAAAAATATACTTTTTGTGATGGACCAAAAAACAAAGCAATATAATATGTTGTGATAGAGAAATAAATCAAAGCCGATAGCAATACATAATATGTTGTGATAGAGAAATAAATCAAAACCGATACATGCATGAATCGATATAACCAGGAATACTTATTGTTGTCTAGCGGCATATATACACAACATGTGTCGCGTCATGTTAGAAATTCAATTATTAAAAAAACCCATAGATATATGGATGCAGATAGAAGATGATACAGAGTGTTTTCATATATACTGTCAAATAAAAAAAGAATAAAGTTGGCACGAGTTCTCGCTTAGGTACATGATCTAAAAAACCGGACATCTAGATATATACAAAGTTTTGTTTTTATTTTAACCAGATCCAATGGCGGTTTTTGGATAGATGGTTCAATTCGATGGAACCCCTTTTAAGATTTTTTTCGCATGTATGGCCTCTCTTAACCATCCAAGAAAAAGCAACTAAGTATCACTTAAGCAAGCAACACAACGTTAGATCTTTAGTGAGCAGCTAAGAAAAAAAAAAAACAGTGATGTCAAAGAAGATCAGAATTCGCTCTCCTAATTGAGCAAGGATTTTCTAGCCCAACAAATTACAAATATAGCAAAAAGTTGCCTTTTTTAAATCTTTAGTGTACTCTTCTGCCATGCTTCTCTTTCCGGTGACAAAATCCTAGGAGGACAAGGACGACCTCGAGAGGATTATATATAAAACCGAGTTTAAATACATGTGCTAGATATATTACCGACACCATAGGAATAATCTAGCTAATTTCGTCGTTTTCAGCTGCTTTGATTGGTTCCTAGGTGACGAAATTAATCATGTCAAATTCCTGCAGTTTGCCAAGCCTAATTAATCATGTCGCAAGAGCTCCGTTACCCGCCTTCTCCCCACAACAAGTGGATTCATCGTTGTGGCCTCATCAACTCGGACGTCTTTTTTAGAGAGTGTCTCCTTCTTTGGTACAAAACCTGACAAATCACACTCAACGATTCTCGGGATGCGGTTCATAGCTAGTGCTACTCCTCGGACAAGCGTTACTCCATCAGGTCGGCCTACAATTTCTAGCTGGTTGGCGACGTAGCCCACCCTCTGGCAAACGCTACTTGGTCGACCCATGCTCCAAACAAATGCAAGTTCTTTGTTTGGACTCTGAGCCACCGCTGTATCAACACTGCCGACCTGCTCACCAGGAAGGGCTGGCTTCCCCGGACAGCTGCTACTTTTGCTATGCCACTTTAGAGACCATCAGCCATCTCTTCGAATCCCACGCTTTTGCCTCGGCAGTCTGGCAGACTCTGCTCCCTCACCACCCCCCTCACTCTAGCTCGGCCGGCTCTGCGACCGATGGCTGTCCAAACAAACTGGCCTTTCGAAGTCCATTGCTAGATCCCTCAACGACATCATCATCCATGTAATCTGGGAAATCTGAAAAGAACGAAACAGGAACCAGGCTCTACCCCCAAGTTGTTGCTCTCATTAGGGATGGTCTTGCCGCCTGGGTGGCAGCCTCCTCACATGTAATCCCTTTTGATTGAACTTTCCTCCCCTTCTCTTTCCCCTCTCCTATGTATATTTGGACAGTTTTCCTCTATATCTAAATGAAATGGCAGTGCACCTGCCCTTTAGCTAAAAAAAAGAGTAAATTACATGGGCGGTCCCTAAACTATTAGTCGATTCTCATCTAGGTCCCCATTCTTTGAAACTGTAGTTTTGGGTCCATAATATTTTTAAGTGGGTCCGTCCCGGTCCAAACTTGCCACGTGACAGCCCTAAAACTATGTGACGTGTCGCCGTTGCCGTCGTCGTCGCTTGGTCGCTGCGGTGGCTTCTTTGATTGGTTCCTAGGTGACGAAATTAATCATGTCAAATACCTGCAGTTTGCCAAGCCTAGGTGGCCTCACTAGATAGCCTGCTCCTTTTGCTATGGCCCCTTAGAGACGATCGACCACCTATTTGGATCCTGCACTTTTGTCTCGACGGTTTGATAGACTCTGCCCCCTCACCAACCCCCTCACTCGAGCTTGGTCGGCTTCTGCAACCGGTGGCTCTCCATGCAAACTGGCCTTCCGAAGTCCATCCCTAGATCCCTCCTCAACGGCATTATCATCCATGTAATCTAGGAAATCTGGAAGGAACGAAATAGGCACATCTTCCAGAACCAGGCTCTACCCGCCGCCAAGCTGTAGCCCTCATTGTCATTAGGGATGGTCTTGCCGCCTAGTGTCGTGACCCCAGTACTTGTAATGGGAATCCAGCACCACGAGGCAATACTAATCCCAGTTTAGTATCTCATGATGGATAATACGGTGGAATCATCACAGTATATTTAATTAAAGTGAAATATGAGTAAACAATAGCATTTTTATTACAAAAGAAACTGGCATACCAGTCTGAATAGTCCATGAGTAATTAAACATTAAGCATAAATAACACCAGAGTATTCAAATTAAATAACTGCGATAAATTCCAAGATGTTGACCCAGACACCTTTACTAGTCTTGCGCTCCCCCGTCAGGGTTCTCCTAGTCCTAACCGTAATCTGTATAATATAGGTTGTTTTACCCAAAACCTACTTCTAGTCATATTTTAGTTGTCTCAATTTTATTTTAGTGAATGCATGAACATCAATAATAACTCTCACTTTCCAATAGAAGGTGCGTCTCGCACCAAGGCAATCCCAGCCTAATCTAGTCAAGTTTATTGTTGGAAAAGGTGAATCTACATGTTCAAACCTCTCGCCTAGTCCATGACCGTGGACACGGCTATCATGATAGTTTTAACTCTGCAGAGTGTGTACAAATTTCCCCACAAGCCCTGTCTCATCCACTAGGAGAAACGGTGCAAAACTTTTCCAGCCTACTATGCCCACCACTTCACCTGCCTTTTCTTTTGGTTTTCCCGGCCCCATCGGTGTCCGCCGCGGTAGGGCACCTACTACTCCTGGACACCACCCGTGGGTCGTTCCCCATTTAAGCCATTCGGTCTCAGGAACGCACCCAAGGCTCCCCCCAGGGCGACAGCGACGAAACGTAACCGGACAACCTACGAGCAAGTGGTTAATGGGTTTCGTAGTGTACTAAGCCATGGCCGAATGCACAAGTGGTTGTACGGTATCGTTTGGTCTAGTAATACATAAGCTTGAGTCCTTATTAGAGGAGACCGTCTCATCCCTACCACACTCCCGGAAACATCTCTGCCGGGTCTCCCCTAAATCATTTACACTAGTTTAAGTTGTTTAGGTTTAACCAAAAATACCATTGCGAAGCATACGCCTCACCCAGGCTCAACTTTTAGTGAATCCCAAATGCAGTCCTACACACCTAGTCAAGGATAGGCTAGGAAAATAATGACAGTCTCACAAAAGAGGCTAAGACACATTAATAGAAGACTAATGCGTATAGGGACTCACACCCTTGTATAAATGTATGCAACAATTCATAAAGAAATAACAATAGTTCATATGATAAAATTAGGGCGCAAACATGTAACTATGCTTGCCTTCGAAGAATTCCGGGCTTTGCGGGTCCCACACCGGCTCCGGGCAGCCACCGTCTAAACGAAAATCAACAAATAATACAATAGCAAAATCAATACTGTCGGGGATAAAATCACGGCCCATTGCCATGGCCCACTCCCTGACGACCCAATCGAGCAACCTCCTAGGGCCTGCCCCCTGGAAGGTTCTATCCGGCCTATTGCGTCGTACCGAACAGCCTCCTGATCGGTGTGATCCGTGGCGCCCAAGACTTCGTTTTTGAGTCCGACTCGAACAAGAGTTCTGCACGGCTACGTGAAGACCCGGACGTGGTTTCCCTGATTGGAACAGATGTCGTGATCCCCAAGAATTGGAGTTTACCTTATCTACCTCGGGATATATTTGGCATGTATCGAGTTCGTTACGATCTCGTGGTCAGCCCGGCCCGATTATCCCTCGGTAGGTCGGTTGCTCAACACTATATAAGCAAGGCCCCTACGGCATGTAGAGGGCAGAAGTTACGCACCTGATCTTCGCATCATAGCATATTACGCACTTGTATACTCATAATCTCGCCGAGACTTGTTCGTCTCGTCGAGCATCCTCTTATAATCCTCTTTGATTATAAAGAAAGGCTGGACGTAGAGCTATTATCTCTCCCGAGAGGCCCGAACCAGGATAAAAACCCGGTGTCTCCCTATTCGTCGTTGATTGCTGTTCGCATAGCTTAAGCGAGTCTTCTATCTCCCTTTTCTCAAGAACCTTAGTTGACTTGGGTCAATATCCCAACCGTCGACAATTGGCGCCGTCCGTGGGGAATAGCAGATCAAGCCTGTTCGAGCATGTCGAACTCGTTCAGCGACCAGGAGAATCTTCCTGAGGACTACGACTCAGAAGGGCAGGATGTTTCTTCCCCTGCCAGATCAGATTGATCCTTTCGATCTCGATCGCTCTCCAGATCTGAGACAAAACTTTTCGGTTATGTTCCGGAGATGGTCTTAGATCAAGCTCCCGTCATTGACGATGATTACGGAATCGACGATCTTTACGCTGGTTTAGATCTTTCAGATTCCAAGGCTATGTCGGTCGATTCCTCCTGTGGTGATACAGTGATGATGCCGTCTAGCGTGCCAACACATGGCCGTCACAGCATCAACATGGCCGGCGCAGGGACTTCAAAGGATCTTGTGCGGGCCGCAGCGGCCAACGAGATCGGGTAGACCAATTCTGCCAGACACCAAGATGGGGCCGTACTAACTGCTCGCGAGCAAGATGTTGTTCGTCGCAGTTTTGACGAGTCCATCAACCAAACCCTGGCGCAGATCCGCGACCGGTATAGCGGCAACGTCGCGATCCACCTCGCTACCACGCCAAGACCCCCGCAGAACCTCGGCTGCTCGGGCGAATTCCCCGCGCCCGGACTCGGTGAGGCGAGCGCGGATGCCTCAGGGATCCCGGGACCCCTTGAGCAGAGTCGGGAACGACTCCAAGCACTGGCAATGGTGATTAGATCCGCTAACCAGGACAACCTCGCCCTTATGGGTGATGCTGTTGCTTCTCACCTAGGGCGACTGGCTGAAGGTCTTAAGTCTATAGGTAAAGCTAACACCTCCTCCGAGCAACGCAGTCAGCCTGTCCGGGTGGATTCGGACAGCGAGCGGATCGCGTGACCGCCGTCACCGTCGAAGGATCACTGTCCACGAGCAAGCTGCCTGTGGTCGCCCACGATCGCCAAGTCCCCATCGCCGCGATCACAGGGGCAAGCGAACAGCGACGATCACGGACGATCCCCTCGCGAGGAGCGCATCGTAGCGATCACAAGCAAGGAGCGTGGAGGATTATCACAGAGGGAGTTCCTCCAGGCAGAGACCTCCCGCTCAGCTAGAATTCCCCCGGGCAACAGGACCAACGTCTTTTCAAGACTAAGTTCTGCAGGGGAAGGTGGCCTGTCGTATGCCTTGGGCTGTAAGGCTTTTTTGACGAGCTTCGTGCTGTTAGGTGGCCCTCAAAGTTCAAGCCCGGTCACATGGAGAGGTACAATGGGACTCAAAACCCAGAAGAGTTCCTTTCCATCTACGCTACGGCCATCATGGCGGCCGGAGGTGACGAGCTTGTCATGGCTAATTACCTCCTGACTGTTCTTGAGGGTGCTGCTCGGACGTGGCTGTTCAATCAGCAAGAAGGTTCCATCAGCACTTGGGACCAGCTTTGTGGTGCTCTGATCGCTAATTTCCAGAACTGTTATGTGCGTCTGGGCAAGGAGGATGATCTGTACCAGATGATCCAGATGAACGGGGAGACCCTCCGCAACTTCGTGAAGCGTTTCATCAAGATCCGCAACACGATCTCGAACATCTCGGACGAATCTGTTGTCCGCGCCTTCAAAAACGGAATCCACGACGTGCGGCTCACCCAGGATCTCGAGATCAATGAGACCTGGACCGCCAATGATCTGTTCAAGGCGGCTGACCGCTATACCAATGCGACAGAGCGTGTTCAGTACAAGAGAGCGTTTGACAAGGGCGAGCTTCCTGCCCAGCCAGGTGTGGATGAGAAGAAGAAGAGCAGCAACAATCCTGGTGACAAGAAATCCCAGAAGAAGAAGAAGGGTGATGCGAACAACACCGTGGTTGGTATAGATCGCACGCCTCCTCCCAAAGACGGGCAGAAAAAGCCCAACAATAATTACAAGGGTAAGAAGCCCGCCCAGGGAGGCAACCAAGGCAAGAAAGGTCCAAATGACCGATATTGCAAGTTCCACCAGAACTACGGGCATGATACACGCCATTGCAGGACCTGGGCTGCAAAGCTCGAGGATTTCTACAACGGCAAGGGCCCAATGCCCACCCTGTCCGAAAAAGGTGATGCCGGCAAGGACAAGCGCCAAGCCGATGGTGGTGATCGGGGTGATGAGGATGACTATCCTGAGCCCGTGAACCACATAGCCGTTATCTTTGGTGGCTCATCGGCTTACCCCTCTCGGTGCAGCCTTAAGGAAGCTACTCGGGAGGTCCACAACGTTGAGAAGGGAAAACCACTGCCCGAGACGATGAAGTGGACCGAGGTTCCTATCTCCTTCTCTCAGGAGGATTACCCCATTGGGATGACCAAGCCTCAGCGGCTCCCATTAGTGGTCGCTCCGACCATCAGCAACGCCAGAGTTGGCCGCGTCTTGATCGACGGCGGGAGTGCTTTGGACTTGCTTTCTACTAAGGTCCTGGACGAGATGCAGACTCCTCGCTCCAAGCTTAAAGAGGTCGCGATGCCTTTCTATGGCATTGTTCCGAGAGAAGCTATTCGGCCGTTGGGGCAGATCGTCCTGCCCGTTACCTTCGGCAGCCCAAGCAACTTCCGGACAGAGTTGATCACGTTTGACGTGGTTGACTTCCCATCTGCTTACAACGCGATCTTGGACCGACCATCTCTTGACAAGTTCATGGCCGTGTCCCACCACGCATACCATTGCGTGAAGATACCAGGCCCTAACGGTGTGATTACGGTCAAGGGCAACTACAAGGCTGCTCTAGACTGCGACGAGCAGTCCCTTGCCCTGGTCGACCAGCTTCCACCGCGTGGTCCCGATGTTCCGCAGACCAAGTCTGCCCGTCCCAAGGTTTCTCTCCAGTCAGGGGGAGAGACCAAGGAAGTTCCGCTGTCCCTTGATGACTCTTCGAAGACAGTTCTTTTGGAGGCCAATCTGGACCCCAAATAGGAAAGCGAGCTCATTGCCTTCCTCCGAGCTAATGCAGACGTGTTTGCCTGGGAGCCGTCTGACATGCCCGGAGTCCCAAGGAAGGTTATCGAGCACAAACTGGCTGTCCGGCCGGACAAGAAGCCTGTTCGCCAGAAGCTTCGTCATTTTTCGGACTTCAAACAGGGATCATCAAAGATCAGCTTCGCAAGCTGCTCGATGCTGGTTTCATCCGCGAGGTTGACCACACCGGGTGGCTCGCCAACCCTGTCATTGTAAAGAAGAAAGGCGGCAAGTGGAGGATGTGTGTCGATCACACGATCTGAACATTTGCTTGTCCTAAGGACAATTTCCGCGCCTCGCATAGATCGGTGGTCGACGCGATTGCGGATGCCCAGCTCTTGAGTTTTTTGGATGCTTACTCCGGTTATCACCAAATAAGAATCTCCCCCGAGGATGAAGAGAAGACCGCCTTCATCACCCCTTCGCACTTTACGCTATAAGACCATGTCTTTCGGTCTGCGCAATCTTTGGTGCCACGTTCGGTAATAGCAATGGAGAAGACTTTTCGAGCAGTAATGGAAGAAACCTGGATGTCTATGTCGACGACATAGTTGTAAAGAGCAAGTATGCTTCAGATCATGTAAAAGACCTGGCCGAGACTTTTCGAAATCTCACCAGACATCGTATTAAGTTAAATCCAGAGAAGTGTTGCTCTGTAATGTTGCTCGGCTATGTCATAGGTTCGCAAGGAATCTCGGCCAACCCCGAAAAAATCGAGGCCATTGAAAACATGCAGGCTCCGACTACCGTCAAGAAAGTTCAGAGCCTCACCGGACGGATGGCTGCTTTGAGCAGGTTTATTTCCCGTCAGGGCGAACGCGGGTTGCCCTTCTTTAAGGCCCTGCGCAAGCACAATGGTTTTGAGTGGACAGAGGAGGCGGACAGATCTTTTCAAGATCTAAAGCAATACCTGTCCAACCCACCTGTCTTGACTATCCCGCGACACGGCGATCAGCTTTTGCTCACAAGCGGTGAGCGCGGTCTTGACAGTGGAAAGGGAAGGCATCCAGCGGCCAATCTATTACGTGAGCGAGGTGCTTCACGGATCAAAGGAGCGTTACCCTGAGGTCCAGAAGTTGCTCTATGCCTTGCTCATGTCCTCCAGGAAGCTTCGGCATTATTTCTAGGCGCATCAAATAGTGGTCCCAACCAAGTTCCCTCTAGGAGAAATCCTAAGGAACAAGGAAGCCGACGGACGTATAGCTAAGTGGGCAATGGAACTAGCAGAATTCGATATTCTGTTTGCTGCCCGCACTGCTATTAAATCACAGGTCCTGGCTGACCGTCAAAATCCTAGGAAGCTCCCGAGCAACCTAAAGAACCCCATGGACCATGTTTTTTGATGGCTAGCGCACTGGAAACTCGGGGGCCGATTTTGTTCTCATCTCCCCTCAAGGAGAGCAACTCCAGTATTCTATCCAACTACACTTTGCGGCGACTAACAACGCCGCGGAGTACGAGGCCCTCCTCGCGGGACTATGAGCATGTAAGTCGCTCGGCGTCCAACGGCTAACTGTGAAGGAAGATTCACAGCTGGTCATCAATCAAATAAACAAGGATTATCAGTGCTGTGATGACTCAATGGCGCGATACCTGGTTGAAGTGAGGAAGTTGGAGCGGCACTTTCGATTTTTCGAGGTGCTCTTCGTGCCCAGGAAGGATAACTTCTTGGCCGACCAGCTGTCCAAGTATGGATCCTCATGCGAACCTGCTCCGGCAGGGGTGCTCGTCGAGCACCTTTACAAGCCCTCAATCACGTCTCCGGACGAGGCAATAGAGACAAGTGGTGATGTCTCCGTCATCGAGCAGTCTGTGGACTGGACGACGCCATTTGTCCAGTACCTTGCAGATGGGACCCTGCCCGACGACGAAGCCGAGCGTTCTCGGCTTATAAGGCGTGCTAGTTCATATAATCTTGTGGACGACATCCTTTACCGTCAAGGTGCTCTAGGAGTCTTCTCCAAGTGCATCTCTTAACATGAGGCTATGTTCCTTCTTAGGGACATACACGGGGGTGCCTGTGGCAACCACGCCTTCTTTAGGACTCTGGTCGGCAAAGCGTTTCGCATGGGCTATTATTGGCCCACAGCGTTACAAGATGTCCGGGATGTAGTGACTAAGTGCAAAGCTTGCTAATTTCATGCCCGGAAGGCACATAAGCCCGCCCAAAAGCTCCAAACAATCCTCCCATCTTGGCCTTTCTCCACTTGGGGTCTGGATCTGCTCGGCCCATTCCCTAAGGGGTACAAGGGCAGCACACACTTGCTCGTCGCCATTGACACTTTTACAAAGTGGATTGAGGCAGAGCCTGTGTCATCTCTTCACGCCAAAACGGCTGTGCGCTTCTTCAAAAGCAACGTGATCACGCGCTTCGGGATTCCCCACAAGCTGATCACCGATAACGGTCCCCACTTCAGAAGCGAGCTATTCCAGGAATACTGCGAACAGCTAGGAACCAAGGTCTGCTTCGCCTCTGTGGCACATCCACAGAGCAATGGAGCAGTCGAGTGAGCTAACGGACAGATAGTCCAAGGTATTAAACGGCGCGTGTTTGCGGCACTCTGCGAGCACAATAAGGCCTGGGTTGACGAAGTTTCTTCTGTCCTCTGGGCAGTTCGCACTACGGCCAGCCGGGCAACCGGAGAAACTCCTTTCCAATTGGTCTACGGTGCAGAAGCCATCCTGCCCGCCGAAATAGTACTCGGCTCACCTTGCACGAGCTCGGTCAACCTGGTTGACTCTGAGCAAGAGCGCTTACTCGAACTCGATGTCCTTGAAGGCACATGCGACCGGACACAAGTCAGAATGGCGCGCTACCAGTAAGATCTTCGCCGGCACGCAGCCAAATCAGTTCGACCAAGGGCTTTGAAGGCGGGCGACCTTGTTCTGCGCCGTGTCCAGAACCTATCCAATGCCAACAAGCTAACTCCCCGCTGGGAGGGCCCGTTCACGGTCGTTTCTACTGCTCGTCCGGGGGCTGTTCGCCTAGCAATGGAGGACGGGAGAGAGCCGACCAGCACTTGGAACATCGATCAGCTTCGTAAGTTCTTTGTGTAGGTCTTTCGTATGTTTGCTTAGCTTCGCGCTTTTTGTCAAACTTCGCGCCTTTGTTCGTCCAAAGTCTCTCGGGCTGCCATGTAAAGTTCAATCCAATAAAAGTGAAATTTTGCGGTCCCCTGTGGCCCTTCTCACATCCTCTGTATTTTCAGACTACTCTCTCTGGTAACACTTGATGGCTGTCCGGTCTTGCGAACACTTGGCTCTGCAATCTTAAGGGTTTCCCTGCCCGTATTTAGTTTCAACAAGTTCCTAAACTCTGAATTGCGTAACACGGTATCCAGCCTCGCGGCTAAGCCTGCTCTCGTAAGCCCTCCGCGGCAGAGGCACTTACCGCTCACAGCACAACCACTTGGCAAAGCCTGCTCTCGTAAGCCCTCCGCGGCAGAGGCACTTTCTTTGTTCGGTTACCTTTGGAATCGCCTAACTTACGTTAACTAGCAGTTCCTGGAGTGAGTCGATCAGTATACGGGTGTCGCTCTTTCTCTCTACGCACGTGCTCGAATTCGCAAACTTAGGTCTTCGAGCATCGTCCGTACCGGGGGCTAGGGTGTCGCTCTTTCTCTTGTGCACCTGTTCGAGTTCACAAACTCAGGTTTTCGATCAGATGTACAACGGGGGCTGGGAGTTAGGCTAAGCGTTCTACCAGCTTTTCTTAAAACTTTTTAGCGCTGTTTGCCCTTGCTCTTAGTTTCCTGCTCGTTCTTGTCTTTTTTGCTGCTCTTTTTTGCAGGGAAAAGGTAAGTCTTTATTGCAATATCCAAAATTTGCAGGTACAAGGGGTACAATCCTACTTCTACTTCGAAGCAAGCTGCTCCTTCAGTGCCTCGTTCTCTATCTTCAGACGCAGGACTTCCCCTTGCGCTTTGAACCCTTCTCTGACCTCAGCTCGGAGACGTTCAGTTTCCTCCTTGCTGTGCCTAGCTTGCTCCGCTGCTTCTGCACGGAGAGCCCTGACCTCTTCGGTCTTGGCGCGCAGCTGCTCGATCAGATCCTCGCTCTGACTATCTCGCTGCTCGGCGGTCTTGAGCTGCTCGTCCAGCTCCTTGACCCTTCTCTCCGCGGTGCTCGCCCTTGCGGCAAGACCGCGAAGGAGTGTCGCCCTCGCGCTCCTGCCCTTCTTCTTGCTCTTCTGCCCGTTCGCCTTCAGGCAAGACCGGCGCCTCTCTGATCGAAGACGCCGGTGGGGTAACGGACAGGGTGACTTGAGCCCTCTGTCCGCGATCTTCTTCTTGCTCCCCTGCGGCAGGGACTTCTCCTTGCTCGCCGGAGGTTGCCGTCGCCACAGGGACGATCTCCCCCTGCGACGAATTGTCCGGCAAGGCCGTCTGCTCGGTCCCGCCTTGGTCAGCCGGCAAAGCCAAGACCCTGGCTCCGCACTTCATGGCGTCGTGCCCCGCTTCTTGGGCTTCCAGCCTGTTGATCGCGCCCTTCAAGGCGTCGATTAGGTCGCTGGAGCCGGATGGGAGCAAAGCCCACGCTGCTAGTTTGTCCTTCAGAGCGAGCAACCTCGTTGCTCACGAGGCACCGTGTAGGTGCTCGGGCAGCAAGGACCGCTCGACCGCCGCGTACACGTAGTCCGTGTCGACCTCCTCCTGGGAAGTTGGTGAAAAAGAAAGGACTTAGGTTCTACGCGGTTGGGTATAACGCAAAGGGAATAGCTTTCCTGTTACGTACCTGCTGCAGGAAATCGAACCTTCTTCTTCGCTCCTCGATGGAGCTTGCGCTTCTTACTCGGGGGCTCCTCGGCTCCTTCGCCCTGGCCTCCAGGAACTTGCGGCGACAAGCTCAGCTCCTTGCTGAGCTGAGCGCTCTTTTGGCGCAATGCAAGAAGCTTTTCCTTGCGCGCGACCTTCTCCTTGAGCCTCCTTTGCTCGGCGATCCGTTGCAGCTGTTCCACACGGCTCGGATGAGTTTGTGTAAAGCGCTTCAGCCAAAGGGACAGGTTCTGTACCTCTTCGTCGCTTTGCTCGGCGAGGAGGGATGGACTTGGGCGTTCTCCCCTCGGCTGGCCGCGCTCGTGCTTTTGTTGCCCGGGCGCTTTTTCGCCATAGGGGGCTTCAGAGGCGGTTGGCGGCCGCTGCGGCGCGGGGAGATCCGCGTCGGCGCTGTGGCAACCTTGGGCTTCTCGGCCATCTTGGCCTTGCCCTTTCTCGCGCCCTCGGACTCGGAGAGCTCCTCCACGATCCCTCCAAGGATCTGCTGGTCCTCCTGTTTGTTCGGGAAGCGAATGTTAGCATTTTTTCAACAGTGTGAGTCTAGTAACACAAACGGGGTTCAAGTGACTTACCTCGTCTGTGCGGACGAGCACGTTGCGCGGACATGTGTAGGCCACCTCGCCGGTGACCT
Organism: Raddia guianensis; assembly: GCA_036346415.1. Classification (NCBI taxonomy): domain Eukaryota; kingdom Viridiplantae; phylum Streptophyta; class Magnoliopsida; order Poales; family Poaceae; genus Raddia; species Raddia guianensis. Next base: position 38,627,269 of record CM070544.1, read on the forward strand.
CGCCGTCCTTCCTAGCGACCTTGACATGGCGTCGACACCTTTCGGTCACCCATCGTCGGTTGGCTGGCATTGCCCAACAGAAGAAAGTCGTCGAGATCTGTTGGATGAATCATCAAAGAACGGTTATGTGTTTGAGTAACTTACCCGTGCTCTCCCTGGTGATGTCTTCCCATCCTTCTATCTTGTAGAAAGGATAGGATCTCTTCCGCAGCGGACAGATTCTGTTCGCTACGAAGTCCCGGATTATCTCCCTGCCCGTGAGCCCAAGGCCCACGAGGGAGGCGATCTTTCGGGTAAGGTACCACTCCTCGCCGCTCGGCTTAGGCCGCGGCATTGGGGTTCCCTTCGCTGGCGCCTTCCCCGTGAAGACAAGCTTGCTGTCGCCGCCCCTTCTGGTGTAGAACCACCTCATCCACCACGGCCCCATCGAGTCGAGCAGTGGCGGGCGAGGATAGGGCGCGTCGTCCGCGGTGGCCCGGAGTTTTAGGTAGTAGCACTCAAGCGCCGAAGCGGCGGAGCTGCTCCTCGTCACGGTGTAGTAGTGGAGGAATTTCACCGATGGATCTACTCCAGTAGCCTCGACAAAGTCGCGAAGACGGTTATCTGCAGGAAAGAGTTCGGATTGAGGTTCGCCACCTCCAATCCGCTGATGTTCAGAAAGGCCTCCACGAAGTCGCTTTCGGGAGTCCTAAGTCCAAACATCGCGAACTGCTCGAAGTTGACGAACTCGTCCTCGAGCGGCTCCGGTGATTCCTCCTCCCCGGGCAGCCTCCAGCTGTCGGCATCGATGTGTCCTTCCTCCTCTAAGATCCTCAAATCCTCCTCGGTCATGCTGGAGCCTGAGAACTTGGCCATAGCAATCCCCAGGGTTGGACGAGCAGCTTTGGAGGTGGGTTGTGACTGTTGGTGCTTAGCACGGTTGGAACTAGGGCTTGGGAAGGAAAGGCGTGAGAGCGGAAGTGGCAAGCCGTAGGCACCTTGGGTGCTTTTTATAGCCCTAGCCGAACAGCTCTGCAACGGTTCTTTGCCACTAAACGGCTAGTTTTTACCGCAACGGTTAAGTAAAAACGGTCGTCTGTTTTCACTGCGCAGCGTGAGTTACCGTTGAGATCTGCCAACGGCTACTTTTTCCAGCGTCCGCGCTGAGGGCGGGGTACTCTGCTCGGATGGATGTGTTTTCCTGTTCGACGCAACAGAGTTGCTCGGCACTGGTCGGGTTTGTTCGATCCCGGACAAGTCCTGTTCGATAGAACCATAACCTGCACGGTGACTTGTTGTCCATTCTCGTAACAGCAGTATTTCCTTCTTCTTGACTTTGAGTCTAAAGAGGAAGACCCCACTGTAGTCAGTTATTCCACTTGAGTCTTAGGGGTTAGCTGTCGGGGCTAAAATCACGGCCCATTGCCATGGCCCACTCCCTGACGGCCCAATCGAGCAACCTCCTAGGGCCTTCCCCCTGGAAGGTTCTATCCGGCCCATTGCGTCGTACCGAACAGCCACCTGATCGGTGTGATCCGTGGCACCCAAGACTTCGTGTTTGAGTTCGACTCGAACAAGAGTTCTGCACGGCTACGTGAAGACCCGGACGTGGTTTCCTGGATTGGAACAGACGTCGTGATCCCCAAGAATTGGAGTTTACCTTATCTACCTCGGGATATATTTGGCATGTATCAAGTTCGTTATGATCTCGTGTTCAGCCCGGTCCGATTATCCCTCGGTAGGTCGATTGCTCAACACTATATAAGCAAGGCCCCTACGGCATGTAGAGGGCAGAAGTTACGCACCTGATCTTCACATCATAGCATATTACGCACTTGTATACTCATAATCTCGCCGAGACTTGTTCGTCTCGTCGAGCATCCTCTTGTAATCCTCTTCGATTATAATGAAATGCTGGACGTAGGGCTATTATCTCTCCCGAGAGGCCCGAACCAGGATAAAAACCCGGTGTCTCCCTGTTCGTCATTGATTGCTGTTCGCATAGCTTAACCGGGTCTTCTATCTCCCTTTTCTCAAGAAGCTTAGTTGACTTGGGTTAATATCCCAACCGTCGACAAATATAGAGAAAATAATTATTAAATATACATAAAAATTCTAGGATTAAAATGTAATTTTTAGGCACCAAAATCATCTAATTTGGCGTTACGGAGCTCCCTAAATAATTCGGGGAAGTTTCGGGCTAAATAGGAAATTTCAGGAAAAAGAAAAACTCATTTAACCCCTAATTGGGCTGAACCGACGGAACCGGCCCACCTCTCCAACGCGCGCGCACGGCCCGGTCCAGCGTGGCACGGTGAGGCTGATAGGTGGGCTGATAGGTGCGACTGATAGGTGGGCATTGTCGCTCAACGGTTGACAAGTGGGACCCACGGGGCGGAAGCGACGGGGCGGTGCTGGCGTGGCAGTGAGGTGGCAGACACGTGGCAGTGACATGGCGTGACATGTGGCATCTGGGAGCTATGTGGGTGCTGACGTGGCAGGACACATGGTAGCCGATGTGGCATGCCACATGGCAGTGAGGGCTTGGCTACGGGTGACGTGACATGACATGTGTCTTGACATGTGTCATGCCACGTGGCTCTCGGCGATCTTGGTGGTGGCCGCCGGTCGATGATCGCGACATGATTCAGCAGCATCGCGTGCGCGGCACGCGTGCCACGCGAAGGCCTTCAGGCGGTGGCGGACGGCCGCCACTGACAAGCGGGGCCCATGGCTTGGCTGGGCCCACATGTCAGCGACTGTGGCTAGATCCGGCTCGGGGAGAAAACGGGGCGGTGCCGGCATGGCGGCGGGCCCCACGATGATATGTGTCATGACCGGAGTGGGTGGCGGATGGCGCGGCCGGAAGCGCCGACAAGGGTGGGTCCCACGGGCCACGCGTCGCGAGTGGATTGGGAGGAAGCGGCGGTGCGGTCGAAACCGTCTGGCGCAGTGGACCCGCGCGACAAGCGTCATGGCGCGATTAACAACGTCGCCGGCATGGTCTGGCGGACGCGTTTTGCGCCGCCGGATGCGTCGTGTGGCGACTTGCGCGCGCGATGTGCAGCAGCGTCGCGACAACGAAGGGGCGTAGCGGGCGCTGGTTGGTCGCGGGTTTTTCGCCGGTGGCGCAAACGCCGATGATCGCTGGCGACCGTGGGAGAGGCTAACTACGGCGAACTCTACTGGGTGGAAATCTGCACCAAATAGGGCGATCCGCATATGTATTTTGATCGTCTCGACGAGATCTATCTAGTGGTTCCATCTACACATCGATTTGACTACGAAAAAAAATTGTTTACCTCAGAAACGTCCTCGGGAAGGGAGTCTTGAGCCGGAGATTATGGTTTTTGAGGGAGGGGAGGGGTTGAGCGGTGGTGAACAGTGAGAGGGGATGTTTATAGGGGCTAGGGTGCAGGAGAGGGTCCTTTGGGCTTCTTTGAGTGGGCTAAAAGTGCTATTCAAGGTGGTATGGGCCCTAATTACCTGCTAATTTGGCCCATGTGTGTCTAAATTGAGATTTGCTTTGAAATATAAAGTAATACCTTGATTTCATTTGAAAAAAATATTTGGACTCCTAATAAATTTTTATTAGGATGTCACACCTAGGTGGCAACCTCATCACATGTAATCCCTTTTGATTGAAATTTCCTCCCCCTCCTCCTTTCCCCTTTCCTGTGTATATTTGGACAGTTTTTCCCTCTACTTGAAATGGCAGTGCATCTGTCTTTTAGCTAAAAAAACTAAGGAGAGGAGCTATGGAAACATAAACTAAGCTCTGCTCCCATTATTTTCCATCGTGAGCTAATCTTTGTCATCACTGCATGCCCTCCTATCCTACAGCCTTGTTGCGTCTCCTTTTTCTTGACCGCCATTACCCATTAGATGTGGCGTGTCGCCGTCGCCGTCGCCATCGCCGTCGTCGTCGCTTGGTCGCCGCGGTGGCGCTGGCTGCTCACCACGTACCAAACATACATGTGGTCCACCGGGAAGCACCACCGCAACGGGGGATCCCATGGCTGATGAAAACGGGTGGCTTCGTGCGTTGCCCCCTCGGCCATGGATTGGGCCAAAGCCATGGGCTCCTGCTCTGCCCACACGTGTGCCTCAGCACCAGCTATAGCCTATAAATGAGTGGCCAGTCATGCAGACATGTGATCAGTGCACAGCTAGCAGCATCGCGTGCGCGGGTAGGAGCATCCCACCTACGGTGAGCGGACGAGTCGCCGGCGGCGAGCGAGCGCGATGGTGCAGAACGCGGCGGCGGGGGAGGCGGCGCTGACGTGGGCGGAGGCGGCGTGGGTGCGGTACACGGCGGCGGTGCCGGCGCGGTTCCTTCACCTGCACAACATGGCCGTGAGCTTCGTCGTCTACACCCTGGCGCCGCTGCCGCTGGCGCTGCTGGAGCTGTGGGCGCGCGCCGCCGCCAAGCCCTACAAGCTGCAGCCGCGGGTGTGGCACCCGCCGGCCACCTTCCTCCGCTGCTACCTCGACGCCGTCCGCGGCTCCCTCCTCCTCATCGGCCCCTACCACTTCGTCTCCTCCCCCGCCGCCAAGGTCTGCCTCTCTCTTCCCATTCCATTCCATCTTATGTATACTTATAGGGAACGCCTCTAACCTAGACGACTGTCCAGTACAGACGCGCACTCATCGGAGATTGAGCGTGCGACGAAACACAGTCGCCTAGGTTTTAGCAAACCCAACACTTATATATACATCTTCCATGCATATAATCTTGGCTTCTTGCATTGCGCCTCTAACCATGAAGGAGCAGTGATAAACCGGCAGCCTCTAATCTTGTGACGAAACAAAATTTAAAAATAACTTAAAAATTTGCATGACTACTTAGTAGTTAGAAATAATCTCTTTTTTCTTCAGAACGAGATTTAATGATGGCTTGGTTAATTGGTCATTGAATAATAATATCTAAGGGTGGTAACCAAAGTAGTTAAATACTAAAAATATCGCATTCACCCATATATATATAAACCCTAATTATTCATGCGCTTGTATTGAAACGTCACTTCGGTGCTTCCATCTAGGAATGCAACAAATATAGCTAAAAACTGAGAAAAGAACTGGACGATTTGCCACTAGCGCAACTGCGCAAGGACCTAAGTGTGACGCTTCACTAAAAGCATGTTTTTTTAATGCAACTCTAAGAACTTGACAAGCTAACATTAGCTAACATTATTTGCATGAAATATATATACATAACTAAAAGGTACGTAATAATCAGCAGCAATCTCATATATATAATGAATAACTCATCTCCCTACGTGATCGATACATGCAATGATGTAGATGATGGACATCCGCACGGGGCTGCCACTGCCGTCGGTGGGAGAGGCGGCGGCGCAGCTAACGGTGTACTTCCTCGTGGAGGACTACCTCAACTACTGGCTGCACCGGCTGCTGCATATGCGGTGGTTCTACGACAAGATCCACCGCGTCCACCACGAGTTCACGGCGCCCATGGCCTACTCCGCCCTCCACGGCCACTGGGCGGAGAACCTCATCCTCGCCGTCCCCTCCCTCGCCGGCCCCGCCCTCGCGCCCTGCCATGTCACCACCTTCTGGCTCTGGTTCGCCGTCCGCCTCCTCGAGGCAATCCATATACACAGCGGGTAAGTAACTATATATGTAAAAATGCAGAAATATAAGTCATGCTTAAAGTATGTTTAATGATAAAACAAATCATAACAAAATAAATAATATCTACATATATTTTTTGAATAAGATGAATGGTCAAACAGAATATCCAAAAGTCAACAGTGAACTACAATTTGGAATGGAGGGAATATGCATCACTTTGGGACTATGCTACCTAGCTATTCTCTCCGGTCAACAGATTTGATTTTTTTGATATTTGCATGGTCTGGGAGATGTAATTAAATTATGTTTTAAGTCTCCACACTAAAACTATAATAATGTTTTAATACTTTTTACATCAGTATGCACACACAATTTTTTTACTCAGCATAATTGTTAAAAAGACATTCATGACTCAACTATAAAAACTTAATGGCACTCAGTTTTCTTTTCATGGAACCCTCCAAGCGAAACAAGCATTCTCTTTTCATTAATATTTTTACTTTTATTAAATGATCAAAAAAGCAAAGAAAAATATATGGTTGCCCAAACAACTATCAGAGAGAACCGGGTTTTTTACAATCTCATAATGAAAGTTTTTTTTTCAAAATTTGAATTTAAAATTTTATATCGTCTGAAACTAACAAAAAATAAATAAATTTAAATGCAACAATTTTTTTTGACTACATATTTTTCACCAGTCTCCACCGAGATCAATAACACCGATAATAATCAGCAGCACTTTTTTTCACGGAGAAAAAGCTTACTTATGTGTATGCATGCCCTGTATGAAAATAAAATAGGTTCAACTTCCGGTTAAATGCTGGAAGGTTCATCCCGTTCTACGGGGGCTCGGAGCATCATGACTACCATCACTATCTGGGAGGACGGAGCCAGAGCAATTTCGCTCCCGTTTTCACCTACTGTGATTACATATACGGCACTGACAAGGTTCGGCATGTTTATACTTAATTTTTTACAGTTAATTAAACGTACAAATTAATAACCGATGGTATATATATTTATATATCTTTTTTCTAACATTATGTAATCTCTGAATTGGTTCTTTCAGGGTTACAGATACTACAAGAAAAAACTAGCAAAGGTATAGCGCACATATACATGCCATTAATTCATCTTCTTCCATGACCTATGTTAGGACAAAAATAATATTAATTTCCTCGACAATAAGAACAAATTGATACTAATAACAAAATTTATATTGTAAGATAGGTGATTTTTTACTGTACGACACACTTAGAAAATAGGAATATACTACCTCCGGTCATAAAAAAAAGTCGCCGTTGACTTGGTCACGTCTGTGACCATTCGTCTTATTCAAAAATTTAGTGCAAACATCCATAAATTACTTCTTAAAAGTACCTTCAATGATAAAATAAATCACAATAAAATAAATGATAACTTATATAATTTTTTTAATAAGACGAATGGTCAAATATGTGTTCAAAAGTCAACGGCGACGTCTATTTATGACCAGAGGTACTATTACTTTACAAGAACTTTGTATAAAATGTTATAATATCTTCATGAATTAGTTGGAGACTTGGAGGGACCACTGCGCGCAAGCATCTAAACGACTTGGCTAGTTCTGGTGGGGTATTTTAAGATGCGCCAAAATCATTAATTGTCCGTCATTAATTTAATTGATAGAACAATATGGTGATATATAACAAACACCCCAGTGGTAAGACCAAACATTGATTAACCTAGAGCTAGTTTAGTGATATCTTAAATCAAACCCTGGTGCATGAAGCCAAATAAACATTCAATCCAATCATGCACTCTCTTCCTTAATTACTAACAGGGATAAGATTAAGTCGAGCCACGTGTAGACACTAGACATATATAGTTACATTATAATTCTCTTCTAGGCCAGATGCATGCATGGTGTTTTTTTAACTTCACCCTCTGATTATCCTTGTTTCTTAAAATATGCCAGATGGAACAGTTGAAGGAGATGGCTGCGGATGGCAACGTCGAGAAAGCAGAGAGCAATGGATTCGTCGAGAAAGCAGACGGCAACGGCTTCGACAGCGGGAAGCAGGACTAGAGAGAGAAGAAGAAGATGAAGAAGAGAGAGAGAGAGAGAGAGACTTTGGCTGTTCCAATATAGACGTACCTATTTTGCTAAATCGCATGCACATATATATACCTTACTAATTCATGATCTTGTGATCTTTGTGATCTCCCCATATATGATGGGGAGTGATTAAACTAGTAGTAAAAAATAATAAAGATTTGTATTAACCGGTATCATCAGATCCATAGAGTTCGAAGCACTCTCTATAAGCTGTAGCAGAATTAATATTCTTCTCTCCTGGGGCATGCATGCATCCTGTTCCAATGGAAGCAAAAACACAGCGTAAGTTGCATCTCCATATATATGGAAATGCAGTGGCTGTCGCCACCCCGCCGACGGCGACGGCGACGCGTCGCCGTCGAGGCGTCGCCGCCGCCGGCCGAGAGCCAGCGCGCTTTGCGCTGTGGCGCACTGGCGCGCGTCGAGGGCGTCCCGTCGACGCTCCACGTCGCAGCAATGTATGGCGCCGGCTGGCCACGAGATCCTGGTGCTCGATCATGGCGTATCGCCGTCGATCGCCGGCATGCAGCAAGTTGAGAAGCGTCGAGACGCCGGGAAAGGTACAGCTTCAGATAGCAAAAGTAGGGCCGAAAACTTTCGCCGCGGCCTGCATGATAAGGTGAGGTCACGGACCAGAGCTCCGTGACCAGAGGAGGGAGCTCCGTGACCAGAGGAGGAGGAGGAGGAGGAGGAGATGATGACAAAATGATATTCTTTTTGAGACCGGCTGCCACACGATTGTCTAAAAATAAAATAAGTGTCGGCTGATTTTGATAGGTTATATATAACTATACTGAAGTCGCACATTATTAACAGATGCAATTTTAATATTAATATCAGGGTGTAGTTATAGATTGATTGAAACAAGCATAATAACTTAAAACATATGAATATAAAAAGCATGTGAGTATATGTATTTGGTAAATCTATAGAATAATAAAACATAGAAAATCAATGAATAATTAGATATTTGATAAATTTAGTGCAAATTTAGTGTTATTAGAGTGTAACTTTAAAATGATTGATAGCAAATAAAATTTTAGGCATCTAAAAATTAACAAATTTAGTGCTAACCTACCTTGCTCTCTTTTTGCCGAAGACATCTGTTAACCTACGTAGGTGTCTTACTCTAACCTTGATTGCTAACAAGTAACAACCTACCCAATACATTAGAATATTAGATGAGATAGGAATATGGAGCTTACGAAAAATTATATAGAGCATGTAAGATGAGAAAGAAAGAAAATCAAAAGTCGGATAAAAATCCTTCCAAAATAACAAAGAAATATCACTAAAATAAGGGAACACAGATTTTTGCTAGGGTTTTATGTGCTTTCCAAAATAGAGTTGTCGTATACCATGCATATGCATGCTCGGCTCATACCACTTGATGGACATGCAGTTCTTGCTTTTTATAAATTCTTTCGCACTCTCCCTCATCCTCTTTCTTCTCTCTTATTACTGGTTCACGGTTGGGTTCGATTTTATTCGGTTGAGCTAAAAATTAAACACTTTCAAAAAAACGTACGAAAAGATTTTAAAAATTATAAAAAAAATTAGATCTTATTGAGTAAAACCCTACAGGGTCTGAAAAAAATTTGTTACAAAATGTTACACCGAATATTCTATACACAAATGAAAAATTTTAGCCCAACCAAACAAAACCGTACCCAACTGTGAACCAAAGAGGACCCAACAGCTACATATATTGGACTGACCGACTATTATGTTTATTCCCACAACGCTTGTTAGCTATGGGGAAGCAAATATAATTTAGAGGTGAGGTGCTAATCACGTATTAAGCTTGAGTGGGTCAGCACCCTGGTTGTGGCTCTATTTTGACCTATAAATGTAACAGGGCGAATGATGGGACCTGGACTTGCTTGACCAGTGGTCTTAAAGGAGCCGGATCGTTGCGGTCTTGGGGGCAATCCGGCAATAAAATAAGGTGAGATTGCAGCGGGCTCTCACACCAACGATGGCACTACGGTACCGTATGGCAAGGTGGCATAAAGAAAAGGAGCACAGGTTGATAGTGACATAGTGCTTCCAGAGGAGGCCAAACGGGCCCGAACTGGGCCGGCCGTACTGTTCATCGAACCAAGTCGGCCCGGTTCCGTTCACTACGGTAATATATTAATTTAATTCAATATATGTATTTCTATATATATATTCTTATGATAAATAATACATTTATTTAATTTATAATATATATTCGTAAAATATAATGTTTTCCTTAATTTATATATATTTAATTAAGGGACCAGCTACAACGCAGGTGCCTGCGTTTTAGCATTTAACGTAGGCGATTGAATTTTCAATACAAAAACACAGAAATTTCAGCGACAAGCACAACTGAAAAAATAGTACAAAAGATGTGGAAAAAATTTAAACAAAGCAAAATAGGCATAGCAACTAAATATGATTTATCATTGATGAATGTATATCTCGTTTACATCGATTCTCGTTTTTCATATAAATATTATTGTTGTTGCTGTTGGATACTCGATGAAAAACATGAAAACGTTGCTGTTGGATACTCGAAGCAGGATTATTACCGTTGACGACGCACGCGCAAGCACGCCTTGCCCTATGGCTGCAAGCCCGCGAAAAACGTCGCTGTAGCACCGTACTCGAATGCGAGTGTGTGAAGGATCGAGATGTAACCTAGAGGGGGGTGAATAGGCTTTATAAAATTTTACAGCAAAAACAACGCAGCGGAACAAGTCAATATCGGATGTTCCGATGTCAGTATCGGATAGTCCGATATGAATCAGACTATGTGATCTCGAATCTGAACGTCCAATATTGCTGAAGTTAGGGATAATGAACTAGAGATCCTGTACCAGATAGGGTTAAATAGTAAGCCAAAAAGAAATGAGCAAGAGGAATCCACAAACACACGAAGACTCGAAGTAGTTGTTCCCGAAGTTCGGATCCTTGAGGGGATCCTACGTCTCCGTTGAGGCGGCTCGATCACACTTGAGCCGGGGTCCCTCTTGACCCTTAACCTCCCTGATTGCACCAAGCACTCTCGGTATCACTCAATGGATTCTTCCCTTTCAGAGACGAAACCGGCCTTCACAAACTCTCCTCGGCCACCACACGAAGCACCGGTGGCTCTATGGTGACTCCTAACCGTCTAGGAGCCCCTCAAACTCCAAGAGTAACAAATCCGGCGAAAACTCAACTTGGAGAATGAATCAAGTGCTCAAGATCAAAGCTTAATCAACACGAAGTCTCTAGATCTAGCTTCTTCACCCACTCAAAGATGCAATCAATGGAATTAATGGTGGAGTGAAGATGGAAGGTGGAAAACTAGGATTGCAATAAGTGCTTAGCTGAGAATGTGTGTGAGAGGCAACCCTGGCCGGTGGGAGGAGGAGGGGAATAAATACCCACGCTATTAAAACTAGCTGTTACTGTTGGCAGATATCGGATAGTCCGATATTAACATCAGAATGTTTCGATATTTTCGCAACGAGACAGAGAGGGGTCAATCGGAACAAGCAATGGATAGTTCCGGACTGTATCGGAATGTTCTGGACCAACATCAGAATGTTCCGATATTTTAGCGATTTGAGACAGAGAGGGGTCGATTGGAACAAGTATCGGATTTTTTCGGTCCACAACAAAATGTTACGGACCAACATCGGAATGTTCCGATATTTTTGTAACTGGAGACAGAGAGGGGTCAATCGGAACAAGCAACGGATAGTTCCGGACTATATCGGAATGTTCCTGACCAACATCGGAATATTCCGATAATTTTGCGACTGGAGACAGAGAGGTGTTAATCGGAATGTTCCGGACCAACATCGGATAGTCTGATATGTTTTTAGAGAAAACTCCCTCAAAGTGATTTGGTGGAAAGAGTGTGTCAAGTTTCTTCGACCAAGAGCACTTAGAACTTCTAAAATTGGTTTTCCGTCGCATCCCTCTTAATAGTAGGGCGTGTCCTTAAACTCAATTCAAAAGAATAGATTTACACTAAAAATTACAAACAAACGCCGTCTTTCCTTTAAGCTTTATGGTCTCCAAGAGTCCTCCACATCCATTTTCTAGTTTAAAACTGTCCAACACTAAACAAACTTGATTAGATCTTTAATATGCCTGTCATCTATCACCAAAACTCACAAGGGACCTAGATGCACTTTCAATCTCCCCCTTTTTGGTGATTGATGACAAACACAATTCAAGCTTTTAAAAACCAAAGTAAATCTCTTTTGAATAATTAAGAATATAGTGGAGCTCCCCCTAAATATGTGGACGAATTGAAAAACTAGAGACTCCCCCTATATCCTTACATTTTAGAGTGCAAATGAACAATAATTTCAGCAGTACAAACAGCAGCAAATGCATATGACATGGAATTGGGCACACAATAACATAGCATCAAGGTTTAAAACTTTTAAAACCAAATACTTGTCCACCAAATTCATTACAAGCCAAGTTCACCCAAGTTCATAGCAAGCCAAGTTCACCCAAGTTCATAGCACAACCAAAGACATAGACAATAGAGATCACAGAGTTTACACAAGATAGAGATACATAAATAAGCTTTACTTTCTCCCCCTTTTGACATCAAGAGACCAAAAAGACGAGAAATAAGCTAAAGCACAGAAGGATCAATCTCGTCTTCATCTTCCTCTTCTTCTTCAGAGTAGCTCTCCTCGCTATCACTCTCACCATCATCTTGAGCAGGAGGGTCGAAGGCGGCTTCATAATCCTTGAGCTTGTCATCATCCTCACTCCCTTCAACTTCAGAACCATCTGGGGAGCAAGGGATCTCTAGGTGTCGCTGAACCAATCGGACCGCAGCCGTTCGCATAGTAACTGAACCAATCGGACCCGTCCGGTTTGGCCCGTTGACCAGCTCTAAGTGCTCCACCATACGGTGGCGAAACTCAAACCGAAGGTGCTCTAAGAGGGGGGTGGGATAGGGGGCTATTGGGGATGCTCTAAGGCGTGGGGCAGTCGTTCACGTAAAAAACATAGCCCTATTTTATTTTAGTAGTGGAGAACTGTAGATTCATTTGCACAAAGAAAATCCTGAGCACTAGAGCCTCCTCTGATTCAAAGAAAAAATTACAGAGTTACAGTTTGTAGCAAATAATTTCAAAATTTAAAGGACTGAAGTGGCGCCACTTGAGCCATTCTTTGTAGCATAGATATGTTTCGTTCTTGCAGCCGCCCATGAGTGGATGTCGTCGTCGATAGAGGTGTGTGGTAGCCATGGTAGATACCACGTAGCTATTGAGCATGTGTACCATTTCTGATAGGTGCACGAGATACGATGAGCTTTATTAATGGGGTTACACTTAGACTACGGACTAATTTAAAACTAAAAAATCAGACGTTTGCAGTTATTTAAAAAATGTTGCAGTGTTTTGATCGAAATGCTACAGTATTTTTAAACTAAATTTTTACGTCAAATCAAACAATGTTGTTGTCTCCCTTAGTCTTTTGTAAAAACCACTAAAAAATCTAAGCCAAAAGTGATCAAACAATATTGTTGTCTCCCTTAGTCTTTTGTAAAAACCACTAAAAAATCTAAACCAAAAGTGATCGGGCTCTCCTTCCTCTGACGAGACCATCGGTCTCCGCGGCTAACGCTGTTGACCACGGCAGCACGACCTCGCTGCCATGCCAAGCTGTGCCGTGCGACCGAGGTGGTGGTCGGTGCCAGTGGCATTGGCGATAGAGAGGGCGGCAGCCAGCTCAGAGGAACGAGGAGAGGAGGAAGAGAAAGAAGAAGAATCCAATTAATTTCTTTTAAAATTTAGAGGTGCAAAAGATCAAGAGCGAGAGGTGGGGTCTAAACAGATCTCAAAGCATAACCAACGGGTAAAGATAAGTCTAGGGAACTCTATGGGGGTGGGGGTGGGGGGGGGGTGCAGATTTTTCTTCGTGCATATGTGACTTTAGTTTTAGCAAGTTTTTATCAAAAAGGAATTAACATATACACCCTTTTTATCAAGCAATTTTCTCAAAAATATTTTGGTACGTAACTACGGGATTATTATTTTGGTCTATTTCGCACGAGTTCTTCGCTGAACGCCCATAGCCTCTTCGCCAGCTCTGCATCTCTAGCGACCGCCGTCGGCGTAGCTTCGTTGCAATCCGCAAAGTATTTGCCGGAGACGTCCTTCACGTCAGGATGCAACGCCAGATAGCAAGTGGTCGCAGCTCCCTGCAGTTCATCTCAATCTTCTTAACTATGGCTGATTGACAGTATCCATTGCTGCTGAATTTACGGTGTGTTTCAGTTACTTACCTGGGGCGCACTCTTCAGTAAAAGCTTTCCCACGGAAAGAATCGAGGTCATCACGCCTGCATAACATTCAGTTAAGTTGGTTTGGTAACTTCTGCCGAACTGAAAAAGAAGAAGAGTAGTTTTGTTTTTGGAATTGGAGTTTATCATGGTGTTACTGTTTGTGGCGACATAGCGAACGATGTTGGTGACGATTACTCCAGGGTGCAGGGAGTTTGCGGTCAGATTGCATCCTTCCTCCTGAGTTCCCACCGAGCCAATTTTAGTTTCTGGGGTTGTGATACAATAATTTTGATCCAATCGTCCATTGTTAACTCATCAAGTGATCAACACAAGATTTTTTGGACGTGAGCTCAGCTGCTTATTTATCGGTTGAAACTCATAAAATAAAAAAGAGGAGATATATTACAGACCTGAAAACGCCTGGCCAGCTCATTTGCATGGAGAATGTTGGCTAATTTGGAATGTGAGTATGCAATGAATGGTTTGTACCTGTAAATTTTGTGATACAGAAATACAATTTTTGGCTTCTCATGTTGAGTTCACGTTAATATAATAATATAAATAAGGAATGTCATATTGCTGACCTAGACTCATCGTTTAGCTTGCCCAGATCAAAGCATGAACCGTCACTTCTTCTATGCGCGATAGAAGATACATTTATGATCCTACCCTGCACCCCGGTCTCTCTCGCTGTCGATTTCATCTTATCAAGTAGGAGATTAGTCAGCAGGAAATGGCCTGCATACAAGGTAAAATTCAATATATGATAAAACCCTGAACAGCAAGAACTGTAGCATCTTAGCTCAACTCTGCAACAGCACGGCAAATCCTCTAAAGTTAGGATGAGTGATGAGTGAAATACAAACAAATATATGATACTTACCAACGTGATTGGTTGCGAACTGCAGCTCAATCCCATCTCTAGATAGCTGGAAAGGGCAGGCCATTATCCCTGCATTGTTTCTTCAGAGAAAGCCATGGAAGGTGACTAATGTCAGTGTGTTCACTACTACACACCAGTACACCACAAGCTTCATATGAACATTTGCAATAGCCCAGTGACGCTGATACATACATGAGCACATTTAGGTGTTTGTGGGACGAGTTGAAGGACCGCGCGAAGTTGCGGACAGAGTTGAGGGAGCTCAGATCCATTTCCATGACATGCAACTTTGAGCTTGGGATCTCATCTGCAAGGCTCTCTTTTGCCTTCATTCCACTCTCCAGTGTCCTTGTCGGTATGATGACTTTCGCTCCCCTCAGTGCAAGAACCCTGGCTGTCTCCTTTCCAATGCCATTTGTTGCTCCTGTAAGTGAATCAAGGTGCACCGTACACGGTAGTTAAAAAGAGTAATAAAAGGATGATATCAGTAGTAGGATCAAGTGATCAACAATTATGCCTGCAGCCTCCTGAACTGTACTGCAAACTGAAGAACAAAAATATACTAGAAACGAGCATGGTGTCCCGCGCATTTGCGCAGTACATTTATCTTAATCCATTAATTTAACATAGACTTTTTGCTCTTATTATTTCTGTTCCAAATTTATGCACCTTTTCATTTTTATTGTATGGGATATGGACTGTAGCTTTTAATCCGATTTATTATTATTGTTTTATTTAGCCCATACAAATTTTTTTTTGCAATCTGCCATGTACTCTTATTTCTATTATCTTTTTATTCCAAATTTCTATTTCATTGTTATAATTGATATGAATTCATTATTTTAATCTAACCTGTTATAATCGGGGTCCACAACAATCAACATTATAGATCTTTAGTTTTCTATCCGATTAACATGGAAATTTCTAGTATTAAGCGGTGCCTCCATTGGATTCTGTTTTATATATATAACATTTGTATTTTTTATAATTTATTCTTAAATAAACCATGATGTATATTTTATAGTATTAAGTTCCGACTTCTACGTGCATGATGAACCTGAACCTGATGTATACGGCTTTTAGAAGCTCGAACTTGAACAGTACGTGCAAATTTCTTCTCAGAATAAGAGCTCCAACAAAATAGCCGTTGCTGTGAAATTGCAGTGCACGTCCGCAAAACCATCAACCCGATTCAAACACAGTGGTTTGAAACGCGGGCTACGGCATCAATTCGATTTCATATTTTGAACCAGCAAGCAGCTGGTCATATTTTTAATAAAAGAGTAGCAGCAGGAAGAAACCTGTGACGATGGCAGTCAGGCCGGCGGCGTCGACGCCGGCGGTGACCTCCTCGGCGGTGGACGCCGCGCCGAACCCCGACGGCCCGCGCCGCCGTGCCCACGGCCAGGCCCAGAGCACCATGGCCGTCGCCTCCTCCTCCTCCTCTTCCTCGGGTGTCGCTCGCTGCGCGGTACGGGCGCGCGCCTGTGGCTCATGTCTCTGCGCAGCCTGTGCTCTCAAGTTTAGAAGGATAGCGGAGGCGAGAGGATTCCTTCGTTTCCTTGCGGCTACGATAGTTCATTCATTGCTAGGTTTTGTACGGCCCAGGTCTGCTAGGAGATGATGGGCTGGTTTTGGCCCAAAATTTGGAGTTTTTTTTTTCTCGTAGCAAAGCATGGCTAATTGGGAAATTATTTTTTTTATAAATTTATTTTTATTCTTTATGCAAAAATACATACCGAGTTGAAATTTAGACAGATCTAGGTCCCTTCGTGCTTTGAAACAGCGATCAAGCGGCGGTCACTCATTGAAAGCATGATAGCTTACTGAGAGAACGGTTGCAGGCTAAGAACTAACGGACGCTACACGATCGTTAATTCAATTAACGATAGGCTCTCCAATGTACAGACATAAACCTGCGTCCAGAGTTTGAACTTCTTATATCTATTAATATTTCATACCATATCCAATTTACACGAAACAAATTTTAAAATTCATGTAAAATCCTAAAGAACCCATTTTAAAAACTTTTAATTTTTTAATTTATTGAATTTTGAATTTACATGAAAATTCGAATTCAAAACATTCAAAAAACTGAATGTTTTTAAAATGGGTTCTTTAGGATTTTACATGAATTTTAAAATTTGTTTCGTGTAAATTCGATATGGTATGAAATATTAAACTTCCAATTTTTAAAAATTTTCATGTAAATTCAAAAATTTAAAAAATTGAAAGTTTTAAAAATGGGTTCTGTAGTATTTTACATGAATTTTAAAATTTGTTTCGTATAAATTGGATATAGTATGAAATATTAATGGACATAAGAGGAATAAAAAACCAACTCGTGTACGTACCTTCCTGGAGAGTTCGTGAGGCCCTATGGTTAATTGGTCTCACGATCGCCTGGTGATATATAGCGTCTGTTAAACGTCGTTGATCTCAGCAAGCTATCCTGCTTTTAATGAGCGACCGCCGCTTGATTGCGGTTTCAAAGTACGACAGGGGCCTGGATCTGTCTAAATTTCAACTCGGCATGTATTTTTGCATAAAGAATAAAAAATAAATTTATAAAAAAATAATTTCGCTACTTGGCTAGAGAAATGAAAGTGTGCTCAAAGTTGAAGAGGTATTATGCATATGGGGGCGACTACAGTACGGTATCCCATCAGGGGCCCAACCCGATGGGTAGCCTCCCACCTCTTCGTCCCCCGCACGACCTCTTCTCCTCGCCGCCGCGCTCCCTCCCCGCCTTCTTCCCCCCCCCGCCGCCTTCTTCCACGGATATGCCGCCACCTCCTCTGCCGCCAGATCGCGCTGCTGCTTGCTCGCGCGCCTCCACCTCCCCGCCGCCCGACCACCACTGGGCCGTGGCGCCATCGCCGTCGGCCTCTCCACCTCTCGCTCCCATCGCTGTGCCACTCGCCCCATCAGACGGGGCGGCGTGGTCCCCCGCCGACGCCGCCTCGGTAGCCGCCGTCCCTCTCCCGGCTCGACGGCGCCACCGCCGCCTCGCCCGCCGCCCTTCGACGAGCCCACCCCGCCGGTCCGCCGCCCTCTCCGACCTCCCTCTAAACCCCGAGGAACCCAAATGTTCCCTAACCCTAACCCTAATCCGAAACGGCGGCGGCGAGCTCGACAGCGGCGACGGCGAGGGCGACGGTGAGGTCGACAGCGTCGAGGTGGGCCTCCTCCTTCCTCCTCCTCCTCCTCCTCTGCACAGCGCGCGCGAGGCGAAGGGGAGCCGGGTGCGGGTCAGTGGACACATGTCGCCGGGGGGGCAATCCTGTCCGCGCCCGGCCGGGACGGGATCCCGTTGTGAGAAATTTCTATATGCATTTATGATGTGGGTTATATTTAACATTTACGATATAGATAATCTTTACTCACTCGTTTGTCGGTTTGGAGGCTTCATGCCAGTATGAATATGCGCGACGCGAGTAGTTTTGTAGCTCTCCACCTTTTTTCCCCTTTGCACGTGCTCGTCTTTAGCTAGTTACTACTTCTTGTGTTTGCAGTGTTCCGCAGCACATGCTGTGCTCGCCGGCTGGCACCGCCGTTGGTCGGAATCGACAATGCCGCTCGTCGGCGTCGACTGCGCCGCTCACCGGCATATATTTTGCGAACCCTCTGCCCTCCTCCTCGAGTAATATATTTTCCTTTCTCTTCTCTTTGTTTTTCCATCTCTACTCCCCGATAAAATATTAGGTTGGCGAGCTATTGTGAAACTTGGTGTTTTAACTGCTAAAACTTGGGATTTTGTGTGTTGAAACTTGAAAATTGTACTTGTGAACTTCTCGTAATGTCAATTTTCTGCAGTATTTTTTTTCAGTTTCCACATGTGTTTTTTGAAGTTTTCATGATGACGGTGATATCATCTTGCCTTATCAAACCTTGAAATTTGCTCGCTAAAAACTTGGTTTTGTCTTCTAAAACATGGTTTTTTGCCTGCTGAAATAAGGATTTTGTACTTGTGAAACTTCTTATTTTATCAAGTTTTAGTAGTGGTTTTTCCAAGTTTCTACTGTTATTTTTTCCAAATTTTTAACACATGTTTTCCCAAGTTCCATCAAAGACATCATGCTGATGTCAGCCATTCGATTTATCGGACGTTCAGTTTATGGGACCCGTCTTACAATGGCCTTGTTCTTTTCACCATAAAGTTGAGTTTTACTGTAGCAAAATTTGTTATATTTATATAGCATATATGTTGTAATAATTTGTAACAATTTTTTAATACTTTTAATGTTAATATCAAAGATCTTAAAACTATTTTTTAATTATTTTTTCAGCCTCTTTAGACCTATTTTTTAAGAACTCTCGACTTTTGCTACAGTAAAAAACTAAACTTTACGCAACACTGGAAAGAAGTCCAATATATCCCTCTCTCTCTCCTTGTTCACTGCTTCACATTATAGATCGCTTGCCTGCCACTTCACCGTAAGCGAGCAAGGTGGTGCAACGATGTTATGAGAGGCCAGGTGACGCAACGATG
This sequence comes from Raddia guianensis, assembly GCA_036346415.1. Classification (NCBI taxonomy): domain Eukaryota; kingdom Viridiplantae; phylum Streptophyta; class Magnoliopsida; order Poales; family Poaceae; genus Raddia; species Raddia guianensis. The sequence continues at coordinate 38,646,593 of CM070544.1, forward strand.
GCGTAGGATGTCGTGTGGCACTTTAACACCCAGGCCTTCACAAGACCATGAATGCTACCAATATTAGCATTCAATATAAAATTTTGGCGAGTTAGGAAGCTCTAACCTTCTCAAGTTCAGTAGATCTCTGTGCCTTTGATGGCTCTGGTACGAGTGGAAGGCCCTTGACAAGCCCTAGCTAGCTAGGTGCAGACAAACACCCCCTTTAACACAGCAGAGAGAGCCATTTTTAAAGCATCTACTTAGGCCTTGTATATTTTAGCTTAACGTAGAGCAACATTTTAGCAAAATTTATCTTTTGTATATAGCCATTTTTTTATTATTTTTTAATAATATTTAAACCTCTTTTTAAATACTCTCAAATTTTGCTAAAACACTATGCTACGTTAAGCTGAAATGTACAAGGCCTTCATCACCATATGCAATGGTGTATGAGCGGACTTGTAAACAACGGGGCCCTAACATCTACTACATGTCTACACCGCCCAACGGAAAACAAAAAACGTTGAGTATCATAACAGCTACACAACATTTTATAGAAAAGCTCTATTCGACACCCACACACAACAAAGAGTATCTTCTCCTTTAGCAGCGTATAAGCCAAATCCACCTCCAACCAACGTGTCATATCCCATTTGCGCTTTAGTCCAGCCTAACCCCATTTTGCCTCTATTTAACAAACACACACAAAGAGAGAGTGAGAGGGGGGATCGGGATCAATCTTTGCTTCTCGCATGTACGAAGCCGCTGCTACTTGCTTATGCCCAAGCAGCTTCGTTGGGAGAGCTCAACATCGTCGTCGCCGAAGGGTCGTCGCGCCAAGACATCGCCACCATCTCTTGGACGGGGAGCCACCGCCACAAGACGTCGCCATTGCTCAAGAGATACCCTGAAAGGATTTAGTTGACCTAAAGGGGGTGAATAGACAACTTTTAAATTTTTAGCTCAAGTTCAAAGTTTTAGCAAATAGTTACCCAAATTAACTAGTAAGTCCTAGCTCTAGAAAATTCAAAACAAGGAGGTGAAAGCATTACAAAACAGAGCTACAGACAGAGTAAACAGAGTTAGAACGAAAAGTATATTGCAGGAAAGTAAAAAGGGAGATACAAGGATTTGTTTGACCGAAGTTCATAGTCTTCCTCCTACTCTCTCTTAAAGCATGCCCTTCGCAAAGGACCAGCTCCCTCTCAAGCTCGCAACCTCATTCCACTTAGCACAATTTTTCACCACTCTAGTAGGCTAAACTCCAAATTCCCACAAAACCATCTTGAGGACGTCCACAAACGTCAAGGCAAGCTACTCAAGATCACCAGCAAACAAAGAGAAAACAAAGATTAATCATCTTCATGATAGCACTATCTTGGATAGGATACCTTCTCAAACTCACAAGAGTAGCATTGGAGCAATTTGTAAAGTGTATGTGAATTTTGGCTTCAGGATAGGCTTGTGAGTGTATAGATGAAGCTAGTCCTAGATGCTCTCTTGCTAGACTAGACAACAAAGGGTTTATATAGCCCAGAGATCACAAGGAATCCATCGGGAACAATTAATAGCCATTTGGGCAACAAACTAGCCGTTTAGGGATAATTCTAGTAGTTTAGAAGTGGACAAACTCCTTTCCAAAAGTGTTTAGCCGTTGAAAGGTTGGTTACTTTTCCTTTTGACGCAATTCGGAAAGATCCAAAGGATTTCTATTTCACAGCGGACAACTCACTAAATGGATCCTTCACACGATGGACTGTCTGTAGTGAAAGAATTTTCGTTTGCGGTCAACAGTGAGAGAAACATGTTTACGACGAACTGTCTATCATGAACTAGTTTTAACTATAGATGGCCAAATGGGCCGGGCTAAATGGGCCAGCACGAGGCACGATATTTTGGCACGGCCCAAAGCACGATACGGCATGATATAGATAGGGCCCGGGCTGGTACGACCCAATCGGTCGGGCCGTACTTGGCCAAAGGCTAGGCCCGTGGGCCGGCACGGGCACGACACGATTAGTTTTTGTTTTATTTTCAATTAATAGTATGTATATTAGAACAAATTATAATGGAATATACACAAAGGAACAAACATCCTACTGGCTATGAGAGGTGGAAACAAGTCTTAGATCTCCGGTTCAAAGCCTAGTTGCCTCATTTTTACCTATTTTGAGCATATTTTCTTAGCTGTTTGTTAAATGGGCCGTCATGGCCCATCTAGCCCGTCATGCCTCGGGCCGGCCCAGTACAATTTGGCAGGCTATCGTGTCAGCACGGCCCGTTTCTCGGTGGTGCCTAAATGGGCCCATGTCTAGTCGTGCTCGGGCTGGGCCGAGCCAAGCCACCCGTTTGGCAATCTATAGTTTTAACTGCAAATGAGCATTGTCAAAACACATTCGCGGCGAACTGTTCGACGTACAAAAATTGGTACTCAGGTGGACTGTCCGACATAGCCAAAGAAGCCAACGTCTAGGATAGGAAAAATTCTAGCAAGTGTTTAATTGGCTTTTGAATTTTTTTTTTGCTCGAAGCTAATAGGTAGTTGAAAATGGTATAATAGCCACTAAGGTGCTAAAGCATGAAACCCCTCCTAGAAAATGACATAAAAAGAAAAGGCCTAGCTAATTGCTTGAATCATCTTCCAACGAATAAAAAGCTAGTGCTCAAGGTTCTCAATCTTGATTTTAGCTTGATGCCATAGGAGAAATCACAAAGAAGTGACTTGGATGCTCTAATTTAGGTAAAATTGAATTAGAAGCCTTGTCATCATCTCCAAAACCAATAATGACCAAGATAGTAAAATTTGAGGGGCCTAGATGCTTCATACCCCTCCTATATATGGTTTACCATAGGGAGAGTGGGGGGAGGAGGTCAGCAAGCTCCTCAGGGTGAAGGGCAGTGGGAAGAGTGAAGAAGGAAGGTGAAACGAGAGAAAGAGAAGAGAAGAAGGTAGAACCTAGGGTTTGTAGTCTTGCTCAGTTTTTCCTTGATTTGGCTGTAAGCATCGAACTATATCTTATTATATGAAATTTCCCCTAATTAAGGTGGTGAATTTTGTTGATTAGTGAAGAGTAATGGAAGGAGTTGAATTTTAGTAGATTGTTTATATGTACAACAGGTCATATGTGATTTTGATCTATTTAAGGTAGCACTCAGAATGTACCCTTATAACGGAAATTGTGTGTCTATGTCTTAGCTTCGTTTTGAGTTCAAGAATGCGGAAAATGGTTGAGTCGTTTGAATGTTATGAACATTTTCATGCTGCTTTCCAGATTATGAAATTGACGGTTTTCTTGGTCTTTCTGGTTTTGGTAGCAAGCGAGAAGAGGAGTGTGGAGGTGTGACTCAGGTTATCAATCTTGTAGATTGTGTGGGATTTGCATTGAGGTTCAATCCATTCATGTAGGTGGTGATGTAGATTTGACGTCAACCATGTATCACCCTAACTCCCACGGTTAGAAAGGCAAGTATACATTAATGGATAGATTATTGATTGTATGTGACTTGTTGATATTGATCTTGATCTTGGCCTATCGATGGATGATCTTAGTAGCTATATATTTCTTATTTGAGAATGATGCTATTTATTGATATAGAGTGAATATATGTGTTAATTGAATGATAGTGGAGGCATGTTGCATCATGTTTCATAGGAGCCAGGTGGGTGAGAAAGTTATATAACTGATTCAGTGAGATCCGTGAGAAAGTTATACGGCTAGTCTGGTGTGCTCCGAAGAAAGGCCTACTAGGTAGGCACTCCACAGGAGTGGAAGAATAATTGGTCCTCGTCTGAAATAGGACAGGCAAGTTGTCGCATTGATGGGTACTCACCTGGCTATACCGTTATATGCTTAACAGAATAGATATGTGCATCACATTGCATCAACTTGATGATAATTGGATTGTATGGATTATTGTAATGACAGTTGTTTATGAGTTCGATTTATGAACATGGTTTCGTTGTTCCCTTTGATTATACATATACTTTGTTGAGTATTTTTCAATACTAACTCTTGCTTTTTTGGTTTTTAGGTGATCGTTGAAAGACGACATGCATGGGAGGGTCGTAGCACTCATTTTTGGTACAAGAACTCACATATTTTCATATCTTAGGGTTAGTTTATTTGCAATATAAGTTTACATATGATGAACCTAGCTCAGGAACCCTGTTGGTCATTTGTGTTATTTCTATTGTGATGATTGTTTGGTTTAATAGTCAACAGGTAATGGTTTTGGAAATGCTTATGATGGTTCTAATGTGGTGGAGCTATTACTAGGTGAGGTGGAGTGGTTATGGTTGAGCTTGTTAAATTATTCTATTTATAATCGTGCCTATGGATGATATGTGTGTTATGTTGTTTCTTGTCTTCGGAGTGAATGTCCAATTTTCATAAGAGATGCTGTCAAAATTTTGTATTGTTTGGGGTGTTAGTAGCTATTGACGGTAAATTTCAACAACTTTTCATACACTTCCAACCGTCAATATAGCTCCCAATTAAAGGAACATGGACTAAAAATGTGCAAATGAATAAAGATCCACAAGTTTTGGTAAGTTTGTGTCTCCAGGGACCTACTGAGCAAAATTGGACTCAAACTGAGGAAAAACCCTGGTCGGCCGACCGAGCTAGGGCCGGCCGACCGGCACCTGATCCAAGCTGGGGTTGCCCTTTCTCCACAGATTCTAGAAGCATAAAAGGAGACCATCCCAACCGTACACATCAAGTCGGTTTGATCCTATGGATGACATTGCATTGGAGAGGATCACTTGGCTCACAAGGAAGTCAGTTTTATCGGCCTCAACTGTTAAAACCACCTCAACAGGATAATATACACCATTAAAGAGGGATCCCATGTGAAACTGAGGGCCGGGATCGACCGAAGCCCAGTCGGCTGACCGACTTGGGCCGACCGACCCCCTTGGATGCCTCCTCGGGTACTCCTTCAGCTGGGGATTAGATTAAACGTGTCCCTACATGTGACAGATCCTCAGATGGTCATTCCACCATATCCATCCGGCCAAATGAAGAATAGAAACTAGACTCTTCTCGTTCTTCGTGGAAAATCGATACCTTTAGAATACTCCGGGGTGAAAGCTACTGCGATATCCATCCACTTGCGGATTAATTCTAATAGGCATAAGAATTGCCAACAAGCTTTCTGGCGCCGTTGCCGGGGAACGGTAGTTTTTCTAGTTTCGAACCTTGCTTGTCCGTGTACCTCCACATGGACGACACGATTATCTATCAGTTTTCGGCTCTTAAGGCCAAGTACTTAGAGCCTCCACCATCATCCCATACTGTCCATACACCTATATTTGAGTTCCGACCATGCCTCATAGCTATGGTCCAGGATATATATTTCTCTGGATTAGAAGGTGAGAACCCTTATAGCCATCTCCGCAAATTTGAACAACTCTGCTCTATCATTGAAATTCAAGGAATGGCTCGACAAACGCTAAAATGGAAATTGTTTCCATTCTCCCTCACAGGATCAGCTAAATCGTGGTTCAAATTGATCGTAGGAAACCCTAACGGTAGTTGGGAAGCTCTCCAGCAGAAATTCTGCTTCACGTTTTTCCCTCTCATAAAAATCATAGAATTGCGGAAGGAAGTCTTGAATTTCCGTCAGTCTGAGAGTGAAACCGTGGGTGTAGCCTGGGTGCGATTTACCCAGTTGGCCAGTTCGGGACCCGACTTGTGTGTTCCTGAGCCCATGCTCATGCAACACTTTGTCGAGGGGTTGAACCTGATGAGTGCCACGTTCTTAAACATAGTTTCCCAAGGATCCTTTGTTTACTCAATCTCTCTTCTCAACCATACCCAAAACTTGGATCAAGGGGAGTTGGGGTGTGGAGAAGAGTTAATGCTTAAGAAGTTTGCTGGGGTTTGTATTGAATTCTTGAGGGAAGAGTTATTTTCCGGGTATTTGGTCAGGAGTAATATATATGAGGGGGTTTCGAACTAGCCATTGGATAGGAATTCTTCGCACTCCGGTTACTCCAATTCAGAGTCCGGACAATCTAGTGTTAATTGAATTTTTGAACACTCTGGGTTGTCTGATACCGGATAGTCTGGTCCAAACTCCGGTTACTCCTATGCTAATTGGAGTAATGAGACAGAGAGGTACAAAAGTTAAAATTGCGGATACATTGAACTCGTCCAGCTCCGGATACTCCAATCCCTGAAACAATGAACTTATATATTTAGGAACTGGGATGCCTTGCTTATGTCTCTGCTAGGCTAAACTTCATCCAAATGAGCAATTGAGACATCTAAAAGTTGTTTTTCGTCTTGTCATTCTTAATAGTACGGCTATCCATAGAACTTCAAATAAAACCTAAAGGCGCCAATATTCTATTCTTTTCTTCCGTTAAGGAAAACATGAGGTATTCCCACCCACTTTCCTTTGTAAATTAAACCTACTCAACATTTAATTAAAACTATTAGATCAAATATCATGATGTCATTAAACACTAAAATAAATTTTTGCCTAGATGCACTTTCAAATTTTCTCCCATAGCCACTTAGGCATGGAAGAACCACACACTGCAGATGTCCTAGCAACCAAAGGCTGATTGAACTAGCCTCTCTGCCCCTCTATGACCAAATCAAGAAATGGTCGATCACCTTTGCGTGCATTGCTAGTACTTCAAAACTCGTATGTGAAAGAGGTCCTACACCCTTATGCTCCTTGAGTCAACCGATGCTCAGACACTACATGCTTTCGAGACTGTTGGATGCAGACGACGAGGAACTGACCGAAAACGAACAATTGAGAATTGAACAACCATGTGATCCACACGGCCTGGAACAAATGGAAAGGTTGCAACCGTCGTCTTCTCCATCCAAGTAGAATGGACTCGAAACAATTTATCACCAAAATTTGGGGGACGCCCTTCTGTGGGGCATTGTGATGAACCTATAAACGTGGCGTAGGACTGTAATCATCACCTAGCCTTATACAGTGCTCAAATCTTTTAGAACTTCAATGAAATGTTAGTGTTCTTGTCTTACCTCTAAAAAACATAAAACTTCGGAGGAGTGATGGGAACCCACAATAGCCCCTAGTCCAACAAGAGATAGAAAGCTGATTTACAGTGTACTTTGCCAAATATAATAGAATGGTAGCATAAATTGTTTATTCAAATAGTATTCAACCCAAAAAATATACCACCATTGTAGTTGTGAATACTATTATTGTAGTATTCACAACTATAATGGCAGTATAAAAAAATTAAGAGTAAACTGCACGGTGGGTTCTTAAAATTGTTTTGTGTTTCTACTTAGATTTAAAACTTTCTTTGAAAGCCATTCAAAATTATAATAAAAAAATAAATTTATAAACAGTAGCAAAAAATATTGGAAAATCATAAATTTTGAAACGATGCAACACAATCTAAAATTCATTTAAAAAACTTATAAAATCCTTCAAATTATCTAAAATATCTAAAACTCAGAAATTAAAACCGATGTAATCCATGTGCCGTTAGAGTGAGATGGGGTGGTGGGAAAACTGCTCCCTCAATTCGTTGTCAGGAAACAAAATGACACCCAATTCATCTCTAATTCCCATATGACACCGAGGCAACGAATGGAGTTTCCAATAGACATTTTGGCATTTTGATTCCTTTTCACCCACTTTTTCACATTTTCCTCCCTGTATTTCTCCTTTTTCCTGATCTGCCGCTTTCTCCCCTGTCTACGATGGTGGTGGCGATGGTAGCCGTGGCGGCGGTGATGGTAGCCCGCGACTATGACAGGCCGACGATGGGTGGGGTGGCGGCGACGGTAGCTGTGGCAACGGCTACCGTGATGGGAATGGCGGCGATGACCACGACGACGACAGGTGGGGGCGGCGGCGTGGCGCAGCAATGCGCGAGCAACGGCGATGAGCAACAGGTGGCGGCGCAGCACAGCAATAGAGGGAGCCACGACGGCAACCGCTCGGCGCAGCAACGGTGATGGGAGTTGCGGAGGCGGCGATAGCGATGACGACGGTGAGGACATATAATCGATGAAAAAATGTGGAAAAGATGAAAAAGGAGTAAAAATGCTAAAATATCATTTCAGAACTCAATTCGTTGTCTCGGTGTTGTATGGGAAATAGAGATGAGTTGGGTGTCATTATAGTTCGTGACAACGAATTGAGTGTTATTTGAGATGTTTTTCTAGGGGTTGAGCTTTCATGCGTATGAAATTTCTCGAGATAAAAGATAGTTCTTGAAGCACGATAGTTGTAAAAAGAACAAACAAGATTAATGTAAAGCATCTCTTTCTATGTTGTCTCCAACAGGCTTCTCTAAAGCACCCTCTATACCAAAATAGGGGACAGATTTTTCCCTATGCTTCAACAGCGTTCCTTATACTTTTCTCTAAAATAGAGAATTTCTCTTCATTCCCTTATATGTACGGATTCTCTCTTCTTCCCAGATACAATTCTTTATATAGGGAACACTGTTGGGGATGAAAAAAATATAGAGAGAGATTCTTTTTAAATGAAGTCTGTATATGAGGTTATAGCGGACCGAATTTAGGGATTACTGTTAGAGATAGCCTTAAGCACTAGCAGGAAAGTAAAGTATGTAGTCAGACCCTTACAACCAGGCACCAGCATTCAATACAGAGCAAAAAGGGATCATGACAGTGAAACACGGTTGACGAAATAGCAGTCGGGTACTTGACCCAAGAAACACAACAGTTCTTCGGTAAATAATTTTCTCACAAACACAACAGTAGTAGAAATGCTAAACCAATGGTCATACATACATTGTGTCATCAGCTTATGTACCATTTACTAGTGATTTCGGTCTGTCCAGTTGTAGACATCCAAGTCTTCACCATGAAGCTGTTGATATTGCCATTGAAGCCCAGGCAACCATTGTGATGAGATCTCCTGCATATCCTCGTCCAACCCTACTTGCTCCAAACTTGGCAGCCCCTCGACGCACCTCAAGTCTAGACAATAACAGGCTCGAATGTCCCGCACTTTTGGAAGATTTGAGATCCTCCCCAAGCCCTCGCACCATGGACGCGGAGGCGGTCCAACGCCCGTCGGACCGAGCCTCCGTCCGACGCCCGCGCTGGCCGTTGGATCTCGATCCGGCCGGCCGTGATTAGATCTTGAAGAACATTTGTTTTTTGTTTCACCAAGTAAAAAAATTCAAAAAAATCAAAAAAAATCATAAACATTCTCTAATCAATGTCAGGTACCACATATATTTTATTCAGATCAGCATGACCAATATTCATTTTTATAAACGTTTTTTAAAGAATAAACTAAATTTATAAATGTTTTATACCAATATAAAAATATATGTGGTACCTGACATTGATTAGAGCATATTTATGATGCTTTTTGATTTTTTTGATTTTTTTTACTTGGCGAAACAAAAAAACAAATGTTTGCTCAAGATCTAACGCTGGCCGTTGGATCGAGATCCAACGGCCAGCACGGGCGTCGGACGGCAGGCTCGGTCCAACGGGCGTTGGACCGCCTCCGCTTCCTCGCACCATACAACGGAAAGCTTGTGGAGGAACGGGAGGTCCTTCACCTCCTTCAAGCAGCATGTGAATAGTAAATGGAGCTCTCTCATGCCTGTGGCCTCCTGTCCAAGCTGCCATGGTAAAGCTCTCAGCTTGGGGCAACCCACAATGAGCAATTCTTTCAAACAAGGGAGCAGCCGCAACCTTTGGGGCATGGGTTCCCCTTTTTCCTTGGTGAGAGTTCCATGCTCTCCACCTTCCCTAGCTTCTGCTGCTCTTTCGTCATCTTGGTCGACAAAACACCACTCCTCCCAGTTGTCCATATCTGCTAGCATTAAGCATTCAAGCATGGGGAAAGCAATTGCTGCTGTGGATCCGAGATTGCACACCACCCCACAACCAACAAATTCTGGCCCAATCTTGGTGATCGCCGTTGCTCCCTGTATTCTTAGATATTTCAAGTTGGGAAGCTGCCCCACTAATGGAAGATGCACACATGATTTGCAGTCTACTAGATGCAAGCATTTTAATGAAGACAATTGGGGAGTGCCAAGCCAGGTGGGGTACTTCTTACCAAAGAATCCCTCAATTGATAGATCTTCCAGGCTGTGTGGAGGGATTAGCTGCTCAAAGATCTTCTCAATATTGCTAATAATCTCTTGTGAGTATGGTTCATTCATTTCTTTCGAACAACATAAGTTGAGAGACTTGAGACACTTTTTGTCTACTAGGAACGAATCTGTACTGCAAACATCTGCTCTTTCCAATTTAATCATGTCAAGCTTCCTTAAGTGTGAAAGTTCTCCTAGCTCTTCCAGCTTCCATCCATCCTGCTTTTCAGCATTACCACTTATACCACCAATAGGGAGTCCTTCTAAATCATTGAGGTACTTCAATTTGCCTATATCTTTTGGAACCTCATTTATTTTTGTACCTCCAAGACCAAGGCGTCGTAAATTGCACAATTTTGTAATTGCCAACGGAAGGCTATGTAAAGCTTTGCATCTCTGCAAGTTCAATATCTGTAGGTTTCTTAGGGATCCAATTGAATCCGGAAGATAAGATATGTCAGTGTCATCAAGATTAAGTAAACGTAGATGGATCAAACCTCCAATGTAATCTGGAATGCTTTGTATAGATGAACCAGTCAAGTCCAAAACTCGAATTCGTGGGAAGATTCTGAAAATAGTATTTTCCACTCTTCGCATTTTGGTCCTTGCTCTATTACGTTCCTTTTCCACGTTGGAGAGCACCATATGATTATTGTAATTAAAAACTAAGATGCGCCTTAGTTTTGAGAACTTTGTAGCTTTCAGTGATTCTGGATCTCCACAAAAACATTCTTCTCCTGATAAATGTAGAGCAAGCTGCCTTACAAGATCATGCATTTTGCACCAAGGATGGGTAAAAAATCTATCATTTGGATCAAGGAGATTCCTATTTATCAATTCGTAGTTATATTCTATTGCAGTATCTTCTAGAATTTGGTCTTCTTGCTCTTCTATAAAACCTTCGGCAACCCAAAGATTGATAAGATCATCACGATTAATGTTTGAATCTTCAGGAAATAAGCCCAAATAGAGGAAACATTGCTTCAGGTATTGTGGCAGCTCATCATAGCTCAAATACAAAGCTCCTCTTAGCTCAGCAGGAAGTTTGCTCATAGTCCAAGCGCTCTTGTTTGTCACCTGTCTCCATTGGCTCTCCGTTCTCTCTTTGGTTGCTAGAACGCTAGCAATAAGCTTGATTGCGAGAGGAAGCCCACCGCATTTACGAACTATCTCCATCCCTATATCCCGAAGATTTTGCACTTGTGTCTCTTCGCTGATGTTCATAGTCTTCCAAAGAAGCTCCCATCCTACTTCGTGTGACATTAATTCAACTCGTCGCACCTGATCGACCCCAATTGTGTTCAAGATTGTATCATGTCGAGTAGTTATTAGAATTATTCCGTGAGCAGCAGCGTCTAATGGAGTCCATAGTAGATTGGTCCACACCTCGTGCTGCCAGACATCATCCAACACAAGAAAGAAACTCGTCCCTTCAACCGCCTCAGCAAGCTTCTTTTGCAGCTCGCTTTCAGTTTCACCTTGTAGTGATTGTACCCCAAAATTCCGTAGAATTTCTTTCAAGAGCTCAAGTTCAGAGTACTTGTTAGAAACACAAATCCATGCTTGTTTGGTGAAGGTCCCCTTTATTCTGTGGTCATTACAAATTTTTTGAGCTAGAGTTGTCTTTCCAACTCCTCCTGTTCCAACAATACCAAGCTTGTAAGCCTTCTTTCCCTTGTGTTCAAGCATCCGCTTCACCAAATCTGTGGAAGTATGTAAAATTTCCTTCCCCACAAGAATGGGCTCCACCAGGGGCCTACTTTTTAACCTCTTTGATTCTGCAACATCCGATCTAGGTTGCATAATCATAGGTTTTAAGAATATATCACCCAACTTTGAAATCTTCTCAAGTTCTGTGTTGAAGTTTCTGATTTGAATAGCGATTTCACGTTGTCTCGGAACATTACGAATGCTAGTGAAAAACGATAAACCAGAACAACCAGTTGAAGTATGGTCCTCCTCTAGCAGCTTGCTCCCTTGAAATCTAGCCAAGTCAATAATATCATCTGCGTCGTACATAGCATCTCTTAGCTCACCAAGCCATTTTTTATCCAATGAATCTTCTATCCTTCTCTGCTCAGCATCATTGAGAAGGCACTGTATGTATTCCATTGTTCTTTGCATTTCTCTGAGCTCTTCTTTTACACCTAAAACGAGCATGGCCTCTTCCGTAATCAAATCTTGCAGCCTCTTCGCACAGGATCTAACTAAAGAATCTAATACGGTTGCCATCAGACAAAACAACTCAACGAGACCCACCCAGCAAAATAACTTTGGAGAACAACAAGCTTGCAGGCTGTAAATGAGCAAAGAATGATGAGAAAAAAATCATGGAATCCAAGCTGCAGCACCCAAAGTACTATTATAATTTAGGAGCCATACCTTGCTTATCTGTCTTCCGGCAATCAATCACTGAAGCACGGTTGGTAATCAGAATCGATATAAAGACATCTTTACACAAGCAGTTTACTGCGACTGTCAAGCCCTAAGAGCTTGATGGATTGACGCCAAGTGAGATGAAAACCAGCTGCCACGGTGTTGCATCTGCAGAAGGAGATGAAAAAAAGGTGCATCCTCGTTAAAAGAAATATATATTTTTAACCAAAAGAAAGATATTTAGTTAGACCACTGATCAAAGTGCTGAAACTATTTGTTCTTGGTTCAAAAGAAAATGAACTATTTGTTCTATACGACTATACCTGCAAGATCTCTGGATGCCAAAACCAGGAATGGATCAAGAGATGTGAACTCTTTGGTGGATCCAGGACTCGAGGGCGTCAAATGTTTGTGGCAGCAAAGGCTCTGAGAGCATGTACAATGGTTGAGACAACAATCATCTCTAACCATTACTATATCACTTATAGAGATGACTTAGAAACAACTCATACAATGATAGAGATGGCTTAGAGACAACTGCACATTTTTTATGACACTTAATCACACACAAGATTTCTTAATTCACGTGTAGAGTCATCTCTTGCATTGGAGACGGCTCAACTCTCTATGCACACCCTCTCTCCTCCATATCATTATCTATCTTGCATGACAAACCTTATAGATGGCTTAGAGATAGCTGATGTGTACCATTGTACATGCTCTAAGTGACATCAGGAAAAGGGGGAAGAAGTCTAGGGAGCTGGAAGTCTTGGGGAAGTTTGCAAAGTTGCAATGAGCTGGAAGATGTGCCTGTGCAATCCCACACAAGCCACCGAGACTCCGACACATCTGTTTCTTTTGGTTTTGGTCCTTGCAATTTCCTATTTCGTTTTAAACTGAGCTACTAAATTTAGTTTCGTGATACATATAAAATCTACAAACAAAATGCAATTCCAACTTATATGGACCGTACAAGTTTTAGTTTCTTGAAACATATAAAATGTAGAAAAAAAGAGTAGTTAACATAATTATACTATATTTGCACATTTGATAGGACTGCAGATAGGCTTATTTGTTAAAGAAAAAAATTGTCCATCCATATCTCTGAGAGCGGAGATGTACGGCGTTCTGCTCTCAGCGTGCCACGTATGTGTTACTGTATTACTGTTCATACGATCCTGGCCGTCCAACCGCACATCGGCTGCACCTGCGTTCCTGCGTTCACTGCCTCTCCAGCTTGCTCTGTGTCCTCTACCTCCAGTAAATCCCCAAAATCGTAATCCCAAATCCCTAATCCCCGATTCCAGATCGGCCCCCTCCCCCCATCGCCCAACGTCTTCCCACCTGCGTTTCCTGCCTCCGCTTCCGCCCCCGCCCCTCGCCTCCTCCTGTCGATTCCCGCCTGCACCACTGCTCCCCGTTCGCAGCCGCCGCCTGCTGTGGCCCGCCGTTCGCCGCCGCCGCCGCCTGCGCTTCCCGACTCCGTCTCTGCCCCTCGCCTAATACTGCTAGCTCCCGCCTACTCTGCTGTTCCCCGTCCGCACTCGCCGCTTGCTGTGCTCCGGCGTTTGCAGCGGCCGCCTGCTATTGCACACTGTTGTTACCTGCAGCCTTAACTCCTTGCCTCTCTTATCTCGCATTGGTGACTTCTCCGCAACATCCTAGCCGGTTCGTTTCTCTGCTCACATGTTATTCGTCGCCTGTTTTTTGGACTGAAGTGGTATGCTCATATTTATCGATTTCTTTCTATTCAGTTCACACGTGCTTTGCTGGTCATCTTCATGTACGTATAAATGGTGCCACCATCTTTTAGTTCTATCAATTTTGATGGCTACATCACAGGGTCCCATCATCTGCCAATTTTGGAATTTCATAAATTCGAGAGCTGCACTGCGACGTTCTAAAGGTGCGAAAAAAAATATCATCTTAGTATTTCCTTTCGACTATTAGAATCAACCGCGTGCTTAGATTTAAAATGATGTTATTGTTCAACAAGGGACATTTCCATAATTGAGACTAAAAATATTGTAATCCGCCAAAGACGTAATTTAGTATTCACCTTTACCTTTTATTTTCCTTCCTACGTTCTTAGCTTCGTGCGTCTTGATTGTAATTTCTTTATTTCTTTCAGCTCAAGTTTATTTCTTTTCCTTCCTATTACAGTGCATGTTGCACTTAGTTTAATGCCCTCCATCTCAACCATACTTGAGTTCCTTTTGTGTAGCTAACATTGTTTCATGGTTGCTCATCTATCTATTTTTTCCTATGTACAATATACAACAACAACAACAACAAAGCCTTTAAATCCCAAGCAAGTTGGGGTAGACTAGAGTTGAAACCCAAAACAAACCGCTAAAAAGGGGAAGGGGAAAAGAAACAAGAAGGATAAGGGTTTAAAAGTTTTTTGAAAAGAAGCACAAGGAAGAGCCTAGTCAAGGCTCAGCACGTGGATAGTTGCTTTCCAAGCACTTCTATCCAAGGCTAACTCTCTTGCTATATTCCAATCTTTTAGGTCCTCTTAACCGCCTCCCCAGGTCAAGTTTGGCCGACCCTACCTCTCTTCACATCATTATTCCACCTTATGATTCCGCTTATGCACCGGTGCCTCTGGAGGTCTTCGTTGCACATGCCCAAACCATCTTAGTCGATGTTGCACAAGCTTTTCTTCAATTGGGGCTACCTAGTCGATCCGTATCTCGTCGTTTGAACTCGGTCCATCCTTGTATGCCCACAAATCCAACGCAACATACGCATCTCGGCGACACTTAATTGTTGAACATGTCTTCTTTTAGTAGGCCAACATTACGCACCATACAACATCGCAGGTCTAATAGCCGTCCTATAGAACTTGCCTTTTAGCTTTTGTGGTACCCTCTTGTCACATAGAATACGGATGCTTGACGCCATTTCATCCATCCCGCTTTGATTCTATGGCTAACATCTTCATCGACATCCCGTCTCTTTGTAGCATCGATCCCAAGTATCGAAAAGTATCCTTCTTGGGCACTATCGACCTTCCAAACTCACATCTCCTCTTCTGTCTAGCGATGCAAGTCACATCTCATATATTCGGTTTTAGTCCCGCTAAGTCTAAAACCTTTCGACTCAGTCTGCCGCCACAACTCTAGTTTCCTATTTACTCCTTGGCTTTCATCCACTAGTACTACATCATCAAGAACAGCATACACCACGGATATCTCCTTGTATATCCCTTGTGACCTCATCCATCACCAAGGCAAAGAGGTAAGGGCTCAAAGTGATCCTTGATGTAGTACTATGTTAATGGGAAGTCACTTGTGTCACCGTCGGTTGTTGAACACTAGTCACAACTTTGTTGTACATGTCCTTAATGAGGCCACATACTTTGTTGGAACTTTATGCTTTTCCAAAGCCCACCACATAACATACCTTGGTATCTTATCATAAGCCTTCTCCAAGTCTATGAAAACCATGTGTAGGTCCTTCTTACGCTTCCTATACCGCTCCATAACTTGTCTTAGAAGAAAAATTGCTTCTATGGTTGACCTTCCGGCATGAACCCAAATTGGTTCATGGTAATACACGTCAATCTTCTCAAACGATGCTCTATCACTCTCTCCCACGGCTTCATCGTGTGGCTCATCGACTTAATCCCCGTAGTTAGTGCAACTTTGAATATCTCCTTGTTCTTGAAGATTGGTACTAATATACTTCTCCTCCACTCTTCGGGCATCTTGTTCGATCGTAAAATATGGTTGAAAAGCTTTGTTAGCCAAACAATAGCTATATCCCCTAGGCATCTCCACACCTCGATTGGGATAGCATCAGGGCCCATTGCCTTGCCCCCTTTCATCCTTTTTAGGGCTTTTCTAACCTCAGTCTCTTGGATCCTACGCACAAAGTATCTATTGGCATCATCAAAGGAGTCGTCCAACTGAATGGACGTGCTCTCACTCTCACCATTGAACAGGTTGTCAAAGTACTCACGCCACCTTAGTTTGATGTCCTCCTCCTTCACCAAGAGTTGATCCCTCGCATCCTTAATGCATTTAACTTGATTGAGGTCCCTTGTCTTCCTATCACGAATCCTAGCCATCCTATAGACGTCCTTCTCTCCTTCCTTTGTGCTTAGCCGTTGGACAAGTGTCCTATGTACAATATACAAAATAAAAATAGGTTTCTGTCATTTATTTTCCTCATATGTGCCGCATAAATTTTCATATTTTATTGCTCCTTTCTATTACAGTGCATGCTGCACTTAGTTTACTGCCCTTCATCTCAGCCATTCTTCAGTGTCTTATGTGTAGCTAGCATTAGTTTATTCTTACACATCTATCTATGTTTTTTTGCCTATGTACAATACAGAAAATAAAAATAGGTTCCTGTCATTTATTTTTCTCACATGTGCCGCACAAGTTGTCATATCTTATTGGTGCTACCGACTGTCAGATTACGTAGCCAGTGCCTTTGTTAGCATGCAGAGGTTAATACAGTAAAGGACCCATCCCTTTTGGTGTGGTCTCTCTTCCCTCTGCCTCACTACTCATGAAATCTATGCCGTCAAACAAACCAGCAGGTAGTCCCCAAGATCATGGCCACATCCCTCTTCGTCGAGGCCGTTCGCGCATGGGTTAGCTACATATTTCATTGCCATAGCTTTTTGAACACTTTTTTTAAATGTTGTTGCTTTGTGCTTTCATGTACATATTGATTTTTTCCCTTTTCCCTAATTTCGTAGGTATCACCATTGGCCAACAATATGCACAATCTGTCATGTCTGACAGTTCCGGACGACAGGAAGGTTTCAATTTAGGTCCGTCATGTCGATCAGCTAAGCGTCGGCTTTCTTTAGTCTCCGATGATTCGTCTATGCAATCTTCATCTAGACAATCTGAGGGCAAGTCCTTTGCTGGTAGTAGCATCCTTCTGGTTTCCAATTTGAGTACATGTTTTTCAAGATGTCATACATATTTTTGCTTGTTCTTCATGGCTCTACCGGCTGCAGGGCCAACCATTGATGGTACCCCACGCGAGAAAAGGAAAGTGTCTATGGAGCTGATGAAATCATCAGGTGTGTTCGTATACTCTGATTATAGGTTATCATTGTTCAACTTCCAATGCCTCCTTTATTGATCTATGCTATTTTATTGTAAAGTTACATTTAAACTTGCTATTTACCTTTCTGGCCCATCGAACTTACCTCCATTTGTACCCCAGTCCCGAAATTGTTAGTGTGCTATTAAAATGACAAGGTGGTACTTAGTTTTCACTTAGTTGCTTGTATGGCCGTGCATGCGCAAGTTTTAGGCCTTGTTCATTTCAGTGTATATTACCGTTGCGTATTACTATAGCAAATTTTGTTGTTTTTATATAGCCTATACGTTGTGATAATTTCTAGCGATTTTTCATGACTTTTAGTAGTCCTTCCAAAGATTCTAAAACAATTTTTTAATTATTTTTTATAATCTGTAGACCTTTTTTCTAGAATTCTCAAATTTGCTACGGTAATACGCCAACGCAATGATACGCTGAAAAGAACATGACCTTAGTGACATGACATTCACACCACCTCCTTCCCACTCTCTCAATGGAAAAAAAAATCAAATTCATTATTTTTCAAAAGTCGGCATAATTTTTTAAAAAGTACATTTTCTAAAAAATAATATAATTTTTTAAAAATCATTTTCATAATTTGAAACCTAATTTTTTATATTTTATAATTATAAACGTGCGAAAATTGTTTTAATTTAGAAAGTTTCATTATATTTGATTTCGATGAAATTGAATTTAAAAAAATAAATTTCATAAATAAATTCACAATTGTTTCTAAAAGTTTAATTTCTAGAAAAATGCAAGTTGATATATTCTCAATGAAAAGGAACACGATGTGATTGCCATCTCACGAAAAAAAATTATATGTGTGGCAACCATCTAAGCATTTAACAAAAAATTAAAGGCCACCATAGCATGCAAAGGTTTTCTAACGATTTTGGGGTTGAGTGCAAATGATTGCAAGTTCAAGGGACCAAAAAAGTAAATTTTAAGTTCGAGAGGCTAAGTGAGACTTCTCTACAAGTTCGGGGCTAACATAGTAATTTCTCTTAGTTATAACGTGACAATGATCGAGGGAATGGCCTCCCGCCAAGCTTATTTATTTGTTCGACGAGCACCTTGAATCAAAGCTGCAACACCCAAAGTAGGATTACAATTTAGAAGCCATACCTTGCCTATCTGTCTTCTGGCAATCAAGCACTGAAGCACGGTTGGTAATCTCAGAATCGATATCAAGATATCATCTTTACACAAGCAGTTTACTCCGATGGTCAACGCGTTACCACTCTGAGAGCCTGATGGATTGACGCCAAGTGAGATGAAAACCAACTGCCATTGAATGTCAATGAATCAGCGAAAGCCGGGGGCACGGTGCTGCACCTGCAGAAGGAGATGCAAAAGGTGCATCCTCGTCAAAAGAAATAGATATATTTCTAACCAAAAGAAATATCTTTAGTTCTATCACAGATCCAAGTGCTGAAACTATTTATCCTTGGTTCAAAAGAAAATGAACTATTTGTTGTATACCTGCATGATCTCCTCCGTCTCAGCCGGCCAACAACGATCGTCTCTGGATACCAAAAGAAAACCAGGAATGGATCAAGAGATGTTAACTCTTTTGGTGGATCCAGGCCTCAAGGGCGTCAAATGTTTGTGGCAGCAAAGGCTCTGAGTGGCATCAGGGAAAGGGGGAAGAAGTCTAGGGAGCTGTGAGTCTTGGGAAGTTTGTGAAGTTGCAAAGGCTCTTTGGTGGCATCAGGGAAAGGGAGAAGTCGTCTTATAGGGAGCTGGAAGTCTAGGGAAGCTTGCAAATGGCATATAATTACTACAGCACTTAGCTGTGCCAGCGCATCCCCACACAGCCTCCACTAAAAGTCAGAGAATCTTGTCGCAAAATACTCCAACGCAACTTCCACGAGGACTCCAACGAATCCAGTCTAGTTGTCTAGGGGAAACGCGCCTACAACTACAAGCAAATACTACAAAATTTAATTTCTTGAAACATATAAAATCTAGAAATAGAATAGTAGTTAGCATCATTACACTGTATTTGCACATTTGATAGGAGCGTAAATAGGCTTATTTGTTAAAGAGAAAATCAGGCCTCTGAACTCGCCGTAAATTTTGCTTAGCCTCAAAACATGCAATTCACCTTTTCGCTCCCTTGAACCTGCCTCTATTTGCACCCGAGTCCCGAAATTGTTCGTTTGTTGTTAAAATGACAGGGTGGTGCAAATGGAAGCTGTGCGCCTGTGCCTGTGCTGTGCCTCCCCACACAAGCCATCAATAATGCAGCCTCCTCGGAGACTCTCCAAGCCTCCAACGCATCCAGTCACGGGTCACCTCCTATGGGAAACGCGTCTATTTCGTTTCGGTTTTGGTCCTTGCAATTTTCTATTTCGTTTTAAAACTGAGCAAACACAAAATTTAGTTCCGTGAAACATACAGAATCCACGAGCAAAATAAAATTCAACCTCATATGAACCCTACAAAATTTAGTTTCTTGAAACATATAAAATCTTGAAGAAAAAAATATGGTAGCAAGCAGTTGCATGGAGTACATATATACCTCTATTAATTCCGCACGAACCAACGCCACGCATGGGTTAAAAAAATAAAAACAAATGCATGCATGAGAGGTTTGTGCCAGCATTAATCCTGCAGATGGATTGCTCAACGGTCAAATGCATGCACATGAGCGTGGATTGGCTTCCAGTTCTGCAGTACGACCTCTCATTCATCCAGTAGGTAGTTGCACCCATTTACTGCTACACTGTACACGAGACCCAGTAAAGATGGCAAAACATTGAGTGCACAAGACTACTCAGTGCACAAGTGCAAAAAACGAATCTCAGCCCTTCATCTAAATCCAACGGTATGTCCTCTTCTCCAGCTGCAGCTCGCCAAGCCGTAGCTCGCCAGCTGAAATCTCAGTGCACAAGTCGCAGCTCGCTCGTACTCTGCTGGAGCCTGCACAGTTGGGTGTGTAAAGTAGGAGAAGAGGGCACCGTTGGATTTAGATGAAGGGCTGAGATTCGTTTTTTGCACTTGTGCACTGAGTAGTCTTGTGCGCTGAATATTTTGCTAGTAAAGATAGCGCGTTTTACACCCTACAGACTTGCTGCCAAACACAGTACCATTACTACCGTACCTGTTTGTTCATGTCGAGCTTTTGGCTCAAGCCTCGGGCTTTCAGGCTTTTAGCCGGGCCGGGCTCGGGCTCATATAAATAAAACTTTTACCGGGTCGGGCCGGGCTCAGGCTTGTCCCCAAAGCGCCGGACTTTTTTAAGCCCGACCCGATACATGATCAGCTCTACTCCCTCCATCCTTCTCTCCAAATTTTCTACACACAGTACACTACACTTTATCCAAAGATATGGTGTTTTGTAGTGACTGTTACTAATGCTCTTAGGCTTTGTTTGGAAGTGGAGTTTTTGTAAAACCATGGTTTGTGTTTTGCTATGATAATGAAAAACCATGGTTTTGAAAACCATTGTTTGCTAGTTAGTACAAGTGATAAAACTTTAGTGTGGAGTGGAGTCTATAAAACTCTAAAAAAACCATGGTTTTTAAGACAGAGTTTTTGAGGTTGCTTCCAAACACTTCATAGTCTCAAAAATCATGATTCTAAAGAAAACCATGATTTTACATAGAAATTACAAAATAACTCCACTTTCAAACAGGGCCTTAGTGTGCCGTTAAAATGACAAGGTGGTACTTAGTTTTCCGTTAGTTGCTTACAGGGCTATGCACGTGGCGTTTTTTTGTGCCATGGCATTAAGCACCTCCTTCCGTACTCTCGACGAAAAAATCAAACTCACTTTTTTCGGAAAGTCTTCTTTTTTAAGAGGACATATGTTTCAAAAAAAAACCTAAAATATAAGTTTCTGAAAAATCTATTCCATAATTTGAAAATTCATTGTTGTATTTTAGAATTTCTAAACATATGTAAAATTATTTATTTTGGAAAGTTTCAAATTTTTAAAATTTTCAAATTCATTTTTGAAAGTTTTAAAATTCTGAATTTGAAATTTAAATTTTTTATTTTTAAAAAACAAAACTTAATTTCATAAATAAATTTACAATTGTTTCTAGAAGTTTAATTCTCATAAAATGCAAGTTGATATTTCCTCAAAGAGGGAGAAGGATCATGTGGTTGCCATCTCGTAAGAAAAAGAATGTGTGGGAATCATCTAAGCATTTAACGGAAAATTAAAGGCCACCACAGTATTTAAAGGTTTTCTAATGGTTTTGGGGTTGGGTGCAAATGGCTGCAAGTTCAAGAAGCCAAAAAAGTAAATTTTTAGTTCGAAGAGCTAAATGAAATTTCTCTACAAGTTCGGGGGGTAATAGCCATTGGGATGAGCCGCACTATCCCCAGCAATTGGGGGAGTTGCGCCACACCACCACTATAGTCCATTGGGGGAGTTGCGTTGCAATGGTGTCGGTGCTCACGAGACACGATACAGTCTTCTCGCGGGTCATGTCAGCATTGGGGACCATTGGTGGTGGGTTCCAATATGTTGGCGGTGACATGCTGACGGTTGACGCCACAAGAAGGAATTCCCGACCTCACGGGCTTGGGTTAGAGAGATGGCACGGGAAATCTCATTATGGTCTGTTTCCATACGCACCTTTAAGTTGACCCAAGATACTTACCTCGTGGCTTTTTGACCTAGGATTATGATGGGATACTAGGCAGAATTGGGACTCCTAGACAAGCTGATAGAGCATCTTTAATGATGTAGTGAATCAATCGCTATAAGAAATTGACATGTCATTTATAGATACCAAATAGGCAGCTGTCGGCACCCGATTTACAATATCGGATTCCACATGCGTAAACCCGTACTAGTCCCAACGATCGCTAAGACACACGAGATATCGTAAACGGAGCAGGCTAAGCGATTTTATTTATTACAACAGAGCATAGTCCAAAGACAAGCACATATAACGGCTCGCAGCCGCACATCGAAGAATCTGAGATACTGGGCCTAATACAATATCTAAATACTTATCCATTCCACAGCACGAGGGTCAGAGGAACGCAGCAACCCTAGTCTTCATAATCTTCATCGACAACGCCTCGGCGTAGTCTGGATCCTCCTCCTCAGAAGGCGGGCCATACTCAGATGGACCAGCTGTTGAAATTTTAAAAAGAGGGGAAGCAAAGGAGGGTGAGTACAAATTGTACTCCGCAAGTCCGGAATTATGCAAGTGTGGGTTCAGTACAAGGAGAGCTTAGGTTATTTGCGGAAATGCATTTATTTAACCAAGTTTTGACAAAGCAATTTCGAAACTTTAAATCTCAACATTTTATTTGGCCTCTTCGCAAACGGTTCTTGCCACTTGGCCTCAGTGCCATAGTGAGAACAAAATTCTTTCTTCTTTTCTTTTCTCAAAAACTTGCTAGGTCCGGTTACCTCGCGACACTTTCCGATAGGCCGTTACCCATTTCGGAATATCACCGGTGGCTGCCAGCTCAAAATTATTTCTTCTTTTCTTTTCTCAAATTTGCTGGTTCCGGTTTTTCGCGTGACACTTTCCGATAGGCCGTCGCCCATTTCGGAATATCACCGGTAGCTGCCAGCTCACATGAAATCCTTCTCAAAACCTTTCTCAAATCCTTTCTTAAATTCTTTGTTCAAAAACCCTTTTACAAAAATGGTTTTTAAATGAAGAATCTACTATATAATCAGTCCCATCGCACGCTCATAACCGCGAGCACGACTATCATGACAGTTTTAACTCTGCAGAGTGGGTACGCTTTACCCTCGAGAGGCTACGCACCCAGACGATGTTTCGCCACAAGACCATCAACCACGAGGGCCAACGATCGGGTCCGTCACATACCGGAGCTCGAGGTCGTACTGTAATGGCTCCATTCATAGGATTATAGGATCAGCAGTCCTTAGACTAGGGGAGAGTTTATATTTTAGCCCAGTAAAACCCGGTGCCATACTGCACCGACTGACACCATATCTCCCTAGTCGAAAAGATTTTGGGGTAAGAGGAAAATCATTTCCTATTAGGCATCACCCTTGACGCACTATCTTTAAATCATCCTTTCCCAAACATTTCTCAACAATATTCTCATTTCACATAAATGATTGAATCATTCCGCATAAATGATTTTAAGCATTTATCCTACCTCAACAAGGAATTCAAATAAGAGCAATTCATATTTTAGCCTTAGGTTTAATCTTAACATATCTCTTACCTTGTCTATTTGGCATATTAACTAATTCTAGCAAATACAGCATTTATCTTTTAAACTAGCATGCATATTTTCAAGTCTAATAAACATTTTCTAAATAACCGAAAATGGCTTCACAATATGATCAAAGGGGGACTTGCCTTGATCGGTTCCGGGGAAAGCGAAGGGGACGTCGGCGATCGGGTCTTCGGGACCTTGTCCTTCTAAATGCGCACACGCACATGCAAACAATACAACACACATAGAAATTCATTTCATGATTTGCTGCTTTTAAAGTTAATGTAGAAATCTTGATTTTCAGTGCATTGATATTTGGGAAAAACATGGATATGATTTATGCACATGAAATGATGACACTCCTAACTTACCTACTGTTGACACCCAAATTTGGCAGAAAATCGGATAATCGGAAAAGGCCGAATATGTTAGGATTATTGGGCTAAATTGGAAATGGGCTTCGTGGGGAAAGAAGAAGGATATATATTAAAGAAGCCGATGGACACAAGACTTCGGAAGAAATACGATTTGATCGGAAGTTCGAAGGAATAATAGGTCGTATCGGTATCGTCTTTGTAATAGTATAAATAGGACCTTAGATCGCGAGAAAACGGATCTACTACTCAATACACAAAAACTCTCTCGAATCCGATCGACCTCGTCGAAAGGCTTCAACTCGCAAGTAGAGCTATCTCGATGGGATAATCGATTCTCTCCTTGTAACCCGTATGCATGGCTGCATCATGTTGATCTCATGTGTACAAAGCATGTCAGACTGTCTCGGGATTTTCCGATCTTTGATGTGTCCTCGCATATTGCACTGTCTCGGTTTAATCGATCTGTAATATGTGTTTACCCTGTAATGCCGATTATCAGATATTTTGTGTGCTCTTCCTGAATACGATGTATGCAAGTGTCTCGTTTGATTGATCTTGTGTATGCCTTGTTTAGGAGTTTTCATCTGTTAATGTTTGCCGCTTGGTGTTACATCTACACTATTAGTCTTTAAATCTTTAAATCGGTTTATTGGTTTACGTCTAGTTTTAGATTTGAATACTGTCTTGGCCTGACCAATTTATTCTAATCTGTTTCTCGATTTGATCTAATGCACTGATGCGAAGGTTTATTGCTAATATTATATAAAAAATACCAAAAAGAAATAAGCGATTTAAATTTGATTATTACTCTATATTCATTTACTCTATCGGACCTAAAGCCGATAGAATCTATAATCGGATATTTCAAAGCCGATTATAGAAAACCTGATCTGGCTACTTCAAAAGCCGATTAGGGCGATATTATTGACGATTTCCTCCTTGTCAATTTACAGGTCAAATTGACTGGCACGCTTGGTTTTACTTGTTGCGACACAACCCCAGAGTTGACGCTTCGGCACGTGTGTTCACAGAAACACTCGTTTTTGTGTCAACATACTTTTTGGCACGCCCGGTGGGACACGGGAGATCAAGATCGACAACATGACACGCACCGACACCGAAGCGGCGCTGGAGACGCTCAACCACGCTGCTGAGGCAGTGACGTTTGACGAATTGAGCCCAGATCAAAAGAAAGAAATCGAAGATAGGCTAGCGGAGATTCACGAAGAAAATAAGAAGAGAATGCTTACTGGATACCGGAAGACGCGCAGTGGCCAAGTTACAAAGACTTCCATCGGAGATCCATTGCTCACGGGCGATTTTTTCGAAGTTATCGAGGATCGATCAATGACTCACATCGATCGATGCTTGATCAGTCATCGGTTTTAGGGCGAATCGTCCAGGAAGGGGTAAATGCTGCGTTTCATAACATGATGACTAGCCAAACCCAACAGATGAATCGGAATATCACTCAAGGGGTGTATCCAGGGGGCCAATATCCAACTTATGCTCCGCCAGGGGCATCAAACGCTGGGTCTTCCCAATTGGGCCCGCCACTGTCTGTTAATCCAACTCCGATTCAGACAGTACCCAATCATCAGGCCATGGTCCCGATCCCGGATCCGATATATCAGCCGATGAATCGTGCGGTGAATGAAAACCTAGAAGAGATGACAAAGAACCTGGTCTATAACATGATGAAACAGTGCGGGTTCAACACTCCTAAGATTGCGCCTCATTATACTATGCCGTACCCATCGGCTTTTAATGAGACGGAATATCCCCACAAGTATCGAGTTCCCGATTTTGCTAATGCCAAATTCAGCGGGAGCGATCACACTTCCACGCGCGAGCACATTGCTAGATTTCTAGCGCTCTGCGGAGAAGCTGCATCCAAGGACACTCTCAAATTCCGATTGTTCCCACTATCGCTATCGGGATCGGCTTTCAATTGGTTCACATCACTCCCTCCAAACAGCGTCGCTTCATGGCCAGATTTAGAGAAGAAGTTTCATGAATACTTCTATTCTGGGGAGAATGAAGCGAGGATCACTGATATCATGATGATTAAGCAGAAATTTGGTGAATCAGTGAATGATTACCTGCGTCGGTTCAGGGAAGTCAGAAACCGATGCTATAGCCTTTCTCTGCCAGACAACAAATTGGCAGAATTGGCTTTAAAGGTGCATTGCTGTCAACAAAAGAAGGTGGGCAACCAAGAGTTTGCCGATATATCTCATCTGGCACACAAAATCGCGTTTTACAAGAGCCGATTTTCTGACAATTCTTACCCTGGGCAAAGGGAGTATCGGAATAATAACAATAACAAAGGAAAAGAGAAGGCGATCAATATGGTCGATGCCTATGAAGATGAAGGATCCGATGACTCCAATGACGAAGATATGGGTGCCTATGTGGCTGAATGGGTAAATAACAAGAAAGAATTTGAGCTCGGATGGATAAAGCCGAAAGGTGCTGAGAAGAGCAAGTATTCTTTCGATACGTCCAAATGTGATCGAATTTTCGATCATCTATTGCAAGAAAAACAAATTCGGCTTAAGCAAGGGCACGTTATTCCCCCACTTGAAGAGCTAAAGAAGCGCAAATATTGCAAGTGGCACAACTCCTACTCACACGTCACCAACGAGTGCAATGTATTCAAGCAAATAGTACAGAATGCGATTGAGAGTGGCCAGCTCCGTTATCAAAGCAAAAACTCCCAGATCGACACGGAGCCGTTCCCGGTCGGCGTTGTTGGGATGGTGGACGCTAAGCGCAAAGCCGATGAACCCGAAAGTTCCAATCGGTTCAAAGTGCTCGTTGGTGATAAGAGGATCGTAGTAGAAGACAGGCCCGAACTAAATTTCCGATCGTCAGGCCGACATGGTGGAAGGGTTGGTGAGTGGCGCCAAGTGAAGCGTGGTCATAATCATAACCCGATTTCAAAATCAAGGTCGAGGCCAACCTTCGATCAATTGATGGAAAAATACGACAGGATGGCTAAGGAAATACCTCGAAGGAGCTTTCAATCAAGTATTCCAGATACTGCTCAAAGGGATCCAAGTGATCAAGGTTGGGAGATGGAACACTGGGATTGTCCTTTTTTCCTATACTGCTGGGAAGAAAGGATGTCTTTGCCTAATTTGGAGGATTGTCCGATGAACCACGCATTTGTTCCTCCCAAAAGGGCATCGGTAAAAGATCAGCTAGTGTTTCCTCATGAAAGGGCCGAAGATATTCAAGTGAAGAAAAATACCGATATGCATCGGCCTCCTAAGGTTCCGTTGCCGCAGTGGTGCCCAAGCGGAATCACAAAATCTCAGAAGCGACGCCTGCAGCGGATGAGACATGCGGAAGCTAAAGAGGCGGAAGCCGAGAGATTTAGGGATGCTCTGCTGGAACAGGTAAAGCCGATAAAGCCAGCTAGGGGCAAGCAGGAATGGAGGCCCAAGTTGAGATCGGTTGTTATCATTGAGAAGGATTCCGATGATGTTTCAATTGCTACTAACATGGTTTGCGTCCTGCCTCGGGAATTCATGAACGACTATGAAGAGGCCGCTGCAGAGCTAGTGGTGGGAGCTGAAGATGCTGTATTTAAGAAGCCGGAGAATTCCCGATTGCATCTTAAGCCATTATTCATCATGGGGTATATGAATGGCAAACCGATTTCAAGGATGATGGTAGACAGTGGAGCTATGGTAAATCTGATGCCATATTCTATCTGCCGTAAAATTAGAAAATCTACCGAAGACTTGGTTAAGACTAACATGGTTTTAAGCGATTTTAATGGAAATCCAACTGAAGCCAAGGGTGTTCTGGTGGTGGAGCTCACTATAGGGAGCAAGACAATACCAACAGCTTTCTTTGTAATTGAAGGAAAAGGGAGTTACAACGTGCTGTTGGGAAGGGATTGGATCCACGCCAATTGCTGTATTCCATCTACGTTGCATCAAATTCTAATTCAGTGGATTGGCGACCAAATAGAAGTAGTGACAGGAGAATCCCTGACCGCTGAAACTGATTGTGCCGATATACACCATAATCTGGAAGCACTATCGGGAAAACCCTTAGAGGATTGCGACTTCCTCAGTATTAGTAAGTTGGGGTTCAAACCGACGACTCTTGGGGGGCAATCGGTAACCCAAGGATGTGAGGGTTTTTTATGGGAACCGCGGCTCTAGAGGGCATTGAGTATAAGATGGGCCAAGGTTTTATATCGGCTGATGAACTTGAAAAGGTCGATATTGGAACCGATGGTAAAGAAAGGCCCACTTACATCAGTAAAAAGTTGTCGCGGGAGTATAAGGATCGGCTTATCCAGATACTGAAGGATCGGGTTGATTGTTTCGCTTGGGAATATCATGAGATGCCTGATCTGGACCGATCCATAGTTGAGCATAAAATTAAGATGAAGCCTGGGTTTCGGCCAGTAAAGCAATCGCCAAGAAGGATTAGTTGGAAAATTTACTATCAAGTGAAGGCTGAAATCCAGAGATTGTTAGATGCGAAGTTTATTCGGTCATGCAAGTATGCCGATTGGATTTCTAATATAGTACCATTCGGTAAAAAAGATTCTGATAAAATTCGGGTATGTATCGATTTTAGGGATTTGAATAAAGCGACATACAAAGATAAATATCCGATGCCGATTGCCGATCGACTAATCGACGCAGCCTCTGGCAATCGGATTATCAGTTTTTTAGGCGGCAATGCTGGGTATAATCAGATCTTTATGGCCGAAAAAGACGTGAATAAAACTGCATTTAGGTGCCCTGGTGCTATCGGTTTGTTCGAGTGGGTTGTGATGACTTTTGGACTGATAAGTGTCGGAGCTACGTATCAAAGAGGGATGAACTTGATTTGCCATGATTTAATCGGTAAATTGGTTGAAATCTATATCGATGACGTGGTTATTAAATCTCAAGAGGAGGAACAACACTTGGCCGATATTGTGACCGTGTTGGATCGGTTTTGAAAATATGGAATGAGGATGAATCCGAAGAAGTGTGCTTTTGGAGTATCGGCTGGCAAGTTTTTAGGATTTATGGTACATCAGAGAGGAATTGAAGTTCATCCTGATAGAGTGAAGGCGATCCTGAATACAAAGCCTCCATATTCAAAGGTTCGTCTACAAGAGCTTATCGGCAAAATTAATTATTTGAGAAGGTTCATTTCTAATTTATCGGAGAGGATTATTCCGTTTTCCCCGTTGCTTAAACTGAAAAATGCCGATAAGTTTGTTTGGGGCCCGGAGCAGCAAAGGGCATTTGATAATATTAAAGAGTATCTGGTTAATCCACCTATTCTGGTTGCTCCGAAAGAAGGTCTGCCGTTTAAATTGTATCTATCGGTATCGAAAAAAACTATAGGGGCAGTCCTGGTCCAAGAAGTCAATGGGAAGGAACATGCCATCTTTTACCTTAGCAGGAAGCTATTGGACCCAGAAACCCGATACATGGTAGTGGAAAGGTATTGCCTTTGTCTGTACTTTGCATGCACTAAATTGAGGCATTATCTGCTGGGTGCTGAATGCAAAGTAGTATGTCAAACTGATGTGGTTAAGTACATGCTTAATGCCCCAATAATCAAAGGGCGTCTCGGAAAATGGGCGTATACTCTCATCGAGTTTGATCTAACATATGAATCTCCAAAAGCCGTTAAGGGGCAGGTATTAGCCGATTTCATCACGCATCATCAAGGCGTTAATATTGCAACTTTGTTGCCGTGGGTAATGTTCTTTGATGGGTCGGTTTGTGAGAAGGGATGTGGAATCGGTGTTTTTATTGTCTCTCCAGGAGGTGTTCCTTACCGATTCAGCATAACAGTAGATTTCGGGTTAACCAACAATCAAGTGGAATACGATGCTTTGATCCAGGGATTAGAGTGGTTAATCCAAGCTGGTGCTGTCGCTGTGGAAGTATTCGGAGACTCGCAATTGGTGGTGTATCAGATGATCGGTAAATATGATTGTCACAGTGACCTGCTTCGGGAATATCTGGAGAGAGCTTCTGATTTGGCTAAGTATTTCAGTGTATTTACAATTCATCATATCCCGACGGAACAAAATTGTGAAGCCAATGACTTAGCTCAGGAAGCATCAGGTTACAAATTACCGATCATGGAACTAGAGGTTATTCCGATTCCATGTCCAGTCCCTATTGGTTGGCAGGCAGAGATTATTGGTTATCTTAAAAATCCTCAAGGGAAAACCGATAGGAAGCTTAAAAGGAAAGCTCAGAGGTACGCATTAATTTCTGATAAGCTGTTCTATCGGAGTTTTGATGGTTTACTGCTTAAGTGCTTAAACGAAGAAGAGGCTAAAGTTGCAATCGGAGAGGTACATGAGGGTTTATGTGCAACTCATCAATCGGCCTATAAGATGAGATGGATGTTGAAGCGTGTAGGGTATTTTTGGCCGACAATGGTAGAGGGTTGCTTCAAATATTATAAGGGTTGCAAAGATTGTCAAAAATTTGGGAATATTCAGCATGCGCCTGCGTCTATCTTACATCCGATTGTGAAACCGTGGCCTTTCAGAGGATGGGGGATTGATATGATTGGGAAAATATTTCCATCCTCGTCTAAGGGGCATCGGTATATTTTGGTGGCAACGGATTATTTCACTAAGTGGGTAGAAGCTGTACCATTGAAGAAAGTTACTGCTGCCGAAGCGATCGAGTTCGTCAAAATACACATAATTTACCGATTCGGCATTCCTCAAACGATCACTACTGACCAAGGATCGGTATTTCTGTCAGAAGTGTTTCAAGATTACACTCGAAGCTTGGGAATCACGACGATTAATTCTTCGCCGTATTATGCTCAAGCCAACGGCCAAGCAGAATCTTCAAACAAGAGTGCTATAAAGCTGATCAAGCGAAAAATCGATGAAAGGCCGCGGGGTTGGCATAATACTTTAGCGGATGCGCTGTGGGCGTATCGGATTGCTAAGAATGGAGCTACGAAGGTGTCGCCATTTGAGCTAGTTTACGGTCAAGAAACTGTTCTGCCAGTTGAAGCCATCATCGGTTCTATGAGGGTTGAAGAGCAGAATAACGTAAAAGCCGATGATTACAATAGGTTGATGATGGATAAGTTGGATGACATGGTGGCAATTCGATTAAAGGCTCTGGAACATATTGAGTGTGATAAGCAAAGAGTGGCCAGACATTATAACAAGAAAGTTGTGCCGAAAACTTTTGAAGTAGGAGAGCTCGTATGGAAGACGTTTTTACCGATTGGCTCTAGGGATCCTAAGTACGGAAAGTGGTCTCCAAATTGGGAAGGACCATTTAAAGTCAATCGGATTATTCCTGGTAATGCATATATCTTGGAGACGCTCGAAGGGGAAGTTTTCGGTAAAGCAATTAACGCCAAGTATTTGAAAAGGTATTATCCTAGTGTTTGGGTTGGAGCTTGAGATAAGATTCGTAAATGCCGATTCTGTGAATCGCCTAGAGTTCAAAAAATCGTTTCATACTTGCGCGTGGGTGATAGTTTCTCAGTACTCGCTGTTGAGCGGAAGCCGATTCTCAGTGAATCGCCTACAGTTCTAGTTAATGCAATTTTGCTTGCTGATGCTATTAAACAAAGCCGATTCCACGGAATCGCCTATAGACAAATAATAAAAGCGATTGCATAAATAAAAGTTGTTACAGAGGCACGAAGGCCTTGAATGTTTTCGCCCGAGCAGCAAGATAAGACATTGTTTTACAATCGGTAAAGACCGATTTACGCATGCAGTTCAAATTTTGGCTCGCAGGCCGATTACTCACAAAATTCATAAATAGCGGCGGCGGAGCTGGACATTGTGTCCCGGATCTGGTTGATAATCTCGGTATCTTCCTCAGCAGATCCGGGTACTATCGGAATCTTATTCTTAGCGTCCAGCACTGCTAAGCCGCAGGCCTTCACTACGCTATATTGCTCCTTGGCAGCTATCTTGGTTTCTTCGAAGCTTGACCGAGTATCGGCTTCGGCTTTCTTCACCTTTTTCCAATTCGGCCGTGGACTTGACCGTGAAAGCGCTTTAGGCGGCGATTTTGCCGATTCGCCTTATGCTTCATTCTTTGAGTTTATCATTTTGTGCGTTAGTGTCTTGGATCAGTCCCTTTAATTCCGCCTCCGCATCCTTGAGCGCTTCCCTTTGATGGAGCCGATCGAGTGCAGCATCGAAATCGGCTTTCTTGGCAGCGAGGGGAGTACCTTTTCTATGGCTGAGGCCACCTGCTCAGGAAGAATTTCCTTGATAGAATTGGCTATTTCCCGTATGACCGAAGGATTAGCCAGGAAAGCCGATTCGTCGCCGAACAACTCCCACATCTGCTTGAGCTTAGTGAGAGTGTCTGCAGAAAACCTATTCTTCTTGCTGGTTTCTGCAGCGGGCGACTCCGTGACGATGGCTGGAGGGGACGACGGCCTTATTGGCGAAGATAGAAAGTCCAGCTAGTCGTCGAGCCAATCCATACTGGACGGATCGAAATTGAGCTCATCGGTTTTTTCTCCGTCGTATGTAATAACCTGCGTAGAGGCCACAGTTACTCGCACTGGGCTACGAGGTTGGAACATATACTGAAGAGAAGGAAAAATTGAAGTTATGACAAAATCGGCAATTGCAAGAATTTTAGGAGATAAATGTGAATGTTGATTACGTCTTGGGGGTTGAAGGCCGGTGGCGTTTGCGACGCTGGAGGAGGAGCAGGAGTGCCATCCTTCTTCTTGGAAATGGGGGAAGTATCCTGGAGTCCAAATTCTGATGACTAAAGGGTACCGATGGGAAGATTGAGCTTGCAAGATTGAGGGCTTACTGTGTCACAGATAGATTCGGTGCTATCAGGAGTACGCACCTTAGGAAGCCTCGGCTTTTTACCGGCCAGTTTCTTCCTAAGGCCGGTTTCACCATCGGGTTTCCCTGTTGAAGAAAGACAAATGAGAAATCGGATGTTTACAGGTATATAATCATAAGCCGATTATACCGCTCTTCTTGGATTGTTGAGAGGAACCTTAAGCAAAGGCTGATGCGGACTTTGCCGTAGAGTGGAGTTGACCGGCCGCTTCCCCGATCAACTTTGCCTTAGGGCGCTTGTCGCCGCTCTGAAAATAAGCAAGGAGTTAATAATCGAAAAATGATAAAGATAGTTAGCAAACGCACGCAAGTTAGTAACCTCGCTGCAAGAATACGACGCATGGATCTAGGATTCCGTTCTTTCATCGTCTGACTCTGATGAGGAAGGTCCCGATTCTGAGGAATTTTCTTCCTTATCTTGATCAGAGCTATCGGAATCGGTGTTACTTGAGCTGCTGGTTTTCGATTCCGATAAAGCCTCTGTCTTGCCTGCGATCTTAGGCCAGTTGGGCTTGCAGGCTTTCTTTCGGCCAGTGACTTGTTCGATTAAGGTTGAAGCTACGCCTTCTGTAGCGTAAATATTTTTTGCGATGGCTTCCCACCAGTCAAACTTTGGCGAGGTATCAGCCCACATTCTAAATTCCGATGGCATATCAAAATCAATGTGGGCGGCCGAAAGAATCCCATAAGCCGATTGAGGGCTCAAATCCTCTCTGGCATTCAGTTGGCGGTAGATGAAGAGATCGAGGATATCTTGCCCAAGGTTGAACTGCCGAGCAACCACGGCTGGGTGGTAGCACTCATAAGATGGTTTTCTGATGTGGGTTGTGCTCAGGATGGCAAAGAAAATCCCTGGAGAAATGAATTCCTTGTATGCTACTAAGGCTTCTCCTTTCAAAGTGTTTTCCAATCGGAAAAACGAAGGAATCGGATATCTATTAAGATCAGTGTAGGGATTGAACTGTTGTAATCCGTATTCCGATTCTGACATTGTGAAGAGGGCAGCCAAAGTGTTAGCAAGATCATCTTCATTGAGGCGTCGGCGGTTGCAGTTAACAGATATCATCTCTCCGTAAGATCTGCATAGACGGACATTGCTATCGGCTTCGTGCTCATTTGGAAATTCCAGACCGAAATCTAACTCACCAAGGGAATTGTATATGTGGAGTTTTAGGAATATCCCGATAAACCAAAACGGTCCACCGAGGTTGCCAACTGAGTGCTTGGCTTTTGGTGAGCAGAGACCTTCTCTGATCTCATGCATCATCCTGTAGGTGGCTCCTAGCAGGTATTTTCCGATTGCTAGTTTCTGGCCTGATGCCAATGCTTCGGCCACCCCCTGGTATACTTTGCTCGGGCTGAGTGACTGACCGCAGAAGAAAAACCGATCAAGCCACATGTTCAAGAAAGCAATGTGCTCTTCGTCATCCACTTCATCAGTTTTCTGGTGAGTACTGATATAGCGTTGCCAGCCGAAATTCTTCTCGGGTACCAACTTCAATGTGGCCGTCAGGTCAAAAGCCGATAGCATTTCACCATCGGGGCTAAGTCCGGTCAACATCGCTACGTCCAGAAGTGTGGGGGTGATCGGTCCGGTTGGAAAGAAAAAAGCATTTGCGGTATCGTACCAGAAATAAGCCAATGCGGCCATAAACGATTCGTATGCTGGTGGTGGAAATAGAGAAAGAAGAATGGCATCGGTTATTCCTAGTTCATCCCATTGCTCTTGTTTTTGGTTGTAAACCCGAACGAGCCAATCCTTGTATCCCTTGATCGGGCTAGGCCAGGATCTAAAAGCCGATTTCCAACTATTGGCACTAAGCTTATCGGCAAATAATGGAAGCCTCCCTACGGAATGATATATGAAGTCCGATGGATCCATTTCCCCTATCAGTCCCAAGGAATACAGAGCTTCGGTGTTTGAGCATTTGAAGAGTACCTGAGACATGATGCCGATTGGGTGCTTGATTGCGCGCTGACCGCAGGGGGCTCCGGAAATTCCGATGCGAGAGACGTGAGAGAGGAGGAGACTGGGAAAATGACGGCGAATGGTGCGCTATTTATAGCCGTGGTAAAAACTAGGGTTTTACCGCTCTTTTCGGCGTTACAGTTTCGGCCCATATTGTCTGCTGGGCCGACACGTGCTCCCCAAATGGGCTGAAAGCGAAAAATTATAGGGGTAGAAATATGAAATGTTTTGGTATGGTAAATCCGATTTTGACTTGAAAGTTCGGCTAATGAAATATTCATTGCCAAACTTAGGGGCATATGTTGACACCCAAATTTGGCAGAAAATCGGATAATCGGAAAAGGCCGAATATGTTAGGATTATTGGGCTAAATTGGAAATGGGCTTCGTGGGGAAAGAAGAAGGATATATATTAAAGAAGCCGATGGACACAAGACTTCGGAAGAAATACGATTTGATCGGAAGTTCGAAGCGGAATAATAGGTCGTATCGGTATCGTCTTTGTAATAGTATAAATAGGACCTTAGACCGCGAGAAAACGGATCTACTACTCAATACACAAAAACTCTCTCGAATCCGATCGACCTCGTCGAAAGGCTTCAACTCGCAGGTAGAGCTATCTCGATGGGACAATCGATTCTCTCCTTGTAACCCGTATGCATGGCTGCATCATGTTGATCTCATGTGTACAAAGCATGTCAGACTGTCTCGGGATTTCCCGATCTTTGATGTGTCCTCGCATATTGCACTGTCTCGGTTTAATCGATCTGTAATATGTGTTTACCCTGTAATGCCGATTATCAGATATTTCGTGTGCTCTTCCTGAATACGATGTATGCAAGTGTCTCGTTTGATTGATCTTGTGTATGCCTTGTCTAGGAGTTTGCATCTGTTAATGTTTGTCGATTGGTGTTACATCTACACTATTAGTCTTTAAATCTTCAAATCGGTTTATTGGTTTACGTCTAGTTTTAGATTTGAATACTGTCTTGGCCTGACCAATCTATTCAAATCTGTTTCTCGATTTGATCTAATGCACTGATGCGAAGGTTTATTGCTAATATTATATAAAAAATACCAAAAAGAAATAAGCGATTTAAATTTGATTATTACTCTATATTCATTTACTCTATCGGACCTAAAGCCGATAGAATCTATAATCGGATATTTCAAAGCCGATTACAGAAAATCTGATCTGGCTACTTCAAAAGCCGATTAGGGCGATATTATTGACGATTTCCTCCTTGTCAATTTACAGGTAAATTGACTGCCACGCTTGGTTTTACTTGTTGCGACACAACCCCAGAGTTGACGCTTCGGCACGTGTGTTCACAGAAACACTCGTTTTTGTGTCAACACCTACTTAACTCAAAATAAATACTAAATGGATGACATGCTTTCAAATGAGTTGTTCTTAGGTCCAGAACTTGGAAAGTATTTTGTCTTCATTTAAAACAAATAATATGATCACTTTTCCAATTTTTTATATGCACATGAAATAATGCGCCTCAAGATGGTCATTTAATCAATTGATTTAATTATTCATGCATGCATAAATATATTTTTGAGGTCCACAAAATAATAAAGACTATTTTTGAATTTTACAAATTTATTTGACATTTTTTTGAATTAGTATGAATTAATTATGAATTTTAGAGGCTTAATGGAAATTTAAAAAGAGTTTTAATTGGTTTTCCGGCCGGATCAGCGAAATGGGCCGAAAGCGGCCCATTCGGCTCGCTGCGCTTAGCTAGCGCTCGCCCGCCATTCGCTGGCCTCGCTGGGCCCGACAGATGGGCTCCACTGTCGGTGACCAGTATAGAGCATGGCGGTCTCGGGACAGCGGACGGCAAGAACGGGCGAACCACCCGGCAAGGCGAGCGGCTCGGTAGGAGGGTGGCCGAGAGGGACCGATTGGTAGGGTCTCCAGCAAAGATTACCGAGAGAGGGTTGCTGGGCGGCGCGGTTGGCGGCGGGAAGGAGTCGGTGTCGTCGGTGAGAAGGCTCCGGCGGCGGGGAAGTGAAATTGATGGAGGGGAATACTGAGGTGAACGGGGCGGTGGTAATGGGAAGCTCCCGAGGCTTGAGAGCAGTGGATTTGGCGAAGCAGCGGGTCGTCGTGCTTGGCTCCGGCGAGAGGAGCTTCGCGGCGGTATTTATAGGCGGCGCGGCACGGGCTTCATCAATGGGGTGGTTGGAAGCTGGCACAGGGCGAAGAGGAGCGGCGAAGTCTCGGGCGCAGAGCGGCAGTGACTTCGGCGTGACAGCAAGGTCAAGGCCGGCGACGTGCCTCGGGTCGACCGGTGACAAGACAAGGGAGAAGCAGAGAGGCATAGGGTACGGGAGAGACGACCGGGAAGAGATAGCACGGGGAGTCGAGCCCGGAAGACTTCGGGACGCCATGAGCTCGCGACCGGCGACTCGGCGGACATCGTCGCGGCGCAGGGAAGAAGAAAGCAGGGGAGAAGATAGGTGGTTGACAAGGTGGCCCCACCGTCCAGCGACTCCGCGGTGAAGGGAGGAGGCAGCCGTGCGAATGGGCCGGCGCGGCACAGCGGCCCAACAGAGAGAGAAGGGGTGCGACGGGGAGAAAAAGAGGGAAGGGAAGGGAATGGGCTGGCTCAGCTTCAGCCCAACCGGAGGAAATGAGGAGAGGGGGAAGAGGAAAAGGGAGAGGGGAACTGGGCCGGCTCGAGGGAGAAAGAGAAAGCATTTTTAATTTCTGGTTCCTTATACAAATTCATTTCCAAATACCTTTTGCATATATTGCAATAAAATTATTACTTAGGAATTTATATTTTGCTTTTCCAAAAATTATTAATACCCTTCCCAGCACCTCCATTTGAGATTGGCTTTGACAATATAATATACATATTAAAAGTATTATTATATTTTTCCACCAAGGTGCATGTTTGAAAAGTTTAAATTATTGCTTAAATTTGCATGCAATGGTGATGAATATGCCATGATGCAATAAATAAATGATTTGCGATTTTAAAATTATGCATTTTAAGGAATTATTAACGTGCCAAATTGGTTTTAAAAATTTGGGATGTTACAAACCTCCCCCCCTTAAGGTGAATCTCGTCCTCGAGATTCCGACTCTTCTGGAAACTACTCTGGGAACTCGGCCTGAAGATCTGATTCACGCTCCCTAGTGGCCTCAGCCTCAGAATGATTACTCCACTGAACTCGGCAAAAACGCGTAACTTTACTACGGGTTTTGCGAACTGCCACATCCAAAATTTTGACTGGGTATTCTTTAAATGACAGATCAGGCTGCAAATCCAACATCTCAGGAACTAACTGTTCTTCAGGAACTCGCAGACATTTCTTTAACTGAGAAACATGAAACACATTATGCACACCTGCCAGATACTCAGGAAGTTCCAACTGATATGCCACTTCACCTCTTCGGGCAAGAATCTCGAAAGGACCAATAAAACTTGGTGCTAGCTTGCCACTCACACGAAATCTACGCATGCCTTTAAGAAGAGACACGCGCAAATACACAAAATCTCCAATATCAAACTTCAAATCCCTTCGACGGTTATCAGCATAACTCTTCTGTCGGGATTGAGCTGTTTTCAACCTCTGTTGGATCATTTTGACTTGCTTTTCTGCCTCTTGCAAAATATCCAACCCAAATATCTTTGCTTCACCGGTTTCTTGCCAATACAGAGGAGTCCTACATTTCCTTCCATACAAAGCTTCAAATGGAGCCATTTGAATGCTGGACTGGTAACTGTTGTTGAATGCAAACTCGGCATAAGGCAACTGTTTATCCCAACTGGTAGGTGCAGCTACAGTGCATGCTCTTAACATATCTTCCAGAATTTGGTTCACTCTTTCAGTCTGCCCATCAGTCTGAGGGTGAAAAGCTGTACTGAAATTCAGTCAAGTCCCAAGCGACTCATGTAGCTTGTCCCAAAACTTTGAAGTGAATTGTGTCCCTCGATCAAACACAATCCTTTTTGGCACACCATGCAAACACACAATTCTACTCATGTACAATTCAGCTAACTTGCCTCCAGTATAAGTGGTGCGAACAGGAATAAAATGGGCCACTTTGGTCAGTCTGTCAACAATGACCCAAATAGAGTCATTGCCCGCTTTGGTTCTTGGGAGACCAACAATGAAGTCCATCCCGACTTCTTCCCACTTCCATTCTGGGATTTTCAAAGGCTGCAACAGACCTGCAGGACGCTGGTGCTCTGCCTTTACTCTTTGGCAAATATCACAACGGGCTATAAATTCAGCAACTTCTCTTTTCATGCCTGTCCACCAATATGAACTTTTCAGATCCACATACATCTTGGTGCTACCCGGATGTATAGATATGGGACTATCATGAGCTTCCTTGAGAATGAGCTCCCTTAGAGCACTGACATTGGGCACAAAAATTCTCTTTTTAAACCAAAGCACACCCTCATCATCAACAAAGAAATTTGGTGCTTTATCCTTCAATATTCTGCCTTCGATCTCTTTAACTTCTTCATCATCCTTTTGGGCTTCTTTTATTTGATTCAATAAGGTGGGTTGCAATTCCATCGGATTTAAATGACCGACTTTCACAACTCCAAGATTTAACTTAAGGAAATCTTGGCACAAATCCGATGACAATTCCTCACTCCGGAGGTGATTACAGGCGGGATGACGGCTTAAAGCATCCGCCACCACATTGGCCTTGTCAGGGTGATAGTGAATTCCAACATCATAATTTTTGATTAAGTCCAACCAACGCCTTTGCCTTAGATTCAGGTCAGGCTGGGTGAATATGTACTTAAGACTCTTACGGTCAGTGAAAATCTCAGTGCGATTACCCATGAGATAATGCCTCCAAATTTTCAGGGCATGCACAACAGCAGCTAATTCCAAATCATGGGTAGGGTAATTCTGTTCATGTGGCTTAAGCTGACGAGATGCATAAGCCACCACTCTTCCTTCTTGCATCAGGACACAACCAAGACCTTGACGAGATGCATCACAATAAATCTCAACGTCCTTTCGAATATCAGGCAAAACTAGCACAGGAGCTGAAGTCAGACGCTTTTTCAATTCTTGAAAACAATCTTCACAACTGGCAGTCCATTCAATCTTTTTTTTTTCTTTCGTCAATAAATTGGTCATCGGTCGGGCTATTTTGGATAACCCTTCGATGAACCGGCGGTAATATCCCGCCAAACCCAGAAAACTTCTGACTTGAGTCACAGATTTCGGTTGCTTCCATTCAACCACATATGTTACTTTCTCAGGATCAACAGCAACACCTTTAGCAGAAATAAAGTGACCCAGGAAAAATACTTCTTTCATCCAAAACTCACACTTACTCAACTTGACAAACAATTGGTGTTCCCTTAATCTTTCTAGAACCATCCTTAAATGAGTCTCATGCTCTTCTTCAGACTTAGAATAAATCAGGATATCACGAATGAACACGACCACAAATTTATCCAAGAAATCCATGAACACCTTGTTCATCAAGTTCATAAAATAAGCAGGAGCATTGGTAAGACCAAAAGACATGACTGTAAACTCATACAGACCATACCGAGTGGTAAAAGCTAACTTAGGAATATCAGACTCCTTGATTCTAATTTGGTGATAACCAGACATTAGATCAATCTTTGAGAAAATGGAGGCTCCTTTCAATTGATCAAAAAGATCATCAATGCGGGGCAGAGGATATTTGTTTTTAATGGTCACCTCATTAAGTGACCTATAATCCACACACATTCTTAGAGATCCATCCTTCTTTTCACAAAATCTTTGGAGCACCCTGTGGTGACGACTAGGCGATAAATCCCTTATCCTGCAATTCTTCAATCTGCTTCTTTAACTCAACCAGAAGATTGGCAGAAAGACGGTACGGCCTTTGGGAGATAGGCGCAGTACCAGGGGCTAAGTTGATGACAAACTCAACATCTCGCTCAGGCGGCATGCCTGGCAACTCATCTGGAAACACATCAGGAAATTCCCGCAAAATAGGCATCTTCTTTAGATCAGACCCTTCCAACTTATTTAGGGTAATCAGATTCTCAGAACAGGAGTTAGCAACAAACTGAACTTCCTTGCCATCATTACTAGTCAACTTGACTGTTTTAGAGGCACAGTCAATATGACCCTTATATTTGGCTAACCAATCCATGCCTAATATCACCTCGATTCCCTTGGAATCAATGACCACTAGGTCTGCTAAAAATCCCACACCCTCAATTTTAATGCAAACATCAGGGCACATCAATAGGGTGTAAATAACTTTTCCAGGGGATTTAATCAACATTGGTTTCTTTAATGCAATTGATTCAAGTCCATGATTTTTTAACAAATGATGCAGCAATAAATGAATGCGTTGCACCAGAATCAAATAAAGCAGTAGTGGAGATTGAGTTGATGTGAAACTTACCCATCACTGCATTGGGATCAGCATGGGCGTCCTCAGCACAGACATGGTTCACTCGACCACGTCCCACAGAAGCAGTAGTCCTGGCGTGCGGAAAATTCCCACGAGCAGGCACAGAATTCACGGGCCTCGGCAACACAACCTTGGCTTGACCTTGAGCAGGCACGGCACCCTTATTGGGACAAGAACTGGCGTAATGACCCATCTGCTGACATGCAAAGCATTTGATGCTCGACAGGTCTTTCTTGGGGAGAGCTGACATCTGAGTACGGACTGGTGGAGCTGACTGCTGCACAGGACGAGACATCACCCACTGAGAACGTGGGCGTGGAGGAACAAAGAAGACGACCACTGCACGGTACCTTGGAACGAGAGCCGGATGACCATCTGCTGGGCTCTTCCTCTTCCTAGCACCGAACATCGACGACGGTTTTCTTCCCGCTTCACCGCGACCGCAAACAATCGCTGAAAGTGGTGAACTCAGTGGAATCGATCAAAGCACGGATCTCAGGGTCCATACCCTTCTTGAAAAAGTAAATCTTATCAGCATCACTCCTTACATCACGTGGCACATAGCGAGCCAGCAATGAAAACTGGGTAAGGTATTCGTGCATGGTCATATTTCCTTGAACTAAGGCATGGAACTCACGCCTCTTAGCTTCTTTTGAACTGTCAGGGATATAATTTTCCTCGAAAGCTTCAACAAACTCGTCCCAAGTGATTGATTCAGGATTCTCATGAGACTCACAGAAAGTATCACACCAAGCTGACGCAACTCCAGTAAGCTGATATGCTGCAAGCTGGACACTTTCCAAGTCTCCATACTGAAACATGATCAGACACTTCTCAATTGCCTTCAACCAGTCTGCAGCCTCCATGGCATCAGTAGAACCACCGAACTTGGGAGGGTTGGCTCTTAGGAAATTGTTAACACGGGAACTGATAGGAGGTGGAGCTGGGGAATGGTTTGGCACTGGTGGT
The DNA here is from genome assembly GCA_036346415.1 of Raddia guianensis. Classification (NCBI taxonomy): domain Eukaryota; kingdom Viridiplantae; phylum Streptophyta; class Magnoliopsida; order Poales; family Poaceae; genus Raddia; species Raddia guianensis. Next base: position 38,688,865 of record CM070544.1, read on the forward strand.
GGATTTGGTGCATCATTTCTCTCTCTCATTAGGGTTTGAAACATTTGGAACTGCATATCCATGTACTCTCTCAAAGTAGGCTCTCTAGGAGGAGGTGGTGGAATATGGGTAGAGGATTCAGCTTGGTTTTCTTGTGGATTTTCTGGTGGATTTTGGGATGATCTTCTATGTGGCGCTGGAGAGGAAAAGACTCGGGGCTCACGGGGTGGCCCTCCAACGGAAGAACGAGCTGGGTTAGGAACTGTCTGGGCTTGCCTCCCAAGACGGCGAGATCCACTAGCTCTGCTAGCAGCACCTCCACGAACTCTACCACGGGCGAGATCCCCACGCCACCGCCGCGCGAAATCACCATCTCACGACTGTGAGGACGAGAGACTATAAGGGGAGAGAGCTAAAACCCAGTTTTTCTAAAACATGAGTTTAAACATGCAAATTTGGCACAACGCACATTCATAACATAACATAATAGTTTTTAGAGTACAAACAGGGGCACAATACCACAAGCTGGTACGTCAGCCCAAATCACGAGCTAACTACCTACGGATTACACGGACGGACACCGGGACGGCTAGTAGGATTGGATACACAGGGCCCACCAGGTAATGACTATCCAGAGGAGGATAGCTACCACGGTGATCAAGAGAGGAAAATGCCTTATCTCCTCGAGGAACAACCGGAACTCGCTCGGCTCAGACCGAGGACGAGGACTCGGGGAACGACGAGGACTTGGAGAACGACGGCGAGGAGGACTCGCGGAACGACGAGGAGGAGGACTCGCGGAGCGGATCTCCGACCTTCTCCTCATCGCATGGCCGGAAGCGCGGCACGGCAAGACAAGCGATAACGCCGCACGGCGGCAAAGCAAAGAAGCGCGGCAACAAGCAGCGTAGGCAAAGAAGCAAGCGGCGAGGCGGCGAATCACAGGCGGGCGGCCCTCTTAAACAAGGCGCCGAATATTTGAAGTGGAGGGGGGACCGGCGGCAAAGCGGCGGACAAGACACAAAGCAAAAGAAAAAGAAAGGGTGACACGACCCAACAAAGGATACATGGGACTACGAGCTAGTCCTGGTTGCAATCGGACTCAGAGACCAACTCCACGGGGTCTTCCCCGTCATCATCATCATCGCCATCGGCATCCACAGCGGGCTGCCAACCAGATGGTGGCGATCGAACCATCAAGGGTATGCCTTGGAGCTCGATGAGAGTGGGAGGCGGCACTCTCACTCCGGAAGGACCCAGATCCAACTTGGGGGTGAGCTCGAAGGTGCACAAGGGAAGATCAGCAGGATCCTTAGGCGGGGACGCGGCGCTTGTCCCGACCTCCTTCTGCTTCGGCCGCGAGGTCGAAGCAGCAGTAGCAGGAGTCCCGGAGGAAGAAGCGGCATTCCCACGGAGACGCTGGTTCTCACGAACCAACTGACGGATTCTTTTGCGAAGCTGGACCTTCTCCACCAAGTGGAAAGAGTCGCGCTTTTTAAGTTCGCGGCTCTCCTTCTTGGCTTGCTCCAGCTGGCGGTTGGAATCGTAGGCGGAATTCAATTCCTGTAGAGCGATGGTGTACACGTCGTCCAAGGATTGGACGAGCTCAGCAAGATGGTACACCGTCGGGTCGCTCTCACCCTCGGCAGTACGAGCGTGGCTGAACAGCTCATTAGGCAGACGAGAGGAAAAGTAGCGAAGCGGGAGACATGCACTCACGCGTGAATGCATCATGAGTCGTGTAGAGCAAGTCCGACACGCCTTGGATGGCGTCGAGCGATTGACGCGATTAGCGAGAATAATGAACGGTCCATTTAGTAAGCGGTGGACTGCAGAAGAAAAAAAGGACGACACCACCCAAAGACAAATCGCCCTTTATGCAGAAAGTAGTGGCCCCATGATACATAGGGTCATCAAACCAAGCGTGTTTCAAGATCAACAACGGTGGCGCGACGAAACCTCCGTAGCCAAGTCCAAGGGCAGACGTGAAAGACGGCATCTACAATTTCCAAAAGATCATCAGCAAAAATAGATTGCGAAGATTAAGAATTTATTTAGCAATTATTTTCTTTATAAATTATATGGTCTCTAATTCTAGGGCTACGTCCTAGGGCCAATAAGAGCAGCCTGGCTCTGATACCAATTCTGTCGGCACCCGATTTACAATATCGGATTCCACATGCGTAAACCCGTACTAGTCCCAAGGATCATGGCTAGTACACACAGATATACAGAAACGGAACAGTGCCAATGATTTTATTTATTACAACAGGAGCACAGTCCAGTACAAGCACATACAACGGCTCGCAGGCCGCACATCAGAGTACACGGAGATACAGGCCTAATACAATATCTAAATACTTATCCATCCCACAGGCACGAGGGCTGTAGGAACGCGCAACCCTAGTCTTCATAATCTTCATCAGACAACGCCTCCTCGACGTAGTCTGGATCCTCCTCCTCCGAAGGCGGGCCATACTCAGATGGACCAGCTGTTAAAATTTTAAAAAGAGGGGAAGAAAAGGAGGGTGAGTACAAATTGTACTCCGCAAGTCCGGAATTATGCAAGTGTGGGTTTAGTACAAGGAGAGCTTAGGTTATTTGCGGAAATGCATTTATTTAACCTAGTTTTGACAAAGCAATTTCGAAACTTTAAATCTCAACATTTTCTTTGGGCTCTTCGCAAACGGTTCTCGCCACTTGGCCAATTGGCCTCAGTGCCATAGCGAGAACAAAATTCTTTCTTCTTTTCTTTTCTCAAAAACTTGCTAGGTCCGGTTACCTCGCGACACTTTCCGATAGGCTGTTACCCATTTCGGAATATCGCCGGTGGCTGCTAGCTCAAAATTCTTTCTTTTTTTCTTTTCTCAAATTTGCTGGTTCCGGTTTTCCGCGTGACACTTTCCGATAGGCCGTCGCCCATTTCGGAATATCACCGGTGGCTGCCAACTCACATGAAATCCTTCTCAAAACCTTTCTCAAATCCTTTCTCAAATTCTTTGTTCAAAAACCCTTTTACAAAAATGGTTTTTAAATGAAGAATCTACCATATAATCAGTCCCATCGCACGCTCATAACCGCGAGCACGGCTATCATGACAGTTTTAACTCTGCAGAGTGGGTACGCTTTACCCTCGAGAGGCTACGCACCCAGACGATGTTTCGCCATAAGACCATCAACCACGAGGGCCAACGATCGGGTCCGTCCCATACCGGAGCTCGAGGTCGTACTGTAATGGCTCCGTTCATAGGATTATAGGATGAGCAGTCCTTAGACTAGGGGAGAGTTTATATTTTAGCCCAGTAAAACCCGGTGCCATACTGCATCGACTGACACCATATCTCCCTACTCGGAAAGATTTTGGGTTAAGAGGAAAATCATTTCCTATTAAGCATCACCCTTGACGCACTATCTTTAAATCATCCTTTCCCAAACATTTCTCAACAATATTCTCATTTCACATAAATGATTGAATCATTTCGCATAAATGATTTTAAGCATTTATCCTACCTCAACAAGGAATTCAAATAAGAGCAATTCATATTTTAGCCTTAGGTTTAATCCTAACATATCTCTTACCTTGTCTACTTGGCATATTAACTAATTCTAGCAAATACGACATTTATCTTTTAAACTAGCATGCATATTTTCAAGTCTAAGAAACATTTTCTAAATAACCGAAAATGGCTTCACAATATGATCAAAGGGGGACTTGCCTTGATCGGTTCCGGGGAAAGCGAAGGGGACGTCGGCGATCGGGTCTTCGGGACCTTGTCCTTCTAAACGCGCACACGCACATGCAAACAATACAACACACATAAGAAATTCATTTCATGATTTGCTGCTTTTAAATTTAATGCAGAAATCTTGATTTTCAATGCATTGATATTTGGGAGAAACATGGATATGATTTATGCACATGAAATGATGACACTCCTAACTTAGCTACTTAACTCCAAATAAATACTAAATGGATGACATGCTTTTAAATGAGTTGTTCTTAGGTCTAGAACTTGGAAAGTATTTTGTCTTCATTTAAAACAAATAATATGATCACTTTTCCAATTTTTTATATGCACATGAAATAATGCGCCTCAAGATGGTCATTTAATCAATTGATTTAATTATTCATGCATGCATAAATATATTTTTAAGGTCCAGAAAATAATAAAGACTATTTCTGAATTTTACAAATTTATTTGACATTTTTATGAATTAGTATGAATTAATTATGAATTTTAGAGGCTTAATGGAAATTTAAAAAGAGTTTTAATTGGTTTTCCGGCGGATCAGTGAAATGGGCGAAGCGGCCCATTCGCTCGGCTCATTGCGCCCAATAAGGCTCCCGGCAGCCATTCGGCGGCCTCATGGGCTCGACAAAGGGCTCAGCGGTCGGTGACCAGTATAGAGCATGGCGGTTCGACTCACGACGGCAAGAACGGCGAACCACCCGGCAAGGCGAGAGGCTCGGGAGGCGTGGCGACGAGAGGACCGATTGGTAGGGTCTCCAAAGAAAGATTACCGAGAGAGGTTCTTTGGCGGCGCGGTTGGCGGCGGGAAGGAGTCGGTGTCGCCGGTGAGAAGGCTCCGGCGGCGGGGAAGTGAAATTGATGGAGGGGAAATACTGAGGTGAACGGGACGGTGCTAATGGGAAGCTCCCGAGGCTTGAGAGCGGTGGATTTGGCGAAGTAGCGGGTCGTCGTGCTCGGCTCCGGCGAGAGGAGCTTCGCGGCGGTATTTATAGGCGGCGCGGCACGGGCTTCATCAATGGGGTGGTTGGAAGTTGGCACAGGGCGAAGAGGAGCGGCGAAGTCTCGGGCGCAGAGCGGCGGCGACTTTAGCGTGACAGCAAGGTCAAGGCCGGTGACGTGCCTCGGGTCGACCGGTGACAAGACAAGGGAGAAGCAGAGAGGCAGAGGGTATGGGAGAGACGACCGGGAAGAGATAGCACGGGGAGTCGAGCCCGGAAGACTTCGGGACGCCACGAGCTAGCGACCGGCGACTCGGCGGACATCGTCGCGGCGCGGGGAAGAAGAAAGCAGGGGAGAAGAGAGGTGGCTGACAAGGTGGCCCCACCGTCCAAATGACCAGTGAGTGGGAGGAGGAGGTGCTGAATGGGAATGGCAAGGTAGACAATGCCCAACAGAGAGAGAAGGGGTGCGACGGGGAGAAAAAGAGGGAAGGGAAGGGAATGGGCTGGCTCAGCTTCGGCCCAACCGGAGGAAATGAGGAGAGGGGGAAGAGGAAAAGGGAGAGGGGAACTGGGCCGGCTCGAGGGAGAAAGAGAAAGCATTTTTAATTTCTGGTTCCTTGTACAAATTCATTTCCAAATACCTTTTGCATATATTCCGATAAAATTATTACTTAGGAATTTATATTTTGCTTTTCCAAAAATTATTAATACTCTTCCCAGCACCTCCATTTGAGATTGGCTTTGACAATATAATATACATATTAAAAGTATTATTAGATTTTTCCACCAAGGTGCATGTTTGAAAAGTTTAAATTATTGCTTAAATTTGCATGCAATGGTGATGAATATGCCATGATGCAATAAATAAATGATTTGCGATTTTAAAATTATGCATTTTAAGGAATTATTAACGTGCCAAATTGGTTTTAAAAATTTGGGATGTTACAGCAGCCTCTCCAATCGACTAGCTATAGCATTGTCTCTAAAATCTATCCATATCTATAAAAATCGGTGAGATACGGCTCCCCTCAAAAGCTTGACACGTGTATTGTACTGTTGCACTGTTCATGCAACAGTTCTCTCCCACCGCGCCCATCCCCACGCCCGCGCCTCCTCTCCTCCCCCGCTTCGGCCTCCTCTCCTCCACCGCGCCTCCTCCGCCTCCCCTCCTCCACCGCGCAGCCGCCTCCTCCCCCGCTCCGGCCTCCTCTCCTCCACCGCGCCGCCTCCTCCTCCTCGGGCCGGCCTCGATCCCCTCCACCGCGCCTCCTCCACCCTCCACCGAGGCGCCGCCTCCACCGCTGCCTCCCCGCCTCTACCGCTCTCCGTCCACCTCCGCTGTGGCTGGCCGGCCCACCGGCCGGCCTCCCGCCTCCACCGCCGCCTCCTCCTCATCCACCGCGCCTCCTCCACTGCCGCCTCCTCCTCCCAAGGCTGGCCTCGATCCCTCCACGCGCCTCCTCCGCCTCCCTCCGGCCTCCCTTTTCCACTGCACGCCGCCTCCGCCTCCAGGCCTGGCCTCCTCTCCTCGAGGCGGCGAGGCCTCCCGTCCCCCGCCGCTGTCGCCGGGTCGTTGAGCCGCTTATTCTATCATTGTGTTCTTCTGCTGCCCAAGCGCCGCTGCTGTTCTCGTTCGCTGGAGAGCCGCCGCCTACCACCGCGCCGCCTCCTTCCTCTCTCCTTCTCCTCCTCACTTTCTCTCTCTCCGTCCGCTTTCCTCTCTCTCAGTTTCTCTCTCCTCCCTCCTCTCTCTCTCTCTCTCTCTCTCATTTTTCCTTTGGGCCAAGCCACTTGAGCCGACCAGCCCGTGCGAATGCCGGGGTGCCCTTCTAGTTAAAATGACACATATATAATGGTGTGAATATTGTAGTGAGATAATAGTCTGACTATAAGTTACTTCCTCTGTTATAAAATAGCAGTTGTGTGGATTTTTTTCATGTATGTCATTATAAAGTTCGGTTTCTTTGGTTTTTCCATTACAAAACGCATACTTATATAGACGCCATTATTTTTGCAACAATCTATCAAGAATGTCTTTATCAAAGTTTTTTTTGGGATTTTCTGCGATATACAAAATCCAAATATGTGAGAAATATGCACCTGACAGCTAGGTCCCACATGTCATCCTCTACCTCCTTCCTTCCCTTCTTCATCTTCTCTCTCTTCTCCATGGCCGGCGACAAGCTGGGCGGTGAGCTAGCCCGCGAGCTAGGCGGCGGCGGCGGCAGTAAAGGAGGCAGTTACGGCAAGGGCGAAGGAAGCGACGGCGGTGATGGCGGTGATGCAGATGAGAAGAAGGCGGTGGCGACGACAACAATGGACGAGTGAGTCGGCGATAGGGACAGAGAGGAGGCGGCGACGACGAGTTCGACGGCGGCAATTTGGCGGCGGCTACCTGGTGGAGGAGGAGGAGAGATCGAGGAGGAAGAAGAAGGAGAATGTGAGGGGTTGACATGTGGGGTCCACTCATCAGATGCGCATTTCTTTGTATTTCACGCGTATTCGTCTCAGATTCGTCTTTGGTGCGTATTTCACTATTTCTCACGTATTTGGATTTTGTATATCGTAGGAAATCGCAAAAAAAAACTCCGATAATGACATTCTTGATAAATTGTTGCAAAAATAATGGCATAAATATAAATATGCGCTTTGTAATGGCAAAATCGAAGAAACTGAACTTTATAATGACATGTATGAAAAGAAAACATAGTTGTTTTTTATATTGGCACGGTCTCAAAAGTACAACTTTTCATCTAAAAAACTTTTAAAATTTTATTTACAATGCAATAAAAATTATAATATTATAAAAATTATCTATACGTTTTTTATGTTTTCAACCTAAATTGTTTAAAAAGTTCTTTGTACATAAAGTTTTGAAAATTTGACTTAAGACAAGTTTAAAATGACTACTATTTTATAACGGATAAGGGAGGGAGTGTAGCTAGTCGTTCTCTCTCCTTCCATACTCTCCGTATAAGCAAAACAGTTGAGCTAGGATTCATAAAACTAGTCGATTTTACACTACTGAGGTTGTTCTTTTACGTTCAATTGCCGCTGTAGCTCTAAACAAACCCTCGGTTTCTTTCGTCGTGGTCATGGGAATGCACAATACATAACACCTAAGTTTTGGCCTACTGCAACTCAACGCTCGAGCACATGGCATTCGAACACGCTAACTGTGAGATTTTAGTTAATCCTTGTAAAAGATTTTAAAAAAACACTGTTGTTCTAAAACAAGTCCTTGATTTCTTTCCTCATGGTCATGGTGGCAAAGAATGTTGCCATACAAGGAAAAAGTAAACACATTACATTTCCAAAATAGAAGGAACTGTGCATTGCTGTCATTTAGTACTAACTCCCCCTTTCCTTTAATTAAGTTTTACGTAAATGCACACATTTTACATAATAGAGAGAAAAATCAAAACCTTATAAAATCTAGCAACAACACTCGTCACTATTGACCATTGGTAATGTTAGGTGGAACAGGACCGAGTCATCACAACCTTGTTCCCGACGATTATTGTAGCTGCACTGAATGCTTTAGAGTTTATGACAATAGCTGGACCGCTGCAATTTTTGGGATCTTTTCTCGGAGCTTCTGAGTTAGGGCTACTCGGACGGTCATCACTCCAGCTGCTGGGCCTGTAAGCCTGACCTTCACAATAGGTTCCTCGATTGCAACAAACCCAAGCTCACCACCTCCTGTGCCAGCAAGGTATGGCCTAATCTCGTCAAGTACCTGACATAGGTGAATAGAAGTTATCAGTGCTCCAATTTGTATCGCAGCACTTGTAATCAAAAGATAATAAGATGGGACGCAGACACTTCAAAGATAAAACTTTATGTGCTAAACAAAAAGGAAAGAAAGAATATACATCTTTACATCTTCAGCGCTATATTCAAGAGAAGAACATCACAGTACAGAAATTGATTTCGTCTGATCTCAAACACAACGCAAGATGTTGGCAAAAAAGCGCTTAAATTTAGCGCAAGCATCATATATTAGAAATAACACTCAATATTGGTCCCAGTGCCCAACATCCTTCTTGATTGCTTTCTAGTTTCTACTGAAAATGAACTTAGGAATGTCTAAATGCCAGAAAAAAATAATTAGTCACGCATGATTTTATGTAGCATATCAGCAGCCAGATTACCAGAATTTCCAATGAAAAAGCAGCACTTCTATTAATCAGAAAAGGCTGTGATATTGTTGACAACAAAAAGACTCTAGTTTCACATAAAGAAATTAATAAAAACGGAGAAATGAAAAATGATGCATGTTTCTTCATATGCTATGGCTACAGGTGTAAGGTTCATGATTTGGAGATAAACTGAAGTGCCAAAGTTGAGACCAAAGAATTAGCCATAATAATGCTTACCCAACTATACAAAAAGATTTACCAAAGGTTTCTAGCCTGCCACTACCAAGCACAAATTGATATTGAAGATAAGTAAAAAAATATCTGGATGGTACAAGTTTTAGTATTACTAAACTTTTTTCCACACCACATTTAAATATGAGTAACCAGATTAACACTAACTGGCATTGTAAGATGGATCTTAAAATGTAAGTTGTACACAATGACTTCATTAGAGTTAGTGCATTACATTTAAGTTCACAGCTCTACTAAACTCAATGCATCAGGGAACTCAGAAATTGAATTTCTTAAAGTGCATTAACATGGTGCCAAAACGGTTTTAAAGAATTTAATCTTATCTTTGGTAAATTCTTATTCATTCAAGTTTGTATTGATGTACTTACCATTTGAGAAACTCAATTTCTTAATGAGAGCCAAATTCAGCAGGAAACAACTTGGGGGATGATGGAGTTATATTAACAACGGCTTGGTTTATTCGGAAGGAAAGAAATGAGAATATTTAAGCATAATTACAGCCCAGTTTAAATCGTGATCGATCAAATAGTAGACGAGTTGAGTTATGTTTCAGCATCATGGCTTAGTTTAGGAGAGATTACTGGAACTCCTGTTGTAATTTAGTAATTAGCACTAGGCTTGTCCTTGTAGATCATTTGTTTTTTGTTTACTGAGCTTCCAGCTCCTGTAAATTTGGCACTTGTTTCTACCAGTTTCGAAAAGCTGTCGGTGATCTTTGTGAATAAATTTATTAAGCCAAAAAACAAAAACAAAAACAATTACCTTTTCAATGTTCTCTTCATTCAGCTCAAGCCCAGTCTCCTCATCGACGATGGGTTCAACCGCAACAATCATTGGTATTTTCTCCATCAAGCGTCGCTCGATGCCCATTTTCATCGTTGTAACTGAAGCCGGACATGATCCACATGCTCCTTGCAGCTTCAACCTCACCACGTTCCCATCAATCTCATGCAACGCGACATTACCTCCGTCTGCCATGAGGTATGGCCGCACTTCATCCAATACTGCCTCAACGTTTTCAGCAGTCAACGGCAGCTCCACTGCAGGGTCTGGGTTTGCAATAGCTTGAACCACTGCCAGGGAAGGACAGTGATAGAATACGTATTATTTAATTGCAAAAAAATCTAAATTCCCTAAAGAACACAATAAAGAATATACAAGCATATATCCTGGCATGCCAAGTTTCTGTGATAGATTATCACCAATATGAAGACCATAGTTTTAAATCACAAATATGTAGTGATATCTATAATCATATGGCCTTCGTTGTAGGGATGGATAAGAGCTAAACGTGAGGTGCCCTATGGATGCCCAATTAATAATTACCTAACACATCAGATAATAGTGTGGGTTTGCATCAACAATTAATTGTCCAAATCATCGGATGAACAAGTTGAGCTTCTTCATCAGAGAGCAGGACAGGCAATGAAAAAGTAATTGAACATGGTTTGCAATGATACAATTGAGGACTGCAAAATTCTTCTGTGAGCCTATAAGATTGTCAAATATTTCTACCGCCAAAATTCTATCATACGTCTGAAAAATACTCTCTATTTATGACAACCCAAACTTGTCAGTACGTCCATGCCGGGGAGAGAGGTAGGTGCTCACCATGCCGCAGATGCCAGCGGCCACCATGGCGGCCAGACGTGGCAACGAGCCTCGGCACAGAGGAAGTATGCAGCACGGTCCCACAGGGCGACGCAATCCCCACCTGCAAATCGAATCAAGAACTCATCAGCCCAATAGAACCAAGAAATGCACCAATTTGGTTTTCAGGGTTTCGTTTCGGAATCGGGGTTCCCGGGTTGGATTTTTTTTTTTTCATGGAATTGTGAATCGATGGAAACTTGGAAGAATAGAGATTAGGGAATCAATCGATTCAAGGCTTCGATCAGACTTAGCAGTTAGCTTCAGCGCTCAGGCTTATTCTTAAGCCAACAAATGCTCAAGGCCCTGGCCTTTACACGACGGCCGATGGTGCGCCCCATCTCCTGTATTCCCGGCACCGCACCAATGGGAGACGCTCGAAAGCATAGCTCCGCTCCAGGAAGGATACCGGCGATACGCCGGCGAGCGCCCCCAGGCGCACCCCTGGTGCGTCCGCCACTAGAAAAGGCACAGCAAGCAGGAGGCTTAACCCTAACCTTAGAAGACGGGGAAGAAGAGGTGGACGGCGACGGGGGACTCGTCGCCCACGCCACAGCCGCCGCCGCCGTCTGCATATCCTCTCCCCACAACAAAAAAAAGAGAGCTCCGGTCAGGCGCCGGCGCTCGCCGGAGGCCGGAAAGGAGAGACCTTGGGAAGTTGGGGTTGAAGAGCTCTTCTTTTTTGTCTGTGGTTGTGGTCAGGTGGTGGTTGCTCTCTTCTTTTTCCTCCCTTCTTCTTTCTTTTATTCAGGAAGCTGTTTTCACCTGTAGGAGTAGGAGTATGTGAACTCTTCTAGAAGTTTGTTTCCTGTTTTTTTTAGGGTGCAAATTTTGCGTTGCAAATTTCGTGGTGTTTGGAAGAAATTCACCACCACAAATAGCTCCTGTTCTTGCTGTGGCTTCTGGTCTCGGCTGAGCTTGCGTTTTTAGGCTTTGATGAAAAGGACTATTTTTTGTTTAGTATGGCATGTGGCCTGGCCCAACTGGCCGCAAAAGCCTGGGCCGTCGATGTTGGTCATGAATAAAGTATTTTTTCTATATTTTTTTATTTGTTTTGGGAAAAATAGGGGCTGGCCTTGTTTTTAAAGTAAAGCTACCATTAAAATTTTAATGCTTTCGTGCAAGCCAAACGGTGTAAATCTGTAGTTATTTTTATGGGATTTTAAACGGATTTTCTAAAAGTTTATAAAATAAAATTTTAATGTTTTGTCTCTCCAAGGCCTCTCTCGGGTCACGACTCTCAAAATTTTTAGCTGGTTTCAACTGATACGTTTTATGCAAAAATATGTGCACATCATCGATTAGAAGCGCGATCATCCCATAAATGGGTGAACGAGTGGTAGGATCCTACCCAACTAGCATCTCGCGAGAAGTCTTGTTGAGACGTTTGGCCCATTATAGGCCCATGTGTATGCTTAACGGCTAGACGATAGGTGCCCGCAAGCCCATACATCGCCTTTTTATTGGGCGATTAACCTTTTAATTGGTGAGAGACATATATTTTTGCCTAAAATTTAAGTTGGTACCATTTTAACAAACAAACAAATAAATAAATAAATAAAAATTCATGAACAAACATGGTTGTACTTGTATTGTTTTTATCTCTACGCGACGGCCCCAATTTCGGTCCAACCGGAAACCTCTGTGATTCTTGCGCTAGTCCAAAATCTTGCTAGCGCATCACAATTTTGCAAATGCTAGATCATTTCATATAACGTTACGAGATTCATTTATTACGACTCCAATGAAATACATAGTGGCTCATTGTTTTGAGGTGCCGGTCCGACCAAATATTACAATACCAAATTGTGAGCTCTTATCAGATTTCATCAGTGCAACCAATAAAAAAACAAAGCAATAGGATCTGTGGCTATGCCCAATGCCGATCAAGAAAGCGGTTGGAGTCCCACCCTTCACCCGTCCAAGTCATCAGTGCCCAAATCCACATCGTCTTTGTAGCACTCGTACGGGTCATCCTCATCGTAGCCCTCACCTCAAAGAATGAATATAGGCAAAAGTGAGCACTAAATCAATCGTGCTCGTGAGGCAGTCTCTTGCCCAATTCAAAATATAAAAAATAAAATCAAAATCTTTTGTGTCAAATTTGAAAAAAAAATCCAAATTAAAATTTTGAAATATGAGACATTCATAGTTTTTTAATTTGAAATTTAGGGTGTATCTCCAAAATTTGAATCAAAATTTGAAGTATTTGATCCAAAAAATCAAATTCAAAGTTTAAAATCCATAATTAGGACAATTCAAAATTTGAGATCTAAGATATTTGTATGAATTTTAAAATTCAAAATTTGGGACCAAATTAGGACAATTCAAAATTTGAGATCTTTGACATTCAGTCATATTTTCGAATCTAAAATTTGAAATATGAAACGTTTAGTAAAATTTGAAATTCTGAAATCATTAAATTTTAAATGTAAAATCAAAAACTTGAAATTTGAAATGTTCAGGCAAAATTTTCAAATTCAAAAATTAAAATATGAGATAGGGTGAACCACAGTAAGAGAGAAAGAGAGTGGATGCATTTTAGGCCTTGTTATTTTCAACGTATCGTACCGTTGCGTATTACTGTAGCAATTTTTGTTATTTTTATATAGCCTATATGTTGTGATAATTTTTAACGATTTTTTCATGGCTTTTAGCAGTCCTTCCAAAGATTCTAAAACTATTTTATTTTTATTTTTTTATAACCTTTAGACCTCAATTAAAGGGCTCTCAAATTTGTTACAGTAATAAGAACAGGGCGTTAGTCATTCTGAGGGCATTTTGAGGCTTCTAACAGCAAAGTGCAACAGCAACCGACGGCAATGACATACAAGGTTAGAAAGCTACATTGTGATTAGAGATGGCAACGGGCACAAACCCGCTGGGTACTGCATGCCCAAACCCGTACCCGCAAAAATCAAATGTGCCCGCTAAGAAACCCATGCCCGCACCCGGGTATAGATTTTTGCCCAAACCCGTACCCGCACGGGTATCGGGTGCCCGCGGGCTGCCCATGCCCGACACGAAAAAGGCATGGTCCATGCATTCACTTCGTCGTTAAAAAATAGAGAAAAGGTTGCTAGGCACTGACCATTCAAATTTCTAAGTGTAAAGTGACAGTATGCATGCATCTACTTTTGCAATGTATAAACTAACAAAAACTACTAACTTACTAAGCTAATGACTATCCTACGAACTAGCATATAGCTACTACTCGCAGCCCACAAATCAGATCTGTGTTGTAGTGATAGCAGTTCAAAAACAATGGATTTAAGGCAATACTCGTGTATACAAAAATGAGTATATGAACTGCAATCATAATATTGCACAGGGTTTAAAAAACCCATGGGTTCGCGGGTTCGGGTACCAATATCCCACACCCGTACCCGCGTACCCGATGAGTACAACATATCACCCATTAAGAAACCCATGGGTTCAGATATTAGCCCATACCCGTCCCCTAATAGGGTAAAAACCCGCCGGGTTTCAGGTTTCGGGTACAGATTGCCATCTCTAATTGTGATGGCGTGTAAGGTAAGAGTGTAAGGTGAGAGTGGCATTGCGATGGTACAGATAAGTTCGGGGGACATTGCAATGGCATACAAGGCTCTCTCTCTATAAAATATCGATGCACGAAGTTCTGATTCTACATCCTCCCAGTCCCTGATCTATCCTTAATCTTCGATTCCCATCTGATTGTTTCTCTGAACTCTCCCCAGATTTTCTCCTCCCATTCCTGAGTAGTATCTTGTAATAGTACAATAGTCCAAGTGAAAAAGCAAAGCTCTATTTACCAATTGGGGTAAGAGTAATTCCTTGGTTGTCATAAGGTTCTTTTCTTCAGCAGTCAGAGATGGTGTCAAACTTCTTGCTCATTGCAAGAGGGTTCATCTTCGATGGTAGCCACTGTCAGCTCCTCGTCCAGCGATGTGGCTGAAACCGTCCTTGACAGGGTGCATACTGTATTGGTCTCATGATCAGTCTCGTAGATGGTTGTGTCCAGGGAGCAGACGGACCTAGATGTGACAGTGCCGTTCCGCGAGAAGAGCGGGTTGTTGTGCCTGGTCTTGTCTTTCACCCTCTTGCACCAGCTATGGAGCGACTCCCTGACGCTCTCCGAGACCAAAGATTTCTTGAACTTTGATCCCATCTGCAAATTAAGAAAGAAAGGAAATAATGTAATAGTACTAATGAAATAAGAGAAGGATTTGCTAAGTGCCTCGCCAGGTGAAAATAGGTATATTGTATAATAATACCTGGGTAATAATCACATTAAGAGGCAGTGTGCTGTAGCTGCACCAGAACTGAACCAGAAGCCTGCAATGTCCAGAAAAAAGAAATATTTAAGAAAAATAAAAACCTCTCAAAACATTATACCAATTGAACATGTAAAAAGATGCCAAGTTCTTCTACTGTCATAACTCACAGCATATTCATTTCTTGAAACTTACCCAGAAATCAAGCGAATAACAACCATATAATGGTTCTTCATGAAGCAGGATTGTGAACTCAGTTCCCACTGCATAGGATGTATGCAAAGTAATAAATAACCAACAAAATGATAAAGCTGGCAAGAGAAATTCATCTAACGGTCCATAGGTATTTCATATGTGAAGTGGCATGAAGCTCCTTTCATTTCTCTTGGGCTGGCCTACGAAGTCATCTAGTTGGTAACTTTTGCAATTTAAAAAAGCTCTAATAAGCTGTGATCCAGAACATCAACATCATCATCATATCCCCAAAATTTCCATGGAAATTCCCACGAAAGCGGGGTGGGGGTGTCGGTGTACGCAACCTTACCCCTGAGATTAAAAATTATAGAGAGGTTGTTTCCATTTGACCCTTGATGATACTAGAGAATTCTCTATAACTTCATGACAAAAAGAAGTATAGATAGTTTGATATGTCATATTGCTTTAGCCTATAATAATCTAAAACCAAAGAATAAAAGATCATTTGCCTCCATTTGATTAAAAATGGACAAAAGCTGTGATCCAGAACAACCATTCAAAAAATTCCATGAGCCCAGCACTTATCTTTCAACTCCTTACACCAATGCTTATTAATCCCAGACAATATATAACTGATCATTAATTAAGAAGATGATTCTCACCAGAGACCATAAGAATGTTGCCATCTCAAAGGCATTCTGGAAGCAAGAAGTTATAGTTAGGAGGCAAAAGAATTTTTACGTGTAAGCATCAAAGCAGAACATTATTGACAGTAGTAAGATACATCACCTGAAATGAAATGAATTGTATAAGCCACCAGAGGACCCGGGGTTTTCCAAACCAAAAGAGGTCATCGCGCAATTTAAGTTGTGTCCCAACATATGGGGTGGTTGCCTCAACAACTTCTAGAGCCAATTGAGCAACAACATGCTGCAGCTCAGTGCCCACTAGGAGGACAAGCTTTGAAAAATTTGAAGCCAAGTTAATTATGACAAGACAACAGCTGATATCAGTAAAAGAAATAGCTATTAATTTAGTATAGCAATTTGATTAAAAAATATGGCAGTACTTACAATAGCAGGCACAAATGATATCCAGAAATATATATTAAGACCTTCAATTAACCAAAAAAGGCAAATAATGTCACATGAGGATTAAAAATGTAAACCAAAACTATGCTTGTGTATGAGTGAGTGAGTGAGTGAGTGAGTGAGTGAGAGAGAGAGAGAGAGTACCATGGACATTGATAAAGATGCATACTATCGCGTATGCCCAAAGCTGCCAACTGCACAACAAACAAAATGTTACCTCACCAGTGAATGTTGAAAAAAAACATGGTGTGCTGACAGATCATAAGAGAATGGAAAGCAAATCAGCTGGTGACATTATACTATGATCATGATCCTAGAAGGTCCTAGAAGGATGGACATTAACATAATGGAAGAGACTTTCTTGGGCCACAGCATTTACTTACTTTCTTGGGCCACAGCATTTGCTTTGAACTAAATAAACCAGAACAGATATGTTTGTTTAATGCTTAATTGCATGTATCATCAGGCAAAAAACAGATATTCAGGAGTCCAAATTATGTGTTACCTTATACCAACACTCCCATTGTAATCATCTTCCATGCTCCGTACCATGTATTTGTGGAAGTCATATGAATGTGGCAACTTATGATACTGTTAAAAAATAGATAGCTTATCACAGTGGAGAAGTAAAAATTGCATCAGTACATAGAAGTTAGAGCACTTACTGTGACAAAGCCCAACCTCAACGCCATGTAGTCCGATTTGGTGATAGAGCCCTTAAATTGACGTAGAAAGCACAGCTGCAATATTTCCAGAGTTTCTAGATCAAATTACATTCTGAAATTTTTCATTGATGAAATAAGATAACATATTTCGACGATCAACTACAAAAGAAATGTGTGGTTAAGTACATATTGTTAGCGACATCTGTGGCACCTGCATATTAGCCAATTACAATAGTTGAGATCAAGTATGTATCCCTATTTTTGGATGTATTCTGTTGTAATCAATCTAACCAGTTTGTTCACATTTATTCTGTTACAATTGGTAGCGATCCTCTTGCTATGGCTTACGAAGAACAACGCTCGCGGCCGTACTACATCCACGGGCGGCTCCACGAAAATCGGCGTCTGTCCGAACAACCGGACAGAGGTCGTACGACTACGATCGGAGGTTCCATGAAGAACGCCAACCATTCGAGCCGCTGCGGTATCAAGACTACTGTCGCTATGAAGATCGGCATCTCTTTGAGCCACCCCGGTCATACAACTACTACCAGAAACCCGGTCATACAACTACTACCAACGGCGCCGCGAGGAGAGTTATACCTTTGACGACCACCGGCATATGCACAACAATCGAGGATCAGATCCTATTGATCCTCCCAGCAAGATGAACTTCAATGAAATTTGCGAATCCATCATCGACAAGCTAGAGCACATGCAGAAGATAATGGATGGCGTGATGATGTGCTCCAGTTCCACAGCACCAGTGGCACTACCAACCACATCGACATCTAATGATGTGGTCCACCAATGCGAAAAGAACACAACCAACGCCATGCGTAGCAAAGTGGACGTTGCTACCAAGATTGAGGAACCGCTACAAATCACGAAAGCCGACAAGGCGGAGGAGCTATTACAGTTCACGAAGGTTGACAAGGCAGAGGAGCCACTACATAGTGCGAAGGTCAACACGGACAACATCAATGGATCGTGTGCCTTCTGTTTGAGGGCTCCCAAGGCGACGAGGACCCTAGCAGAACGACATCATGGCATCCAACCCAGCATCGCTCCACGTCATCCTCCATGCCGAGGGCACACTCGCGACATCGACATCTCCATCCTCATAGACGGATGGGCTGCAACCATGCGAGGCCGCCACGGATACGTTGTGCTCATGTTGACGCGTTTTATCTTCAACAGCGATGTCAAATCCTTGGACGTCACTGCGTCAGTCTACGCCATCGAGATCTCTTGAACTTCAGCCTTGAGGGTAAGGTTGATCTGATTGGTTGAGTAGTGTTATGAGCAGACCCAATAGAAGCCAAATGGTCCATGAATAGTACATGCGGGTATGGTAGCGCCATGAACAGTACCCACTGCAACACGGGTTGGTAGGGATTATAGATTACTTGAGTTTCCAGGGTTAGAAATTAGTTTCCTTAGATGATAAGATTATTTTTCGTAAAGTCCAAGATAGATCTAAGTCTTTTTTTAGCGTCTAAATTAGTCCTCCCTATAAAAGGGAGTATTGAATCCTTTATCGGTCATCCAAGGAATGAAGTAATTTTTGAACAAACAGCAATAAAGTAATTTAAGATCCAATCTCATAGGCAGTGGCTCCGACCAACAACCAAAGGCGATAGTTTCAACAAGAGCTCATCTCGCCCGCATTAAGAGCCGTATGCCCCCTTGTTGCGTGCTTACACGCAACATATACGCTGTAGCAAATCTGTAAATTAACAATAGAATCAACACAGCGTTTGAGTGTGTAATATTTTTCCAAAACCTCGCTTTTCTTTGATTCTTCACATATGTACATAAGTAGTTGATAGTATTTCAGATACATGAAAGTTTTAGCTCATTACCTCTTAACATACTGAAGTAAGAACAAAGAATCAGTGTGCTGCGATCTCAACATTTGTTTGGATTAATGAAGTGAACTTACCATCCAAATAAGTATTTTATTTTTGCTCCATGGGTGAGATGCATGGTGGAAAACAAAGGTAGATTGCCTCCGCATCACCTTTCTCCTAGCTGTGAGAGAGAAACACTTCTCAGGTAAAACAAAATAAAAAGTATTAAGCTGATGCATCAGTAGTACATCAAATGACACAAAATCAACCAATTCACTTGGCCTTACCTTGCAACTGCTCATTGGAGAGTGGACACGCATTTGCTTCCCACTTTCTCCAGCTATATATCTGAAAGAATGGTCAACAAAACAAATTAAACACCCAAAGGCAGTGTCACAATGTTAGATCAACAACGACAAGGGGACACCTACTTTAATCATCGACAGAACCACTGTTACAAAACTATACAAGACGTGTGTGATACCAAGAATAAACAAAAACCGATGCAGCTGCTCAAGGCCCTCATATGAAACAAAAGGTTCATGACCCTGCAAGTAGAGAAACACCAAAAAAGTTAGTAAAGTGTGTCTTTCGACTGCAAATTTGATTGAGTGGAAGCAAGTGGATTTTTCATTTACCTCACTGCAGGAATGCATTGACTGGCCGCCGAACAGGTTGTTAACCAGAGTTGTCTGGTTTGCAGCTCCTTCACCTTGTTGCATCAGGTCGTCGAAATCGTTCTCTGAGCAAATGTAGAATCGGCTGGTAAATAGCGATGACGGCACACAGATTTCTGATATCCACCTCGCTGTCTGGCTGAGCAGCAACGAGATCACACCGAGCAGCATCAGCTCTGCAGTTAGCCATGGGTTCTCTTGGTGAGGCATACTATTTAATACCCTACAGGCAGAAGCAGCAGGCCGGTAGCAAATACCATTGCACTGAAAATCTCTAGCGTCTCAAATCCAAGAAGTAAACATAAAGGGGACTCCAAAAGATGAGACTGCAAATTATGAATATGAAGATCATGGCATGATCTTGAGAATGTGCATGTGTGCACTTATGCATTTATGCCTAACAGGCAAAGGCCAAACTATGGAATGGTGATCATGAAAAATTTCATTGGAAAACAGCAAGGGGGCGATTGCAGCGTTTAGCATTAGTGAAATTGAAAAGATATAAAGAGATGCTAGAACTCTAAAGGAAGTTATTGAAAAATGCACTGCAATACAAAATTTGGCTGTTCATGAGCAACTTCACAATCGAAGGCAATAAGCATAGCAGAGCATGGTGCGCCTGCGTGGCTAATCAAACGCTCGCTCTTCGCGTAAGAAATGCGCGTGTACGATCCAATCTGTGCTTGACCCTGCGAGGAGAGCGATGCTGGCACCTTGGCGGATCTTCTCGAGCGCGGCGAGCATGGCCTTCCGCTTCGTCTCCCTCAGCCACTGCGCAACCAGAGCAAAATCCAGAGCGAGGCGAGATGAATCGAGCACCCCCTTCAGGCAGGGTGCAGGCCAGCTGAAGGTACGGCAAAGCTCTCACCTTGGCGAAGCGCGTGAGGGCGCGCTCGACGAGGAAGCAGGCGGCGACCATGAGCGTGGTCACCGTGGCCACCGACCACGTCGGCGTCTCCGCCAGCGACCGCCCCGCCTCCGCCATCGCCGCCGCCCACCTCCACCCGCGTGTCTTGGGGTTCGGGAGCGGTTAATGCGGGCAGATGGGAGGGAGGGATCGGGTAATCAGTGTCTCAAGTGAGCTGAGCTGAGCTGAGCTGATGTGGTGTAGTGTTTGATGCTAGTGTGTGAGCTTAGCTAGTGACAGTTGAGGCAGTGGCACATGGGCGCCACGCCACTGCTGCTGCTGGTATCCTCAATCCTCATTGCACGAGAGTGGTAATGGTGGTGTTAATTACGCTTAACGTGCTGCACTGGTACACCCAAGATTTCAAGAAACCCATATGATCTTCATCGGTTTGGACGCGCTTTCCGTACTGCTTGATCTCGCGTGCGTTAATGCTGTGCATCAGTGCATGCATTTTCTCTTGGAACAATTGTGTCATTGCCCCTGTTTTGGAGTCCAATTGTGATTTTACCCTTACTTTTTTCACTTTGTGATTTTGCCCTTGATTTTTAAAAACAAAGCTATAATTTGCCCTCATTCCGTTTACAGTAGTTAACGGTGTTAAACTCAGATGTAAAAAGACATCTATACCCTTACGAATTTGCCCCTAATTTTATTAGTACTTTGTGTTTTTACCCCTATTTCAACTCAAATATTGATGATTTGAAAATCGTATTTTGACAATATTTTGATAGAAGTTATATTGAATTTGATGACATATGGAAGGATCACTGAATGCTCGTATATCAAGATCTACACTATGGCCACCGACACACCGTACGCCAATGCCGCATGCAAATATGGATGTTTTTCTCACCAGCCCGTCAAGGCCACCCTGTGTCCTTAAATCCTTAGCCGCGTCAGAACAAGGCCGCCTAGCCGCTGTCTAGATTACAATCGTCGCACGTTTCGTATTGAGCCGATTAGATAAAAACAGTATGAGAGCATTTCAATCCTTTAGCCTGGAGTTTATTATTTTTATTTTTGAATTGATTAATCTGCCTAGCACTAACGGAATATTAACATTAGGGGCAAACGACAATTTCGTTTCCCAAACTCGAGGGCAAATTCGCAAAGTATGAAAATCAAGGATAAAATCACAATTAAATTTGTAATTGAGTTAACACCGTTAACTATTGTAACGGAGTGAGGGCAAACTGTAGCTTCATTCTCAAAAATCAAGGGCACAATCACAAAGTGAGAAAAATAGGGGCAAATTCATAATTAGACTCTAGAACAGGGGCAAGAACACAATTGCCCCTTTTCTCTTTGGTTTGGTCGCTGTCGACACTTTTTTTTCCTGATTTCGAATGAATATGGACTGATTTCACACCGCACTTTATGTTTTTTTAAAAAAAAACTGCGGCGAAAGATTGAGAAACCAAATCATGAATTAAGTGGAGACCGCAGTTCAACCTACGAAACGCCTACATATTATTATGTCGAATTAAGCAAACAGGTCCGAATCAAACTGAACATAATTTGTTTCAATTACGGTCAAAGAGAACAGTTAAATTACATGGTGGAACATGGTAAACATGCAGGAAGATGTTAATTTTAGAAAAAGTTGCTTCCATGGCAGTACAAACACTCCACCAAAATCACTTTAAAAACATACTCTCTGTGTCCCAAAATATAAGGATCGCATGAATTTAAAAAGGACAACATCTATAATGTTTGACTGATAATTAAGCTAAAAGCATATATGTTTTGTGTTATACATGTTATATAATTGGATTAGTATTTAAAGGTATTTTAATTTTATAGTTATTAATGATATATTATGAAAAAAATTAATGGTCAAAGTGTATATTAGAGACCGTGTAAAAAATTTATAGGCCCTATCTTTTTAGGACGGGGGAGTATCGATTAGAAAGTACACTCTCCCTAATAGCAATGAGAACAAAGTATTGTTTTCTTACTATAGCCTATATCATTAAACAACCAAATAAGGCCCAAATGGAGCATCCATCGACTCATAAGTTAACCCAACCATTACAGCTATCTGTGTCTTATTACACTCTATCTCCTTGCTCTTCTCAGACGATGCACTTCGCCACCTGCTGCCTCCTGGCCAGAGATGTCCTCATGGACAAAGCAAAGGCGACACAAGTCTTGGCAGGCGGTGCCTCGACAAAGCAAAGCTAACACCACTCCACCCCTAATTCTTGCCACCACACCGGCCCCGCGCAACATATTGGCTCTGTTTCTTTTAGCTTATAATCAGATTATAAGCTGCAGCTTAAAATTTATCATTTTTATAACGGTTATATTTTGAAATATTTTATAGTTATTTTTTCGAAACTTTGCACAATTTGTCTCAAAGATCTCAAAAATATTTTTCATAATTTTTTTGGCTCTTTAAATCTTCTATAAAAGCACTACAACATTTTCAGATTATAATCTAACCGCCCAAAGAAACACAGCCATTGATGGATGGACTGACCCATTGGTTCTTGACGCTCCAACGAAAGATTTGCATTGCACAAGATATCCCCCGCCGCCTCTAGCCACCCCCCACGGCCCCACAGTCGGTGGCGTCCTTACCACCCACCACTACACCACTATCTTCTAGAGGTGGTCAAACGGGCCGGGTCAACAAGGCCGAATCTAGCCAGCACGGTTCGGTTCACCGAACCGAACTTGGGCCGAGGCCTCAGCCCGTTGAACCGACCCGGTTCGGTTCATATAGTGACGGCTGGCTCTGTTCGGTTTTGGCCCGGTTCAGTTCGTCACTGTAGCATATTTATTTAATTAAATATATTCATTTATATATATATATAAAGACTAAAATCCTCCTAGGAGTATTCTAGTTAAAATACTCCTACACTAATATTGCTACACGTGTCCCTCTCCCTCCCTCCCCGCCCATCACGCGCGCTACCCTTATCCCATGCATGCATGTGCATGCAACACATGCATGTACCATATTTATTTTCTTTTTTTGCTGTAATTTTTTTGTAGAGTTCGGATTCGCAAACCGTTTGCGCTATTGTATTCCTGACATTTTTTCAAATAAAACTAGACCAATCTCACTTTTTTAAAAATTATTTTACTACAATCATAAACAGATATTTACTACTTTCTATGCAATACTTTATACTGTTTTGTGTACAGTATTTTGTATGTAAAGAGCTTTACTAATTACCTATATTGGTTACATGTATGTAACGTGTTGTATTAAACACTTGTAGTATTCATGGGCCCATACATCAGATTCCTAACATTGTTTTGAAACTTTTTATAAATAAAGTGCGAAGCACAACAGGGTGCTTTCACATGCACAACTTTTTTGCACACGAACTGTAATGAAACTATATGGTCATAGAAAAACAACATAAAATCTACATTTATTTTTTCTGTAATGTCCGCACAACTTTATGGTAAAGCTATAGCAAAGTTTTTTTTTGTGGAGGTCTGGTGTTGAGACCCAGCCAAAATTCAAAATATTAAAATATCCACTTGCCATCACATCTAGTATATGTGCAAACGACTATATATATTGTAATAAAGCACAGTCACTATGTGCACAAACTACTGCATAGTATTGTAATCGATCATATCCAGTATGTATGCAACATACTAAAAAATGTCTGCAGAACACATTCTGAACGTATGAAAAAATAACTATATAATATTGTAGTAAAGTAATAAATGCATTTAAATTTGATAGCACAACCACATGCAGCAAAGAGAAAATTTGGAGAATTTGTCTGCGGTAAAACACATTCTGTATGTGTGTAAAACAGTTATATACTATCATAGTAAAGTATTAAATGCATTTAAATTTGATAGCACAACCACATGCAGCAAAGAGGAAATTTGGAGAATTGCCTGCAGAAAAACACATTCTGTATGTGTGAAAAACAGCTATATACTATCGTAGTAAAGTAGTAAATGTATTCAAATTTGATAGCACATCCACATACAGTAAGGGAAAATTTGGGGGAATTTGCTACAAAACAATCACCTGTTTATCAGCAATCAGATTAACAATTTCCGGAGCAAACACATCATCAACTGTGGCGAGTTGTGTTGGTTTAGGCATCCTTTTCATTGTTTTCATCATCAATCGACTCGGCGTGGTAAAGTTGGGATGGTGCCGTCGATCTGCAGTCGTGCGTCGTCGGCCTGCTCATGCCGATTATATCGCAGCCATCGCTGCTTTCGTCTCTAATGCTTGAACTCGCCGCTTCGTCTTGATTCTTATCACCGATCGCCGCGCGCCCCACGCTATTGTCCCACCACTCGTCATCGGATCGCCCAGATCCATCTAAATCCGTCAAATTCACGATTTTCAGAATTTGCAGTAAAGTAGTGTTTGAAAATTAGTAAAGTGGAATATACATACATGGTAAAGTAATGGCTATTCGAGACACGGACAGTACAAGTGCGGGAGCACGTGGATATGTGGGAGTACATGGGTGGAAATAGATTTTTTTCCTTGTTTTGACCATAACTTTTGATTGAGAAGTATAATAAGCAAGCGGTTTGCACCTTCGTACTTGTAACATTTTTGAAAACCAAAACTAGACCAGTCTTTTGCCATATTATTTTTTATTTGCTAGTTCTTATACAAAACTTTACTACATCAAATATTAACACGAAAAAACTATTAAAAATATTTTTATCACCTATATTATCTATCTGACGTACTGTATAAACTATAGCGTGAAAATAGTAAATCAATATTTGATGGTGTAGTAAAGTATTTTTAACTTTTTTATGGTACGTGTGATCTTGTTTTGTTTGAAAAAATGTCAGTAACATATTGGTGCAAATTGTTCGGTCATTAGAACTAACGGTGAAAAGTAATAGGGGAAACACAAAATAAAATTCTTATTGATTACCTTCCATGCGTGCGTGGTGGGAATAATATATATATATATATATATATATATATATATATATATATATATATATATATATATATATATATATATATATATATATATATATATATATGAGGATGGCTAGCGTACTCTCGAGATCGGATCTCCGATACTCGAGTGGTTTTTAAAATTGAGGCGCCTAACAACCGATCGAACCGTTGATCTTGTTCGTCTCTTTGAAATGTTGTCGATGACCAAGTTTCATATTTTTGAATTTTTTACTATTTGTTTCTTATGTTCGAAAATCAGCTTTTTGAGCGCACACGACTAATTGGATGGTCGATTTTCAAAAATATGAAACAAATAGTAAACAAATTCAAAAAATATGAAACATGGTCAATGACAACGCTTTCATCGAGACGAACAAGATCAACGGTCGATCGATTGTTAGGCATCTCGAATTTCAAAAACTACTGGAGTACGAGAGATCCGTATCTCGAGATACACTAGCTTTCTATATATATATATATATATATATATAGAGGAATGCTAGCGTGCACCCTGGAGCACGGAGAGATCCGTGCTCCCAACTCGTTTTGAAATCGAGATGCCTAACAAGCGATCCGAACCGTTGATCTTATTCGTCTCATTGAAATGTAGCGGTGACCAAGTTTCGTATTTTTTGAATTTATTTACTATTTGTTTCTATTTTCAAAAATCAGCCTTCCAATTAGTCACAGTGCGCCCAAAAAGCTGATTTTTGAAAATTGAAACAAATAGTAAATAAATTCAAAAAATACTTAAAACGGCTACATTTTAATGAGACGAACAAGTTCAATGGTTCAGATCATTGTTAGACATCTCGGATTTCAAAACGCTAGAGGGGAGCTGTGATCCGCGCTTCAGGAGCACGCTAAGATTCCTCTATATATATATATATATATATATATATATATATATATATATATATATATATATATATATATATATACACACCAGTAGACTGGTCCTTTTAGGGATAAATTTGGTCATGGATTCGACAATAATTGAAAATGGCGAGAATAACTTGTTTTGGAACTCGGCAGTAATTGGATTTGCATGTTGTTCCTAAAATCGTGGAACCATTAACTACCCAGTTTCAAAAGTATTTCAGTTCGTTTTTCCGATCTAAAAATTTGATTCGTATATTCGATGGCCGAATACTTTACACCATTGAATTACTCATTTTTTTTTCATTCAAAACAAGATCTCAAATAGCATATGATCAATTTGAAATATTTTGAAAATGTCAACTTGAACATGATGTTGATTGGCGGTAATTATAACCAAAAAATTACGGTTTTACAATGATTACTTCTGATTACTTGGTGATGCTCATACATAAACAAAATAGAGAAATTACAATTAGCTGTAATTACTTCCAATTACAATGAATCAAAAGTGAAAAAAGTGCACAGAAACGGCACAAATTACTACCCATTACGACGCCGGGGTTGTGATTACTTCCAATTACGAAGCCTCAGTGGCGTTGGCCGAAGATGATGGCCGGCGTTTGCATCAGATTACTGCCCATTACGATGCCGGGCTGTGATTACTTCCAATTACGAAGCCGGTGGAGACGGCGGCGGTCGGGGGCAAGGTCGGGGACGGGAAAACGGCGGCGGTCGGGGTCGATGGGACCGGCGGTGTACGGTGGAGACCGCGATGCAGATCGGCGCCCGGCGATGCAAACCACGATGCAGATCGGTGGGAGCTAGGGCGCCGGGGACACCTGGCCAGCGGCGGAACCAGATCAGGGGCCTGGCGGCCATCTAGATCGGGGGGCCGCGGATCTAGCGGCGTCGGTCGACGTCGATCTGGCGGCGGACGTGGACGTGGGGGCCGACGGGGAAACGGGTTGGCGGCGACGATCGTCGGTCGCCGATGGGGAGGACGCTGCTTGAGGCCGGCTCGGACGACGGACGGGGTGGGGAAGGAGTTGCCGATGTCGAGCACGAGTCGGGACGGCGGCGCGGGTGACGGACGGGGTGGGGAAGGAGTTGCCGATGTGGGACGTGGGTTGAGACGGCAGCACCGGCGACGGGGCCGGATAGAGCGGCGCCGGCTGTTCCGCTGTCGTGGGGTCGTGGGAGTGCGCTCGCGCGGGGGGGACGCAGATTGGGGATGGATCTGGGCGGGTTTTATAAATTTGACCACGGGCCAGGTGGTCCGTTTCGGGATGAATCGGTACTTACTTTTATATATATATATATGAGAGGAATCTTAGCGTCTTGCACCTGAAGCGCGGATCGCGGAAGTCTTTCAGCAGCGTTTTGAAATCAGAGATGTCTAACAATGATCGAACCGTTGATCTTGTTAAATCTCATTGAAATGTAATGGTGACCAAGTTTAGTATTTTTTGAATTTATTACTATTTTTTCCTATTTTCAAAAATCAACTTCAGTGCGTCCAAAAAAGCTGATTTTTAAAAATAGGAAACAAATAATAAATAAATTCAAAAAAACTAAACTTGGTCACCGGCTACATTTCAAATGAGAGATTAACAAGATCAACAGATTGAATCATGTTAAGCATCTCGGATTTCAAAACGAGCTGGGAGCACGGATCTCCGCTCTGGGGTGCACGCTAGCATTCCTATATATATATATATATATATATATATATATATATATATATATATATATATATATGAGAGAGAGAGATTTGCTAGCGTGAACTTGAGTGTGCGGATCCTCAAGTGAACTCGACGGTTTTTAAATTCGAGAACTTTAGTGATCGATCCAAACCGTTAATTTTGTTCGTCATGTCAAAACGTAGCCACCAACCAAGTTTTGTATTTTTTTAATTTTTTTTCTATTTGTTTTCTAATTTTGAAAATCAGTTTTGTTTGACGCTCCACGACTATTTAAAAGGCTGATTTTCAAAATTAGAAAACAAATAGCAAAAAAATTCAAAAAAATACGAAACTTGGTTGGTGGATACATTTTGACATGACGAACAAGATCAATGGTTTGGATCGATCACTAAAGTTCTTGAATTTAAAAAAACCCATCGAAGTTCACGGAGGCTCATCACCTTCAGTGTACACTAGCAAATCTCTCTCTCTCTCTCTCTCTCTCTCTATATATATATATATATATATATATATATATATATATATATAGGATTATTACATAAGGCTCCATGGAGCCTAGGCTCCACCTTCATCCACCGTTGATTAGTTTTACCGATCCTTGAGTTGTTACCGGGTTTCTTAGAAATATACCCGTTAAGCTGATGGTGGTTTTCAAAATCATATCGATTAATTGTGTTGAGGAACCACACCCGAGCACGGGCCGGCCTTGGGCCCGGTACAGCTAAGGGGTGGGACCCACTTATACGGACCAGCCGAAACCCTAGCACCCAAGCATAAATAGGAGAGGTTTCAATCTGTTATGTAACTAAGAGAAAGGCAATAAAGAATACTTTCTCTCCTACATACTCGTATTCATCTGTGATTGTTCTTCGTAAGTCTCGATCTACGCCTTTGCTAGGCAACCTCGGACTACACCCGTGGCGTGGTTGTCTAACACGTTATCGACCTGAAGCTCGATTTAACGAGCAGCCTTGCAGGAGATCGATCGCCGATTTAAGCGCATCAAATCTTCGTCCCCTCAGCTGGCCTAGTTGGGACCCGTCGATCTGTCCTACACGATAGTTCACGCATCCCGTCTTTGCCACAAGAAACGAAGGTACAAATCGGTTTTTCCGCGGGTTTCCGTTTGGATCTATTAAGAACTGTAGGAATCTCGAAGATTCTATTGAATCTAACTGCCGGTTTTCCAAATCGGCGACGAATTGATGCAAAGGAATTGAATTGAAATACGTGTCGTGCGCTGTTGAATTGAAAACCACGCCGTGCGCCGCTGTCGACGGTTGAGATAACGATCTCAAGTCGCTAAGGTTCTTTAGAAGTGAGATAGGAGACACGCCGAACAATCACGACAAAGAACGAGCAGGAGGCGGGGTTTTATCTGGTTCGGGGCCTCTCGGGAGAGATAATAGCCCTACGTCCAGCCTTTCTTATATATCAGGAGTGATTACAGGAGATGGCTCGACGAGACGAACAAGTCTCGGCGAGATTATGGGTGTACAAGAAAGCAATATGTGATGATGTGCTAAGTCTTGATCTTCTGGCCCCTCTACACGTCGTAGGGGTCCTGTCTATATAGTGCAGAGCAAACCGATCTACCGAGGGAATATCGGGCCGGGCTAACTACGAGATCGTAACGAACTCATACATGCCAAATACATCCCGAGGTAGATAAGGTAAACTCCAATTCTTGGGGATCACGACTCCTAATCCAATCCGGAAAACCAACGTTCGGGTCTTCACGTAGCCGTGCAGAACTCTTGTTCGAGTCGGACTCAAACACGAATCCTAGGCCATTACGCGACCGCATGACCAAGAGTACATTGGCGAGAATGCATATGGGCCTGATAGAACCTTCTAGAGAGCTGGGCCCTGGTAGGCAGTTTGATTGGGCCATCAGGGAGTGTGCCATGGCAATGGGCCGTGATTTTACCCCCGACAGCTAGCCCTCGAGACTCAAGTGGAAGGACTCACTAGAGTGGGGTCTTTCTCTTGAGACTCCAAGTCACGAAGAGGGAAATTTTGTTGCTACAAAGACGTGTAACAAGCAACCGAACAGGTTATGGTTCAATCGAACAAGACTTGTTCGGGACCGAATGCATCCGATCGGTGCCAAGCAACTCATTGCGTCGAGCAGGAATCACATACGCCCAAGCAGAGCACTCGACCTTCAGGTAGCGAATCTTTGGAAAAAAGTAGCCGTTGACAGATCTCAACGGTAACTATCGCTGCGCAGTGAAAACAGCCGACCGTTTTACCTAGCCGTTGGCAGTAAAAACTAGCCGTTTAGTGGCAAAGAACCGTTGTAGGGCAACTTACTTGAGCCTATAAAAGCTCCCAAAGCGCCCGCGGCCAGCCACTTCTGCTCTCACGCCTTTCCTCTCCAAGCCCTAACTCCAACCACACTCAGCACCGAGCACCCAAACTCCACCACCAAACCTACTCGTCCAACTCTGGGAACCGCTATGGCCAAGTTCGTTAGCTCTAGTGCATCCGAGGAGGACTTGAGAGTTTGGGAGGAAGAGGGGCACATCGACGCTGGTAGCTGGAGGCTGCCCGGAGAGGAGGATACTCCGGAGCCGCTGGAGGGAGAGTTCGTTAACCGGCGATTCGCCTTTGTTCGGGTTGCGATCTCCAAAGCGACTTCGTTGAGGCCTTCTTAAACATTAGCGGATTGGAGGTGGCGAACCTCAATCCGAACAGCGTCCTCGGATGGCGTCTTCGCACTTTTTGTGCGAGGGCTATCTGAGCATCGATCCCGGTGCAATAAGTTTACGCACTACTACTCAATGACAAGGAGCAGCTACTGCCGCTTGGCGCTAGGGTGCTACTATCTCAAGCTCCGGGCCACCATCGACGACGCCGTACCCCGTCCCCGTTGCTTTCGATTCAATGGGCTTGTGGTGGGCGAGGTGGTTCTCTGACAGCGACGACGACTGACAAGCTTGTCTTCACAGGCAAGCTCCAGTGAAGGAACACCAATGCCCGGCCGGAATCGACCGGCGAGGATCGGTATCGGCGGAAGATAGCTTCCTCGTGGGCCTCGGGCTCACGCAGGCGGGGAGATTATCCGCGACTTCACGTGAACAGATCTGTCCATTGCGGAGGCGATCCTATCCTTTCTACAAGATAGAGGATGGGAAGACATTACAAGGGAGAGCAGGTAAGTACCTTTAAGACTCAACCTCTTTTGATAATTTCATCCGAGCAGTATTAAAAGTCTTTTCTTACGTTGAGGCAGAGCAACCGACAGAGGCATGGGTAGCAGGCGGGTTGACTCCATGCTCAAGGCTGCGAAGAAGGATGGCGAAGTCACCGGCGAGGTGGCCTTCACTGCCCACGCAATGTACTCGCCCGCCTGAGCGAGGTAAATCACATAACTTCGACTGTGTTCTTTGGATTGGTATCGTTGAATAAGCTAACATCCGTCTCTCGATTGAGCAGAGGACCGGTGATCCTTGAAGGGATCGTGGAGGAGCTCTCCGGTTAGAAAGGAGAAGGCGAAGAAGGGCAAGACCAAAGGCGGCCGCAAAGCCAAGGTGACGGCCGAGCCGACGCGACTCGCCGCGCGCCATGGCGGCCGCTCCTCGAAAAAAGCCCCCGCCGCAATGAAAGCGCCGCGGCGAATAAGCAAGCTGCCGCCGATAGCGAGCGGCCAAGCCCTCCTCCTCGGCGAGCAAAGCGACGAGGAGGTAAGGACCATGACGCTCGGCTTAAAGCGTTATCTGTGAGCTCACCGGGCCACATAGCACGGTTACAGCAATCGAAAGCAGAGGAGGCTCGAAGAGGAAGTCGCGCGCAAGAAAAGGCTTCTTGCGTTGCGAGAGAAAAGCTTCCACTCACCGAGGCTGAGTTCATCGCCTTGAACACCCAGGGCCAAAGGCGAACAAGCCGCTAAAGAGCCCCGAGGAAGAAGCGGAAGGTTACTCGCGAAGAAGATCAAGATCAAGCCCTCCACGGCGGTATGCGATGTTAAACCTTCGGTTCCGCACTTAACCCGGCAACGAGGATTAATCATGTTCCTTGTCCATCGGTTGCCCAAGAGATCGCTATGGACGGCGTGGAAGCGGCGATCGGCGGTCCCTGCCGCCGAGCACTGCGGTGTGTCGCAGCGGCTCGGATGGCCGACCTCAAAGACAAGCCGGCGGCGTGGAACTTGCTCCCGCGAGCTCTAGCGACCGGCTCGACGACCGAAGGGCGCGGTGGAGCTACCGAAAAGGCGGTGGCGCAAAGCGCCGCGGCGGCGAGGCCAAGAGTTGGCTCGCGCGATTGCCCAAGTGGGACCGAGCAAGCGGTCCCTGAGGCACTTCGTCGCGAGGGCAACCTCGTCCTCGTGGCGGCGAGGTAGCCGCGGCAGGGTGAAGACCCAAGAAAGCAAGTGGAAAAAGCCACGAGCGGGGCGTGCAAGCCGCCTCGCCGATGGAGGTTCCGAACCGCTTCACGGAGTGGCACCGAGCTTCGCCCAAGGAGGAGCAGGCGGAAGAAGAGGAGGAGAGGAGAACGCAGGCGATAGCTCGCCCCGCGATCGGCCCCAAGACGAGCACGGGCCCGTGGGGAGAACAAAGCGGATGTGTCGCCACAGCCTTATCCCGCCGAAGCGAGGCTTCTTGACCCATGGTCTCGAGGATCGCTGCGTCGTCCAAGTCAAGCGGCGACTTCGGACAGTAACCTTCAAACCAAGACATTGTCGATCGGGCTAAAATTGCCCAAGGTCTTAACTTAGTCTCTCTCTCTCGGTTCATGAGGGCCACCATGGAGGACCTTGTGGAGGAGTCACCGTGGGCGCGCCACTGTGATAGCGGGTTTTGGGAGCATCTCGAGCAAGGGGACTCGAGGGGAGCCCTGCACCGGCCAAGCCAAAGCCCGCCAAGGCGAAGGTGAGGAAGCTCAAGGCCCGGCTGACCGAGGAGAGGCGATCCTCCAGAGCTCTCCGTGAAGAGGCCGAGGAGCTTCGCGCGCAAGTCGTGGGGGCGGACGTCGTGGAAAAGGGGGAGAGTCGCACGAAGTGGCTCGAGGAACAACTCCACGACGTGTCGCAGTGGCGGAGTCAGCTCACGGCGGAGGTGAAGGCCCTCAAGGCTCAGCTCGCCGAGGAGAAGCTGACCGCCACGGAGCAACTCAAAGCCGCCGAGCAGCGGGCCAGTCAGAGCGAGGCTCTGGCCGGGCAGCTGCGAGCCAAGACCGAAGAGGTCGAGGCGATTCGCGTAGTGGCAGCAGAGTAAGCCCGTCTCAGCAAGGAGGAAACGGAACGTCTTCGAACTGAGGCAAAGGAAGGCTTCAAGGCGCAAGGCGAAGTCCTGCGTCTGAAGATAGAAAATGAGGAACTAAAGGAGCAGCTCGCTTCGAAGTAGAAGTAGGGTTGTACTCCTTGTACATGTAAGCTTTTGAGCAAAGCAATAAAGACATAACTTTTGCACAACAAGACTTACCTTTTCCTCGCAAAACGAAAGCGACAAAAAGACAAGGACGAGCGAAACTAAGAGAAAAGGCACGACGGCGCTAGAAAGGTTTTAAGAAAACCGGTAGAACTCTTGGCCTAACTCGGCCCGTTGTGCAGTACCGCGGAAACACGAGTTTATGAACCGAGCAGTGCACAAGAGAAAGAGCGGCGCCCTAGCCCCGTGCGAACGGACGCTGCTCAAGACCTAAGTTTGCGAATTCGAGGGCGGCGTAGAGAGTTAGAGCGACACCGTATCTGCTCGACTCGTTCCATGAGCGTGCGTTAACGTAAGTCGGGCAATTCGAAGGTAACCGAACAAGGAAAGTGCCTCGCCGGAGGGCTTACGAGCAAGCTTTGCCAAGTGGTTGTGCCGTGGCGGTAAGTGCCTCGCCTCGGAGGGCTTACGAGAGCAGACTTAGCAGCGTGGTGGATGCCGACACGCAACTTCGAGTTTGGGGACTTGTTGAAGCGAGATACGGTAGGAAAAAATCCTTAAGATTGCGGGCGAGTGTTCGCAAGGCCGGGCACCATCAAGTGTTACCAGAGAGAGGTAGTCTTGACAAGACAGAGATGTGAAAAGGGCGCAGGGGCCGCCAAGATTCACTTTTATTGGATTGAACTTTACATGGAGCCAGCAGACTTGGACGAACAAAGCGCCAAGTTTGACAAAAGCGCGAGCTAAGCAAACACGTAAAAGACCTACACAAAGAACTTACGGTTGGTCGATATTCCAAGTCTGGTCGGGCTCTCTCCGCCCTCCATAGCCAGCGAACGGCCCGGGCGGCGATAAAGAAACGAGTGAGAAGGGCCTCCCAGTGAGGAGTTAGCTTGTTGGCATTGGACAGGTTCGGACACGGCGCGAACGAGATCGCCCACCGCAAAGCCCTTGGTCGAACCGACGGCGGCGGTCGGCGAAGATCTTGCTGGTATCGCACCATTCTGACTTGTGCCCGGTCGCGTGTGCCTTCGAGGAGGTCAAGATCGAGTAGGCGCTCTTACTCGTAGTCAACGAAGTTGACCGAGCTCGTGCGAGGCGAATCGAGTACTATTTCGGCCGGCAGGATGGCTTCTGCACCATAGACCAATTGGAACGGAGTTTCCCGGTTGCCGGTGGCAGAAAGCGAATCGCCCAAAGGACGGAAGGAACCGTCAACCCAAGCCTTGTTGTGCTTTCATGAGTGCCGCGAACACGCGTCGCTTGATACCTGGACGATCGTCCGTTAACTCGCCGATCGCTCCATTGCTCGTGGATGTGCCCGAGGCGAACAGAACCTTGGTGCCCAACTGATTCGCAGATTCACGGAATAGCTCGCTTCAGGCGGGTACCGTTATCGGTGATCGACTTATGGGGATCCCAAAGCGTGACCACGTTGCTTTTAAAGAAGCGCCTGACCTTTTTGGCGTGAAGAGATGACATGTGCTCGCCTCAATCCACTTTGTAAAAGTGTCAATGGCGACGAGCAAGTGTGTATAGCCCTTGTACCCTTAGGGAATGGGCGGCGAGATCTGCACCCCATGTGGCGAAAGGCCAAGATGGGGGATCGTTTGGAGCTCTTAGGCGGGCTTATGTTCCTTCCGGGCGTGAAATTGGCAAGCTTTGCACTTTGTCACGATCTCCCGGACATCTTGTAACGCGGTTGGCCAGTAGTAGCCCATGCGAAAACGCTTTGCCGACTAGAGTTCGAAGGAGGCGTGGTTGCCACAGCACCCTCGTGTATGTCCCTAAGAAGGAACACACCCTCACGCCACGAGATGCACTTGAGAGAACTCCCGAGCACCTCGACGGTAAGGATGCCGATCCATAAGCTTGTATGGAGCAGCACGCCTTGTGGCAAGAACGCTTCGGTTTCGTTTCTGGCGAGGTCCCATCGCAAGGTACCGGACAAATGGCGTTGTCCAACCCATGACTGCTCGATGACGGAGACGGCACCACTGCCTCTGTTGCCTCGTCCGGAGACGTGATTGAGGGCTTGTGAAGGTGCTCGACGAGCACCCTGCCGAAGCGAGTTCTCGTGAGGATCCATACTTGGACAGGTTGGTCGGCGAAAGTTGTCCTTCCCGGCACGAAGAGCACCTCGAAAAATCGAAAATGCCGCCCAACTTCCTCACTTCAACCGGTACCGCGCCATTGAGTCATCGCAAAGATCGATACTCCTTGTTGACTGGTTGATGACCACCGTGAATATCCCTTCACGATCGGCCGTTGGACACCGAGCGACTTGCACGCCTAAGTCCCCATGAGAGGGCCTCAGACCGCAGGCGTTGTTAGTCGTCATAAAGTGTAGCTGGATAGAATATCAGAAGTTGCTCTCCTTGAGGAGAGATGAGAACAAAACCGGCCCCGAGTGTCCAAAGACGTGAGCCATCAAAAATATGGTCCAAGGGGGTCGTCGGGTTGCTCGGGAGCTATCGATTTGGTAGCGGTGTCCATTCGGCGACAAAGTCGGCCAAGACCTAGGACTTAATAGCGATTCGGGCAAAGAAATGTAATATCAAATTCATCGGGCCCATTGCCCATTTAGCTATCTGACCGCCTTGACTTCCTTGTTCCTTAGGATTTCTCCAAGAGGAACTTGGTGGGACCAGATTTGATCTTTGAAAATAATGACGAAGTTTTACGGAGGACATGAGCAAGGCGTGAGCAGCGACTCGGACCTCGTGGTAACGCTCCTTTGATCCGTGAAGTACCTCGCTCACGTAATAGATTGGCCATTGGATGCCTTCCCTTTCCACCGTCAAGACCGCGCTCCATCGCTTGAGGCATCTGGTAGAGATAGAGTAAGAGCCGCCGCCGTGTTTATGGGGTGGTCAAGACAGTGGGTTGGACGGTGTTGCTTTAGATCTAGAAAAGATCAATCGACTTCCTCTGTCCATTGAAACCATTGTGCTATGCGAGGCCTTAAAGAAGGGCGCCCATGTTAATACTGACGGAAATAAACTCGCCAGAAGCGACCATCCGTCCGGTGAGGCTCGAACTTCCTTGACGGTAGTTGGAGCACGCATATTTTCAATGGCCCGATTTTTTCGAGGTTGGTAGAAATTCCTCATAACCAATTACATAACCGAGCAACATTCGGATCGAACACCAAAGGTACATTTCTCTGGATTTAACTTTATTCGATGCCCTTTGAGATTGTGAAAAGTCTCGGCGGGTCTTTTACATGATCGGAGCAAGCTTGCTCTTTACAACTATGTCATCGACATAGATCTCGAGTTTTTTCATGCTATTGCGGGAAAGTCTTCTCCATTAAAGCGCTGGAGCGTTGGCGCTTGACATTGCGCGGAACCGAAAGACATGGTCGTGTAGCAAAAGTGCGAAGGGGGTGATGAAGGCGATCTTCTCTTCATCCTCGGGGAGATGCTTATTTGGTGATAACCCGAGTAAGCATCTAAAAACTCAAGAGCTGGGCATCCGCGATCGCGTCGACCGGTGGTCGATGAGAGGGCGGAAATTGTCCTTGGGACAAGCGGCGTTCAGATCGTGTGATCGACACATCCTCCACTTGCCGCCTTTCTTCTTTACAATGGCGGGTTGGCGACCACTCGGTGTGATCAACCTCGCGGATGAAACCAAAGGCGAAAGCGGTTTACTGTCGATCCATAATGATCCCCGCAGAATTAAAGCGGCAAGCTTCGGCGAGCAGGGCTTTTGTCCCACGGACGGCGGTTTGTGCTCGATAACCTCCCTTGAGACTCCGGGCATATCAGAGGCTCCCAAGCAAACACGTCTGCATTAGCTCGGAGGAAGGCAATGAGCTCGCTTTCCTATTTGGGGTCTAGATTGGCCCCCAGATGAACTGTCTTGGAGGGATCATCCAGAGACAGCGGAACTTCCTTGGTCTCTCCCCCTGGCTGAAGGGAGACCCTAAGGCGTGCAGACTTGGTCTGCGAAACTTCGGGACCACGCGGCGGAAGCTGGTCGTCCAGGGCAAGGGACTGCTCGTCGCAATCTAGAGCAGCTTTGTAGTTGCCCTTGACCGTGATCACACCGTTGGGGCCCGGTATCTTCACGCAATGGTATCCATGATGGGACACGGCCATGAACTTGCCAAGAGATGGCCGGCCCAGGATCGCATTGTACGCGGAAGGGAAATCGACCACGTCAAACGTGATCAATTCCGTCCGGAAGTTGCTTGTACTGCCAAAGGTAACGGGCAGAACAATCTGCCCCAATGGCTGAACAGCTTCCCCCGGGAAGATGCCGTAGAAAGGCATCGCGACCTCTTTAAGCTTGGAGCGAGGAATCTGCATCTCGTCCAAGACCTTAGCAGAGAGCAAGTCCAAAGCGCTCCCGCCGTCGACTAAAACACGGCCAACTCTGGCGTTGCTGATGGTCGGAGCGACCACCAGTGGGAGCCGCTGAGGCTTGGTCATCCCAGTGGGGCAATCCTCCTAAGAGAAGGAGATGGGGACCTCGGTACACTTCATCGATTCGGGCTGAGGCTTGCCCTTTTCAACATTGTGGATCTCCCGAGCAGCTTCCTTGAGGCTGCGGCGAGAGGTATAAGCCGAGGAGCCACCAAAGATGACGGCGATATGGTTCACGGGCTCCTGATATTCACCGTCATCCCGATCACCATCATCGGTTTGGCGCTTGGCCTTACCGGCTTCACCTTTTTTGGGCAGGGTGGGCATTGGGCCCTTGCCGTTGTACAAATCCTCGAGCTTTGCAGCCCAGGTTCTGCAATGGCGCGTATCATGCCCGTAGTTCTGATGGAACTTGCAATATCGGTCACTTGGACCTTTCTTGTCTTGATTGCCTCCCTGGGTGGGCTTCTTGCCCTTATAGTTATTGCTGGGCTTTTTCTGCCCATCCTTGGGAGGCGGTGTGCGCTATACCTGCGGCGGTGGTGTTGTTGCATCACCCTTCTTTTCTTCAGGATTTCTTGTCACCAGATTGTTCTTTGCTCTTCTTCTTCTCCTCCACGGTGGTCGGGCGGCTCGCCCTTGTCGAACGCCTTCTTGTCTTGAACACGCTTCTGCAGCGTTGGCATAGCGGTCGGCCGCCTGAAACAGTCGTTGGCGGTCCAGTTTCATTGATTTCGAGATCTGGGTGAGCCTCTCGTCGCGGACTCCGTTTTTAAAAGCGCGGACAACAGATTCATCCGAGATGTTCGGGATCGTGTTGCGAATCTTGATGAAAGCTTCACGAAGTTGTGGAGGGTCTCCCGTTCATCTGGATCATCTGTGTGCAGATCATCCTCCTTGCCAGACGCGCGTAATGACTCGAAAATTAGCAATCGAGGCGTTACAAAGTTAGTTCAAGAAGAGATGGAACCTTCCTGGCGATTGAACGACCCACGTCCGAAAGCAAACACCCTTAAGGGCGATCGGGAGGTAATTAGCCATGACAAGCTCGTCACCCGCCGCCATGATGGCCGTGGCGTAGATGGAAAGGAATTCCTCGGGTTACGGGTCCCATTGTATCTTTCCATGTGTCCGGGCTTAAACTTTGAGGGCCACCGACGCAGCGGCTTCGTCGAGAAAGCCCTACTGCCCAAGGCGAAGACCGCCACCTTCCCGCGAGAACCTAGCCTTGAGAAGGCGTTGGTCTGTTGGTCGGAGGAACTCTTCTTTGGCGGGAGGTTTACGCTTGGAGAACTTTCTCGTGATAAGCCCCCACGCTCCTTCCTCGTGGTCGCGACAACGCGCTCCTCGCGAGGATCCTCTGTGATCGTCGCTAGCGCACGCTTGCCCCCGTGGTCGCGATGACTACGGGACTTAGCGGCAGCGGTGACCACGGGCGGCTTGCTCATGGGCGGTGGTCGCCGGCGGTGGCGGCGGTCCGCGATCGTCGGATCGCTCATTGTCGAATCCACCGGACAGCTCACCTTGTTGCCGGATGATGCTTCACCTATAGACTTAAGGCCCTCGGCCAATTTATCAAGGTGAGTAGCCACTTCGCCGCTCCACGAAGACGAGATTGTCTGGTGTATGGATCGATTATGGTTGCGGGGCACGGAGCCGTTCCGGCTCGCTCGAAGCCCCAGGATCCCGAGACATCCGCGTCTTGCCCGATCGGAGTCTGAGGCGCGGGATTCTACCCGGCGGTGAACTTCGCGGGGTCTTGGCGTGGGTGTCGCGAGGCGGGTTCGTCGGCGGCGTTCTTGTTGGTCGCGATATCTGCGCCAGAGTTTGGTTGATGGACTCGTCAAAGTGCGGCGAACAACATCTTGCTCGCGAAAGCGACTAATGCGACCTCATCGGATGCCGAAGCGAATCGATCTGCTTTCGATCTCCCGACACCGGGACCCGCCAGATCCGAAGTCCTGCGCGGTCATGTTGGCGACGCGGTGGCGTGCGATTGCGCGCTAGGCGGTGTCATCAACGTGGTCGCCACAGAGGAATCCACCGACATAGCCTTGGAATCGATAGATCTAAACCAACAGTAAAGATTATCAGCTCCGTATTCATCGTCAATGACGGGAGCTCGACTGAGACCATCTCGGGCGTATCCGAAACTTACATCTCGATACGAGACATCGATCTAGGTCGGTAAGATCGATTCGAGTGGCGAGGAAGAAACATCCTGCCGCCGAGTCGTAGCCCTCGGGAAGAATCTACGTATCGGCGGCGGATGTCGACATATTCGTCTGCGTATCCCCCGGGCGGTGCCAAGCTGTCGACGGTTGAGATAACGATCTCAAATCGCTAAGGTTCTTTAGAAGTGAGATAGGAACCGCCCGAACAATCACGAACGACGAGCGAAGCGAGACGGGGTTTTATCTGGTTCGGGCCTCTCGAGAGATAATAGCCCACGCCCGACCTTTCTTATATATCAGGAGTGATTACAGGAGATGGCTCGACGAGACGAACAAGTCTCGGTGAGATTATGGGTGTACAAGAAAGCAATATGCGATGATGTGCTAAGTCTTGATCTTCTCGCCCCTCTACACGTCGTAGGGGTCCTGTCTATATAGTGCAGAGCAAACCGACCTCTGGGGAATATCGGGCGGGCTAACTACGAGATCGTAACGAACTCATACATGCCAAATACATCCCGAGGTAGATAAGGTAAACTCAATTCTTGGGGATCACGACTCCTAATCAATCCGGAAAACCAACGTCCAGGGTCTTCACGTGGCCGTCGAGAACTCTTGTTAGTCGGACTCAACACGAATCCTAGGCCATTACGCACGCGCATGACCAAGGAAACATTCGGCGAGATGCATATGGGCTGATAGAACCTTCCAGGGCTGGGCCCTAGTAAGCGGTTTGATTGGGCGTCGGGGAGTGTGCCATGGCAATGGGCGTGATTTTACCCCGACGGCCGCGCCACCAGCGCTCTCGAATGCCGGTCGCCGCCAGCAGCGCAGCCGGCCAGCGCCATGAGCGGCCAGCGCTTTGCGCCGCGCGCCGCGCGCGCCGCGCAGCGCCGTCCGGCCGCTTCATACGCCAGCGCCGTCTTGTGCCGGTTATAACCTCCATTGCGGCTAGAAACCCTAAGCCCCCATAATAGGCCTCGCGAACGCCGCCCGCATGGGCCAACCCTTTGAAGGCCGCCCGAGCAAGCCAACCGCCCGTGGGCAGCCTAGCGCAGCGCCGCTGGCTGAGCCGCCACTGGCCGCACCTGTTGGCTCGCCCGCTTTGGGCGCGCCGCTGTACGCCGCCCGCTGAGCCTCCACCGTCTTGCAAGCCCGCTGGGCCTCCTCCATGTTGGCAAGCCCGCTTTGAGCCGCGCCTGTTGCACGCCCGCTGGGCCTCCTCCTGCCTGCACGCCCGCTTGTGCCTCCTCCTCGTACGCGCCCTTTGGGCCTCCTCCTCGCTGGCGTCGCTGAGCCACGCTCGTGAAGCCATCCACTGTGGCGAGCCGCCGCCACCACTCTGTGGGGCGTTGCCCCTGCTGGCCGATGGGCCGCGCGCCCCTTTTTGCACCCTTTGTGGGCCTTCCGGTGGCGATGCGTCTGGCGAGCACACAGCAGTAGAGAACGGCCGTGGGCTAGGTG
Organism: Raddia guianensis; assembly: GCA_036346415.1. Taxonomy (NCBI): domain Eukaryota; kingdom Viridiplantae; phylum Streptophyta; class Magnoliopsida; order Poales; family Poaceae; genus Raddia; species Raddia guianensis. The sequence continues at coordinate 38,730,114 of CM070544.1, forward strand.
ATTTTAAGCAGGCCGTGAGGGTTGGCATGAAAAAAAAGGAGGGAAAGAAAAGAGGGCCTTTGGGCCAGAAAAGAATTAAAGAAAAGAAAAGAGAAGGAGGCTTGGGCTGCGGGTTTAAGAAAGAATGGCCTATGGCCAGATGAAATCCGAGAATAAAAGAAAGTAAAGTAATGGGCTTGAATTTTGAGTTGCATGTGTTTTTCTCATTGCAAAATTACACTTTGCCCCTGAAATTTATGAAAAGAAGGGAGCGGGCGTGGAATGCAATAAATATGAAAAATATGGGCTACTGGACCGGTTTTGAAAGGACCAGACCAAGAAAAGAAAAGAATGGGCCGGGGCAGACCGGAGAGAATGGGGAATAAATCTGTCTGCCCTGTAATTTTATGAATAAGTTCTTGGGTTTCCTAGAAATTATGACAAATTTTCTAGACTATTGTTTTACAGAAAAATCCTTGGTATTTGAAAATTATATGAAATATTTTCTGAATTTAAGAATATTGCAGAAAGCCCTCTGAGAATTATGGAAATTGCGCATAGCTTTTCCTATGCACTAAAAAATTCCATAAAGGCCCTTGGAATTAGCAGAAATTGAAGAAAGCATATATTCAGGCATGAAAGCACCTTGGGAGTTCAATTTTTGACCCCATTTTGAATTTGCAAGCTTATTTAGCTACTGTTAATTACTTTTGTGCAATTATCTCTTGAATTTGCTTTTGTAATTATCAGTTTTTGCCTGTTTATTATATGAATTGGTAATGGCATATAAGTAGGAATATTGGATTTACATGAGAATTTATTATTTAAAGTCTATCTAGCACCACTCTCCCCACTAGATTACTCATAGTAATCTTATGAATGAATTTTGAAATATGAAATTGTCGGGTATTGTAATTTATGAATTTGAGAAACTGGTCCCTTGTGGCCTAAATTATCTCACTTGGACATAGGACGTGATGATTGTATTCGGTCTCTAGAAACCCAACACTGTTAATCGGTTTAGGTCCCAGCGAGGGAAAGAAACATACCGGTAAGCAGAACGAAAGCACTGCACTTTCTTTGACACCACCTTCTTACCAAATTTTTGCATGCATGGTTGAGGGGAGCACATTGATGCTATATGCTGCACTTTAGAAGCGGCTTATGAAGCTTAAGCATGCTATCCTGCTATAAGTATAACAGGATTTGGTGCACATAAGGTTTGCAGACTATAGAATTATGACCGAGTACAACTCAATATGCATAGAATTTATACGATCCCTCTATATGTGACAAGATCACAAACGAGGGTTGGTACCTCCCACTTTTCACCTCAGTGCGATTAGAGCAGCTACTAGGGGTGAAAAGCCCATTCGTTGGAAGAATAGAAAGAAGGAAAGTTATAGAAATTGACCTAGAAAAGAAAATCCATTGTCCAAGTAACACAAAATACAAGAATAAAGTCACATAATGCAAGCCACATGACCATTAGGTCAAAATGTGCTGTAAATGTGACATTTAGGGGCATTGGTTGAAAATTCGTCGCGAACCTGTTGATGAAATTGCGGCTTATTAGACCAAAAGAATTTCAGTACAGTAGAGGTGTCTCACTGTGGCTAGAAAAGAAACCTTTTGGTAGAATATGCTTATGAAGAGACATTTTTGCATCGTCCATTAATCGTATTGAAGCCACAAGAAGTGGATAAAGAAGAGACGATCTCGACAAATAAAATTGACGCTATGAGAAAGTGCATAATTGTAGCATTTAGCTATGCAAGAGTTGCACTATTAGCATTCTCTCTGTAAATTGTGGTCGCTAATAGACATTTTATGAATTTTAGTATAAAGAATTTGAAGCTCTCGAAGAGCACACTATTTGAATGAAAGAATTGAAGCTCTCGAAGAACAAACCTTAATTCTCATGTTCATTATGAATTTATCCTATATTCCAATATGTACTCTGAAGTTGCAGTCAATATTTGAATTATATGAATTATGAATATTGTCATTGCCTGATTGCAACTGTGAATAGAACTAATGTAGTGCCCTGTGGAGATATGAATTGTTGGTAGCTTAACAACACCAGTAGAATATTAAGAGACTACATAAATTATGTGGGTCTAACATCAGCACTTTAAAGAAGCATTGTTTTACCCAGAATGCACTTGAACTCTCTTAAATTCGAAAGACATCCATCTCGACGGTTTCTGCGGTGAGACCAATGAAGATCGACAAAGAATTGTTATGCATTTTGAAGCATGATGGATGTGTGTAAAAAATATTAGAATTTCTCCCTCCATTTGAATTTGGGCTATACTACATTAGAATGCATTTAGAAGCTCTAATCTCTTCCATCTGGCATCGTAGAATTGCCATCTTAATTATAGAAAAGATGAGGTGCAATCAACTCCCAAGGACATAGCATTAGTATAAGAATTTCCTGAATCATGAACTGGGCACTCTCCTATTAAAGGTTAAGTCGAGTTTTCTCCTTGTCTAGAATGCATCTAGGAGAGGTTCACGGCCGTATGCAGCCCTTGCCAAGAGCATTTAACGACATTCTAGTGCTCATAATTACTTCCTTGTGGTAAGACATGAGTTTATTCTCTACATAAACCACATGTTCGTGAAGTTGATCTCGCAGATCATAAGAATTAAAGAATATATTATCTGATCATCACTATTAAGTCTGAAATAAGAAGGACAATGCTAACTGATCGATGATCATTGAACTGTACTGAATACCAATGAAGAGCACTATATCTCTCATGTCCGAGTGTCATGGACTAGAGATGTCCGGCCGCACTTGCTGAGTTATCATATATTAAATAAAGAAATAGAAGCCCAATAAGCAGCCCTCATCAATTAATGCAAGGGACACGTAGTCCCACAACATCCGACTAGTGCAAAGAAAAGAAATTTTCCAATTTTGAATGCAAGTTTTATGTACCTATACCACACTTGCAATAAATTTAAAAATGACTGAGGATTAATTCCCGTCATTAGGGAGAGGAATAGAACCCTGAAAAGAAGAATGTCAGGAAAATATGTGGCTAACCTCAGACATCACTAATGCATTCCCGCGCATTAGCCGCACTAGTATGAATTTAAAGCATTTAAGAAATTAATGAATTGCCTAATCATTTTTGTGATTTGAAGGATGTGATCAAGTCGTATTACTGACAATAATGCACCAGAGAGGGTCGAAACACCAAAGAAGGTACCCCTCATTCTGTTCCGAGGCCTCAAAGAAAAGGACAGAAAATCTGCTTACTCGAATCCCAAGTATCCGGGGACGCCTGGAGAAAAACGGATAAGAGAGCTTGTCACAACCGATCACGAAAATGCCCCAAAGGAAATAGAAGGGGAGCAGTTGAGACACAGGTTGGTGAGCTCTGCTAGCGAGAACTCCAGTTTGAATTTGGGTACAAGAATAAAGAATTAAAGAAGAAGCGAAAGACATGCAAACGGCGTCTGCGAAAGGCGTGCAGACGAGCATGTGAATGCGCACATCGGCAACCATCTAAATGTCCTTACTCCTGCGATTGGGAAATAGCGGTGCAGAGCAAGTGATGGTGCAAGAAGCACAAGTGCGCGAAGCACCCCATAAAGAAATGGGCATAAACTCTGTGCACTCCGGGGATATATGAATGGAACCACAACCAATGTCGACATATATATTTTGTAAAGAATATTGTCAAAACAATTGAACTCGATCCTGAGCCTGCATCTCTCTTTGAGTGTAAGACACGGCTGGACCGAAACGAATGAAAGAGTGCAATCACCGCAGAACTATTCTCTGAACAAAGGAGAAGTGCTTAGACGTCTACGCCGCACATTTCCTCGTGTATGCCCCGTGGGCCTTTGTTCGTAATGAGAAGTGAAGAAAAATAAAGTGGTATGGTACAAAGCAAGGCTGTTAGCACAATGTTTTACTCAGCGCCTTTGCGTTGATTATGAAGAAGCTTATTTCCCGGTCATGGGTGGTGTAACCTTTAGATACCCTTATCTCAATGGCAGTACTCAACTAAAAGTTGACAAAGAGAATGAATTGAATGGATGTTGTAACTGGAAAGAGACTTGGATGGACTTTCATATGAAGATACATGAGTATCATTGTCCTGAACCAAGATAGAGCAAATAGAAATCTACATAGTGTAATTCTTTATATTACCATACAGACTGAAGAAAAGAATAAATCACATATTTGAAGTATGAGAAAGAGATGAATAGATTGGCCATTGCAGCTTGGGTTAACACCTTGAGCATATGCCAAATGAATCTCGCTACACCAGTCAACTTACACGTTGATCGTGTTGTAAAGGTTTGATTTGAGAAGGTGTATCCACGAAAACCCAATGGTTGGTCGGTCAATCTTTGGAGACCTAGACCTCTACAGACCTATGGATGAGGGGGAAAATATCTAGAAACATGAAGTTCTATATTAGAATTTGAATGGCTCATATACCTCATGAATAGCATACAGCTGTACATTGCGTTTGCCGGCTGTACGTTGCAGTTGCTGTTAATTTCATCAACTTGGTATAATGCAGGGCATAAGAAGGGCATTTGAAAGAATCAATGACATCTCCCGATACCTCCAAAGAAAGAAAAATCTTGGAATGAAAGAACCGAGATATGAATATGTTTTCCCTGTGGTAAGAATTGAAATTAAGTAGAAGTCGTCAATGCAGACTTTTATGTTAATGTCGACAAATCACTCGGAAATCATAGCAATGAATGAAGCCTATTATGAATATGCATGGCTTTGAAGAAGGTAATTCCATATTTTCAGTCATGTGGATTGTACGCTGAATGAACCCCTAGTATCATTTATGAAAATAATGCAGCAAGTATTAAGTGTACGGACCCCAAGTATAGACTGGATATGTGAAGGGAAATTTATTAAGTATACGGACCCCAAGTAAAGGATCAGTTTTCTGCACATTAAGTCAATTGAGAATATAGCAGACTTATTTAATAAGTCACACCTTACATCTACCTTTGAAAGATGTGTGAAAGGAATTGGAATGAGAAGACTTAGAGAAGTGCAAAATTCAGAGGGAGAAACTTCACATATTATGAATTGAAATCTTGAACATGAAGTTCGAGTACCCAACTTGAATGAATGAATATATGAATATGAAGAAACGTTAGGTGGATCTGTACTCTTTTTTCCTTAAGTGAGTTTTCAATGAAGTTTCTCACGTGAGGTTTTTAACAAGGCAAATCCGTACGCACATCAAGCGTATGCTATGTACTCTTTCTTCAATATTTTTCCCACTGGGTTTTTTAGAGTTTTTGGGGCATATGCATCACGCGGCACGGCTAAGGGGTGGGACCCACTCGTATGGAAAACCAAACCCCAAGACCCAAGATAAATAAGAGGTTTCAATCATTATGTAAGCCAAGAGAAAGCGATAAAGAATCTTCCTCTCCTACATCCTCGTGTTCATACATGCGATTGTTCTTCGTCGCTCACGATCTACGACCGCAAAGAACCCTGACTACACCCGGTAGCGTGATTGTCTAACAAATTGCACCATTAATTACTTTCCAGACTCCAATCGATCAGATCCTGATCCCCCGTCCCCAACCACCCCCTCGCGAGCACTCCCCACGACCGCGACGCGTTGCCGGCCACGGCGCCGCCGGCCCCTTCCGCGGCCACCGCCATCCGCCGTCGGCTTGGCCATCCTCGGCGCCCCCGGCCGCCGCTGTCGCTGGCCCCGACCCCCGCCGCCGTCGGCCCAAGCGCCCCGGTCTTCGCCGACATCCCCATCTCTAGTGCCACCTTGCCCGGCCCCAACGTTCGCCGCTGTCCCCTTCCCCGTCACCGCCGCCTCTGCTCCCGTCCTCCCTCCACACCGATGGTGCGGCGCGCCCTGTGCGGCGCGGCGGCGCACCCGCCTCCGCCCCCATCCTCTCTCCACGGCGACGGCGCGGCCTTGGCAGCGCGGAGGCGCGGTGGCGCACCCTTGGCGTGGCGCCCTTCACCAACACGGCGGAGACCACCGGTGCGGCGCTCCACCACGGCGCGACGGCGCCAGGTCACGGCGGCTACCCCTTCCTCGGCTCCGGGCGGCGGCTTCCCCCTTCCTCAGATCGACGCGGTACAGTCCTGCACCTCCACCAGCACTGTGGTGCCCTCCTTTGCAGCGCCATCCCCCGATTCGCCGCCGCGCCCTTCTCCTCCACGGGCGACAGGGGCGGCCGGCACGCTGCCCCCTTTCCTTCTAGAGCAGCTGCGCCCCTTCCTCATCACGCGGTGTGGTGGCCACCGTCAGTGGCGGAGACAAGGGGGGGCTGGCAGGGGCCCTGGCCCCCCTTAACAAAGCTGTAATTTGCTATTACCCCTAATCCTACTTGTGCTAATCACTGTTATATGAGGAAGTGAATGAAGTTTTGTTACAATAAATCCTAGAAATGCTAAGTTCACTTTACTGAAAAAAAATTCTTAGCCAATATATAAGCAACATACATGAATATGCATGTACCAACTATAATATTTCTTTGTGGTGTATTTAGCCTGGCCCCTCTTATGTTCAAATCCTGGCTCCGCCCCTGGCCACCGTCTTCTGCACGTGCCGCCCCCGATCCGACTTCGTCCGCGATGCGACGCCGGCCAACCCCGATCCGTCGCCACCCGCTTCTCCTCCACGTCGGCAAGGGCGCCAGCAACAAGCTTAGTGGATTGACACTTGAATATCTGGTGGTTATTTGTTCAATGACAGATACCACCTTTAATTTGAATTTTTGGATACTGCAGATAAGCAGGTTTAGTGTGTGTGTGTTCATATAGTGAATGGTTTGAATTTGCTAATTAGCTTTCATTTTGGTAGGCATGTGCATATTCTGATGAGTATATCAATGTAGCCTGGATTTTGCTAATGAACAGAAACAGGCTTCAGCTGATGCGCCATATCTTGGTCCTTGTGTGGTATGTGCAAACCTCAATTTGTTTCATTGAGAAAGCATGCTAGTATGTCACTTTTCATACTCTGAATTTTCACTTTTCATACTCTGAATTTTTCACTTTTCATACTCTGAATTTTCACCATTTCCTTTGTTTAAAAGCATGTTGTCCACAACTGATATACTCTAACGAGTAGGCATTGAGCTAAGCATAGAACTAGGGATAGGTAATTAGCTTTAATTATCATACCCAGTGAAATTAGCTTTAATTTTCAATGACCTATTACTTGCTTTGATTCTCAAGGAGATTGTTTTATATTTTTTTTGATAATTAGTTTGGGTCCAGTGCTGTAGATTGAGCCAATCTACCTCTGGGTGTAGATTAAGCTAATCTACACCCGAGCCTTTCAAGCGAACCGTGCGAGCTAGCCAAACCCGGAAGTAAATGGTCGCATTTTGAAAGTAATCGGAAGTAACCGAAGTGAACATGTTTCAGCACGGAAAGTAATTCGCTAGGAGGCAAGATCCTAGAATCGTGGGAGCATTAACTGCCCTAAAATCGTGGGTTGCATGTTGGTTTATTTGAATTTTGAGTTGCTTCTTTTCAAACCGATTACTTTTCATTACTGATATTTCTCGACTCAAAATAAGAAAGTAATCAGAATTTTAGACCAGTTACTTCTTATTCCTTTCGATTATGCATAGATACAAAAGTGAAAAAGCAGTCAAAAACTTATTACTACGCATTACTTTACCGTAATGCAAAGTAAATATATAGAAATATTACATTTTCAAAGCGGGTTTTCTAAGTAATCCGGTGAATTTGCTAAGTAATCCGGTGAGGTCGGGGGTAGACAACGACGAGATGGGAGGGCGGCGACCAGTGATGGCGGCAGAGTCTTGGATCGGGAGGCGGCGTCGGCCGTGCGGCGGACGCGACGAGGCGAAGTGTAGAGGAGTCGCCCGGCGTGCGTGCCCGTGGCGAGAGATAAGCGGTCTTGCCGCGGACGGTCGACGCTGACACACGGCCGACGACTGCCCTCGCTCTCCAACCGGAGGAGGCCGGAGGAAGCTGGCGGCCAGCCGGCGGGCGAAGGAGGACGGTCGGGCGTTGTTGGGCGGCGCTGACGCGGAGAGCAGCGGCGGGGCGGGCGACGCTGGTCGGCGCTGACACGGACGAGGCGGCGTCGTCTTGATGGAGGCGAAGCGGGCTGGGTTGGCTGGCGCGAAGCGAGGCGAGGCGGCGTGTCGGCGATGGAGGCCGAGGGCGGCGCGGACGGGATGAGGTGGCGCCGATCTAGAGGAGGACGCCGCCAGTAATTATATGGAATTATTTTCAAAATTTTGGTGTCTTTATTATAGAAAATAATAGAAATTATTTTATCTAGTTTATATATATAAAAAACATGTGATACCTAATAATTCTATTTGGATGTCACAGGCTCGCAGCCTCCCTGGGCCCTCGCCACCCTCACCGACACCCTGCGTGGCGAGCTTCTCGGCTGCAACACCCACATCTTCCAAAGCTCCGTCATCGACCGCGACGTCATCACTGGGGTGTGCGAGGCCATGCAGGGCAAGCACGCACTAGGTCACCATTTTCAACTACCGTTGCGACGGCTCCCCGCACTAGATGCTGCTCCACCTCTTGCCCGTCTTCCACACCGATGACGGGCGGGTGCTCCACTTCCTCGCCATCCAAGTGCCTCGATAAGGCGCTAGAAGTACTCTTTATGTCTCCATCCCTAGCTGCGCTAGGTTGAGCTCCGGTGAAGACACCACCGCCTTGTTGTCTTCCTCATGTTCGTCGGCCTCCGAAGACCACGATGTCGCCCAGCCGGAGTGGTCAACATCGTTCGTGGAGAGGGTGGAGCTGCTAGACGAGTGCGCCCCCACATGTCATTCTCAAAAAATCTTCTTCCTCACCTCCTGTATCTCTCCCATCTACCTTCGACGACACCCCGGGCTTCGACGATCTCACGGGGCAGCGAGCTACTTCCCTCTAGCGACCTGCTCCCTCCGGCAAGCTCACACAGCGACGAGTTGTGAGCTCGTGCGGCGGCGAGGCGGAGTTGGGGACGATTGGAAAGGGATTGGAGCTGAAGAAGGTGTTTTGTCTATGACGTGCGGGTCCTAAATGTTAGGTGATAATTTTGACTTCGTATACGTCGTAAATCCTTCGAAATCCCCCGCAATGGCATGTTTGAAATATTGTTGCAAAAAATATTATGTGCAAAATATTTTATGTTTTGTATTGGAAATTTCAAAGAATCGTGACTTTATAATGGCATGAGTGAAAAAAATCCAAAAACATTATCACATCTACTCCCTTCGTTTTTTTCGTTCGACGCATTTGACCTTTGGACGCGTCTTTAACCTTTCGTCTTATTCAAAAATTTATTGCAAACATGAAAAATTATAAGCTATGCTTAAAGAACCTTTAATGCTAAAACAAATCACAACAAAATAAATAATATTTACATTTTTTTTGGATAAGATGAATGGTTAAAAACGTGTTCGAAAGTCATAAGCCTAAAAAAAATCGAAGGGAGTAATTTTGAATAGCATATGTTGACAACCCATGGATTTCACCGTGTTGCTCCTAGAGTAGCCATATAAATTTGAGCAAGGCGGACATTCATGACATTGGGCTGCCGGTTCGTTGTTTCAAAACGAATCGTGTCGCCCTGGTTCGGGGGAGCGAACCATGCCTGGCCTAGCATGCGGCCTGTCGGGCCGGCACGGTTCGGTTTGCATAGTTACGGCCCTTTTTCATTACTATGCGAACCGAACCGGCCTGATTCGGCCCGTTAGGCCCGTTATACTATAGCAAGCCAAATTTGCAAATCAAATCCCCGCGCCCACGCTTGCATTGCTTCGCTTTCGCGCGCGACGATCGCATGCGATCGCGATGTCGCCGAGCCCGATGAAACCCGCTGCCACACGCCTGCCGCCACGCTGAATCCGCGCCCGATGCATTGTAAACCCGCAGCGCCCACGGTGATCGGCGGGCGATAAGCGCCAGATGCCATCTTGCGGCTGCGCCCACAGTTCCCCACGGTCCCCACGCGTCGGCCGGCCGCCCCCTGCCCGTCAAGGCCAAAGGGGCTTGGCCCCATGCCCGCCCGCTCCGGTTCTCGGGACGTTTCCCGCCCAGCGCCCGGAGTGGCAACGGCACGGCTTAATGCGTGGCAGCGAACCAAGCGGTCTGATTCGTTCGGTTCGCTTTTTTATACTGTTGCGAATATAACCGTTCTTCGTACAACGAATTTCAGCTTAGCCAGTTCAGATTAACACCGGATGAGTACGAACTGATCGGTCAAAGTCTATCGGAACTGGTTCAAGAAACGGAAACTACTGGAACCGAGGATCATCCCTACGGTTTTGGATAGGGTTCAACTTGTGATCTGGGTCCGATACCGTCGGATCGAAGCGGGCTCGACTGAATCTGTCGGATTTGTGGAACGACTACGAGGAGTTGAAGCACCTTGTGGATGGCAAGCTAATGAGGTATGGGGCTAAATGTGAAATTTGTGGACAGGAGTTATCGGCGGCGACGGGCTCTGGTACGGGACATCTGAAGAGGCACGTTGCGGCATGTAATGAAAAGAAAGGTGTTCAAATGAGACAGCAACAGTTGAGTTATAACCCTGATGGTTCGGTAAGTAACTGGGAGTATAATCCCGAGGTAGCTAGGGAGGCGTTATGTCGCTTAATTGCTTATAAAGATTTACCTTTAGGCTTTGGTGATTCTCCTGCTTTCGAAGAACATATTAAAATTGCTCATAATCCTAGATATAGTAGTGTTTCTCGTTAAACAACCACTAGAGATTTGAAAAAATTGTATACCGCCAACAAGTTGAAGTTAAAAGAACAATTTAAAACCTACACATTTTCTGTTTCGTTAATATCAAACATCTGGGCTGGTAGGGCTAGAGAAGATTATTTAAGTGTTGCTGCTCATTATGTTAACCAAAACTAGTAAATATAAAAAAGAGTAATTGATTTTCGCCTTATTAATGTTAATCACATCGGCGAGAATATTGTTGATTGCATTATGAATGTTGTTTAAGAATTTGAATTAACCGATAAATTTTTTTCTATTACCATGGATAATGCATCTGCTAATACTAGTGCCATCAATATTTTTAAACATGTTTTATCTACATACGCCGAATCTTTTTTAATACATCAACGTTGTGCATGTCATATTATTAATTTAATTGTTAAATGTGTTTTAGAAAGATTACAATCTTATCTTCAAGTTATTCGTGATGCAATCTCATTTTTAAATAGTTCTAATACAAGAATCGCTGCATGAAAAAATTATTGTCGTGCGTCATCTATTCAGCCTACAAAATTTGGCCTAGACATACAAATTAGGTGGAATTCCACCTATCTTATGTTATAACATATATTACCATATAGACAGGTTTTTGAAGTTTTTATTAACACGCAGTATCCAACTCAAGATGGTACACCACTTTTGACTCCACAGATTTGGTAGGTACTTACTCATTTACATTCATTTCTTGATATCTTTTATGAAACTACCGTTAGCGCTTCTACTATGTATAAGACTACATATTTTATTATTATGTCTATTTATTACATTGCTGATCAGTTAAAAATGTTTGAAAATGATCTTATTTTATTTGATGCAGTTAGCCATATGAGAGCTAAATATTTAAAATACCGGAGAGATGTTCCATTTTTATATTGTTTTATTTTTCTTTTATACCCTAGAGTTAAACTTTCTGGATTAACTAATACTCTAACACAACTTGGTGTTGCTACTGGAATAGATTATTTGAATTATTTTCAAAAAGTTAGTAGTAAACTTAATGATTTATATAGAAAATATGAAGAAAAGTATGCAGGAGTTCGTCCACCATGACTACCATCAGTTCAACAGACGGGGAGAAAGATGTTCTTTTGAAAAACTATCATGGGCAAGGACACTTAAAGTTCTTCGGACAGTGCAACTCGCCCTACTACACAGGCATCACGTGGAGCTATTAGCGAGCTTGCCTCCTATCTAGCAAAGGGCGTCGTCGACTTTCAGAAAGAAGAGTTTAATATTCTTCAATGGTGACAGCAGCATAGTGGAACATATCCGGTGTTATCCATACTAGCACGGGATGTGTTAACTGTTCTGATCTCCACAGTTTCTTTCGAGTCCGCTTTTAGCCTCGCTGAGAGAATACTGGAGGAGAGACGGACTTCCCTCCATAGTGACATGGTCGAAATACTCCTGAGTACAGAGGATTGGGCATTAGTCGAAAAAAGACAGCAAAACATCGTCGCCGAGAAATCAGGAGTTGGCGGCTGCATTCGGGGGTTTAAAACTTGATGAAGATTGAAGAAGGCCATAAAATTTTTTATGCTTGTATTGTAAAGCTTTAGGCTGTACTCTTTTTTTTTTCACCAAGATTTTCTCAAATTGAGTTTTTACTAGGTAAAGTTTTTTAACGAGGCAGCTATGTAAATACACGTTAGTAAAAAAAAGCTCTGCAATGCATTTTAATTATTTTGTCAAATATATTTGAATTTTTCTAATTATTTACATGAATTATGGTTAACATTTCTGAATTTTTTTGATTTTTTTTGAATTTTTAACATATTACATGAAAATCGGGCCGACCGAGCCGACTCACGCCAAACGAACCCAAAGTAGGCCGATTCGATTCTCATTCTAGCAGCGAACCGAACACAGGCTGGGCGGCCGGTGAGCAGTCTCTGCAGATCTGAGATCTGTGCGATTACCGCCTTCTACAGTTATTTGGAAAAATTGGTTGAATAATACATATATAAATGAAAATTGCAAAACTATGCCGTAGCTTTCGGGAATTGGGGAGTTGAGTGGCTCCGCCATCGGGTGGCTTAAGCCGGGTTCCGCCACCGTGGCTAAAGCCGTCTTGACACGGCGGAAGCCCAGCTTCCGCCTGCGGGGTGGAAGCGGGTAGTGCGCCACATCAGAACGCAGCAGCTCCCGGTGCTCGCCGCCTCGCATGCAAAGACGCCGCCTCGCCTCGCATGCAGCATGCACACACACGCACATGCAGCACAGCCACACACGCACGCACAAGCAGCATGCATGCTCACACACAGTACCCATTATGCATGCTCACACACACTTTCTTCTTTTCTTTTTCTCTTTTCTTCCTCCTTTCTTCTTCCTATAAAATCAATTATATATATATATATATATATATATATATATATATATATATATATATATATATATATATATATATATATATATATATATATAATGTAGCAATACGTGGTGAAAACGGTTTGTCAATTGGAGATTTCAAAAAAAAATTACGGTAGAAAAAGAGAAGAAAAAGGTATCAACGAGAGTTGCATACATGGCGTCACCCATTGCATGCATGCATGGATGGCACAACCAAGACGGGACGGGAGAAATTTGTTGCATGCAGCGGTGGGAAACTCATATAAAGGCAGGCACGTGTCATCATCTAAACATAGGAGTAATTTAGTTAAAATACTCCTAGGAGTAACGATATCGTACACTATATATATATATATATATATATATATATATATATATATATATATATATATATATATATATATATATATATATAATCATTAGTTCAAGGTTAGTCCAATAAATCATCAATCATGCTCAATGATAGAGACTCACTGGAAAATCATCTCGTTATACAATATTTAAAATATTCACTCAACAGATAGAGACTCTGCTTTGGAGATGATGGAAATTTAGGAACAAATATGTTACTATGCTTGAAAAATATGTTACTATTAGATTCCTATGCTTGGAATATGTTAACAATTTGTCTTATTGAAAAGTCTAATGTAAACATACAAAAAATATAAATAATGCTTAAAATACCTTTAATAATAAAACAAATCACAAAAAAAAATGATTCGAAATTTGGCGTGAGCTGCAAAAGACGAGTAGTGTGGTTGGTACCGGTCATTCATTATCTCGCCACGCACCTGCCTCTTTTCTCGAGTGTTTAGACCGTGTTTAATTAGTGAGTAATAAATGATATGTTTACGATAATTTAATCCACACTCGGATATGTATTTTTTAAACCGACATGAAGCGTAATATAGTAGAAGCAAGTATAGATTAAGGTCGAGAGTGTAGCGTTATGTTATAATTAAGTATGGACTAATTTGCGTTGGCGGTGAGAAAATAATAAGGCCGATTGTGCATACCATGTTTCGAGTAATTTAAAGTAAATATAAAATTTTTAAATATATGAGCGCAGGTACCTCTTTATAATTTATATAAAATGTTATATTATTAACTTAAGTAATTACTCCTTCCGTTCTTTTTTGTTTGACGCTTTTGACTCTTACACATCTTTGACCATTCGTCTTATTCAAAAAACTATGTAAATATCATTTATTTTTTTGTGATTTGTTTTATTATTAAAGGTATTTTAAGCATTATTTATATTTTTTGTATGTTTACATTAGACTTTTCAATAAGATGAATTGTTAAATACCCGCCCAAAACTTAATTTGTGATAATATGTATTTAGGCGGAAAATGAAAATCTTCTTTGCGTAGTCGATGACTAAAATCTCGGCCGCAACGAATTCATCAATCGGTTTCGGAAATTTCGTGCTCACCCGAGGCTTACATCGTCGTAGTGCGCGTCTGACAATGAGAGAGCAACGCAATACGAGAACTGAAGGCGGCGCTGACCTCGTCGTAGTGAAGTGAGAAGGACACGTGTCGCGTTTTAAATGTAGGAGCACTATAGTTATAATATTCCTAGGAGTATTTTAGTCTTCATGTGTGTGTGTGTGTGTATATATATATATAAAATTGATTTTATAGGAAGAAGAAAGGAGGAAAAAAAAGAGAAAAAGAAAAAGAAGAAAGTGTGTGTGTGAGCATGCAGAATGGGTACTGTGCGTGAGCATGCATGCTGCTTGTGCGTGCGTGTGTGGCTGTGCTGCATGTGCGTGTGTGTGCATGCTGCATGCGAGGCGAGGCGGCGTGCTGCATGCGAGGCGGCGAGTAATTGGGGTCATTGCGGACGCTGTGGTGCACTATTGGCCATGCCGCCACGATGAAGCTGAAGCCAGGGCTTCGCCGTGCGTCAAGACGGCTTTAGCGCCAGGTGTGGAACCCGGCTTAAGCCAGCCCCGATGGCGGAAGCCAGCTCAACTCCCCAATTCCCGAAAGCTACGGCATAGTTTTGCAATTTTCATTTATATATGTATTATTCAACCAATTTTTCCACAGTTATTTGCAATCACAGAGGATCCGGATCCGGATCCGGTCTGCTGCTCCCCCTGACCTCCGAATCAAAGCTCTCCCCAATGCCGAACAAAAACCTCTAGTCATTGACGCCACCGCCGCCGCCGCCGCCGCCATGCTGCTCCGTGTCCGAAAACAGCTCCCCTCGCCGCTCCGCGTAGCCTCCAATGCCACCACCGTTGCAACCTCGTGCTCTCTCCACCGCCGCGCGCTACTCCTCTCCACCTCCGCCTCTTCCACCACCCCATTCGCCGTCGAGGACTACCTCGTCGCCACCTGCGGCCTCACCCGCGCCCAAGCCCTCAAAGCGTCCAAGAAGCTGCTCCACCCCGGTTTCGCCTCCAAGGCCGACGCCGTGGTCGCCCTCCTCTCCGGCGCCGGCCTCTCCCGCCCCGACATCGCCGCCGCCGTCGCTTCCGACCCGCTGCTCCTCCGCGCTAGGGTGGACAACATCGGCCCCCGCCTCTCCTTCCTCCGCGACCGCTATGGCCTGTCCGCGCCGCAGATCGCCCGCTTCCTCCAGGTTGGCGCCCAGGCTTTCCGCTCCTGCGACATCGCCCCGAAGCTCGAGTTCTGGATCCCCTTCCTCGGTTCCTTCGACAAACTCCTCCAGACCCTGAGGAGGAATAGGAACTTCCTGGCGTCCAATCTCGAGAAGGTCGTCAAGCCGAACATCGCGCTGCTTGAGCAGTGCGGGTTAAGTGTTTGTGATATTGTCAAGCTGTTGGCGGGCAGCTCGTGGCTGCTCGTGTTCAATCCAGAACGAGTGAAGGAGTTCGTGCTGCGTGCTGACCAGCTTGGTGCGCCCCGCTCCTCGATGGCGTTCAAGCAGGCGGTGGGCATAGTGTCTTGCATCTCCGAAGACAAGATTGCAGCAAAAATGGAGTTCTTGAGGAGCACTCTTGGTTGCTCCATGGAGAAGATCCGTGATGCTGTTCGCATGCAGCCAAGGGTTCTAAAACTATCTGAGGAGAAACTTCTGTGCCAAATACAGCTCTTGGGGAGCACTCTTGGTTGCTCAAATGACAAAGTCGGCATCGCAGTATTGAAAAGGCTTGATGTGCTACAATTCCATGGGGAAACACTTCGCCGCAAGATAGATTTCTTGCTCTCTGAGGCTGGCTTGGAGCCAGAGTACATCGTGGAGAAACCCATGATACTCAACTACAGCATAGAGAAGTGGATGGTGCCACGACTTTTTGTTGTAAAGATGCTGCAGAAGAAGGGATTGCTGCCAAAAGGTCTTGGTTTCCGCCAATTAGTGCATTACAGCGACAAACGTTTTACAAAAAGAATTGGCCCTCTCATGGATGCTGTTCCTGGCCTCTCGGATTTTTATGCTACAGCTCGCGCTGGAGAAAACCCTGCCAAAGTCCATCTTTAAATGGAGATTTTTTATGGTTCATCCTTTTTCTCAGGCTAATAGCTGAAAGTTGCACCTCATGTTTGTGGTAAGCTCTTTTATATGTTGATTTCAGCAATGGAATTACTGGTCACAATTTTTTATTGGTGGATATATGTGACTCATGTACTTGAGAAAGCAGGGTTTGCGCGGTATCAGTAACCACTTCTCACCTTTCTGTTCCAAAAGCATGTGCTTTGTTTCAACTATCTAGCTAGTATTTGCTATGCTTGTTTATGTACACGTTGTAGCTTGGCCAATTTAATTTATCTATATTGTTTCCCAATTTCATTTCAACTGTTGTTTACATCGCCCATTAGTTGTATCCTTAAGGCTTTAACTTTCAATTAGTGGCTAAATTACAGGTGCGTATTCAGTGCATAGCCCATTAGGTGCTAACATGCTAACGTCAGATTTGGTCTTTTCAATCCACGAGGAAAGGCTCATATATTGAGATGTGGAAATCCCATTTTTGACGCTTTCATGAAACCCCCTGACTTTCTAAGTGAGAAAGAGGCTTCCACCTCTCTATGCGCTAGTCAAGATGTAGGGTGTCGACTAGCGCCTATCCTGCCTATGTGATGCCTAGGCAGACGCATAGGAATTACCATAGAAGGGAAGATGGATAAGGGAAAGAGGAAGAAAGGAAAGGGGAAGAAGAAGAGGAGGAAGGGATGATTGGCGCTGTCTCTTGAGAAAATGAATGGGCGGGGTGGAAGGGAACTCTTGTTGTTTACACATATGGGTCCAAGCGTTGCCAAAAGCTCGCAAGGCCCAATTTTTTACATGTTAGAATTTCTTACATCCTGTTCTCTCCCTTCCACCCCGAACAACAGCTGCCTCCACTTGCCACTCTTGCTCAGCTGCCCTCCTTTCCATCCCAAGCAGCACCACCGCCCCTTGCCACTGTTGCTCTCCTCTTCTCCCTTCTCTTGTTCGACAGGCAAGGACAATGATGAGATGATGACCTCGGGCAACCATGTGACAGCAATAGCGACAGGGCACCAAAGTTAGAGATGACAATAATGGCCTCACGGAGCTCTGAGATGGCAAATGGGAGCTAGAATAGTGTCGCCACCACCTTGGAGTCGCGCCACCTCGATGCACCTTGAACCGCTAGGAGAATCCTGCGAACCACCAAGGTAGCTCCACTGCCTAGCTTGCCGACTATATACAATTCATGGTGGGGTGCTGCTAACGAGCGCCTAGGCACTCCTAGGTGCCGCCTAGGGCAACACTCCTACTATATGACGGGCTGAATTGATATTAGAAATTTTTTTTGGGGCGACTAGTTGGCACCGTGGTGGATGCCATGGGTAGGGTATAGGCAGAGGCATGGCCATGAGTGGCGTGGTGGAGCAGTGTCTGAGGATGGGCAGCGTGGTGTCCAATATGGTGGCAGAAAGGAGAGAAAAATTATTAGATAACCCTCTGACTTTACTGCCCTCTGACTTGGGTCACTGACATGTGGGCCCATGTGCTACTGTGGCCCACATGTCAGTGGCCAAATAAAGTCAGAGGATCTCAATCTACTGTGGAGTGGTTCCTCCTGGTCCCTGGAGGTAGCAATTGTCAACAACTGTTGGATTAGATTTGATGGGCAGCTCCAATCAAGGTATCTTAAGTCAAAAATTATTCATTGTCTAAACACGCTAAATGTTTATGGTTGTCAGCAATGGAATATATGGTGTTAGCGATTTTCTGATCTTACAAAGTGAGAGTGACAATGTTCCTGTCAACAACAACATACGTCCCCAATAAATTCATTTTTTTTTAGGACACTGAAATTATTGTGGGGCATTCATTTTGCTAACACTATAGCCAGAAAATGCTCTCGGTGCCCTGTTGGTTCTTGTAATGTTGCCCTCACGAAACATTTCGTGTAGCAATAGGTGTGACCTAAATGCAATTTTACCACTAGTACCGAAATATTTTATATGTTCATTTTCCGCCAAAAAAACAATGAAAGAGTTTGTTGCCTCATTCTGTAGAAGTTTTAAACAACTGATTTTAAAACATTCATAGAAGCCTTTAATTAACTGCTTATATGAGCCTCTTTGCAAAATTTTGTGAAACAAGAAACGAACAATTGGTGTGCTTATTGTATATCTTCGTTATTTCTTTATTCTTTTGAAGTAAGAAACAAACAATGTGGATTTCTTTGTTCTTTTGAAGTAAGAAACAAACAATGTGGGCTGATTGTGTTTCTTTGCCAATCTTTTGCAAATGGATACACAAGTTGCATATTATATTTTTGACATTTGTTATTTTAATCTGTTGGAGAGTACTATAACCCCCCTCTCTCTCTCATTGTTCTACTCTCTCTGGGTACATCAATAAATCAATGGGAAGCAACAGGATAAACGTAGTGATTATTTGTGGAATGGGATACCAAACATACCATATTTGGACAGGTTGTGGCAGAACATCCATCCATCCAAAAGGCAACCGTGACCGTGAGAGATGTTTCATGCCTGTGGCTATACATGAGACATTTGTTTTCCTGATCAATGGGTTTTTTATTGGGGCTCCCATTATATTGATGCAACTTTCCAGTCTTCCCAGAGATTCTTCCCTTATGAGCTCAGTTACCTCTTGCGTTCACCTCTGTAAGAAGGTAAGATATTGGAGCACTGTTGATTTACTTATTCTAAGGAATGAAAGCCCAGAAGTTCTTTCATTGTTCCAAAACCATCCAAAGGGGTCGCGAGAGAAGATGAGAAAGTATAGATAACAATTTTTGCCTTTATTTATTGACAATAGGCTGTAGCTGATTACATCAAAGCTCAGATTTAATTGAAAAGGGATTGCTCTCAGATTGCTTTAACGGGTTGCTAATCAAGTTAGCCTTCCAACGATTAAAGATGGCTTAATATCACAGATTATTAAACTAAAATTTAGGCCTAAGCAATATATGAACATCACTGCTCTAGGTACAAAGACCAGGAAATCAATTCAATGTACAACAAAATATGCAAATCTGCCACCAATTTAGAAACATCAATAAGAGCAGTTCGAATGCACCAAAAACAGCCCAAATCAGTGGCAAAACACCACTAAACACAACACAGTATTGATCAACAATCAACCAGCAAAAGACAATGCATAAAGCAATATCAATTCTTCAATTAGATGTGAATTTAACAGTTAGTTGACCAACAAACTAAATCAGTGGCAACAACATATATTAACAATGAATTCTCACATAAAGGAACTACAAAGCAGTGCTGAACAAACTACACAATAGCCTAAACAGATTAATATATTCTCAGTTGACGCAGTCATCATCGAACAGTATATTAGGCCCACAAAACCACAATGCAAATACCCTGATTGGGATCGGCCTCTATTCAAATAATAGGTCCCCTGATGCCCAATCGGCCTGTTGCACACAAAGAAGGAGCACGAACACTTACGGTGCGCCGAATCCGAGTCAGCAAAGCAGTGAGCAATGGCAAAGCGTGAACATGGCACTATCCTAGAAATCAGATCGCCGTGCTATGTATCACCACCAACGAAATGAATCGGAGATACAATGTCGTCACCCCCCAACCACTGCCAAGCCAAGGAGAAGAGCCCGAGGAGCACGAATAAGCAGCGCACCAACACGGCGACCACCCCGTGGCCTATGGGTACTAGAGACGAGGGAGGAAGCACCACCATAGCACGCGTCGGCGGCGAGGACGCTGAGCCTCCGGTGAATAGTGACGGCCACAGGTGTACCGAGAGTGAGGAGGGAAAGGGGAAACCAAGCAAAAACCAAGGACTCCGTGAGTGGAGTGGGGCTTCCCCATATAGGCGACGTCGACGCAACACTCGAGAACGACGGTCACGCGCTCACGCGCACGCACCTACGCTCGTCAGAAACTCCAACGGCTGCCACCACCACCTCCAGCTAGGGTTCCGGAGAACCCGATACGAGCTCACCCCCAAGGGCAGCAGCGTTGCCCCTCTGAAAGAGGATCCTAAGGCCTAGAGGGGGGTGAATAGGCAATTTTAATTTCTTTTGATTATTTTCAATTAAGCATCATATTAAGAATTACCCAATCCTAGTTGCAATTATTGAGTAAGCGGAAGCGATAAACAAGACACAATGCAACTAAGACATAGCATCACAATTCATCACAAACAAGACAACGGTAGTAAGTGCGGAAAGTAAATAAGAGAGAGTAACACGGTATGTGTTTGACCGAAGTTCGGAGCCGCGACTCCTACTCTCCGTTGAGGCTACCCCTTGCGCACAAGGACCGGCTCGCTCTCAAGCCTAACGCCTCACTTACTTCCGGTAGTCGTTCCGCCACTCTGGCGAGGTGGACTCCGTCACCCGTACACCGACTCGAGAGTAGCCACACGCCAAGGCCTACTCCTAAGCCCTCGCCTCCATGAAGGATGTCTTCAAAAGTAACAAGCCCGAAACGCCTCGATCATGCCGGATCGAAGGACTTCCATGAAGCTCGGTGTTGGGGTTTAATGATTTGTGGCTTTGGATGATTTGTGGGTGGAGGAATGGCTCTAGAACACCTAATCGATGAGCTATGAATGTGGTAGGTGAAGTGGAGCAAACAAACCTCAAAATAGCCGACCACTAGGTAGGTATTTATAGCCCCAAGAGCAAAACTAGCCGCTGCCCTCGAAGATGACAAAAGACTAGCCGTTAGCCTCTCACGGACGCCGTCCGACGGCACCGGACGTCGTCCGACAGAGCCTCATCGCTTACGAAGCGGCTTGTCGGACGCCGTCGGTCCCACGGACGCCGTCCGACAAAGAAGGAATGCCGAAGCGCTAGAACTACCGGACGCTCTCAGCCCTCTCCCAGACGCCGTCCGACGGCGAAAAAGCCAGAAAATGAACTTCATCGGACGCCGTCCGGTAACCACCGGACGCCGTCCGATCTTGATGCAGGCTGATTTGGTGGTCGGACGTTGTCCGCGGTGCCGGACGCCGACCGACGAGAGGGTTTTGAATAAAAGGCCCGAGATAGTATGTGGGAGAGTTTAGGGTATTTCTTCTCTCTAGAAATCTCACAAAGGGACATTTGGGTATTTTAGAAGTGGTGGACAACGGATACCGAGTTTTTCGAGAATTCACAAAGATCTGGCAAGATCCGAGAAATTCAAACCCCTTTTGAAATCCGACGAAAAACAGAAAATAGACCTAACTACTCCTAATCTATACGTGACCTCTTCTCTCGCCCGGTCACGCACTTGAGACCTTGGAGCAGCTCAGAAATTTGTCGACGCTTCAAATTAGGGTTTATCAAAAACGCCGAGTCTTCGCTAGGGTTCCGAGAAGTCCAAAAGACCCCCTAGCACTTAATATTAATTAATTTTGTCATCAATGCCACTAATAAAAATTAGGGCTCAACGATGCTCACACCCTCTCTGCTTCTTTTACCGACCAAATGGGCTAGGCCCAGATAATAGGCAAAAGCCCAACAATCCTCAACCTTTTGCCTCGATCATCAAAAGTATCATCGCCGTATAAATCTGTTTAATATACTGTTATTCAACATAGGTACTGTCGGGGATAAAATTACGGCCCATTGCCATGGCCCACTCCCTGACGGCCTAATCGAACAGCCTACTAGGGCCCAGCTCCCTGGAAGGTTCTATCTGGCCTATGTGCATCCTGCCGAACAGCTTCCTGGCTGGCACGGTGCGTAACGGCTTAGGATTCGTGTTTGAGCCCGACTCGAACAGAGTTCTGCGCGGCTACGTGAAGACCCGGACGTAGGTTTCCTGGATTGGAATAGGAGCCGTGATCCTCATGACTAGGAGTATGCCTTATCTGCCTCGGGATATATTTGGCATGTCGAGTTCGTTACAATCTAGTAGTCGGCCCGATATTCCCTCGGTAGGTCGGTTTGCTCTGCACTATATAAACAAGGCCCCTACGGCGTGTAGAGGGACGAGTTTTACGACTTGAATCTACATCTTAGCATCTGGCTTAGAGCTTTACACCATAATCTCGCCGAGACTTGTTCGTCTCGCCGAGCCACCTCTTGTAATCTCCTCTGATATATAAGAAAGGTGGACGAGGAAATTATCTCTCCGAGAGGCTGAACGAGGATAAAAACCCCATCTCTGCTCGTTGTTGTTCGTGGTTGTTCGGCGTGTCTCCTATCTCACTTCTAAAGAACCTTAGCGACTTGAGATCGATATCTCAACCGTCGACAGTTAGCGCCGTCCGTGGGGATCATGCGGATCGAGCATGTCGAACTCTGTCAGCGATAAGGAGATTCTCCCTGAGTACTACGACTCAGAAGGGCAGGATGTTTCTTCCCCTGCCAGCTCGGATCGATCTTACCGACCTAGATCGATGTCTGTGTCCGAGACAGAAGTCTCTGGATACGCCCCAGAGATGGTCTCTGGTCGAGCTCCCGCCATTGACGATGAATACGGAACCGACGATGTTTACGTTGTTTTAGATCTATCGGATTCCAGGGCTATGTCGGTCGATTCTTCCTGTGGAGACACAGCGATGACGCCGTCTAGCACACGCGGCCACTGCGTCGTCAACATGGCTGGTGCAGGGACCTCGGGGGATCCTGCATGGGTCACGGTGGCCGGAGAGATCGAGCAGATCGACTCTGCTCGGCATCTAGATGAGGTCAGATTAGCGCTTTCGCGAGCAAGATGTTGTTCGCCGCGCTTTGACGAGTCCATCAACCAAACTACTGGCGCAGAATCTGCGACCAGCGCAGAACGTCGGCGACGAACTCCGCCTCGCGACCCACGCTAAGACCTCGGCAGGTTCAGCTGCCGGGTAGAATCCCAGCGTGCCCGGACTCGTCGGGCAAGACGCGGATGTCTCGGGGATCCCAGGGCCCCTGGAGCAGAGCCGGGAACGGCTCCAGGCCCTGGCAACCGTAATCAGATCTGCTCACCAGGACAATCTCGTCCTCGTGGGCGATGAAGTGGCTACTCACCTTGAGAAGCTGGCCGACGGCCTCAAGTCTTTGGGTGAAGCCTCATCCGGGCAAGGCCGAGCTCGTCCGGTGGATTCGACAATGAACGATCCGATCGATCGCGTGACTACCGTCACCGTCGTAGGATCGCTGTCCACGAGCAAGCTGCCCGTGATCGCCGTCGCTCGCCAAGTCCCCGTAGTCATCGCGACCACAGGGGCAAGCGCGTGCGCGATGATCATGGAAGATCCCCTCGGGAGGAGCGCGTTGTCGCGACCACGAGGAAGGAGCGTGGAGGCTTGTCGCGGAGAGAGTTCCTCCAAGCAGAGACCTCCCGCTCTGCAAGAGTTCACCCGACCAACAGGACTAACGCCTTTTCAAGGCTAGGTTCGCAGGGAAGGTGGCGGTCTTATGCATTGGGCTCTGAGGTTTTCTCCGACGAAGCTTCGCTCTGTTCGGTGGCCCTCCAAGTTTAAGCCCGGACACATGGAGAGGTACAATGGGACTCAAAACCCAGAGGAATTCCTTTTCATCTACGCAACGGCCATTATGGCGGCCGGGGGTGACGAGCTTGTTATGGCTAATTACCTCCCGACCGTCCTTGAGGGTGCTGCCCGGACGTGGCTGTTCAATCAGCAGGAAGGTTCCATCTCTTCTTGGAACCAACTTTGTGACGCTTCGATTGCTAATTTCGGAGAGTCATTACGCACGTCGGGCAAGGATGATGATCGCACGGATGATCCGGATGAACGGGAGACCTCCGCAACTTCGTGAAGCGTTTCATTAAGATTCGCAACACGATCCCGAACATCTCGGATGAATCTGTTGTCCGCGCTTTCAAAACGGAGTTCGCGACGAGCGGCTCACCCAGATCTCGAGATCAATGAGACTGGACCGCCAACGACCTGTTCAAGGCGGCTGATCACTACGCCAATGCGGCGGAGCGTGTCCAATACAGGAAGGCGTTCGACAAGGGTGAGCTGCCCGCCCAGCCTGGTGTAGAGGAGAAGAAGAAGACTAGCAAGAATCCCGTGACAACAAGTCCCGAAGAAAAAAAAAAAGAAGGGCGTCTGAACAATACCGTCATTGGTATAGATCGCACGCCTCCTCCCAAAGACGGGCAGAAAAAGCCCAATAATAACTCTAAGGGCAAGAAGCCCGCCCAGGGAGGCAATCAAGGTAAGAAAGGTTCCAGCGATCGATATTGCAAGTACCACCAACACCACGGGCATGATACACGCCTGCGCAGTAACACGGGCGCAAAGCTCGAGGATTTCTACAACGGCAAGGGCCCAATGCCCACCCCGCCCGAGAAAGGTGAAGCCGGTAAGGCCAAGCGCCAAACCGATGATGGTGATCGACGATGACGAGTATCGAGAGCCCGTGAACCATATTGCCGCCATCTTCGGTGGCTCTCGCTTATTCCTCTCGCCGCAGCCTCAAGGAAGCCGCCGGGAGGTCCATTAACGTCGAAAAGGGCAAGCCTCACTCGAAGTCAATGAAGTGGACCGAGGTCCCCATCTCCTTCTCTCGGGAGGATTGCCCCATTGGGATGACCAAGCCCTGAGGCTCCCATCGGTGGTCGCCCGACCATCGCGAACGCTAGAGTTGGCCGTGTCTTGGCTGACGCGGAGTGCTCTGGATCTACTCTCTGCTAAGGTTTTGGAAGAGATGCAAATTCCCGCCCAAACTTAAAGAGGTCGCGATGCCTTTCACGGCATTGTCCCGGAGAAGTCTGTCCGGCCGTTAGGGCGAGTTGTTCTACCGTTACCTTCGGCGATCCTAGCAACTTCCGGACAGAGTTGATCACGCTCGACGTGGTCGACTTTCCATCTGCAGATAACGCATCTTGGGCCGCCATCACTTGATAAGTTTATGGTCGTGTCCCACCACGCTACCATTGCGTGAAGATACGGGTCCCAACGGCGTGATCACGGTCAAGGGCAATTACAAAGTCGCTCGATTGAGACGAGCGGTCCCTTGCCCTGGTCAACCAGCTTCCGCCGCGAGGTCCCGACGCCCGCAGACCAAGTCTCAGACGCTTCTAGAGTCTCCTTCGATCGGGGACGAGACCAAGGAGGTTCCATTGTCTCTGGATGATTCCTCCATCTGCTTCATTTGGGGCCAATTTGGACCCCAAATAGGAAAGCGAGCTCATTGCCTTTCTTCGAGTGATGGACGTGTTTGCTCGGGAGCCGCCTCGATATGCCCGAGTCCCAAGGGAGGTTATCGAGCATAAACCGGCCGTCCGTGGGACAAAAGCCTGTTCGCGGAAGCTTCGCCGCTGGACTTTAAACAGAGAATCATCAAGGATCGCCTGGCAAGTCGTCATTCGCCGGTTTCATCCGCGAGGTTGATCCTGCGAGAGTGGTCGCCAACTCTGTCATTGTAAAGAAGAAAGGCGGCAAGTGGAGGATGTGTGTCGATCACACAGATCTGAACGCTGCTTGTCCCAAGGACAACTTCCCGCTGCCTCGCATAGACCAGCTGGTCGACGCGACTGCGGATGCCCAGCTCTTGAGTTTTTTGAATGCTTACTTAGGTTATCATCAAATAAGCATCTCCCCCGAGTATGAAGAGAAGACTGTCTTCATCACCCCTTTCGGCACTTTCTGCTACACGACCATGTCTTTCGATGCACGCATAATCTTTGGTAACGTTCCAAAGCTTGATGGAGAAGACTTTCCCAGAACAGCGCGGAAGAAACCTGAAGGTCTATGTCGATGACATAGTTGTAAAGAGCAAGCTTGCCCTAGATCATGTAAAAAACCTGGCTGAGACTTTCCAAAATCTCAACAGGCATCGAATAAAGTTAAATCCATAGAAGTGTACCTTTGGCGTTCGATCTGGAATGTTGCTCGGTTATGTAATTGGTTCGCAAGAAATTTTTGCCAACCCTGAAAAAATTGAGGCCATTGAAAATAGGCAGGCTCCGACTACCGTTAAGGAAGTCCAGAGGCTCACCGGACGGATGGCTGCCTTGAGCAAGTTTATCTCCCGTCAGGGCGAACGCGGGCTGCCCTTCTTTAAGGCCCTGCGCAAGCACAATGGTTTCGAATGGACGGAAGAAGCTGATCGATCTTTCCAAGATATAAAGCAATACCTGTCCAACCCACCTGTCTTGACTACCCCGCGTTACGGCGAGCAGCTTCTGCTCTACCTTAGCTGCATGCCACAAGCGGTGAGCGCGGTCTTGACGGTGGAAAGGGAAGGCATCCAACGGCCAATCTATTACGTGAGCGAGGTGCTTCACGGATCAAAGGAGCGTTACCCTGAGGTCCAAAAGTTGCTCTACGCCTTGCTTATGTCCTCCAGGAAACTTCGCCATTATTTCCAGGCGCATCAAATACTGGTCCCGACCAAACAAGGAAGCTGGCGGGAGAATAGCTAAGTAGGCAATGGAATTGGCAGAATTCGATATTCTGTTCGCTGCTCGAACTGATATTAAATCCCAAGTCCTGGCTGACTTTGTCGCTGAATGGACTTGCCCGCCCAAATCTCAGGAAGCTCCCGAGCAACCTGATGAACCCTCCTGGACCATGTTTTTTGATGGCTCGCGACTTTGGAAACTCGAAATTTGGTTTTGTTCTCATCTCCCCAAAGAGAGCAACTCCAAAGATTCTATCCAACTACACTTCGGGCGACTAACAGCGCTGCGGAGTACGAAACTCCTCGCGGGACTAAGCGTGCAAGTCGCTCGGCGTCCAACGGCCGATCGTGAAGGAGATTCACGATTGGTCATCAACCAGTCAACAAGGAGTATCGATGCTCGCGATGACTCAATGGCGCGGTACTGGTGAAGTGAGGAAGTTGGGCGGCACTTTCGATTTTTCGAGGTGCTCTTCGTGCCCGAAGGACAACTTCTTGGCGACCTAGCTATCCAAGTATGGATCCTCACGAGAACACCTCCCGCAGGATGCTCGTCGAGCACCTTTACAAGCCCTCAATCACGTCTACGGACGAGGCAAGCGAGCAGTGGTGCTTGTCTCCGTTATCGAAAGGTGTCATGGATCGACAACGCCATTTGTTCGGTACCTTGCAAATGGGACCTCGCCGACGACGAAGCCGAAGCGTTCCCGGCTTACAAAGGCGTGCTAGTTCATACCAGCTTATGGACGGCATCCTTTGCCGTCGAGGTGCTCTGGGAGTCCTCTCCAAGTGCATCTCGCAGCAGGAGGGTGTGTTCCTTCTTAGGGACATACATGAGGGTGCCTGTGGCAACCACGCCTCCTTTCGAGCTCTGGTCGGCAAAGCGTTTCGCATGGGCTATTACTGGCCTACAGCGTTACACGATGCCCGGGAGATCGTGACAAAGTGCAAGGCTTGCCAATTTCACGCCCGGAAGGCACATAAACCCGCCCAAGAGCTCCAAACGATTCCCCCATCTTGGCCTTTCTCCACATGGGGACTGGATCTGCTCGGCCCATTCCCTAAGGGGTACAAGGGCTACACACACTTGCTCGTCGCCATTGACACTTTTACAAAGTGGATTGAAGCAGAGCATGTGTCGCCTCTTCACGCCAAAACGGTCAGGCGCTTTTTTCAAAAGCAACGTGGTCACGCAGCGGCAGGATTCCCCATAAGTCGATCACGGATAGCGGTGCCAGCTTCGTAAATGAGCTATTCCAGAATCTGCGAAGCAATTTGGGCACCAAGGTTCGCCTCTGTGGCACATCCACGGAGGAATGGAGCAATCGAAGCGAGCTAACTGACGGATCGTCCGGGGTATCAAGCGGCGTGTGTTCGCGGCACCGCGATCACAACAAAGTTCGGTCGACGGTTCCTTCCGTCCTCTGGGCGATTCGACTACGGCCACCGTAACCGGGAAACTCCTTTCCAATTGGTCTATGGCGCAAGCCATCCTATCGCCCGAAATAGTACTCGGTTCGCCAAGACGAGCTCGGTCAACTTGGTTGACGACGAGCAAGCGCCTACTCGATCTCGACCTCCTCGAAGGCACACGCGACGGGCACAAGTCGAATGGCGCGCTATCGCAAGATCTTCGCCCGACGCGCGCAAATCGGTTCGACCACGGGCTTTGCGGTAGGCGACCTCGCTCGCGCCGTGTCCAGATCGTCCAATGCCAACAAGCTAACTCCTCATTGGGAGGTCTGTTCACGGTCATTTCCACTTTCGCCGCCTGGGCCGTTCACTCGCAATGGAGGGCGGAGAGAGTCGACCAAAGACTTGGAACATCGACCGACCGTAAGTTCTTTGTGTAGGTCTTTCTCTGTTTGCCTAGCTTCGCGCTTTTCCTCAAATTTCGTGTCTTTGTTCGTCCAAGTCTGTCGGGCTCCATGTAAAGTTCAATCCATTTATAGTGAAATCTTCACGGTCCTCTGCGGCCTTTTCATACCTCTGTCTTGTCAAAAACTA
Organism: Raddia guianensis; assembly: GCA_036346415.1. Taxonomy (NCBI): domain Eukaryota; kingdom Viridiplantae; phylum Streptophyta; class Magnoliopsida; order Poales; family Poaceae; genus Raddia; species Raddia guianensis. The sequence continues at coordinate 38,758,964 of CM070544.1, forward strand.
CCCTCTCTCTGGTAACACTTGATGGCTGCCCGACCTTGCGAACACTTGGCTCCGCAATTTTAAGGATTTTTTCATGCTCGTATCCAGTTTCAACAAGTTCCTATACTCGAAGTTGCGTAAAACGGCATCCAGTCACGCGGCTAAGTGCTCTCGTAAGCCCTCTGCGGCAGAGGCACTTACCGTACACGGCACAACCACATGGCAAAGCCCGCTCTCGTAAGCCCTCCGCGGCAGAGGCACTTTACTTGCTCGGTTACCCTCGAAGTTGCCTAACTTACGTCAACGAGCAGTCTTTGGAACGAGTCGAACAGGATACGGGTGTCGCTTTATCTCTCTATGCACGTGCTCGAATTCGCAATCTTAGGTCATCGAGCATCGTCCGTACCGGGGGCTAGGGTGTCGCTCTTTCTCTTGTGCACCTGTTCGAGTTCGCAAACTCAGGTTCTCGAACAGCTGCACAACGGGGGCTGGGACTTAGGCTAAGCGTGCTACCGGTTTTCCAAAACTTTCTAGCGCTTTCGTGCCCCACTCGTAGTTTCCTTTTCGTCCTAGTCTTTTGCTGCTCTTCTTTTTGCAGGAAAAAGGTAAGTTTGCATTAATCAAAAGTGCAGGTACAAAAGTCCCCTTCGGGTTACAGCCGCGATGTTACTTAGGTGCAAGCTGCACTTTCAGCTCGACTTCTAACTTGAGGCGCACGACTTCACCTTGAGCCTTAATTCCTTCCCGGGCTTCAGCTCGGAGGCGTTCGATCTCCTCCTTGTTCCGCTTGGCTTGTGCCGCAGCTTCTGCCCGGATGGCCTCGACCTCTTGGTCTTGGCTTGACTGGTCGGTCGAGCCTCTTTCGACTCACACGCCTTTCGACGGTCTTGATTGCTCGTCCAGCTCCTTGACCACGTTCTCTCGCGGTGATCGCCCTCACCGCCATCCGCGCAGATCTCTCGATCTCTTCTGTGAAGCCCACAGGTTGAGATTTTCGCTGGAGTCCGTGGATGTCAGTTCCTCTTTGGCAAGCTGGGCCTTGAGCTTCTTGACGTCCGCCGCAAGCGCCTTCCGCCAATGGGACGCGTCGGCGAGATGCTCTTCGAGCCACTTCGTGCGGCCCGGCTTCTCTTCCGCAGTGCTCGCCTTCACGGCTTGCGCGCGAAGCTCCTCGGCTTCTTTTAAGAGAGCCTCGGAGGAACGCCTCTCTCGGGTTAGCTCGGCTTTGAGCTTCTTCGCTTTTGCCTTGGTAAAGCCGGCTTTGGGCTAGTGCAGAGGGCTCCGCCTCAGGCTCCCTCGTCTGGAGGTGCTCCCGGAGGGACGCCAGTACGGCGCTTCGCTCGATGGTGACGCCGTCCTCGAGCTCCTCCATGGTGTCCTTGAAGGCCTGAGGGAGAAGAACAAGTCAGCCGCTTTGCGATGATATAGCTCAACTGAACTAGGTTTGGTCTTGGGGCTTACCTTGCCAAGCCGACGCTTCAGTCCCCGTCGCAGGCGATCTTCGAGACCATCGTCACGAATCCTCGCTTTGTCTTGGGATGAGGCTGGCAGCGTTACTCTTGCCGCCTCACGTGCTCCTTCTTCTGCGGAGCGCTTCGCTTTCGGGAGCGAGGCGACCGGCGAAGCGCTTTCGTCCCCCCGCTCCTGCCTTTCTTCCTCCTCTGCCCGGTCACCTTCGGGCAAGGTTGGTGCCGCTCCACCGGACGACACCGAAGCCTCCACTGGCAGGGCAACTTGTGCTACCTGCTCGTGGGTCTCTTCTTGTACCTCGGCGGCGGGAACTTCGCCCTGCTCGTCGATCATCTCCGCCGGCTCAGGGATGGATTGCCCCTGCGACGGAGTGCTCGGAAGGACCGCGTGCTCTGTCCCACCCGGGGCAGCTTGCGGAGCCATTGCCTTGGCCCCGCAGTCCGTGGCGCCGTTGGCCGCCTCTTCTGCCTCCAGTCTCTCCACCGCGCCCTTGAGCGCGTCGAGCTGCTCGCTGGAGCTTGGCGGGAGCAGGCTCCACGCCACCGATCGTCCTGAGGTGGTTACCTCGCTGCCGCGATGCACCGTGTAGGTGCTCGGCAAAGAACGATCGCCGAAGCGCCGTCTCGACGTTGTCCGTGGCAGTCTCCTCCTGGACAGCTGATGAAAAAGAAGTTGTTAAGCCCAATACGGTCAGAAAGTGGGTAAGGTCACAGAGATTCATTACTACATACCTGCCGTGGAAGGCTTGATCTTGATCTTCTTCGCTAGAACTTTCCGCCTCTTCTTCGGAGGCTCCTTAGCGGTCTGCTCGCCTTGGCCTGGGTGTTGGCGGCGATGAACTCAGCCCCCGCCTTTGGAAAGCACTCTTCTCATGCCAAGAAGAAACTTTTCCTTGCTCGCGACTTCTTCCTCGAGCCTCCTCGCCGGTGACTGCCAGAGCCGTGCCATATGGCGGGTGAGCCCGCGTGTAACGCCTAAGCCAAAGGGTCATGTTCTTTACCTCTTCGTCGCTTTGCTCGGTGAGGAGGGAAGGACTTGGTCTCTTCCGCTAAGGTCGACAAGCGTGCCCGCTGATCTGTTCGGCGCGCCGCCGCCGCTGGTGGTCTCTTCGATGGATGGCGGCCGCCATGTCGCGGGCGAGCTCCGCCAGAGGTTCGCCGCCACCTTGGGCTTTATGGCCACCTTGGCCTTGCCTTCTTCGCTTCTCTTTCTCCGACCTGGAGAGTTCTTCCACGATCCTCCGAGGATCATTTGGTCCTCCTGCGTATTCGAAAAGTAAAGTGTCGGCATTTACAACGGTGCAAATCCAGCGGCACGCACGAGGTTCGAGCAACTTACTCTGTGTGCGGGCGAACGCGCACGCTCATGACAGTGTAGGCCACTTGGCCGGTGACCTCGCCATCCTTCTTCGCTGCCTTCAGCATGGCGTCAACCCGCTCGGTCACCCATGCGTCGGTAGGTTTTTCTGCCCGAGCAGAAAGTCCTATCAGTTTCTGTTCGGAAGAAGCATCAAAGAAAGGTTGAGTTTTAAAGGCACTTACCTGTGCTCTCCCTGGAGATGTCATCCCATCCCTCTATCTTGTAGAACGGATAGGGTCTTCTCCGCATCGGACAGATCCTGTTCGCTGTGAAGTCCCGGATGATCTCCCTGCCCATGAGCCCGAGGCTCACGAGGGATGCGATCTTCCTCGTTAGGTACCAGTCCTCGGCGGTCATCTCTGGCCGAGGCATTGGCGTTCCCTTCGCCGGCGCCTTCCCGGTGAAGACGAGCTTGCTGTCGTCGCTCCGCCTGGTGTAGAACCACCTCGCCCACCACGCATCCATCCAATCGAGCAAGCGGGGGGGTAGTGCAACGGCGTCGTCGGCGATGGCTTGAGTTTGAGGTAGTAGCACCCAGCGCTGAAGCGGCGGAGCCTCCTCGTTACTGATGTAGTAATGGAGGAAACGGCCCCGGCGGATCAATGCCCAGATAGCCTTCGCACAAGTGTGCAAAACGCCATCCGAGGATGGAGTTCGGATTGAGGTTTATTACCTCCAATCGGCCGATGTTTAAGAAGGCCTCAGCGAAGTCGCTTTGGAGACCTCAACCCAACAAAGACGAATCGAAGTCGAGCGAACTCTCCTCCGGTGACTCGGAGTTTCCTCCTCTCAGGCACCTCCGGCTACCAAGATCGATGTGGCCCTCCTCCTCCCAAGCCTTGAGGTCCTCCTCGGTCAAGCTAGTGGCTAGAATTTGGCCATAGCGATCCCGTGGTTAGACGAACAAGTTTTCGGGTGGAGTTTGGCTGGTTGATGTTGAGCGCGGTTGGAATTAGGGCTTAGGAGAGGAAAGGCGCGAGAGCAGAAGTAGCTGGCCGTGGGCGGCTTGGGTGCTTTTATAGTCCCGTATGGGCAGCTCTGCAATGGTTTTGTCACAAACGGCTAGCTTTTACCACAATGGCTAGGTAAAACGGTCGTCTGTTTTCCTTCAATGATGACAGAAGTTACCGTTGGAGTCCATCAACGGCTATTTTTCCAAAGGTTCCTTTGAAGGCCGAGTGCTCGCCGGGCGGATGTGATTCTGCTCGACGCAATGAGTTGCTCGTCATCGAGATGTCATTCGGTCTGAACAAGTCCTGTTCGGTTGAACTCTAACCTGTTCGGTCGATTGTTACATGTCTTTGTAGCAGCAAAATTTCCCTCTTCGTGACTTGGAGTCTCAAGAGGAAGACCCCACTCTAGTGAGTCCTTCCACTTGAGTCTCGGGGGCTAGCTGTCAGGGATAAAATTACGGCCCATTGCCATGGCCCACTCCCTAACGGCCCAATCGAACAGCCTACTAGGGCCTAGCTCCCTGGAAGGTTCTATCTGGCCTATGTGCATCCTGCCGAACAGTTTCCTGGCTGGCACGGTGCGTAACGGCCTAGGATTCGTGTTTGAGTCCGACTCGAATAGAGTTCTGCGCAGCTACGTGAAGACCCGGACGTAGGTTTCCCGGATTGGAATAGGAGCCGTGATCCTCAAGACTAGTAGTATGCCTTATCTGCCTCGGGATATATTTGGCATGTCGAGTTCGTTACAATCTCGTAGTCGGCCCGATATTCCCTCGGTAGGTCGGTTTGCTCTGCACTATATAAACAAGGCCCCTACGGCGTGTAGAGGGACGAGTTTTACGAGTTGAATCTACATCTTAGCATCTGGCTTAGAGCTTTACACCATAATCTCGCCGAGACTTGTTCGTCTCGCCGAGCCACCTCTTGTAATCTCCTCGATATATAAGAAATTTGGGACGAGAACATTATCTCCCGAGAGGCCTGAACGGGATAAAACCCCGCTCTCTGCTCGTTGTTGTTCGTGGTTGTTCGGCGTGTCTCCTATCTCACTTCTAAAGAACCTTAGCGACTTGAGATCGATATCTCAACCGTCGACAGGTACCATATAGGTTTGAACCTATATTTAGATATAAGTAATCCAGCTTGATACAGATAGTGGAGGACTACGCCTTGATCCAAGGCCTTGATGCGCGAGCATTCATATAGATAACACGCAGTACTAGGCTGCATGTTTGCACCTCTAGCAGGGAAAGACGTTATGGTCATATCGTTATATCTTTTTATGAGCTTACTAGAGAGTATACCCCCGAACTCTCACACATCACGACAACATGTTTGTTCTTCACGTGAATCCTATAGGACATTTCCCGAATCTTATGAAAGATTCTAAACTCATTAAGAGGTTTTAACCACAGCCTTCCTACATATTAAGCACTGCAGCTAATGGGACTATAGAGAGGTGTGGCTGACGATTACTATAGAGAGGTGTGGCTGACGGTACCACATAGCTTAGTTGTCTCAGAACCTGTTTCGCGGGATCTCCATTCATTTAGGATGGGTTACCACTATTGGTTACCACTAGCAGGGTATAAGCCTCATTCCTCTATATGCTACTTCGATAGTCATTTTAAATAGACCCTTTGTAAAAGGATCAGCTAGATTACTATCAGACTGAGTGTATTCTATATCAATAACACTCGTCTCTCTTGCATGACGAATAGACTTAAGTCTTATCTTAATATGCCTCGAGTACTTCATATTGTCTTTTCTACTCTTAATCTTGACTAAAACAGTTTGGTTATCGCATATACTAAGACTACTAGAATTGGCTTTTCCAGCATGGGTAGATCAGACAGAAGCTCTTTAAGCCACTCTGCCTCCACCGTAGCTGAATCAAGTGCTACTTATTTAGCCTCCATGATTGAGCGTGTTATCACCGTCTGTTTAGCAGACTTCCAAGACACAGCTCCACCAGCTAAAGTGAAAACATATCCACTAGTAAACTTTATCTCATCCGAGTCACTAATCCAGTTATAATCACTGAATTCTTCTAAGACAGTTGGATGGCCCAAGTAATGGATTCCAAGCTTCATGGTACCTTTAAGGTACCTAAGTATTCGATGTAGTGCTACCCAATAACTATCTCCTAGATTTGTCGTGTAATGGCTCTACCTGCATACAACATACGAGATGTCGGGTCTAGTTGCGCTACAGAGATACATTAAAGATCCAATTACTTGTGAGTATAGGTGTTGATTAACACCTTCACCAGTGTGCTTCCTAAGTCTCAAACTAGGATCATAGGGCATGGAGGCAGGTTTAGAGTCCATATACCCGAAACGGGTTAGGATCTTTTCCATATAATGGGATCGTGAAAGCATAATCCCATTTTCACCCTTTATAAGCTTGACATTCAGAATAACATCAGCTTCTCCTAAATCCTTCATATGAAAATTCGAGGAAAGGAAATTTTTTGTCTCATTGATGACATCCAAGTTAGTCTCAAACAGCAATATGTCATCCACGTAAAGACATAGAATGACGCCATGATCCCCACAAAATCGATAATACACGCACCTGTCTGCTTCGTTGACACAAAACCCAACAGATATCAATGTGTTATCGAATTTCTCATACCATTGTTTGAGGGCTTGCTTAAGACCATACAAGGACTTAATCAGGCGACAAACCTTATTCTCCTGACCTTTTACCACAAAACCATCTGGTTGCTGCTTGTAGATCTTCTCATCTAGCTCTCCATTAAATAAAGTGGTCATTACGTCCGTTTGATGGACTAGAAGTTTATATGCAGCTGCAAGTGCTAAAAGCACACGTATGGTGGGTAACCTTGACACAGGGGAATAGGTATCAAAATAATCCTCACCCTCCTTCTAAGTGAAACCCTTAGCCACTAGACGAGCCTTGTACTTTTCAATAGTACCATCGGGTCTCCGCTTTATCTTAAAAATCCATTTATAGCCCACCGGTTTACACCCAACAGGAAGATCGGCGACTTCCCACGTTCCATTAGCGATGATGGATTGCATCTCGCTATGGACTACCTCCCTCCAGTACTTTGCATCAGGAGATGCATAAGCCTCGACGAGGGTACGTGGTTCATCATCCACAGAATAGATGGCAACATCATCACCAAACGACTTTTCAGTCCTTTGCCTCTTACTCCTCCTCAATTCCAAGTCAGGAGTGGGCTCAGCCACCTCAGGAGGAATAGAGTAATGCTCACTAGAGCCATCAGGTGTGATTAATTCATTATACCTTATAGGAAAGAAAGACTCAAAGAATGTCGCATCACAAGACTATAATGTCTACTCCTGATAGTACGCTAGCCTTCCTCTATATGTGTGTGTGTGTGTTAGTGATATATAATGTATTTACGCAATTTATAGTGCATATTTGTGAAATATAGGGCTTTTTCTAAATTTATTTAGATATTTTAATAAACAATAAACCGGCCCATATAAAACCAGGCCAGCCCGGTTTGGTTTGGTGGCCATTAGGCATGGGTCTCGGCCCAAGTTCGATTTGCACAGTAACCGAACCAACCGGGCCCGAACCAGGTCGGCCCGTCGGACCCGGTGGGCAGGTCTGCTATCTCCTGCCACCATTGAAAATGCATCTAGGCCCCTGATTTAATTTTTGTGCTTAATGACAAAACGAATTTTGGACAAATGGTTTAAATGAAATTATAAGCAGGCTTAATCGACATAGTGACATTACTAAAAGCATGGTAAATTTCTCAAAAGGTGAAAAGAAAAGAAGATCAGCTTTCCCTAGATGTGTATGTTATAGTTTTAAATTTGAGTTGTAATGACAGCCAACTGTTAAGAAGGATGCGATGAAAAAAACTTTTAGAGGTCTCAAATGCTCGGATGAAGTATAGCCTAGAATAAAGACACACATCACATCCTAATCTCAAATCACTTGGTTTTACACTTTCAGGGGTCAGATTATCCAGTTCAAAGTATCATAGTACCCGATAAGAAGGCCATCAAGCTGTCCAAAATTTCAAGATTTGGGCCTCTTTTTTAAATTTTCAAATAACCATCATAATATCTGGTCTAAATACCAGTGTCTTGTGTGCGTGCGACCGGAATGTCTAAAATTTCGAGATTTGAGGTTCTCTGTCATTCCCCCTGATTTTATTTTTTTTTACAGCAGGGTATCCAGTGATTGGACCAGAGTGTTCGGTACTTGTTGAACCGAAGCGTCTGAAAATTCAAGATTTTGGGTTCTCTTTGTTTGGTGCAATTTACGTCGAAATGTCTAATCCTTAAATCGGAGTGCACATATCATAGCAGGCCAGATACTACACACACGTTCTTAATGGGCTGACGCCCTCGTCAAAACAACGCATATGCATCAAATACAAATTTCTCTTAGAGGCCACACATCTCAACGAGCTGGGATGTTACCCTCACTCCCCCTTAATAGGCTAACACCCTCGTCATCACACCGCAAATGTAGCAAATGTCTAGGACCTCCTCTCGGTATGCGACCATTTGTCCAATGCCAACCCATATGCCATGCCAAGCGACTACTCCGGGCCAACACATGCCATGTGCCATATGCCCGTGCCCGCACAGTAAGGGTTGATGCTCTACTACCATATGTAGCACCATATACTAAATTTTCTTAGAGCATAGGCCACGCATGCATAGCATCACTTTTGATTTGTGTCGGGACCCGCCTGAACAGGTCGAGTCCCTTCTGTGCCTTACTGTACTAGTCCATGGATCAGTAGCTAGTACACACAGATTTCTAGAACTTGGATCATAATCATTCTTATTATTAAATATTACATCAGAGTGCGGCCGTTAAGGCTCATAATACAAAAGTCTGGCACGCAGGCCATACAACTGCGGAAGCATGGGTACAAGGTAAAATCCAAAAGAGAACTCCAACACAATCCCACAGGCAAGGCTGTAGTAGCGATCCTAGGCGTCGGAGAAATCCACGTCCTGAAAACCATCGACAAAGTCGCCGTCTTCGGGCTCACCATTGTCCGGGTCGTAATACTGAGCATCCGGTCCTGCTCGTTGGAATGAGTAGCCCCGTGAGTGAACGCGAGGGTGAGTATATGTGCAAATACTCGCAAGCCAAATTGACATATGCATATGAGGGCTTTAGCAAAGGAGGGATTAGGGTTTTATTTGCGGAAAGCCAACTTTATAAATTTTTCCTATATCTTTGAAATATAAAAAAGAGTTAAAACAAATATCTTTATTTTGAATCTCCGGCTACCCACCGGTTTTAACCCAGCACGGGCAACTCATGGCTACCTGCCATGTCCATCCAATAATCATATGGCTATCTGCCATAGAAATCCAATATCAGGGCTAACCGCCAAATCAAAATCTCAGGGCTATCCGCCATGTCAAAATCATAATCTCATGGCTAGCTGCCATGCAAATCTCATGACTGCCCGTTATGCTAACTCAATCACTTCATAGCGTCCTGCTGCGAAGGCCCAAAACAAGACCCACGACGTTCTGTCGTGGTTTTCTTTTAAAGTGTCATTTTGAAAACAAATTGAGAAAATACTACCATGAGACAGCGCTCCATCGCCCGCCCTTGACCGTGGGCACGGCTGTCTAGACAGTTCTACACTCTGTAAAGGTTGCACGCTTTACCCACAAGAGATAATTTACAAAGTAAACCACCACAAGGTATTTAACCAACTCACTCCTAGCTCAGGCATCACCGCTAAGGATTCCACCTCTGGCCGGTACTCGGTTGATGTTCTCTTGCGCCTAATAGGTTCAAATCATGTGACACCGTTATCCACGGATTTCGTGACTCAATTTCGGGCACCGTGTTCTACTGAGCATCGTCAAATTCTCTTTCGACTCGAGAGGTTTCCGTTATCCACGGATCAATTCCGTTAACCATGGATTCTGCGCGACACCGTGTGCTACGGATTCTTCGCTGCCTATTCCACCAAGTGAGATGCCCGAACTAAGAGTTTGAAGGGTACTCAACCAGGGCCTGCCCATACCAGCACTGTTGAACTTAGTTTGTCTACTGCACCAATCCATACACCCATCCACCCAAATAAGGGTTTTTCAAAAATAATTTTCCATTATAACAACAACTATTGGATCGCAATAGTCTCATTTTATCAAACATGACAACATTAACTGTCTTTAAATCACGCTTTCAAACATTGCATTTCACATGAAATAACAGTGACAACTTGTCGACGGTTGGGATATTGACCCAAGTCAACCAAGGTTCTTCAAGGAGGATATAGGAGACACGCCGAACGACCACTTAACAAAGAACGAACAGAGAGATGGGGGTTTTATCCTCGTTCAGCCTCTCAGAGAGATAATAGCCCTACGTCCAGCCTTTCTTTATATCAAAGAGGATTACAAGGTGGAACTCGGCGAGATCAGCAGGTCTCGGCGAGTAGTATGCGAAAATCTATTGGCCAGGGTCCCTCTGAACGCCGTAGGGACCCTGTTTATATAGTACGGAGCAAACCGACCTACCGAGAAATATCGGACCGGGCTAACTACGAGGTCGTAACGAACTCATACATGCCAAATATGACCTACGGTAGACAAGGTAATCTCCTAATCTTGGGGATCACAACTCCTAATCTAATCCGGGAAACCAAGGTCCGGGTCTTCACGTAGCCGTGCACAACTCCTGTTCGAGATGGACTCAAACACGATTCCTTGGCCGTTACGCTCCGTGCCAGCCAGGAGGCTGTTCGGCAGGATGCATATGAGCCAGATAAAACCTTCCAGGGAGCTGGGCCCTGGTAGGCTATTCGATTGGGCTGTCAGGGAGTGGGCCATGGCAAAGGGCCGTAATTCTATCCCCAACAGCTAGCCCCCGAGACTCAAGTGGAAGGACTCACTAGAGTGGGGTCTTCCTCTTGAGACTCCAAACCACGAAGAGGGAAATTTTGCCGCTACAGAGACATGTAACGATCGACCGAACATGTTAAGGTTCAACCAAACAAGACGTGCTCGGGACCGAACAAACCCGCCTAAAGGCCGCGGCAAATTGTCAAGATCGAACAGAGAATCGTGATTCGCCGAAAGCAGAGCACTCAACCTTCAAGTCGGACACCGGAAAACTAGCCGCTATGCACTCCAACAGTAACTTCCTATCTCGCAGCGGTGAAAATAAAGACCGCTTTACCTAGCCGTTGCGGTAAAAACTAACCGTTTGTGACAAAACCGTTGCAGAGCTGCCCATACGGACTATAAAGTACCCAAGTCTGCTGCCGCCCACTTCGCTCTCACGCCTTTCCTCTCTAAGCCCTAGTTCCAACCACGCAGCAAAGATCAAGCACCCAAACTCCACCACCAACCCCGCCTGCCCACTGGGAACCGCTACGGCCAAGTTCACGGCACTAGCTCGACCGAGGAGGACTCAAGGTCCGGGAGGAAGAGGGCCACATCGACACCGGTAGCTAGAGGTCGCCGGAGAGGAGGATACTCGGAGCCACTCGAGGAGAGTTCGTCGACCAACAGATTCGACTTGCTCGGGTTGAGGTCTCCCGAGAGCGACTTCGTCGAGGCCTTCTTGAACATCGCCGATTGGAGGTGGCGAACCTCAATCCGAACTCCATCCTCCAGATATCGCCTTCGCACACCGCGCGAGGGCTATCCGCATCGATCCACCGGTGGGGTTGTTCCTCCACTATTACACGTTGACGAGGAGCAGCCCGCCGCCTTGCGGCCGGGTGTTACTACCTCAAGCTCGGGGCCACCGCCGACGACGCACAGACTCGCCCCACCACCGCCGACTCGATGGGCGCGGCGGGCGAGGTGGTTCTACAAAGAAGCGGAGCGGCGACAACAAACTCGTCTTCACCGGAAGGCGCGCGAAGGAACCCCAATGCCTCGGCCGGAGATGTCCGCCGAGGATCGGTACTCGACAAGGAAGATCGCCTCCTCGTGAGCCTCGGGCTCACGCAGGGGGAGATCATTCGACTTCACGGTGAGCAGGATCCGTCTGGCTGGCCGAGTAGGCCCTATCCTTCTATAAGATAGAGGGATGGGAAGACATTTCCAGGGAGAACACGGGTAAGTGCCTTTAAGACTCAACCTTTACGTTGATTATTTCCTCCGAACAGGAACTAATAATCCCTTCTGCTCGGGCAGAGAGGCCAACCGACGCATGGGTGACCGAGCGGGTCGACGCCATGCTGAAGACGGCAAAGAAGGATGGGGAGGTCACAGGCGAGGTGGCGTACACCTGCCCGCGCAACGTGCTTGTCCGCACAGACGAGGTAAATCACTTACTCCCAGCCAATGTTGCTAGACTTGCAATGTTGTTTAGTGCTAATGCTCTCTTCCCAAAACAAGCAGGAGGACCAGCTGATCCTAGGGGGGATCGTAGAGGAACTCTCCGGGTCTGAGAAGGAGAAGGCAATGAAGGGCAAGGCCAAGGCGGCCACAAAGCCCAAGGTGGCGGCCGAGCCTACGCGGAGCTCCCCGCGACACGGCGGCCGCCAGACATCAAAGAGACCGTCCACGGCGACGGAGGGCGCCGAACAAACCAAGCGGGCTCGCGGTCACCCCAATGAGGAAGAGACTAAGTTCCTCCTCCTCGCCGAGCAAAGCGACGAAGAGGTAAAAACATGACCTCGGCTTAGGCGTTATTCGCAGCTCACCGGCCATTTGGCGGCGGCAACAACAGTCGCCGAAAGGCAGAGGAGGCTCAAGAGGAGGTCACGCAGCGAAGGAGAAACTTCTTGCTGCTGCTGAGGAGTGCTCACCACTAGGGAGCCGAGCGCATCGCCGAGAACACCCAAGGGCCAAAGCGAGAAGCCGCCAAGGAGCCCCCGATAAGAGGCGGAAAATTCGGCGAAGAAGATCGAGATCAAGTCTTCCACTACGGTATGTAGGAATCGATTTTTGATCTTTCAACCTTCCGACCGCGTTAGACTTAACGATCATCTCTTTTTTTCGTCACCGCCCAAGAGGAAATCGCCACGACGACGCCGAGGAGGCGCCGAAGGTCGGCTGCCGCCCGAGCACCTACACGGTGCATCGCGAGCGCCGAGGCCGCAAACCTCAAGGACAAGCTGGCGGCATGGAGCTCGCTTCCCGCCAGTTCGGCTGAAGTACTGACGCGCTCAAAAGCGCGGTGGAGCGGCGGAGGCGAAGAGGCAGCAGCAATGGCGCCACGGACAATGGGCTAAGATGATGGCTCATAAGTCGCCCAGCATGGACCAGCGGCACGGTCTGCCAGCACTTCGTCGCGAGGGCAGCACCCCGAGGCGACGGGATTCTCTGGCGGCGGTGAAGTCGGTCGACAGTGAGCAAGAAGAAGCCCCGAGCAGTCGCGCAAGTCGCCCCGCCCGCGGAAATAACGGCGCCACCAGTGAGTGGCTCGCCTCGCTTCAAGACGTTGAGGCGAAGAGAAAGAGGAATAGGAGAGGAGCGCGAGACGAAAGCGCGCCTGCTGCCCCCGCTGCTCCCGGCAGACGCTGCCCCGAGAAGGAGCGAACAAGGCGGCGACGGGAACAACGCACCCGTCTCATCCCGCACGAGCGGGGCTTCGTGATGCATGGCCTCGAGGACCGCCTGCGCCGCGGACTGAAGCGTCGGCTTGGCAAGGTAAACTCCAAGACCAAACCTGGTTCAGCTAGGCAATGTTATCGTGAAAAACGGTTAACATGATCTTCTCCCTCAGGTCTTCAAGGACACCATGGCCGAGCTCGAAGATAGGGTTACCATCGAGCAGAGCGCCGTACTGGCGTCCCTGCGGGAGCATCTTCAGGCGATTGGGGCGGCGGAACCTCTGCACCACCAAGCCGAGCCAGTGGAGGAAGAGGTGAAGAAGCTCAAGGCCGTTGATCAAGAGAGGCGTTTCGCGAGGTTTCCAAGAGGAGGCCGAGGAGCTGCAAGAAGCCATCAAGGCGAGCACCGCGGAGAAGCCGGGCCGCACGAAGTGGCTCAAGAGCTTCGCCGACGTGTCCCATCAAGGGACCAGCTCATGGCGGAAGCCAAGAAGCTTAAGGCCCACTTCGCCAAGGAAGAGCAAACTTCGCGGATCTCAAGCAAAATCTCGACCACCGGGCTTCACAGAAGAGATCGAGGAGATGCGCGGATGACGTGCTTGGGCGATCACCGCGAGAGAAGAGTCAAGGAGCTGGAAGAACGGCTCAAGACTCTTGAGCGTGAGTTGGCTGAGCGAGGCTCGACCGACCAACAAGGCCAAGACCAAGAGGTCGAGGCCATCCGCAAAGGTCATGGCACAAGCCAAGCGGAGGAAGGAGGAGATCGAACGCCTCCGAGCTGAAGCCCGGGAAGGAATCAAGGCTCAGGGTGAAGTCGTGCGCCTCAAGTTAGAAGTTGAGGAGCTAAAGGAGCAGCTTGCTCCTAAGTAGCACTGCTGGTCAGAATCTCGAAGGGCCTTGTACCGACACTTATGATTAACGCAATAGTATTTTACCTTTTTCCCGCAAAAAAAAGAGCAAAGAAAAAGACAAGAACGAACAAAAACTAAGAGAAGAGCGAACAGCGCTAGGAAGTTTAAGAAAACCGGTTGAGCACTTTGCCTAACTCCCAGCCCCCGTTGTGCAGCTGCTCGAGAACCTAAGTTTGCGAACCCGAACAGGTGCACAAGAGAAAGAGCGACACCCTAGCCCCCGGTACGGACGATGCTCGAGAACCTAAGCTTGCGAGCTCGAGCACGTGTGTAGAGAGAAAGAGCGACACCCGTACCTTGCTCGATGTATTCCGTAGTCTGCTCGTTGACGTAAGTTAGGCAGTTCCGAGAGTAACCGAACAAGGAAAGTGCCTCTGCCGCGGGGGCCTTACGAGAGCAGGCTTTGCCATGTGGTCGCGCCAAGCAGTAAATGCCCCTGCCGTGGAGGGCTTACGAGAGCAGACTTAGCCGCAAGGTGGAAAGGCCGTGTTACGTAACCCTGAGTTTAGGAACTTATCGAAACTAGATACGGGTAGGGAACAATCCTTAAGATTGTGGGGCCAAGAGTTCGCAAGACCGGGCGGCCATCAAGTGTTACCAGAGAGAGAGAGAGGTAGTCTTCAAAAGACAAGAAGTGAAAAGGCGCAGAGGCCGCGAGAATTCACTTAAGAATTGAATTGAACTTTACATGGTGCCCGAGAGACTTGGACGAACTAAGGCGCGAAGTTTGACAAAAAAACGCGAGGCTAAGCAAACAAACGAAGACCTACACAAAGAACTTACGAAGCTGGTCGATGTTCCAAGTCTTTGGTCGACTCTCTCCCGCCCTCCATAGCCAAAGCGAACAGCCCCGGCGGCGAGAAAGCGACCATGAACGGGCCTCCCAACGAGGAGTTAACTTGTTGGCATTGGACAAGTTCGGACACGGCGCGTAACGAGGTCGCCCGCCTTCAAAACCCTTGGTCGAATCGACGGCAGCTGCGTCTTGCGTGAAGATCTTCTTGGTAGTAGCGCCATTCGACTTGTGCCCGGTCGCGTGTGCCTTCGAGGAGATCGAGATCGGCGCAGCGCTTGCTCATCGTCAACTAAGTTGACCGAGCTCGGCGAGGCGTAACCGAGTACAACCGGTGAGCGGGATGGCTTCGCACCATAGACCAATTGGAAAGAAGTTTCCCGGTCGCCGGCCAGCCAGTAGCGAATCGCCTGTGAGGACGGAAGGAACTTCGTCAACCCAGGCCTTGTTGTGCTCGCTGAGAGCAGCAAATACCCGACATTTAATACCCTGGACTAACTGTCCGTTAGCTCGCTCGACTGCTCCATTGCTCTGTGGATGTGCCACAGAGTCGAAACAGACCTTGGTGCCCAGCTGTTCGCAGTATTCCTGGAATAGCTCGCTTCTGAACTGGGTACCGTTATCCGTGATCAACTTGTGGGGAATCCCAAAGCGCGTGACCACGTTGCTTTTGAAAAGCGAACAACCGTTTTGGCGTGAAGAGGCGACACGTGCTCGCCTCAATCCACTTTGTAAAAGTGTCTATGGTGAAAGCGGTGTGTATAGCCCTTGTACCCTTAGGAATGGGCCGAGCGAGATCCGCACCCATGTGGAAAAAGGCCAAGATGGGGATTGTTTGGAGCTCTTGGGCGGGCTTGTGTGCCTTCCGGCGTGAAATTGGCAAGCCTTGCACTTAGTCACGATATCCGGGCATCTTGTAACGCATGGGCCAATAATAACCCATAAACGCTTTGCCGACGTAGTTCGAAGGAGGCGTGGTTGCCTGAGCACCTCGTGTATGTCCCTAAGAAGGAACACACCCCTGCTGCGAGATGCACTTGAGAGAACTCCCGAGCACCTCGACGGTAAAGGATGCCGCCCACAAGCTTGTATGGAGCAAGACGCCTTATAAGCGGAAACGCTTCGGCGTCGTCGGGCGAGGTCCCATCTGCGAGGTACCGGAAAAATGGCGTTGTCCATCCGCACTGCTGATAACGGAGACAAGACCACTGCTCTGTTGTCTCGTCCCGAGACGTGATTGAGGGCTTGTGAAGGTGCTCGACGAGCACCTGTCGAGCAGATTCTCGTGAGGATCCATACTTGGATAGCTGGTCGGCTAGGAAGTTGTCCTTCACGGCACGAAGAGCACCTCGAAAAATCGAAAGTGCCGCCCAACTTCCTCACTTCAACCGGATATCGCGCCATTGAGTCATCGCAAGACCGATACTCCTTGTTCACCGGTTGATGACCACCGTGAATCTCCTTCACATCCATCGTTGGACACCGAGCGACTTGCACGCTCTTAGTCCCGCGAGAGGGTTCGTACTCCATGGCGTTGTTAGTCGCCATGAAGTGTAGTTGGATAGAATATCGAGTTGCTCTCCATTAGGGAGATGAGAACAAAACCAGCCCCCGAGTGTCGGGCTGCGAGCCATCAAAAACATGGTCCAAGGAGGCTCATTAGGTTGCTCGGAGCTTCACGATTTGGGTAAACAAGTCCATTCAAATGACAAAGTCAGCTAAGACTTGTGACTTAATAGCGATTCGGGCAAATAAAGATGATCAAACTCGCCTAGTTCCATTGCCCACTTAGCTATACGTCCGCCGGATTCCTTGTTCCGTAGGATTTCTCCTAGAGGAACGTGGTCGGGACCAAGATTTGATGTGCTCGAAATAGTGGCGAAGCTTCCGGAGGACATGAGCAAGGCGTGGAGCGCCTTCGACCTCGGGTAACGCTCCTTTGATCCGTGAAGTACCTCGCCACGTAATAGATTGGTCGCCAGATGCCTTCCTTTCGACCGCCAAGATCACACACCGCTTGTGGCGTGCAACCTAGGTACAAGCAGAGTTGCTCGCCATGCCGCGGGGTAGTCAAGACGGGAGGATTGGACAGGTATCGCTTCAGATCTTGAAAGGATCTATCGGCTTCGTCTGTCCACTGGAAACCATTGTGCTTGCGTAGGGCCTTAAAGAAGGGCGACTGCGTTCGCCTTTGACGGAAATAATCTGCTTAGAGCGACCATCCGCCCGTGAGACTCAGACTCCTTTACGGTAGTTGGAGCCTGCATATTTTCAATGGCCTCGATTTTTTCGGGGTTGGCAGAAATACCTTGCGAACCAATAACATAACCGAGCAACATTTCAGATCGAACACCAAAGAAACACTTCTTTGCATTTAATTTTATTCGATGCCTGGTGAGATTACGAAAAGTCTCGGCCAGGTCTTTTACATGATCTAGAGCAAATTTGCTCTTTACAACTATGTCGTCGACATAGACCTCCGTGTTTTTCCACATTGTTCGGGAAGGTCTTCCATTAAGTTTTGGAACGTGGCACCAAAGATTCTTGCAGACCGAAAGACATGGTCGATAGCGTAAAGTGCGAAGGGGTGATGAAGGCGGTCTTCTCCATCCTCGGGAGATGCTTATTTGGTGATAACCGAGTAAGCATCTAAAAAGCTCAAGAGTTGGGCGTCCTTGATCGCATCGACCACCGGTCAATACGAGGCACTGAAATTGTCCTTAGGACAAGCGGCGTTCAGATCGTGTGATCGACACATCCTCCACTTGCCGCCTTTCTTCTTTACAATGACAGGTTGGCTAACCACTCGGTGTGATCAACCTCGCGGATGAACCCGGCAATGAAAGGTTTACAAGTTGATCTTTGATGATCCCTGCTTGAATTAAAAGCGGCAAGCTTGGCGAACAGTGCTTTTTGTCCGACCGACACCCGGTTTGTGCTCGATGACCTCCTTGGGACTCGGGCATGTCGATGGCTCCTGTGCAAACACATCTCGCATTAGCTTCGGAGGAAGGCAATGAGCTCGCTTTCCTATTTGGGGTCCAGATTGGCCCCAGTGAACTATCTTGGAAGTATCATCAAGGGACAATGAACTTCCTTGGTTTCTCCCTGGTGAAGGGAGACCCTAGGGCGCAGACTTGGTCTGCGGAGTTTGTGACATGACTGCGGAAGCTGGTCGACAGTAGGCGAGGGATCGCTCGTCGCAATCCGCAGCAGCTTTGTAATTGCCCTTGACCGTGATTACACCGTTAGGGCCGATATCTTCACGCAATGGTAAGCGTGGTGGGTTACGACCATGAACTTACCAAGAGATGGCTCGCCAAGATCGCGTTATCGTGGATGGGAAGTCGACCACGCCGAAAGTGATCAACTCGTCCGGAAGTTGCTTGGGTTGCGAAGGTAATCGGCAGACAACTCGCCCTAACGGCTTGCGCCTTCTCCCTAACAATTCCGTAGAAGGGCATTGCGACTTCCTTCGATTTAGAACGAGGAATCAGATCTCGTCCAAGACCTTAGCGACAAGAAGTCCAAAGCGCCCCGCCGTCTACTAAAACACGGCCAACTCTTGCGTTGTCGATGGTCGGGCGATCACCGATGGAGCCGCCGAGGCTTGGTCATCCAGTGGGGCAATCCTCCCGAGAGAAGGAGATGGGGACCTCGGTCCACTTCATCGATTCAGCCGAGGTTTTACCTTTTCAGCGTTGTGGACCTCCGGCGCCTTCCTTGAGGCTACGTCGAGGAGGTGTTTAGGAGCCGCTAAAGATGACGGCGATATGGTTCACGGGCTCTTGATATTCATCATCATCTTCCGATCACCATCGTCGGTTTTGCGCTAGCCTTACCTAAGCATCACCTTGTTTAGGCGGGGTGGGCATTGGGCCCTTGCCGTTGTAGAAGTCTTCGAGCTTATGCCCAAGTTCTGCAATGGCGATATCATGCCCGTAGTCTTTGGTGAAACTTGCAAAATCGGTCGCTTGACCTTTCTTGCCTTGTCCGCCTCCCCGAAAGGTGCTTTTTGCCCTTGAAGTTATTGTTGGGCTTCTTACGCCCATCCTGGGAGGAGGTGTGCGATCTATACCAATGACGGTATTGTTCGATCACCTTTATTCTTTTCTTCGGGACTTCTTGTCACCGTGGTTGCCTCTTCTTCTTCTTATCCACACCAGTCAAGGTGCACCGCCTTTGTCGAACTTTTTTTTGATCAACGCTCTGCCAGCGTTAGCATAGATCGGTCACCCTTGAACAGTCGTTGGCGGTCCAGTCTCATTGATCTCAAGATCTGGGTGAGCCGCTCGTCGCGGACTCCGTTTTGAAGGCGCGGACAACGGATTCGTCCGAGATGTTCGGATCGTGTTGCGGATCTTAATGAAACGCTTCACGGTTGCGGAGGGTCTCCCGCTCATCCGGATCATCTGGTGCAGATCATCCTCCTTGCCGGATGCACGTAATGACCGAAATTAGCGATCGAGCATCACAAAGTCGGTTCCATGAGCCGATGGAACCTCCTGCCGATTGAACGACCACGTCCGAAAGCGCCCTCAAGGACGGTCGGAGGTAATTAGCCATAACGAGCTCGTCACCCCGGCCGCCATGATGGCCGTGGCGCGAGATGGAAAGGAATTCCTCTAGGTTTCGAGTCCCATTGTACCTCTCCATGTGACCGGCTTCAACTTTGAGGGTTACCGGACGGCCAAGCTCGTCGAGAAAGCCCTGCAGCCCAAAGCATATGACCGCCACCTTCCCGGCAGAACCTAGTCTTGAGAAGACGTTGGTCCTGTATGCGCGGAGGAACTCCGCCGAACAGGATGATTCGGCTCGAGAAACTCTCCGAGACAACCCACCACGCTCTTCCTCGTGGTCGCGACGACGCGCTTCCTCACGAGGACCGTCCGTGGTCATCGCGCTGCGCTTGCCCCAGCTTGTCGCGATGACTACGAGGACTCGGCGAGCGACGCGACCACGGTAGCTTTCGCCATGGACAATGATCCTTCGATGGTGACGAGGTCACGCGATCGATCGAGTCGTCCGAATCATTCCGAAAGCGGTTTGGGTCTGCTTGTTGCCAGAGGAGTTGTTGACTTCTCCTAGAGACTTTAGGCCTTCACCAATCGCTCTCAGGTTAGAAAACAGCGACGCCATATCTGGCGAGGTCGACTGGTTGGTGGATCTAATTACGGTTATGGCGCGAGTCGTTCCCGACCGCTCTGGGGTTCTCGGGACCCCGAGGCATCCGCGTTTCGCCCGACCGAGTCCGTTACGCGGGAACTAACCCGACAGAGAAACCTGGCTGGGAGACTTGGCGAGGGCACGCGAGGTGGGTCGCGACGCGTCGCAGCACCGATCGCGGAACCGGCGACGGTCGATTGATGGAATCGCCGAGGTTGCGGCGAATGACTTCTTGCTCATGAGCGGCCAGTAGCAGCTTCGTCTTGATGCCGAAAGCGAGTTAACTCGCCGGCCTCCGCCGCCGCCGGCCGTCGCGGCAGATTCTCGGATGTTCCTACATCGCCATGTTAATGCGGGGCCATGCGAAGGTATGCTAGCGGTGTCATCGTTGTGTTCCACAGTAGAATCTACCGACATAGCCTTGGAATCCGATAGATCTAAACCGTCGTAAAGATCATCGGTTCAGTAGTCATCGTCAATGACGGAGTGCGATCTGCGGCTATCAACGCCATATAGGCGAGACCTCCGTCCCAGATACGGAAAGTGTTCGAGACCAGAGAGATCGATCTCGAATCGCGCAGGATGAAACATCCCGCCCTTCCGAGTCGTAGCCCTCAGAAGCATCTCTCAGATCATCGATCGAGTTCGACATGCTCGATCTGCGTGTCCCCACGGACGGCACCAAATTGCCGACGGTTGGGATATTGACCCAAGTCAACCAAGGTTCTTCAAGGAGGAGATAGGAGACACGCCGAACGACCACTAACAAAGAACGAACAGAGATGCGGGGTTTTATCCGGTTCAGCCTCTCAGAGAGATAATGACCCTACGCCCGGTCTTTCTTTATATCAAAGAGGATTATAGGTGGAACTTCATGAGATCAAGAGTCTCGGCGAGTAGTATCTGAAAATCTATTGGCCGTGGTCCTCTCGAACGCCGTAGGGCCCTGCTTATATAGTACTGAGCAAACCGACCTACCGAGAAATATCGGGCGGGCTAACTACGAGATCGAAACGAACTCATACAAGCCAAATATGACTTACGGTAGACAAGGTAATCTCCTAATCTTGGGGATCACAACTCCTAATCTAATCCGGAAACCAACGTCCAAGGTCTTCACGTAGCAGTGCACAACTCTGCTCGAGATGGACTCAAACACGATTCCTTGGCAAGACAAGACCGTGCCACCAGAGGTCGTTTCGGCAGATGCATATGAGCAGATAAAACCTTCCAGGAGCTGGGCCTCGTAGGTCATTCGATCGAAATTGTCAGGGAGTGGGCCATGGCAAAGGGCCGTAATTCTATCCCCAACACAACTATAAACAACAAACAGCAGGGCTAAGCATTTAACGATTAACTAATCAATGAAATGGCAATAAACAAGTTATATAATCCTAGGGTTGACAAGGATTAGATTTATATGATAATAATTAATTTTCTGGGCATTTAACTTATCAGCCTAATCAACTAGCATTTTTACATTTTAATATAATATGCACTTAGCAAATCTAGTAAATCATTTAGAAATCTAGGCAGTAATATGATCAACAAATATTGTAGGGGAAAAGTCAACAATGACTTGTCAGAATCGGTCTTCCCGCATCCGACGGATCTAGACTGTTCACGGGCAACTGACCGGCTGAGCCCGGCCCGACCCGGCTCTGCCTGACCGGTGCACCGGGCCGGGCGGGGCTCGGGCCTAGGAAAAATGCAGGTGAAGCCGTGACCGGGCCGGGATTTAGGGACTCGGGCCGGGCTTTCGGTCTTCGGGCCGGTTCGGGCCCGAATCCGAGGTCTGGTGCATCGAGCCGGGCCGTGCTTGGGCTTGATCCCGTGGGACCGGGCTTCTTCACGCCCAGCTCAAAACCCGGCCTGGCCCGGGGCATGATCAGGTCTAGACGGATCTTCGGTTCCAATGGCGTCCGCGTTCGAATCTAGCGCAAACAGATAAAACACACAATAAATGCACATACAAAATATATAGATGAAAATGGTGCAAATGACATTTTCAAATTACAGTGTGCATTTTTATGAATTTATAGAAATTTATTTCATTGAAAATGGATTTTTATTTTTAAAGATGCAAAATAATAATTTTTTCTGAATAAATAAAATAGGAGAAAGGGAGTTGGGCCGGCTAACCAGGCACGGCCTGGCGCTTGGCCTGGCGCAGCTGGGCCGGTGGGGCGCTGGAAAGAGAGCGGCCCGGCTCAGCTCCAGCCTGGCTCAGCCCGAAGGGTAGAGGGCTGACGGGCGGGGCCCGCTTTGCAGAGGCAGAAAGCAGGCGAGGCAGCGGGAGCAGCTCGGCGGGGGATTCCGGCGACGACGTCGGCGCTCCGGTGGGGGTGAGTGAGGGGAAATGGAGAGGAGATCTTGGGGGTCTCGAGTGAGGGATCGGCGGTGCTGGAGGACACCGACGGCGAGCTGGTGGCGGCACGGGGCGGAGGAAGAGGGCGGCGCACGGCGTTTCAGGTCACCGGCAGCGATAAGGGAGGTGTAGATGCTGGGCAAGGTTCCGGGGAGGGGTAGGAGAGCTCAGGGTGGTGTAGATTTGGGTCGGCGAGGCTTCGGCCGGCACGGCGGCGTGGAGGTGGATCGGCCGGGACAGGGAGGTGGAAGGGAGAGAGCAGCGGCGGCTTCGGCTCTTATAGGCATCGGTTGTGGAAGACAACAACGACGAGGCCGACAATGGTGGGACCTGCGGCGAGCAAGTGGGCGCAAGGCGACGATGAGGCGGGCCCCATGACGCGGATTGCTCGTCGGCGACGGGGTACGGCGGAGGGGTCCACGGCGCAAGTAGGCGAGGGAAGGTGGGGCCAACGGCTTCGGGGAGCTTCCAGAGGGGCGGACATGGCCGGCGGCGAGCTGGTCGTGAAGGATGCGGCGCTTCGGCCAGGAAGAAGACAAGGCCGAAGAGAAAAGAAAGAAACAGAGAAGTAGAAAAGAAGAAAAGGGAAAGGGAAAAAGAAAAGGGGAGAAAAGAAAGAAAAAGAAAGAAGGAGAGTGGAAAAAGAAAAGGGGTGGGGCCCACTGGCAGAAAAATTGGATTAAATAATTTTCAAACTTTTGATAAAATTTAAATACAATTTGATTAAATCAAATTTTTCCAAAATAATAAGAACATGTTCAAATTTAGATTTAAATTTTTTATATTTTTATCAAACTCAAATCCAAGCATTTATTATTAAATTTAAATTTTTAATGATTATTTTGAAACACAAAGTATATTATTTTTAAATTTAATATTAAACATTATTTTATATTAAAGCTAAAATATTAATTACCAAAATATTCTTTTGGCTTTTGCATTTACTTATTTTAAAACTTCAAAACCAAATTATTTATTTTTACCAAAATTTTTACTTTGACATTTACAATAATTAATTCAAAATTCAAAATATTGATTTTAGGCTTTAAAAGGTAACGTTCATATTTTCAAATTAAATAATTTTTCAAAACACATGCACATGAAATAATGATGCCATGATCTTTTAGGGTTTTGAAAATGAGGATGTTACAATTTGACCCTCGATTCGCCCAAAAGGGTCAACCCAAGGTACTATGTTTGATCCATGAGATATCATATACTATTGCAAAAACATTATGGCCTCGTTCTTTTCAGCGTATTGTGTCGTGGCGTATGACTATAGCAAATTTTGTTATTTTTATGTAGCCTATATGTTGTGATAATTTGTAACGATTTTTTCGTGGCTTTTAGTACTCCTTTCAAAGATCTTAAAACTATTTTTAAGTTATTTTTTTTAATAATATTTAGATCTTTTTTTGAGGGCTCTCAAATTTGCTACAGTAATACGTCAACGCAACGATACGCCGAAAAGAACGAGGCCTATATGTTATTACAACTCTAGCTGTTTAGGCTAGCAAAAATAATATTATTCCACTATAACCAATTATATGGACCACACATTTTAACGGACCGAGGTATTTACAATACCCTAGAACGATGGCCCGCTCGGCAAAGCCCTATTTTTTAGGGGCCACCAGTCAAGCATGGTGGCCTGCTCGGCAAGGCCACATATATTTGAGCTTCGTCAGGCAACCGTGCGTCCGTGCCTGCTCGGCAAGGCGCTATATCTGAGCGGCCACGTGACAATGCTCTGTATATTTGAGTCTCTGTATTTGAGGGGCCACTGGCAAGGCCCCATATTTGAACGACCCAAATGTCAACACCATGAACTAAGAGCATGTTTGGTTCGTATCCCTCGTTAGCCATACCAATGAATGGTTATGATATGATTGATTGAGGGCATGACATTTCGATGACAATTTTTTTGTCGTTCG
Source organism: Raddia guianensis (assembly GCA_036346415.1). NCBI lineage: Eukaryota > Viridiplantae > Streptophyta > Magnoliopsida > Poales > Poaceae > Raddia > Raddia guianensis. The sequence goes on from CM070544.1 coordinate 38,783,402, forward strand.
GTTCAAAACCAATTGAGGGAAGCCAAATTTTGGTAAAATAGGTTGTATGTTTGGTTGACTACAAGCTACCAGCTAAGAATGTGCCGATTGTTAATTTGGTCAAATATATTTCATATAAACTTGGATAAAATTTAATAAATTAAAAAATGCAAATAAAATTGATTATAAAATGCAAAAAACATATAAAATTTAAAATTTAAAAAAATTTAAACTATAAAATGGGTTGGTTAAGATTTTACATGAATTATAAAATTTTTTCATGTGATTTGGACACTGTATGAAATATATATGAAGATGAAAATCAATTGAACAGAAAAAAGACGTTGCAGTGTCTACTGGTGGGGTTGAGCTAGTTGGCGAAGGACGATTTGACGCAGGCGGCCAAATCGGCTGCCATCTATTGGAAGCCCTACACAGTATAAAAATTTGATATGGCAACTTTTTCTACCTTCTTGTCTTTGCCTTTAGATGGTCGCGATCCAAACAGCAGCCAAATCTTAAGGGCATGCTTTTATTTAGCATGGCAAATCAAGACCGTGAACCAAACATCCCCTAATTTTTTTTCATAATATAGCCATGTACAAGACGCGCATACATAGTATCATTTTTTACTTCCAAGCCTCACTTCAGATCAAACCAGAGATTGCTATTTTTAAATCTACCGGCCATTATATGCTATTATAAAGACAATATATATATTATTACAACTCTGTCAAGATCAGTAAGATGATACTGTTTCACTACAACCAGAACCACGTCTCAACGAATATATTACATACCTTACTGAAACGTTGGAGTTGGACCAGATTTTTGTAGACCAGTCTAAACACGACACGAATTCGAAGACCAAAACACGACATGAAAGGAAAAAAAAAAAAGAGGATCAGGCTAGCAGATCGAAATGCCAGACGGGCCGACCAAAATGGCCGGGCTAGCATGAACGAAATACCAGACGGGCTAGACCGAGCCCAGAAACCAGGCACGGTGGCCCGCTCAAACCCAACCAAGAAATCTGAGACGGTGGCCCGCCCGACAAGGCCCTTTACGTGAGCCACCTATAGTAAATTCATATTGTGCATGAAAACGTATGAATTTTCGCATTCTGCATACAAATTGTACAGAATTTTATATAGTAGCATATATAATTTTAAAAGGCTATCTTTTTACATTTGAACTGCAACCTTTATTTGAACAACGTAGCAGATAGTAGCATATATGTCTACCCTTGATTACACAGTTACAGTAATACAGTTACATATATTGATGACAAACAAGTCACAAACTGGAGTGATTACACAAGTAGGTAGTAGTTTTGACAGTACAATTAAAAGCAAACACACATGGGCCGGGACGCGCGCGCCGGCGGCCGGCGAGCCGATCACCACCGCCGCCGCGTCGCCCTCCCGGCGCGGCCGCCGCCGCCGCATGAGAGCACCCGGAGCGCGCGCGAGAACACCCCGGGCCCCCCCGTCTTCGGGCGGCGCCCCGTCCTCGTCCCCGTCCGCGGCCCGACCAGGCGCCGCCACAGCGCCCGCAGCGACCGCGGCGCCCTCGCCCTCGCCGCCGACGTCCCCCTCTTCTTCCTTCGCCACGGCGACCTCGTCGTCGTCAGCGACGGCATGATCTCCTACCTCTCCGATCGATGTGCTCCTGCTGCTGCTGCTGCTGCTGCTGGGTGGTGTAGAGTGTGGCACGTGTGGGTGGTATCGTATATTCGTATGCGCGCTCTGTTCGAGCCCCATGGCGCCGGGCGGGCGCTTCATTTTAAGCCCGACGCCGGCGACGCGTGTGCTGGCACGTGTGGGGAGGCGAGTGGCTTCGAGCCGGGCGTGTGCGCACGTAGGCGGCACACGTGCCGAGCGGTAGCTCGTTGGGCGACGGGGGACACGGCCGCGAGCGCTGTGGCTGGGTGACACGTGTGCGCGTCGACATGTACATAGCGCACGTATGGACAGGTTGGGGCACTTGCTCCAAACAGGTAGAGTGCCGCATGGATGTACTAGAGCTTACCTCCATATGTTAGTGTGCCACTAGCACAAGCTGCCACACCCCTCTGCTCGCGGCACCACTCGCACGTGTGCACCATGTGATTGTAAATTTACCGTCCAATGATACGGTTTATATTTTGGATGTTTATCATACATGCCATTACGAAGTTTACTTAGTTCGGATCCGCCATCACAAAGTCGATAATATTATAGATGCAACTATTTTTGCAAATATATACCACAGATGCCATTCTTAGAAATTTTCTATCATTTACGATGTATACTAAATCAAAATAGGACAAAAATACACCATGACATGTGGGACCCGCATGTTATACACTCATCCGTTTCTTCCTCCTCTTTCCTCTCCTCTCTCCTCTTGACAGGTGGGAGGAAGGAGGAGGAAGAAAAAGGATGGCAGAGGGTGACAAGTGGGCCCCATGTGTCGGAGACCGTATTTGTTTCGTATTTGACGTATTCGGCTCGTGTAAAACAAAAATTCCTAAAAAAGACCGAGAATTGCATTTGTGATAGATACTTGCATAAGTAGTGACATCTATAATATTATTGACTTTATGATGGCATATCCGAAATAAGTGAACTTTGTAATGGCATGTATTAAAAAAATCCTTATATTTTCGGTGAAACGAGAACACCACTTTTTAATGGTATGAATGTCACGCTTCAAATGCGAAGGATGGTTTTGTATTTAAATGGTTTGGGTGTATAATAAGACAAAATTACATCGATATATAACTACATAAATAATATGCCCTTATTTTATGGTGGGACTAGAGTATTAATTACAAGAAACAAAAATTATCCTTTGTTTGTATCCGATAATTATCCAGGTTTCTCTTGAGACGATCTCTTAGCGGAGCTTCATCTAAGATATCGACCTCCGTACATTTGTCCAAAGGGGTCAAAACTTCAACTTGGGCACTGCTTTCTGTCTCCATGTTGCCGATCGTCTCTCCATATTTTAACGACTCCTTGCCGAGTACCTTCCACGCATGGCTTCGGCGAAGCTTAATTATTTCCTTCCTTACCAAAGAGACTTCCACAGGGGTGTTTTGCCCTCCGTTGTGCTGGTGCAAGGGCTATTTACTCAATCATGAGCCCCGTTAGGGGTAAGCTTTAATTTACCCCCTCAATCCACTGCCTCGGAGACTACAAACTCAATTGCGAGCTTAACGGTGAAGGTATACCTGATGTACTGCTACTACACCATATACACCCAAGACTCAGCTAAACAACTAACCCAATAACATCCTAACTATATGCTAGCTGCACTACACAAGCACACATACAGCACCATGTTGAACTTTCTCAAGATCTTTCCATACGCATATATTTTGTGTTTTACATAAAAGTTATAGAGAATTTTAAGAAGCACATTTTTCGTGTAGTCAACTTTCCGTTTGAACAACATATAAATATTTTAAAAATTATTATTGTATTGTCTTCTCTCTCATGTCGTACTTGGGCCAACATGGCCCAAGGTGGCCCGGCGTGCCACGTGAGCCCGGGCCTTGATCCTAGCTATCTAGGCTGGCTCAACATGACATGGAGAGATGATCGGGCCGGTCTCGTCCGTTTTGCATTGGCCTGAGGCACGACGGACCTAGGTCAGGTCAACACGGGCCAATTTTCATATCTATATTCACCTCAACATAACTGTTGGGGATTGGTCGCGCCTTGCTGACGTCATCCAATCTCACCTTGTGGGCCTAAAAGTGTTGCCTTAGGCTCAGGCCTAGGAAGAGCCCGAATCACCTAGCTTGATAGTGGTTGGGCTTTATTCAACCTGGACCGAACCATCCGAGGCTCAAGGGTCTAGAGTCCCTGGTTATCTTTAACCCAGGGTGCTACCCTTCGTAAGAACCAGCCCATTTGGGTCTTACAGGCTTTTGATATGGTAAACATTATGCACCGCCTGTGTGATATTTCCTAATCCACATAATCATTAAGTTTCCATGCAATGGTATGTAATGATCTATGGGTTCTACATATGGCCCAAGGCGAAGCTACTCCGATATGGAACGATCCAAACAACCTTGGAGATCAAGTTCAAGGCGTATTTGGTAAGGACTACACCAACCCAATGTCTGTTGGCCAGTACCAGGGCTGGAAGTTTAACTCAAAGCTCGCGAGCTGCTAGGGCTCGGCTTGGTAAAAGTTTGGCTCGTGCTCAGCTCATTTGTAAATGAGCACAAGCCAAGCCTCATTTCCAGCTTGTGGCCATTAGCGAGTTGAGCCGAGCCAGAGGCTGGCTCGCTCGGGCTCGGCTCGTTTTGGCTCATTTACATGCTACCGCTATTTATTTCATCTCTTAACCATTAGAAAATGACATATCCTATTTCCAAAAGGCCCATAAAATAGCCCAAAACCCATATATGTATGCACAAGTTATTTTGATGCTCATATGTACAATGCTAACTTATATTTTGCAATGTTTAATGTCTTAGAAGGTTGGGAGGCTAATATTTTCCCTGGCTCGTGAGCAGCTCGGGAGCATCCAATGAGCCGAGCCCAGCCCAGCCCAGTTTCCAGCTCGGACACCCTGTCGATGTCGGCTCGGCTCGGCTCAGCTCGGTAACAAAGCGAGCCGAGCCGAGACGGAGGCTGGCTCGCTCACGCTCGGCTCGTTTCCGCCCCTAGCCAGTACGTAGACACTATATATACCCTCTTATAGATCTTTGTAACATGACTCACACAATCGCATATCATTCATTTTACCCCTACAATTGCAATATACGATGAATTCTCTTCTCATGTAGGTTAGTCACTTAGTCCTATCTCGATCTCGACGCCTCTTTTAGGGCTTGGGGCAAGATCTTCCCTTGTACTCATCTCTCATATAAGTAAAGGTTGGACGTGAGGTTATTAGTTCCTCCGGAAAGGAACCAAACCACGGTAAAAACATCATCTCCTTATCTTCCGTGTTGACCATCTTCAAACGTCAACCCTGTGAAAGAAAGTGTGTGGTTCCCGCAATAAACTCGTAAGATCAATAAACGACTAATTCCTTGCACCGACAAGAGTAGAATGAAATAAAATTTGTTAAGAGTTGGCCTTGATTTCTTCATCTTAAATTAAAATTAAAAGCTAAAGATGGGAAATTGTCGTTTCTACACAAATCAAACAATGTAGTGCTTTGTAGTCATTTTTTGTAGAATTTTAAATGGTTCCTCTTAGAATTCATAGAATACTTTTTTTAAAAATTTTTATTCTTTAATACCTCACTAAAAGGTTGTAACTTTTTAAGATTAAAATTTTTAGCTAGTTACCTATTTGATGTATTTCGAGATTATGCTGTGATTTTAGAAGCTCCATGGCTAGGCTCCTCTTGTGCCAAGAAGCTTTTACCTTCGTTCTGTCATTTTGATGCACCATGTTGAACTTTCTCGAAATATATAGACAACGGGGAGAGAGCGCGCGCTACGCCGTTGGATGGTTCCACTGTACCAAAGCTGAACCGTTTGCCGAGGATATATAGACAGAGGTGCCCTCGCATCATGATCCTGGAGATTAACAAAGAACGCATCTAATTAATGACAATGCTTAATTTAACGTTTGATTTATGTCAGATCTCTAGTGCATATATCAGTATGTTTATCGTTAATGTTAGCTTAGTCTCAACCTGTCTAGATTAAAAACATATGTATCAGGTGAATAGGTTATTCATCCGTTGCAAAGGTAAATTTAAGTGCATATTATAAAGCTAACATTTTGGTTTGTCTTATTAAACCTCATACATGCCAATGAGATGGATATGCGAAATCGAGGTATGCAATTTCTCATATGCTAGCATATGCTATTAATTGATTGAGTTTATATCATGTCATATCTATATAAACATAAATATATTACAAACATGTTGTTACTCTATGAGATCTTTTCTATTATATGCCATATATTAGTGCTTATCTAGTTGATTCACTAGATAAACTTCATCGTTTTAAATGTCTCTGTGCATAGATGTTATCCATAAATATTATAATTATGTACACCTTTTGTGAAGTTAATTTTGCATGATCTATTGTCTCCTGAATTGATCCATTTATTTAATCTTCACCATGGTATTAACTGTGTTAGTGCATATAGGTCTAAATCATATGTTTTCATATGCATTTAATTTAGTGAAGTTTAGTTTAGACTGGTTCACAACTTCACTCTTACCTTAAATATGAATTTGTACGTGTAATTCTTGAATATATTTTCATGTGCATCATTAAGTGAAGTTGTGTTTATAAAATCAATTACTTGCACGAATTTAATCACCTCTCTAGACTTAATGCTCACGAATATCAAAGTTTTATATCTATTAAGCTTTTGGGTGTAATGTATATAATGAGTGGTTTGGAAAGAATTAGACCCCATGAGTGTATGATGACTTGTTAGGTCGAGGTCAACAAAACGGTGGTGTCACCAAGAGTTGAGGACTAAGTAGAGGTCGATTTGACAACATGATTGTTCAGGAGTGTGATTGAGTCAAAGTCGATGGATCGAGAGTCTCATTAGGTGAATCGAGTCAAAGTTGACAAGGCGAAGACGTCATCAATCATCTAGTGAAGGTCATCATGCACAATGCATCAAGGGTTGATGCATGGAGCATAGGCCTAAAAAAAGGGGAAGATGTTATTCCTAGACTTGTAATGCTTTTGGTTTTATTTCCAATCTAAGGATCGTTGTACTATTAAGAAAGATGCATAGGAAAATTGCTTAGACATATCTCAGGTGTTTAAGTGATCAATCTTTGTGAAAGATCGAGAGAGTGGTATCGCTTGGTGTTGGAGAGTGTAATATTCGGAGTTGGCTTTGATTTCCCTAGTTTTTCTACTCCCATCCTTTGAGATTTGGGTAGTGAGGCCTTCTAGTTTGTGTAGCCCTTGTTCTTAGCTTTCCGTAGAGGTCAAGATCACCGAAAAGGAGTTTGTAGTCAAAAGTTACATATGTATTCGTCAGAGTTATACAACAAGGTTTGACTATCCGATATTTGGGTCGGAGTATCCGATACCTTCCAGACCAGAGTGTCCTGTTTTTTGACATTTAGGATTTTCTGTCTGTTGGGTGCATTTTGCATCGGATTGTCCGGTGTGCACAGTGAAGTTTTCCCCAACGCCAGCTCGTGGTTGCCCCCAATTTTAAACCTCCTCTCTCCTACCTAGAAAGTGGTCGTTGCATTCCAGATCCATGAAAATATCCTCTCATTCTTATGCCACCCTCCACTCTAGATTTGAGTGATCCTCTTTGTGAGAAGAGTTGAGAGAGGGTGTGAGTGCTAAGTGACAAGAGTTGATCTTTGAACACCTGAGTTCATCTTTGAGTTCGCTTTTTAAGAGCATTTGTTATTTTTACAATGTGATGACTTCTAAACGGCTAGGGGTTGCCTACGAGCCACCGAGCTTGATGTGGTGCACCGTGGAAAGTTTGTAGAGGTCGATTCCGCCTCCACAGGGGAAGGAATCAAGGAATGAAGCTAAGAGGTCTTGGTACAACCTCTAAGAGAAAACTGGCTCAAAAAGATCCAGGGTTAAGTGTGACCAATCCACCTTAACGGAGACGTATGATCCTCATAAGGATTCGAACTTCGGGAACAAATATCGTTGCGTCTCTGTTTTTTGAATGAAAGTCGGGAGAAGTACCTTTAATTCATTGAAAGAAGAGGTTACAAAAAAATGGTGCGAGTACCAGGCGTAGCACAGGCACTGTCAACTCGGCCTAGAGCCAGCCACGTCACCTAACGACGAGAGCTACCTACAACACAACACAACCTCGCCCAACGACGAGAGAGCTACCTACAACATCGGCTACCAGCCAGCACCACACCAACGATGAGAACCACCGACCACAACAAGCAACTCAACCTTGGCAGCAAGAAAGAACACCCTCTCAGTCATCCAAGCGAGAGGGGCAAAGAGACGCCTTCAACAAGGAAGCGACGACCAACGCCGCCGCCGCCCACTAGCGATCTAGGTTTTCACCCATCCAAATAGTGCCTTCATCGCCGGTTCGGACAAGTCAGGCAGGGTTTTCACCCGTGCAAGCACACCCCCCAGCCCTGACACCACGAAAACAACCCTGCAACGGTATATAATTGAAGCCCGCCGTTGTCAAAGCAGAGCTGCACCACGGGTCGTTGTCCCACCGATGACGTCGGATTGCTACCATGCAACCATCTGCCGCACCACCACCGAAGACACGAAACCATAGAGCTCCCCACTGAAGAGGGGGAGAGATATAGGATACGGAAGGCAGCCGCACGAGATGGCCGAGTAGCAGCAGAATAGCCAGGAACAGAGGGGGAGCCACCTGCTTGCTCCTAATCCTGCTCCATGGACCGTCATCCACCTCATCCAGAGCCGGTACCAACACGTGCCAGGCCCGAACTCATCCTTCGCTAGGCTGGCTTGCCATCCACCACCGAACCGCCGCCCAACGAAGAAGCACCACTAGCCGGATTCAGCGAAAACCACCGGATCGACCCTGTCCACCAGCGCACCCGCACAACATTACAACGAGGAATGTCACGACTCCACTGCGCACAAAATGGATCCGGGCGTCCAGCCACCGGATCCGGCCACCAAACAACATATCTGTCCTCCACACCACCGTCACCGCCATCGCCGTGGGAGGGGAGGAAGAGGCGGCGACAGTGAGGAAGGACGGCGACGGCGGGGTCTTCTGGAGGGACGATAGGTGCCTCCGTTTTCATTTTAGGTTTTCCATTTTTACTCTCACTTGATTAACTCTTATATTTACCTATTTTGTTGATTAATTAGGGATTCTACTATTTGTACTATTGTTCATGGTTTGTCTTTGTTATAGGTGGTATTTTCGAATTTATGAGATTTGATTTGATTCAAATTTTAATTCTGTCTGCAGGTTGGATTGTCCGGTAGTTCATATTGAACAGTGACATAAAAGTCGCAGTATTAGTTCTTGAGCATCGGACTGTTAGATATTAAAGCTTACGCATCTATTTTCATGTTTGATTTTATTATTGTCTGTTCATCCTCTGAAGACGTGCATCCCGATCCTTCAGTGCCAACACGCTCCGCAGCTACATTGATCATATATTCATATGGTTGCCGAAACACACGGCAATGCAAAGCACACGTTCGTCACAGCATGGCCTCCGCGTTCGTGGGCAGCCGTTTGAAGAAGTTCATCGCCGCCGACGGCGCCGCCTTCCTCCTCAGCCACGGGTGCCGCAGGTCGTACACTCCGGCAACACCCACCACCACCCTGAACGGCACGACGTAGAACACGACCATGGCCACGGCCACCACGACCAGCGCCACCGCCGTCGCGCGGCGATCCTTCCACGACAGCAGCGCCTCCGCGCGCTCGCACTGCCTCGCGAGGTCGCCGATGCGCTCCTGCACGTCCGTCGCCGCCAGCCGCAGCTTGCAGTACCGCGAAGCGACGATCTCCGGCGAGGTCCTGGACGCCGGCCCGCCGTCGAACTCCTCGTGGAGCATATCCGGTGGCACGCCGTCGGCGTAGTGCTCCATCTGCGGCTGCCGCTGCGGCCTCCACCGGTAGCTCCACGCACCGACGGCGAACAGGTAGAGGAAGAAGGTCGGCAGGATCGCCCGGGGCTGCGACAGCAGCAGGAGGAAGACGAAGAGGACGAGGACGGTGGTGGCGGGGCTCTTCCAGTCGCGGACGCCGCCGTACCACCGCGCGAGCTCGCCTGCGGGGGCGAGCACGGCGGCGAGGCGCGCGAAGGCGGCTGCGCTCCGGCGCCTGCTGTACGCCTTGGTCTCCGGCACGGCGGGGCTCACGTGCGCCGCCGGGTCGCGCAGGATGTAGTGCACCGCCTCCGGCCGGAGCGGCGGCTCGGCGCGGAGGAGCCGGGCGGCGACGGCGTCAACGGCGAACCGCCGGAGCAGCTGCGCGGTGATGGCGTCCACCGCCATCGGCTTCGCGAAGTGCTGGTTCGGGAGCGTCGGCCGGAGGTAGAGGCGCATCGCCGTCGCCCACGCGGTGAGGGTGAGCCGCACGGCGAGGTGGAGCTCGCCGCAGGGGCGGACGCCAGCGGGGTGGACGACAAAGAGGGAGTAGGGGTGCTCGTACATGCGGCCGGCGGTGAGCGTGGAGACGCGGATGCGGACTTTGCCCAGGGGCTCGTCGGCGGTGCCGCTCCGCCGCGCGCCCTGGCCGGCGAGCTGGTTGTTGTCGAGGACGGCGACGGTGAGCACAGTGCAGGGGTCGAACACATCGAAGGTGAACTGCTCCTGCCACACCGGCGAGGCGGCGCCGACGAGCGTGCGCGTCCGCACCCACTTCTGGCCGTACTTGGCAACGCAGTACGGGTCAACGGCTCGCCGGGGGCCTCCGTCCTGGGGCTTCAACGCCAGCGGGAGACCCGTCGCCCGCAGCACGCCGAGCTCGAGGGTGCCGATCGCCGGTGACCGGAGCGGCTTCGCCGACGGCTGGAAGTCGCTGCTGTACGGCGTGAGCTCGTCGAGGACGTGGTACGCTGCGTCGTAGTAGACGCGCAGCTGTATCTTGCTCCGGATCTCATGGCGCCAGCCGCCGTCATCTCTCCCGGCGCCGCCGCCGGCGACGTTGGAGTGCGGCCACTCGAGGTCGAACCACGCCGGCGGCGGCGGCGTGAACTTCTTCTTATCGAAGCGCACCGTCTTGATGGCGGCGCCAGGGAGGACGATGCGGCCGAGCACCTCATCCTTCCCCGGCGAGACGTCGGTCATGACGGTAACGACCAGCGGCTCCTCGAACGGCCACGCGCCGACGAGGAAGAACTCCTCGTCCCACTTTGCGTTCGCCGACCTCGCCACCTGCGAGGCCTTCGTGCGCCACCGCTGCGCGCCGAGCTCCACCCTCACGAACACCCTCGGCGAGCTCCGGTCAGGGAGCACCAGGTCTTGCGCCGCCACGACGCCGCACCGGAGGTAGCACAGCCGCGGAGAGTGATAGCTCTTTGTCTGCGTCGCCGCGGCGGCGCTCGGAGCGACGCCGCCGGAGCCGGCGTGCAGCGCGCCGGCGAAGGCCTCGTCTTCCTGGGTGCCCTTCCAGGCGGCGAGCATGATCTCGCCGGCGGCGACATGGACATGGCCCTTGGCGTCCTGAAGCGCGTGCCACTGCGGAGCCACTGGGCCGCCGGGAGGCGCCCGGGTGGGGACGTCGGAGATGTTGACGACGACCTTGCCGGCGAAGCCGTCCAGGAGCAGGCCCTTGTCCATCACCACCACCTCCAAGCTGTCCCCCTGCAAGTGCTCCTTGGAGAAGGCGAACACTTGGTTCCACTCCGTGTAGCTAGGGCTCCTCTGCACCGGCCGGCCGGTCACTCCAACGTGGTTCCCCATCCAGACCTCGACGGAGGGGTCGCCGGCGGCGAGGCGCCGGGCGCCCACCACATTGACGTACAAGAACTCCATCCTGTCGACAATGAGGTACGACGCCGACTTGGAGTTCCCCGTGGTGGCCGCCGGCGCCTTTTCAGGCGGCGCTTTCGCCAGCGGCGGTATGGGCGGCGCTTTCGCCGGCGGCGGTATGGGCTGCGCTTTCGCCGGCGGCGGTATGGGCGGCTGCTTGAAGATCAGTGTGCCGGCGCTGGACTGCGCCGGTATGGAGTGCAAAGATTGCCGTTGCACCGGCGGCTTGGGCTTCTTGTTTCGCATCGTCGGAGCTGACTGCGTGCTCGCGCCGCCGACGATGGTCTCCACGCCGGCCGACGAGGCCGTGTCGTCAAGGGTCGTGGCGTACGTAGAGGAGTAGGCATTGGCAGCCGCCGGCAGCGGCGTCGGCGGCGCCGGCGACGAGTGCGGGAGCATGTAGAGGCGGAGCACGACCTCGCCGCGGGCGGCGGCGAAGAAGCTGGGCTTGTCGAGCGGGCAGCGGAGGAGGACGGCCTCCTCGAACGCCGGCGCGGCGGTGGAGCCGAACAGCCGGACGCGGCCGAGGCAGCTCTTGCCGCCGGACTGCCGCCGGTGGTACACGCCGACTTTGATGGCGCGATCCAAGAACCCGCCGCCGCCGCCCCCGGCGAACACCAGCGTCTCGTTCCACGCCGGGCTGCGTTCGCCGTGGGGCTTCGCCGCCGTCGCCTGCCGCTGCCCGGCGAAGTCCACCTGCACGAACGCCCTCACGCCGCCGCTGCGCCGCTTCGCCGGCAGCTCGTGCGCGCCGACGACCTCCACCGCCAGCTTCATGGCTGCTGGTCAACTGATCAAGCAATGTGAGCGTCAAGCTACCTTGCATGGGGCATGCATATGGAGAAGTCAGAAGTGAGCATTGAAGCCAAGGGCCAAGGCCAATGCAACTCTCCAAGACCATACATGTCGCCATTTAGGGTTCATAATGCCTCGTTTTAACTGGAAATCACGTCGTTTTCGAACTGCAAATTGATGGCGTGATTGGAATCCAGTGCCTAAACATGTGTTTCCGTGAAGGTGAGAGTGAGAAAGGGATGGCGAGATGAGATATATGGCATAGTGTAGTGCCATGTTGGACATTGACAAGGCTGATAGAATAGGGAGACTGGGAGAGATAAAGAAACTGGGCCAAGAGAGTGATCAGAGACCCAGCTGATGACAATCAGAGGCAACTGGTGATGTAAACAAATGCTGGTAAACTCAAGGCACCTCTCTTGACCTGGTTGGTTCTTGCTGGATGATCAGGACATAATGCCTAATCATGAATTTCAAGTCGAGCTAATCCCACTGCCAACCATACATTGGGTCTTGCCTCCATGAATGTGCCTGCTGAATTGGTAGTCATCCTTGCGTGATGCATTGATGAGTGATGACACTGATGATATTTATCATAGCTATTTGTTGACCTCAATTTCTCAAGCCCTGACTCCTGAGCACTTCAAAAGAGTTTTAACATGCAAGTAGACGGCAGTATGAGCTCACGGAACATTGTAGCCGTCCATCTTTTCCACTGAATTCACAAGCAGTGCAGAAAGCCTGTGTGAAACATCTGAAATTTTCTCCAATTTATCTATTATATAATTAAAATAGGTCGAAACCACCACATTAATCTAAATACTAGAAAATCCGATATTAATCGAAGAGAAAATCAAATATTTACACCGTTGATTATTATGGGTCAAACTATAACGGCTAGATTAAAAGAATAGTCCACGTCCACTACCATAATAAAATAAAAGCAATTAAAAGGAGTCCATATCAATAATAGATTAGTTTAGGAATCTAATCAAATACAATATTAAAATAGGCCATATTAAATACGGAATCTGTCTGCAGAACACTTTGCTTGTTCTAATGAAAAAGTTCTATTTCATGTGAAATTCATATGTTCCGAATAAAACCTAAGTAAACGGGTACAAGTACAACTCATCGTCCAAAATAGCCGAAATCGTGAGCTGTTTTCTATGAAATTCCTGTGCTCCAAACAAGTTCCAAGAAAATGGATACCACTCATCCTTCCGGAACTGAAACCGTGAGCATAGGCAGACCGCAGACCGTGCAAACGGGGAGGATGCTGCAAGTAACGCAATGGCAGTTGACGAGATAACCACAAAATAGCATATCGTTGACGGATATGTTTATGGCCATGATCTTACAAAGAAATCATACCTAATGCTGAGTTTAACCACCTTAATCAGGTTGTGGATCATGACGTACCTGATTTTCTGTATGTGCACTTAGGAAGAAGTGCATGTTTACACGCTCTAATATATAATCTGATATGCAAGTTTGTAAAAAAAGGTTGTTCCTTGCGAAGACCCTAGGAGGGCAGTACAGCTAGAGAACTACCCTGGGGCAGGTGGGAAGATGCTTGGTTGTGAAACCCATCACCAGGGTTCAAATTCATATTGAGACTATAAAATCCGGGTCCCATTTTGAAGATGTGTTATTACTATGGGACCGAATCGCCGGATTCCTCTGGTACCACTCAAATAACCCCAATACTATCTCCGGATTCAACTGAAATGACGTGTTATAACTATGAGACTAGCATGGTGGTGGATTGCTATGGTCGTAAAAAAGGCCACCACCCGATCCCACAGTATGACAGTAATCCATAAAAAACTCGTAGTATAGCTATATAGTACATCTGATTTTTTCCATAGAAAATACGGATATGTGCGCTGTATTGTACTTCGCAACTAGAACCATTGGGCATAATTTACTTTACACTTCACAGATCGTAACATCCATAAATGACATAAAAGTTCCGTGCTTCTCACACAGATGAGTTCCTGTGTTCCGCATCCCCTCCAGCCCTCCCCAAACCAAAATCCAGAAAGGGCTAGCACAAGTTTAATCCATCCCTACTTGCAGATCTCTATTTCTTAAACCGGATGTGTCTATCTCTGCAAAATGTCTCTAAGCAGCCGCCATTGTCATATACAAGTGAATGACATTCAAGTCAACAGATGTGCCCGCTAAAGCCCCTAAACTGCAATTTTTAAAACCATGCTGACTGTACGCCACCATAAACAGAATTGACAATGCGTGGATTTGTCTGACCACAACAAAATGACCTTGCAGTCTCCGCAGACGCAGCGAACTCAAAGAATACTGAAAGAGCGCTGATACAACCCAGAGAAAAAAAAAAGTGTTGATAAGGGCCTCTTGCAACTTGAAAGGGCAAAATGACATACTTCACCCATTGAGAACATATATATGTAACATGAATGTATTAGTTTACTTATATACTACATGGAAATATGAAACTAGATGTTGCAATTCATAAGAGGGCCAAATCTAGTACACTGGAATCTCCGCAGCACAAATACCATCAATGATATCCTACTGCTGACCAAAAGAGGCCACCGCAAAAAGAGAACCTAATGTCCGAGAACTAATTCCTGAACTAATACAAGTATACATTTATGAGGGCAGTTCCATGAAGGAAATAGATAAGACCAAAAACACGAAAAAAGAAGAAAAAAACAAAGGGAGAGCGACCTCCTGTGTAGTTTCCAAAAGTTAATCAGAATCTTATAAGCATTGCACCATACTGGACCATATGATCTGCTAATAGCATCTACCAGCAATGGAGCAGCAATTTAGTCGCACTTGATATTTCTATAGATTCTCCTCACAAAGAGAGTAGACCCCAGATAACCAATCGCACCTAATTACAACAAAAGGATGTCAAATGGACATAGTGGTAACTGGTAATTTGAAAAGGAATGAACACCAGCAAGTTCAAAAGCTCACCACAAAGTATCCCTAGCCCAAGACAGAACATCAATGTGTAACCAAAGTAGAAGCTCGTCTGGAAAAAGCCTGACATCTTTGTTTTCACATGATAATAGTATACAGAGTATAGATACACATACAAGGCAGTAGATGCAGCAGAGAAGAATGATGTCCATTGCCAATGATAGTTCTCCGCGTTCAACAAGAAATAAGTACCCACAATAGTGACACAAATGGTGACTATTAATAGGATCACAAAGACAAGCAACATGAAGCCATAAACATAATACACCTGATAAGGCCAAAAGAAATGTTGTCACTGTTCCATTAAATTAGAGATGCACTTCAAATTAAAGTGCAAAGGAATATTTAGATCAAAGTAATGTGCACCAATATATTGATTTTTACCTTGTAGTTCCAGAATGAAGTGAACACAAAGTACATCTCAATGAAGATGCTGCCAAAGGGCAGAAGGCCACCCATCAATGAGATAACAGAAGGAGTAAGGTACCACTTCTTCTCAGGAATAGGTCGTGGAATCGTCTTCACGCGACATGGGTTATTGGGAGCACCACTCCAGTTTCTACCAACTACCGTTCCCAATAGCACCAGGGGGAAAGAAATGAAAGCCCAAAGGACAAATATGACAATCATTGTGCCAAATGGTATAGCTGCTAATGAACGGTAGAAGATAGCAATGGTGTTCAACACTAATCCAATTGAAAAGCATAAGAATGGAAAAAGGGATGCAGTGAGGATCATAGCCTTTATCCAGTTCTTTCCTGCCATTGAATCAAGGAGGGCATAGTGAACTTTGAGATAAAGAACATGGTAACTGGTAAATTCTCAAACTCAAG
Organism: Raddia guianensis; assembly: GCA_036346415.1. Lineage (NCBI taxonomy): Eukaryota > Viridiplantae > Streptophyta > Magnoliopsida > Poales > Poaceae > Raddia > Raddia guianensis. The sequence continues at coordinate 38,799,398 of CM070544.1, forward strand.
AACCCATATCAAGGACAACAGAATGATATGGGAAGGTTCAACAAAAGAAGTATTCCAAAGAACATAGAAACTTGTGCAGAACCATACCACCATTCCTTGAGTAGAGGCCACCACTAACATATCCAGAAATGAAAGATGTAAGAGCATAGCACACGATAAAGGTTGTGATGATAGCTCCTCGTCTGACAAATAGAGCACAGTATTTTAGTTAGGAGGAAAAGTGAAAATCATACTAGCTAGTATGAAGATCGTACTAGCTAACCAAACAATGATCACCCAAACAGCTTTAGATATATTAAATTACTTCACACAATAATGAAAAAAAAACACTTTGTATGTTACAAATTTTCCATGTTTTCTAAGCTTCAACAATAAAAGTGAGATCTTCAGGGTTGTGCATTTCAGTACACCATGCCACATGGCAAATTGAGTTGTGCATTTCAGTATTAAACATTGCTGCAATGATCAATATAGGTGCTTTAACACAGGTAGTGGTTGTATAATGCAAAACTAACTAATTTATACATATGTACGGTACCTGTCTACCATGGCCAGAAATCAAAATAACCAATGAAACCAATGGCATAACATAAATTTGCTATGTGTATTCTACCATATAAATTGTCCCAAAAAATTGAAAATAACTTAGAATCCGTGTGAGTGCAAAACAAAAGACACTGAAGGTTCAGTCATTCATGAATCAGCTCCTTTTAGGAATGCATGTGTTTTAATGGTCCAAAATAACATATCTGTGGGGCCAAAACTACTTTCAACACATGCAATTAAAAAAAAGGACACAAAGAAAGCTAGTTAGTGAGCTTACCCAACATACAACATGCCAACAATGGCCAATACAATCACAAGCAAGATAAGAGCCGCTAACTGAGTGCCAATACCAACAAAAGCTGAAAGAAACACCAAGCTGCGAGGTGGGCGAAAAACATCTCCATGGACAAGCTTCCATCCAGATTCCTCACTAACATCTCTCTCCTGATAAAGGAAAACCACTCTTTTCTCAGAAAAAGGAAAACCACAACTCAACACCATGATCAAGTGACGCCAGATGAAAAACATGCCAAACAATCAGGTACGCATATTCAAATAATTTATTCAATAAAAAATGTCACTATGGGAATTTATTTATGGTAAAACTTGATGTTTGACTCATTACTTCTTCCTGGGCATTAGATTCCTCACATGGAAATGAGTGTAGATTTATTGTTACAAAAATCTTGTAATGGTATATATTTCTAACATTTACAAATATAATGTGATAAGACTAATGATCAATCTTGTATGTGGAGACCATGAGAAGTTAAAGCAATGAGTTTAGTTACCAGAGGGAATACATAGCATAAGTAAACAAATGTGTTCAGATTCAGAACTTACAAGTGACTCCAGATCATCATCTTCACGAGCATATTTTGCATAATCATTTCTCAGGGTCCTCATTAATATCATTGATACTAAACCGGTCAAGAAGATAACCATCATAAAAGAATTAAAGATGGAGAACCAATGAATCTGAAGGAAAATTGCAACAAGTTAGTGGCTTTGTGATCCCTTCAGGCAGATATCGAAGTTAGTGTCTTTGCCATAATCAAAATGAAGCCTACAAAATATAATGAGGCCAAAAAGCATCATGACACGAACAAGAATTACCTGGTGTTCAAAGAACGGGTAGTCCAAGTAAACTTCAAAACGCCGTGCAAATGCCACATTTATTTGTACCCACTTAACTGAATATGTCATGTCCAACTTTTTGCCAGCTTCAAGAAGCTTAGGTGACTCTTGAGTAAGATTGACATGAATTATCTATAAAGGAAATCCAATGAGCTAATACCTATATGTTTCAACTAATTTTTATGGCTGTACATAAATGCAGCACATACCCTGTTACCGTTGTATTTAACAACAATGTTTTTGTGCGTGTAAAGATAGTGCTTGTTTTCATTGTTTTTGTCAGTCTCCCCAACAAAACCTGCTCATTGGGCAACCCACCATATTATCAAAGAGAAGGTAGAGGGTAGAAAGCATTTAAGGGCAATGTCAAATAGTTTTAGAATTACCTACCCCACAATGGCAGATCATCTAGGTGATTTGACCACAGCAAGCAAAAAAAGGTTGCACATAAAAATGTCAGACATGCTAAATAGCAAACAAGACAAGAAAACCATGTGTAGGAACATAGAACTAAATATGGATCCATGTCATACCTATGAAAAGCTCAAACCAATATGAGTTGTCAATGGCATCAGAAAATTGTTTAACCTTGCTGTCATCAAGGTCAATTGTGCAAATGGAGCCCTTGTCCACATTTTCTAACAAAAAAAAGTTTAAAATGAACAGCGAGTCAGACAAACTACCTAGTAGAAAAGACATGCATTCCAATCAAAAGTAAACAGATCCAAAGATGTGAAAACAATATCAACTTACTCAAGAACTTTATTTCAATGTGACTATCAATCAGCTCATTTCCACCTAGGACCTCTCCAAGACCACCCCATTTATGTGCAGGGTTTTCAGATGGTTGACAAAATGGGAGACTGTAATAGTTGTAAGTTTCTTGAGGGTTATTGTAAGGGCCAACCTTGTTTACCCACAGCATAACCTGCTCTTCAGCTTTGTACTACACACAAGAAAAAAAATGAAGATGCAATCCTTTAGTACAGACAAATATGTAAAATTTTAGAAAAGGCGGCAGAAATGAAGTTCACAAAGAAAAAAATCAAGTTCTGGGTATGTGGATTGTGATGTGAAGTGCAACTGTGACCTATTGAGAAGAACAAGGACAATGGCCAGTTGATGATAGTGTTAACTGTTAGAAATAAAACAAAAAAGACACAAACAGAAGCTCTGAAGTTCCTCAAGGTTTATGTCAAACTTTGTTGACTGAAACTCAACCATTCACCAATTGTTGGGATTGTTGTTGACCACCTTCAATATTAACCATAATGCAAATAAAAGAAGCATATACAGCCTAAAGTTCTCATGGCAATGTTTGTAACAATAAATTACGAAAAAATCCAAAACCATCAAAATGCTCCCTTTTTAGGGTTGATTTAATTGTCCTTAAAATTAATTTCAACAATTAACTACCAGAGGTTCCATCATTTATTATCAGTTTATCACTAGTCATCACACACTTAGGTATCTCTATATTTATGGACTCGACAGAGAGCAGACTCCAGCCTCACCACAAAAATAAGGAAAAACCCAAATATCATGGACACAATCTCGTAAGTCATAAATGCATGTCGAGGTGGCTATGAGGTGGATTTCAAATCATAGTTGTGACATACACTCAACAGCTTCCTTGTTTTGGAACAATGTCAGACTGTCAGTAATACTTTCCTAAAAGCAGTAAGCATTCTCCAGAACTAATTGGTATCGTAGTGCAGTGTGGCACAGCACGATCGAAGAGAGAATCAGGATCTCACTATGTCAGATTTTCATGTGGAAAAGAGTCACTAGTGTTCCCCTAGGCGGGTGTCTAGGCACTTGCTGGTGCCTCTCCACCCCAATTATGGGGTAAGCGGCACCCTGAGTAGCAAGACTCCATAGGCAATCCAAGTTGAGTTCGAGGTGGACAAGGTGGCACAGTACTTGGGTGGCACTGTTTGCTTTCTTCTTTGTAGTCATGATTGCCAAGCGCAGGAGGAAATTTACCATCGATGTCAATGAGCATAGGATAGATGGAGAGTAGAGAGGGAAGGAGATAGCAGGCAGCAGCGTTAGAGCCTGGAGAGCAGAGAAGGATTGGTCATGGTGGTAGCTGTGTTGGAGGCTTGGAGCTAGGAGAAGTAGAGAGCTAGGGCTTCCATCTCGGGCTGTGCTGTTGGAACGGGCGATGTACATGTAACTGAGTGAACTAGGATTTCCGATTCCCTTTTGTATCCACCAAAGTCTCTCACTCCCCTTCTCTGTTGTGCAGACTGCCTCCTTTCTCCCCTACCTCCTCATCTTCCCTTCCCCTTCCCCATTCCCTGCTGTTTCTAGTCAGTCGTCTAGGCAGAACCTAGGTAGAGTAGGCACTACATGAGCCTCTGCCATCAGCCTACATCCTTGTAAAATATGTGAGTCACATGGTTAAAGGGTAGCTTCTCCATACATAAATATCACCGTTATAAATTCTAAAAAAACAGCCAAGTAGTTAGTTTATCCCAAGTTAAAATGCTAAAAATGAATTTAAATGGACAGAATAATGCCAGATGGAGCATTATACAATGGCATATAAGTTTCTCCAACTAACTACTTATATGCATGGGGAACACTTTACCAAAATTGTTTATTCCTAACAGATGTTCCAGGTTCGTCTAGCTTTATATTAACTCTGACTGTATGAACTTCAGGTACAGATAACACAATTCATTATCCATATGAATGTATGGTATATGGACTGCCACAACAATATAGATATTGTGCCATGTAGAAAACATGACATGTGTATAAGGCTATAAGCTAGGAAAAGTCTCCTATCTTAAGTCTTGTTCAAGGCCTAGCATGATACAGATTCACTGTACAAAAACACCATCTACACAGCTGTTTCTGTGTCCAAATGCAGCACTATTTGTACCATAACACCGAGGCGCTAACAACCTCTTCCATTTATAATTAATCAGAATGCGACTCTGTTAATCTTTAGTTTTTCTGCAGTCTCGCAAAAAACGAGATAAAGTAGCCCAATTTCTCTCACAGCCCTCGAACATCCTCTTCCCCATGGCCTTCCAATCTCTACGTGCCCAACCATTCGCATCGCATAGCTACAAATCGTCAAATAAAGACGCCCGAACCAAGGACGCAGGCACGCAGCTCCAGGCAGCAGCGCAGCGCGAGAGCCACGACGCTAGCCACGTCCAAACCGCGCGCCGCGCCCAGATCCGGCGCGGCGCCTCGACGGCTCCAACCGGGCGGCGCGGGGGGGTTCGGATCTACGGTCACGGGGGTAGGGAGGCGGAGGGCGAGGAGGGCAGCGGCGCGCACCTTGTGGTCGGACTCGGAGGCGGATGCGAGGGGCGGCCGCGAGGCGGCTAGCAGGGCGGCGGCGACGACGAGGAGGAGGAGGAGGGAGGGGGTGGGGGCCGCGGCGGAGCATCTCGTCGGCGGCTGCGGGATCTGGGCGGCCGGTGGGGGGGCGGGGTGGCCCTCGCGAGTCGCGACCCGGCGGGTTTGGTCTCGTCTCAGTCCCGGGCGAGCACGAGCTGCCTCCTCATACGAGACGAGCGAGCTGCACGCGAACGAGGGGTGCGGTTTTGCGAATTTATTTACTGTTTACCCATAAACAATCGCGCAAATGAAAAAATACCCAATGTTTAGACACAATTATAAAAATACCCCTCGGCGCTCCAACCCAGAGCGGCATCAGCGAGCAAAGCATTCGAGCGGACAGCGCCAAGCCCTTGGCGCCCCCCCAACAGCCGCCAAGGGTGGCGCCACCGCCTAACGCGCCAACGGAAGGCACCACCTGGCGCCTAGCAGCGTGTGGGCCAGCGTGGCGGCGGGCCTCAGGCTAGCTCTGCCAACGCTAACGCCAAGGCGCCACCGCCAGAGCGCCTAGCAAGGGGCCAGCGTGGCGAGGGCTCGGCGCCCCGAGAGCTTCTAGGGGACCGCCCGTATATAAGGCTCTGCCTCCGACCGTCGCTCTCACGCCTCATTTCTCACCGCACCATTCCTTTCAAGAAATGTAAGAGAGCTCTCACCCTTGTCAGATTCCCACTAACAGTGGAGAGCTCACTCAGTGCAGAGTTTTCTTCTCCTGCGGGTAAGTGAGATAATAAGGTTAATGATATTGCATAGTAATATTTCTTGTTTTATGCTACAAACCATGGTAGGGTAGTCATTCTATTATTATATTACTAATAGTATTGTAGTTAATTTAGTACAATACGGCTATTTAACCTCTTAGATTTTAGGGTAATAAGTAGGTACTATAACGGCTATTTAGGAGGATAATAAGTAGCAGGTTATTTGAACATAATAGTTATTAATAATGAAGTACTTAATTTTTTTTGTTAATTTCAGAAAATGGATACGTTACCGTTTATCATACATTATGGTCCTGACAATATCATGAAAGGTCCGAATGAGGTAGATCTTAGTCAATTCGCTTACATGCAGACAATTTATCCAGATGTTAACAACGTAACACTTAATGGACTGCAAATATGGATATGCCAATTATTTGGATGGTCACTGGAGAACCATATAGTTTGGATACAGGCTTTATGGTCCAAGTCTGTAGAAACCCCATGTTATAAGCTAACTGCCCTGAACACGGAGAATGGGCTGTTGAGATTTATACAGGAGTGTCGGAGGAGAAATTGTTCGGCTGTTGTGTTGGTGCAAGCTACCCTGAGGCCGACTATCCCTATATCACAAAATGTTGGCGAAGCTGGACAAGGCAGTGAGACGGCAATACAGGAGGCTATCTGCCGACACGCACGCATACAAAATGAAGGTATTGTAGCAGAACAATATATTTCTGAAAGAGTAGGTGGGGAAGAACATGCTGTGGAGGAACAAGATGGGGATGAACAAAATGTAGCTGATATAGGAGAGATTAACGAAGCAATTGTGGATGATATGAATAATGATGATGCACAAGCAATGGATGAGGAACAGCTGCAAACAGATGATAGTTCAAGTGATGAGGAAGATAGAGCTATTCCGGAAGAATGGGATAGAGGCAATTCAAATGAGCTTCTTGTAGATGATGGTCATGGATCGTCAACTGTCGTTGGGGCGAGTGAGGTGCGTGAAGGACAAATATATAGTTCAAAGACGGCTGTGCAAAATGCTGTAAAGATGTGGTCCATACATATGCAATGGGAGTTCATGGTGAACAAATCTGACAAGAGTAGATACATAGTTCGATGCATGCATGATAATTGCGACTTTAGGATGTACGCGAGTAAGTCTAAATTTGCTTTGAAGTGGCAGATTTCAAGCGTACACCCACACACATGTACCTTAAGTGGCATGTTGTAGGAACACCGCAACATGAGTTCTACCTGGATTGCTGCTATGTTGAAACAAGAGATCATTCAGAAGCAGGATATAGCAGTACAGTTCATTATGAATGCATGTGAAACAAGATATAAATATAAGATAGATTATGGAAAAGCATGGAGGGCTAAACAGAAGGCATTAGTGTCTCATTATGGTAGCTATGAGGTGTCGTACGACAACCTACCTCGTATGATGCAGGTCTTGAAAACAAGAAATCATAGCATGTATTTCAATATTCAAGACCATCCAGATGATGACCATTCTGGGGTTAAGATCCTGAAGCGTGTTTTCTTCGCATTTGGATGTTGTGTTCAGGCATTCAAGCATTGTCGACCGGTGCTATGTTGTGATGGTACATTTTTGACCGGAAAGTACAGGGGTACAATTATGACAGTTATTGCCATGGATTCGAATGATCAGTTATTACCTGTTGCATTCGCTTTCGTCGAAAGCGAAAACTATGATAGCTGGTTATGGTTCTTGACAGAGTTGAAGTGCGGTGTTGTTGAGGAGAGGCCAAACATATGTCTGATACATGACCGACACCTAGGCCTTTGCAGTGCAATAAAGACTCTGCAGGAAGATGAGACTTATCCTTTTCATTGGCCAGACATGACAAATAGGTGGTGCATACGTCACCTTGCCGCAAATTTTCACAGACAGTTCAAAAATAAAAAAACCCTGGTTCTATTTAAAATCTTATGTAAACAGAATCAACAACGAAAATTTGATCAATTATGGGCCCTTCTCGATGAGCTGACCGGAAGCTCCATCCGAAAAATGACTTGACAAGCACCACCGGGCAGCATTGATATTGTTGAGCCCTTGTCTTCACTCCCAGGAGTGGAAGCACCAGGTTTGGTTCGTCGTCGTGGAAGAAACATAAAGTGTTTTTCGCACTGGATTGAGAATGAGCCAAGGGCGAAGTGGGCCTTACTATATGACACAAATGGTACTCGGTTTGGGGTTATGACAACTAACCTAGCCGAGGTGTACAACTGGGTCATTAAACGGTTGCGTCCATTGCCGTTAGTTGCAATTGTAGAAGGCATAATGCATAATATCAGAGGGTACTTCCATGAGAGGCATCAAAAGGCTGCATTGTACGCACAAAGACCTGGGGTTATTTACAACTCCATAATGACAAGATATTTAGAAGAGAAGTGTCAGCGGGCGAGACTACATACGGCAATCCCTACGGGCAGCGAAAGGGGAAAGTACGAGGTGTGGGTAAGGTCGAAGGACGGGTATGGTGGAACGAACATGCGCGCTGCGCATGAGGTTGATACTAGTGCAACTCAACTGGGAGATGTGTGCACATGTAAGAAACCATTGTTGTTGCACAGGCCTTGCTCACATTTGATTGCCGTATGCGCTGCTATGCGACAGGACTTAAGTACGTACGTGTCTCATTATTTCGTCAAGGAGAGAGTTGTTGATACATGGACTGGAAATATAAATGGTTTTAGAATATTCGGATCATTTATTGAGGAAAGAGGCACGGACAGAATATGAATTCCGGATAGCAGCCTACTCACAGCGGGAAAGAGGGGTCGACGACATACTCGGCGCATCCGTAATGAGATGGACGCGTCTCAGAGCGGCGGAAAATTACGGCGATGTGGGCTGTGTCATGGAGTCGGGCATAAGAGAGACAAATGCCCACTGCGCAATGCATAATTTATTAGTTAACTCCGTACGCTGAATTGTAAGTTACCGTTTGCTACATTTGTCTGCTTTATATATACTAATTGTTTATGTTTTTATTTATTTTTTATGCTACATTTGTTTATGTTTGATGGTACATTTGTTTAAACTTTTATTAACTAACAATATGTCACCGCATGTTGTATTAATAGATATGGCTGGTGGGACCCCTCAGCTGCTAGATGATAGGATAGATCATCAGCATCGGGCGTACAAGCGTGTTCGAGAGGGCACTGCGATGAGCGTGTTGAGAACAAGGCACTCACGCAATGTTTGGGCGCTTGACATGAGGTGGTTCGCGAGGTACGTGATGTTTAATGGTTTAGGGATAAAGAATGTAATTTTTTGTAACATGACTAACAATCGCCGTTAATAACTTGCAGGCTTGCGGTGGCTCGACTTCTGCTTTCTGTCGGATGATGCAGAGATCCGACGCTGACGAGGCTGGGGACGAGTTGGAGGACGATGAGGACGGTGGACCAGAGTTGTTGCAGCACTCTCCACGGTTCCCACTGAACCGACACTGTTGCTGATCTTATTTGGTGGACCGATGGCGGCCGGAGACCCACACGTTTCACCTGCCGTGCGGAGAGATGACATTGACACTGCAAGATGTGTCGATGTTATTGGGTCTGCCACTACGTGGGACGGCGTTGGTACTGCACGACCTCCCCGTAGAGTACGACTGGGTTGATGACTTGCTTTTTCGGTTCCATAATGTCTTACCGGCGCAGCAAGGCGAACACCACCCTGAGATACATGAGGGTAAGAAGCGCGGTCCTACACTGCAGTGGCTTGAGCAGTTTGAGGTATAATTTATCGCAGACCTATTGTCATTAGTATTTATTACGTCATATTGTTTATTATTTCGTGTGTACTTATGTTGAATTTTTTTGCACAGTTGAACATCATGGCTGAAGATCCGACGGAGTACCAGGTTGCTCGCCACCTGGAGACGTACTTGCTCTGGCTGTTTAGGTGGGTGATGTTCACCAACTCAAACGGTTCCTTTGTGGACGCGCGGTTCATTCCAATCGCGCGTGCCATTGCGGACGGGAATTTCGAGGCAATCCCGTCTTACAGTTGGGGATCTACGGTTCTCGCAGCCACACTGCGAGGCCTATGCCTTGCTTGTCGCCGAAATGGGGACAACTCAATTCTCACCGGATGCCCTATGTTCGTGATGCTTTGGTCTCTTGAGCGATTTTCTATTGGGCGTCTGCACGTGGACGCATCACCATATAGTAATGCATTTTACGGTGTCCTCCTGGTGGATGGACCCACTGTTGGGTCCCTTTGGTGTCGGCGTGAGGTAATAACTCACATGCTTTCCGTTTCATTATTATTCATATGTTTATAATGCGTTTTTCGTCGTTGCACGCAGCTGATTTGGGCGAGACACGCTGTGGTCTCCGTGTACGATTAGTTTGTCGAGCACTTCGACCACCTTAAGGACACGGACGTTGTTTGGGAGCCGTACCCCGCAGAAGGTCAGATGTACGCACGAGCTCCTCGAGGTCTTTCCTCTCAGTGCTTTGCGGATAGTCAGTTGTGGCTCACACGGCGTAAGTTGGTGTACGACGTGTTTGTCGAGGACCACTTTCCGAACCGTGTGATGCGACAGTTCGGCCTACGACAGGATTTTCCTGTCCCGTTCGGTGATAGGCTACCAGACCGCGTCCACAGGTGTGTGAGATCGAAGTTTTATTTTGTTGTGCTTTACGCCGCCATATTATATATCGCCTTATTGTAAACCGCTACGCTCGCAGTACACTCGTCGTGGGGAACCCAAGAAATTTATCGTGGGTGCAAACGATGCAGACATGGGTTGATCAGTGGGAGGATGCTCCCAATGACATGTTTCCACAGAATGAACCACACTGTCCCGATAATTTCACAGCCTACCTCCAGTGGTACACTCCACGCACCTGTGTGCGTCTTCTTCTAGTGGATGACACGCCTGATGCCGTTCAAATTACCACCGTGATGATACTTATACCCCGCGCGGATCTTTCCTTCACGTGGCGGTAAGCTCGTGAACACTACATTTCAATCTGCGTAATCGTTATTTTACAATCCATCGGATTAATTGATTTTTGTCTTTCTAGATTGATGAGCACCGGCATAATGTCACCGAGGGCGTCAACATGATGGCTCGGATTGATAGACACGATGTCTCGTTCGGTGATTTGAAAGATTTCATTCGCTGTATCGTTGATCGTGGAGTCCGAGCTATCAGGCGTGCGTCATGCGTGCGCGGTGACGATGCGCAAATGTCAGCCCGCTCAAGTTCAACTCATACGGTGGTACGCCCTACTCCTCGCAGCCCGCACCCCTGTCGTTTCTCGCCGCCTATCCGTCCCGGCGTGGACATGGGTGCCCCTGAGAGATCGCGTGCCAGAGAGTTCGACGTGGGTGCCCCTAAGAGCTCGCGTGCCAGAGAGTTCGACGTGGGAGGCGATTCACGACAGGTGTTCCCTCCCACGCTCGAGAAGAAGCGTTTGCCGCCACGGACGTGTGGCCTACCAGCTCTCGACGGCCTTTGCGCCCTTCGATCCACGACGACGAGCAGGACGAAGCGCCGTACTCTGCTGCCGATCGTGTTTACGTCCATGCGCCTTACGGAGGGTTCTCAAGTTGGCGTGGAGGCCAACGGCTTCCAAAGCGGTGACGTCGCAGGGGGTACGTTATTTCATTAAAGTGTTAACATATGCGATTGTCAAGCAGTTAGTATAAAACTTAACTTCGTTTACCGTTATGACAGGTGGTATTTCGCAGCAGCACCTCTCAGGGTATCAGTACCCTTGACCCTTTCAGCAACACGCCCCGGCTCGCAGCGGCGGCACCTTCTGCACCACCTACCGGCTTTCGGCACCGGAGCCTTCCAAAGACCAGTCCCGGCTTTCAAAGACCGGGGCCTTTCGGCCTGATTCTCCGATCTTCACCCGGAGCCTTTCAAATTTCATCGGTACACGTATTTGTTATACTCTATGTATATGCATAATACGTACATATGCCATTTAACATGTAAGTTTGTTTGACAGGGCCGCCGGTACAGGGCCACCGGCGGGCGAGCTTCCAGTCCTTGCCCAACCTAGACGAGGACGACTTCGGCGACGAGGAGACCCACCGGCGGGCGAGCTTGCAGGAGTTGCTTGGTTCGGGTCATTACCCTGCTGGGTCATCGCAGGGAATTGATGCCACGCCACAGATCTTTGGGCGCCGCGAGGCGCACCCACTGAGAGTTTCAGCCCATCGGGCCGTAGGCTACCCGGGCCCATCAAAAGGGGCCGTCATTAGCTTCGTTTAGGTTCCGCTCTGAGACTTCATGTATCTGTATCTTATTGTCATTTCCATGCTGTCATACCATCGTTCTAATTTATGCGAAATATTTCAATCCTCCGCCAGCGACATTCAAAGTAGTGCGAATTTCAATTCCACACCCTTTCTCTCTTCGTCGGTGTTCAATACTTCCCGAAAGACCCACGTGACACTGCGGCTCAAAAACGACGTGACAACACAACTACGCACAAGCTGGAAACCATTGAAATATAAAGCGATGTGACAACACGAACATGACAACCTGGTCCAATATGTCTTGCAAACACGATGTGACAGCACCACGAAGCAAAAGCAACTACATTTTCCTATAAATCACGCAACCGATGCCCACGAATCTCTAATGGGGTAGACCTTAGTGCCTTTGCTTACATGCAAACAGTTTATCCAGATGCCCACCCCCATTCTCTCTCCGTCGGTGGCCACTGCCGCAGAAAGTGACGTGACTTCAAGGGGGTCTATAAATACCCCTGATAACGTTTGCCAACTAAGTCTCTTCGTCCTATAGCCTCACACTCTCGTGCCGAGACCGCAATAGCAGTGACAGGAGCAGGTTGTTTTCCTTAAGTATTATAATGCATTTATTTCTCTTTTTGTTTACTAAAAACCCTGCACTCGCAGATACCGGATCTCACGTGCGGATAAACATCGCGGAGTATCTGTATTGTTGATCCCACTAATTCCTTTCTTCCCCATGTGCTAATTGAATCTATCATACAAAGAGAAGCTACCAATGTTCGATGTGCACATTGGGAGGAAGGAATTAGTGGGGTCCGCAATGTAGATTACTCGTACTGCTGTGTCAGCACCAGTATTTAATGCATTACGAAAATTTAAATTACATGTTGCATGCAAGGTTATCGACCGAGCATCCTTTTTTAGAAATTTGAAATAATATATTTTACTTAAACAAGTGAATAATCTATTGCGTGCTTCGAGATAGGCAGCGGAAATGAATCCGAGGTGAATGCCGACGAAAACAGCGCCAGATGTGATAGCACTTTAAATCGTCTCGGGATGCGGTGCGGGAACGACGGAGAAAAATGTTTCGGGATGTGTATCGCGAAGGAATCCAATCAACACCCCCAATCGCTACAGTAACCCGAAATTTTCCGCCCAGTGCACATGCCATCTCTAGCCTGCTTCTTCCCGGTTTAGTCAATTCAAAAAAAAATTTAGAGTAGGGGCTCATTTGAGAGCATCCCCATCACACCCCCTAAAATGGCCTCTATTTCAAATTTTTTCAAATGCATTAGGAGGGAATTTGGTCCATGTGAGTAGCAGTTTACCTTTGTATCGCCATCTTGTAGCGATTCAGAGCGATAGAGGAAATTTGAAGGCCTCACGGGATGCTCGAGGAGTCTCATGGGGATGCTCTAAGTGGCCCAAGGTGGCAAAAGGGTCAATGCAACAAAATTTCCATAGCCTGATAATAAGTAGCGTGTTATTTGAACATAATAGTTATTAATAATGAAGTACTTAATTTTTTTGTTAATTTCGAAAATGGATACGCTATCGCTTATCATACATTATGGTCCCGATAATATCATGAAAGGTCCGAATGAGGTAGATCTTAGTCAATTCGCTACATGCGCATAATTTATCCGTATGTTAACAACGAATACTTAATGGACCGCAAATATGGATATGCCAATTATTTGATGGTCACCGAGAACCATATAGTTTGGATACGTGCTTTATGGTCCAAGTCTCAGAGAAACCCCATGTTATAAGCTAACCGCCTCAACACGAGAATGGGTCGTTGAGATTTATACAGAGTGTTTGAGGAGAAATTGTTCTATTGTAGGTTGGTGCAAGCTACCCCGAGGCCGACTATCCCTATATCACAAAATGTTGGCGAAGTTGGACAAGGCAAAGTGAGACGGCAATACGTGTGAGGCTATGCCGACATCGCATTTCCCACTAAAATGTAAGGTATTGTAGCAGTAACAATATATTTCGAAAGAGTAAGGGAAGAACATGCTGGAGGAACAAGACGGGATGAACAAAATGTAGCTGATATAGAGAGATTAACGGCAATTGTGGATGATATGAATAATGATGATGCACAAGCAATGGATGAGGACAACCGCAAATGTGATGATAGTTCAAGTGATGAGGAAGATAGAGCTATTCCTAAGAATGGGATAGAGGCAATTCAAATGAGCTTGTAGATGATGGTCATGGATCGTCAACCGTCATGAAGGCGAGTGAGGTGCGTGAAGGACAAATATATAGTTCAAAGACTACAGTGCAAAATGTCAGAAAGATGTGGTCCATACATATGCAATGGGAGTTCATGGTGAACAACTGACAAGAGTAGATACATAGTTCGATGCATGCATGATAATTGCGATTTTAGGATGTACGCGAGTAAGTCTAAATTTGCTTTGAAGTGGCAGATTTCAAGCGCACACCACACACATGTACCTTAAGTGGCATGTTGTAGGAACACCGCAACATGAGTTCTACCGGATTGTCGCTATGTTGAAACAAGAGATCATTCGTAAGGTGATATAGCAAGACAAATCATTATGAATGCATGTGAAACAAGATATAAATATAAGATAGATTATGGAAAAGCATGGAGGGCTAAACAGTAAGGCATTAGTGTCTCATTATGGTAGCTATGAGGTGTCGACGACAACCTACTCAGATGATGCGTGTCTTGAAAACAAGAAATCATAGCATGTATTTCAATATTCAAGACCATCCAGATGATGACCATTCCGGGGTTAAGATCCCTGCTTGTTTTCTTCAGATTTGATGTTGTGTTCAGCATTCAAGCATTGTCGATCGGCTATGTTGTGATGGTACATTTTTGACCGGAAAGTACAGGGTACAATTATGACAGCTTATTGCCATGGATTCAATGATCGGTTATTACTGTTGCATTCGCTTTTAAAGCTAAAACTATGATAGCTGGTTATGGTTCTTGACAGAGTTGAAGTGCGGTGTTGTTGAGGAGAGGCCAAACATATGTCCGATACATGACCGACACCTAGGCCTTTGCAAAGGCAATAAAGACTCGCAGAAGATGAGACTTATCCTTTTCATTGGCCGACATGACAAATAGGTGGTGCATACGCACCTTGCCGCAAATTTTCACGCATAGCTCAAAAATAAAAAACCCCGGTTCTATTTAAAATCTTATGTAAATGTAATCAACAACGAAAATTTGATCAATTATGGGCCCTTCTCGATGAGTGACCGAAGCTCCATCCGAAAAATGACTTGACAAGCACCACCGGCAAAGATTGATATTGTTGAGCCCTTGTCTTCACTCCCTGAGTGGAAGCACTGTGTTTGGTTCTGCTGTCAGGAAGAAACATAAAGTGTTTTTTCAGACCGGATTGAGAATGAGCCAAGGGCTAAGCGGGCCTTACTATATGACACAAATGGTACTCGGTTTGGGGTTATGACAACTAACCTAGCCGAGGTGTACAATCGGGTCATTAAACGGTTAAGGCCCATTGCCGTTAGTTGCAATTGTAGAAGGCATAATGCATAATATCGAGGGTACTTCCATGAGAGGCATCAAAAGGCTGCATTGTACGCACAAAGACCTGGGGTTATTTACAACTCCATAATGACAAGATATTTAGAAGAGAAGTGTCACGGCGAGACTACATACTGCAATTCCCACTGGCGCAAAAAGGGAAAGTACGAGGTGTGGGTAAGGTCAAGGACTGTATGGTGGAACGAACATGCGCTACCACAAGATGAGGTTGATACTAGTGCAACTCAACCGGAGATGTGCACATGTAAGAAACCATTGTTGTTGCATGTGCCTTGCTCACATTTGATTGCCGATATACCGCTATGCGACAGACTTAAGTACGACGTGTCTCATTATTTCGCCAAGGAGAGAGTTGTTGATACATGGACCGGAAATATAAATGGTTTTAGAATATTCGGATCATTTATTGAGGAAAGAGGCACTCGATGTAATATGAATTCTTGATAGCGCACCTACTCACTACTGGGAAAGAGGGTCGATTTACATACTCGGCGATCCGAATGAGATGGACGCGCCTCAGAGCGGGCGGAAAATTACGCGATGTGGGTCGTGGTCATGGAGTCGGGCATAAGAGAGACAAATGCCCACCGCGAATGCATAATTTATTAGTTAACTCCGTACGTGAATTGTAAGTTACCGTTTGCTACATTTGTCTGCTTTATATATACTAATTGTTTATGTTTTTATTTATTTTTTATGCTACATTTGTTTATGTTTGATGGTACATTTGTTTAAACTTTTATTAACTAACAATATGTCACCGCATGTTGTATTAATAGATATGGTCGGTGGGACTCCTCACCGCTAGATGATAGGATAGATCATCAGCATCGGGCGTACAAGCGTGTTCGAGAGGGCACTGCGATGAGCGTGTTGAGAACAAGGCACTCACGCAATGTTTGGGCGCTTGACATGAGGTGGTTCGCGAGGTACGTGATGTTTAATGGTTTAGGATAAAGAATGTAATTTTTGTAACATGACTAACAATCGCCGTAATAACTTGCGTGCTTGCGGTGGCTCGATTTCGCTTCGGTTCGGATGATGCGTAGATCCGACGCCGACGCAGGCCGGGACGAGTTGGAGGACGATGAGGACGGTGGACAGAGTTGTTGCAAGACTTCCACGGTTCCCATCAACCGACACTCGCTGATCGGCCGGTGGACCGATGGCGGCCGGAGACCCACACGCTTCACTCGCCAGCAAGTAGAGAGATGACATTGACACCGCAAGATGTGTCGATGTTATTAGTCTCGCCACTACGTGGACGGCGCTGGTACCGCATTTACCTCCCCCCAGAGAGTACGAATCGGGTTGATGACTTGCTTTTTCGGTTCCATAATGTCTTACCGGCAGCAAAGAAGGCTTAACACCACCCGAGATACATGAGGGTAAGAAGCGCGGGTCCTACACCGCAGTCGGCTTGAGCGCTTTGAGGTATAATTTATCGCACTCTATTGTCATTAGTATTTATTACGCCATATTGTTTATTATTTCGTGTGTACTTATGTTGAATTTTTTGCACGCTTGAACATCATGGTCAAGATCCGACGGAGTACCGTGTTGCTCGCCACCGAGACGACGATTTGTTCGGGTGTTTAGGTGGGTGATGTTCACCAACTCAAACGGTTCCTTTGTGGACGCCTGGTTCATTCCAATCGCTGCGCTATTGCGGACGGAATTTCGAGGCAATCCCGCCTTTACAGCTAGATTCACGGTTCTCGCAGCCCACACCGCGAGGCCTATGCCTTGCTTGTCGCCGAAATGGGGACAACTCAATTCTCACCGGATGCCCTATGTTCGTGATGCTTTGGTCTCTTGAGCGATTTTCTATTGGGCGCTCAGACGTGGACGCATCACCATATAGTAATGCATTTTACGGTGTCCTCTCGTGGATGGACCCACCGCGGTCCCTTTGGTGTCGGGCGAGGTAATAACTCACATGCTTTCCGCTTCATTATTATTCATATGTTTATATGCGTTTTTCGCCGCTGCACGCAGCCTGATTTGGGCGAGACACGCCGTGGTCTCCGTGGTACGCATTAGTTTGTCGAGCACTTCGACCACCTTAAGGACACGGACGCTGTTTGGGAGCCGCACTCGCAGAAGGTCGATGTACGCACGAGCCTCGAGGTCTTTCCTCTCGGCTTTGCGGATAGTCAGCCAGGCTCACACGGCGAAGTTGGTGTACGACGGTTTGTCGAGGACCACTTTCCAACCGTGTGATGCGATAGCCGCCTACTTACAGATTTTCCGTCCTGCTCGGTGATAGGCTACTGCACGGGCCCACCCATGTGTGTGAGATCAAGTTTTATTTTGTTGTGCTTTACGCCGCCATATTATATATCGCCTTATTGTAAACCGCTTACGCTCGCAGTACACTCGCCGTGGGGAACCCAAGAAATTTATCGGGTGCAAACGATGCGGATATGGGTTGATCTGGGAGGATGCTCCCAATGACATGTTTCCACGTAATGAACCACACCGTCTCCGACAATTTCACAACTTACCTCTGGCAGGGTACACTCCACGCACTGCAGGCGTTTTCTTCGGTGGATGACACGCCGATGCCGTTCAAATTACCACCGTGATGATACTTATACCTCAAGACTTGATCTTTCCTTCACGTGGCGGTAAGCTCGTGAACACTACATTTCAATCTGCTGTAATCGTTATTTTACAATCCATCGGATTAATTGATTTTTGTCTTTCTAGATTGATGAGCACCGCATAATGTCACCGAGGGCGCCAACATGATGGCTCGATTGATAGACACGATGTCTCGCTCGTGATTTGAAAGATTTCATTCGCCGTATCGCTGATCGTGGAGTCCGGAGCTATCAGCGCGCTGGCGCGTGGCGCTGTGACGATGCGCAAATGTCGTCCGCTCAAGTTCAACTCATACGGTGGTACGCCCTACTCGCAGCCCGCACTCTGTTGCCGCCGCTTATCCGTCCCCGGCGTGGACATGGGTGCCCCGAGATCGCGCCGAGAGTTCGACGGGTGCCCCTAAGAGCTCGCAGTGCCGTAGAGTTCGACGGGAGGCTTCAAGACAGGTGTTCCCTCCCACGCTCGAGAAGGGCGCGGTCACCACGGACGTGGGCCTACCAGCTCGACGGCCTTTGCGCTCTTCCCACCACGACGACGCTAGGGATGTGGTTACCAGACAAGGCCGATCTGGTTTACGCCACGCGCTTTCCTGGAGGGTTCTCTGTTGGCGTGGAGGCCAACGGCTTCCAAGCAGTCGACGTCGCAGGGGTACGTTATTTCATTAAAGTGTTAACATATGCGATTGTCAAGCGCTTAGTATAAAACTTAACTTCTGCATCATATGACATGTGGTATTTGCAGCAGAAGACCTCTCGTGGTATCAAGACTGACCCTTTCAAGAACATCGCCCCCGCTCATAGCAGCAGCCTGGCAGCCTTTCGCACCACTCCACTCCCGGCTTTCACCCGGAGCCTTCCAAAGACTGTGTCCCTTGCCAAAGACCGGGGCTTTTCAAAGACCAGCTTCTCCGCTTCACCACCCGGAGCCTTTCAAATTTCATCGTGTACACGTATTTGTTATACTCTATGTATATGCATAATACGACATATGCCATTTAACATGTAAGTTTGTTTGATGTGGTCATTGCAGACACCGCCAGGGCGAAGCTTGGCCCCTGCCCAACCTAGACGAGGACGACTTCGGGCGACGAGGAGACCCACCCATGCAAGAGCTTGCAGGAGTTGCTTGTTCGGTCACACCCGCCTGGGTCATCGCAGGAATTGATGCCACGCCACAGATGTCGGACGCCTGCGCGCGGAGGCGCACTCCACTGAGAGTTTCAGCCCATCGTCAGAGGCTACCCGCCCATCAAAGGGCCGCCATTAGCTTCGCTTAGGTTCCGCCTCGAGACTTCATGTATCAGATCTTATTGTCATTTCCATGCTGTCATACCATCGTTTCTAATTTATGCTAAATATTTCAATCCTCCGCCAATGACATTCAAAGTAGTGCGAATTTCAATTCCACACCCTTTCTCTCTTCGCTTGTTCAATACTTCCCGAAGACCCACGTGACACCTGCGGCTCAAAACGACGTGACAACACAACTACGCACAAGCTGGAAACCATTGAAATATAAAGCGATGTGACAACACTAACATGACAACTGGTCCAATATGTCTTGCAAACACGATGTGACAAAGACCACGGCAAAAGCAACTACATTTTCCTATAAATCACGCAACCGATGCCCACGAATCTCTAATGGGTAGACCTTAGTGCCTTTGCTTACATGCAAACAGCTTTATCCAGATGCCCACCCCATTCTCTCTCTCGCTGGGCACACGCCGCAGAAAGTGACGTGACTTCATGGGTCTATAAATACCTCGATAACGCTTTGCCAACTAAGTCTCTTCTTCCCTATAGCCTCACACTCGCGTCGAGACCGCAATAGCAAAGGATGTGAGCAGTGTTGTTTTCCTTAAGTATTATAATGCATTTATTTCTCTTTTTGTTTACTAAAAACCCTGCACTCGCAGATACCGGATCTCACGTGCGGATAAACATCGCGGAGTATCTGTATTGTTGATCCCACTAATTCCTTTCTTCCCCATGTGCTAATTGAATCTATCATACAAAGAGAAGCTACCAATGTTCGATGTGCACATTGGGAGGAAGGAATTAGTGGGGTCCGCAATGTAGATTACTCAGATCATTGTGTCAAGACCAAGATTTAATGCATTACTTAAAATTTAAATTACATGTTGCATGCAAGGTTATCGATCGAGCATCCTTTTTTAGAAATTTGAAATAATATATTTTACTTAAACAAGTGAATAATCTATTATGGTTTCGAGATAGGCAATGAAATGAATCCGAGGTGAATGCCGATTTAAAACAAAGCGCCAGATGTGATAGCACTTTAAATCGTCTCTGGATGCGCAAGGAACGACGGAGAAAAATGTTTCGGATGTGTATCGAAGGAATCCAATCAACACCCCAATCGCCACAAGAATCTCGAAATTTTCCGCCAAAGGCACATGCCATCTCTAGCCCGCTTCTTCCCATTAGTCAATTCAAAAAAATTTAGAGTAGGGGCTCATTTGAGAGCATCCCCATCACACCCCTAAAATGGCCTCTATTTCAAATTTTTTCAAATGCATTAGGAGGAATTTGGTCCATGTGAGTAGCAGCTTTGTAATCGACGCCATCAGAGCGACATCAGAGCGATAGAGGGAATTTGAAGCCTCGCCGATGCTCTGAGGAGTCTCATGGGGATGCTCTAAGTGGCCCAAGGTGGCAAAAGGGTCAATGCAACAAAATTTCCATAGCCTTGCGTTCATGGGTTGTGCAACAGTCCCTCCTCCCCGAGCTTTGATTTCCTCTTCTTCTTGGATCTCATGCGTTCATCGTGGCATGTAATAGCATCGAAAGCCCCAAGTGTCTTTAGATGCACACTAGCCGCCCCTTCTCAATCCCATCGTGAATTGCGCCCTTGGTGAACATGCGTGTGTGTCGATTCGGCCGTGCAGTTTTTCGTAATGCAGGATAGGGACATCACGACGTATTTCCCACCGATGGAAACGACGGGGTTTGCTTCCACCCTATTTCCCGCCGTATGAAACGGTGGGTTTAGGGCCTGTTTGGTTCTTGCCTCATATTGCCTAGCCCAACCTTAGCAGGTTTTGGTAGGTGTGACATGACTAACATGGCTAAAGTTAGCAGTCGTTTCGTTCGTAGCCACGCCTAACTGTAGGCACGGCTAAAAATTGTGTGGCAGCTGTTTGGATTGTGGCCATGCCTTAGCTTAGGTAAGGCTAAGCAATTGTGGCATGTGTTTGGATGGTTGCCACACTTTTTTGCCGAATGCCCCAAAAATATAATTCAAATTCCAAATCGTGTATATAATTCAAATTCCAACTTTTGGTCATCAGTTTGCACGTTTTATAGAAATCCATTTGCGTAATAATTCAGTACAAACTTTTTTATTTGCATGATTTGTAATAATCCACCAACTTCGACGGATAATCTCATGGATGACTATTTTCACAAGATAAAATGTTTTTTTTTGCGAGGAAGTAATGTAAATTTGAATGTTATGTATATTAGGAATTCAAACAAAAACAAAATAGAAATTTACGGGATCTTAACATTATGAACATTGACAGTCCGACATTGAAGAATGCATCATTCACAAAAATACTTGCCATAAATACAAATGTAATACAGTTCATGATCACTTAACATCAATACCAATATAATTGAAATTGATATCATCAAAGTTTTATCAATTATAGAAGCACAACATACTTCTTTGATGTTGGTAATAACACATTCCGAATAAAAAAAAATGAAACATAAATCTAAGCACAAAGGTAGCACAACATGTTACAATCCAATAGATTCACCAATCGAAATAAAAAATCACCCACCTCATAAACTATATGCACTAGGAACATGTCGGGGATTAGATTACGGCCCATTGCCATGGCCCACTCTCTGACGGCCCAATCGAACAGCCTACCAGGGCCCAGTCCCCTGGAAGGTTTCATCTGGCCCATATGCATCCCGCCGAACAGCTTCCTGACTGGCGTGGTGCGTAGTGGCCGAGTCCGTCTCGAACAAGAGTTCTGCACGGCTACGTGAAGACCCGGACGTTGGTTTCCCGGATTGGATTATGAGTCGTGATCCTCAAGATTAGAGATTACCTTATCTACCGTAGGTCATATTTGGCATGTATGAGTTTGTTACGATCTCATAGTTAGCCCTACCGATATTCCTCAGAGGTCGGTTTGTTCAGATTATATAAACAGGGCCCCCACGCGCTAGAGGGACCTTAGCCGATAGATTTTCGTGATACTACTCACGCCGACCCGCCGATCTCGCCGAAGTTCCACCTTGTAATCCTTTTTGATATAAAGAAAGGTCGGACGTAGGGCTATTATCTCCCAAGAGGCCCGAACCAGATAAAACCCCGCTCTCTGCTCGTTGTTCGTGGTTGTTCGGGCGGTCTCCTATCTCCTCCTTGAAGAACCTTGGTTGACTTGGGTCAATATCCCAACCGCCGGATAACCGGCGCCGACCGGGGACAAGCAGATCGAGCATGTCGAACTCCGCCGCGATATGTAGATACTTCCCGAGGGCTACGACTCAAGAACAGGATGTTTCATCCTCGCTCGCTTCAGACGACCGTTCGGTCTCAACACTTTCCAGATCTGACGGAGGTCTCGCTTATATGGCGTAGATAGCCGCAGATCGCACTCCGCCATTGACGATGACTACGGAACCGGCGATCTTTACGACGCTTAGATTTATTGATTCCAAGGCTATGTCGGAGATTCTACCGTGAGACACAGCCGATGACACCGCCTAGCATACCTTCGCACGGCCCCCGCAAAGATTAACATGGCCGGCGTAGAAACCTCTCGAGGATCCCGCACGGCCGCGGGCGGTTGGCAGGTCGGGCAGTTAACTCGCTTTCGCATCAAGACGAGGCTGCGCTACTGCCGTCGCGAGCAAAACGCCATTCGCCGCAACCTCGGCGATTCCATCAATCAAATCAGGCACCGGCCCGCGACGGTGCAAGCGATCGCTGCGCGACTCCACCTCGCGGTGCTCGCTAAGTATCCCGCAGGTTTCTCCCGTCTGGTTAGTTCCCGCGAATCGACTCGGCCGGGCGTAACGCTGATGCCTCGGGGTCCTAACCCCAGAGCGTAGTCGAACGACTCGCTGCCATGGCTTCGTGATTAGATCCACCAACCAGCCGACCTCTCCTCAGATGGGCGACGCCGTTGTTTCTAACCTAGAACGACATTGGCGAAGGCCTAAAGTCTCTAGGGAAGTCAACAACTCCTCCAGCAACAGCCAAACTCGCCCGGAATGGTTAGGACAGCTCGATCGATCGCGGACCTCGCCACCATCGGCGATCATCGTCCATGAGTAGGCTACCCGTGGTCGCCGCCGCTGCCGAAGTCCTCGTAGTCATCGCGACAACAGGGCAAGCGCAGACGCGATGACCACGGACGGTCCCTCGTGAGGAGCTGCCGTCACGACCACGAGGAAGGAGCGTGGTGGGTTGTCCCGGAGAGAGTTTCTCCAGCCGAATCATCCTGCTCAGCAGAGTTCTTCGCGCAACAGACCAACGCCTTCTCAAGACTAGGTTCTCACGGGAAGGTGGTCGGTCGATGCTTTGGGTCAGAGGGCTTTCTCTCAAGAGCTTTGGGTCGTCCGCGGCCCTCAAAGTTCAAGCCCTGGCCACATGGAGAGGTACAATGGGACTCGTAACCCAGAGGAATTCCTTTCCATTCACGCCACGCCATCATGGCGTCGGGTGACGAGCTCGTTATGGCTAATTACCTCCGATCGTCTTGAGGGCGCCGCCGGACGTGGTACGCTCAATCGCCAGGAGGGTTCTATCACCATGGAACCAGCTTTGTGACGCCTCGATCGCTAATTTCCGAGTCAGTTACGCGCGTCGGGCAAGGAGGATTATTCGCACCAGATGATCCGTGATGAACGGGAGACTCCTCCGCAACTTCGCGGAAGCGCTTCATTAAGATTCGCAACACGATCCCGAACATCTCGGACGAATCCGCTGTTCGCGCTTTCAAAATGGAGTCCGCGACGAAGCGGCTCACCCAGATCTCGAGATCAACGAGACTCGACCGCCAACGACTGTTTGCGCGGCTGATCGCTATGCCAACGCGGCAGAGCGCTGCTCAAGATAAGAAGGCGCTTTGACAAGGGCGAGCCGCCTACCAACCTCGGTGTCGGCGAAAAGAAGAAGAGCAAAGAAGAATGTTCCCGTGACAAGAAGTTCCAAGAAGAAGAATAAAGGTGATAATAATACCGTCGCAGGTATGGATCGCAAGACCTCCCAAGGATGGGCGTAGAAGCCCAACAATAACTACAAGGGCAAAAATCAGCTCAGTGGAGGCGGACAAGGCAAGAAAGGTCCGAGCGATCGATTTTGTAAGTTTCACCAAAGACTACGGGCACGATATACACCATTGCAGTAACTTGGGCCGCAAAGCTCAAGATTTCTACAACGGCAAGGGCCCAATGCCCACCCCGCCCGAACAAGGTGATGCTGTGAAGGCTAAGCGCCAAACCGACGATGGCGACGGAAGATGATGATGAATATCAAGAGCCCGTGAACCATATCGCCGTCATCTTCTGCGGCTCCTAGGCTTACACCCTCGACGTAGCCTCAAGGAAGCCGCCGGAGGTCCATTAACGCTGAAAAGGCAAAACCTCACCGAGTCGATGAAGTGGACCGAGGTCCCCATCTCCTTCTCTCAGAGGATTGCCCCATCGATGACCAAGCCTCACGGCTCCCATCGGTGGTCGCCTGACCATCGCCAGCAAGAGTTGGCCGGTCTTAGTGGACGGCGGAGCGCTTGACTTGTTTTCGCTAAGGTCTTGGACGAGATGCGATTCCTCGCTCCAAGTCAAGGAAGTCGCAATGCCCTTCTACGGATTGTTCCGGAGAAGCGCTGCCGTCAGTAAGTTGTCCCGCCGTTACCTTCGCAACCCGAGCAACTTTCGGACAGAGTTGATCACTTTGATGTGGTTGATTTCCATCCGCAGATAACGCGATCTTGGGCAAGCCATCTCTTGGTAAGTTTATGGTCAGGTCCCACCACGCTACCATTGCGTGAAGATAACGGGTCCTAACGGTGTGATCACGGCCAAGGGCAACTACAAAGTTGCTCGATTGCGACGAGCAATCCCTTGCCCGGTCGAACAGCCTTCCGCCGCTGCTGGTCTCAAGTTCCGCAGACTAAGTCTGACGCCTAGGGTCTCCCTTCACCAGGGGAGAAACCAAGGAAGTTCCACCGCCCCTTGATGATACTTCCAAGACAGCCACTTGAGGCCAATCTGACCCCAAATAGGAAAGCGAAGCTCATTGCCTTCCTCCGAGCTAATGCGCAGATGTGTTTGCTCGGGAGCCATCCGACATGCCCGGAGTCCCAAAGGAGGTCATCGAAAGCATTAAACCGTCCGTCCGACCGACAAAAGCCTCGCTCGGCCGAAGCTTGCCGCTGAATTCAAACATGGGATCATCAAAGATCGCTTTGGCAAACCGTCACGCCGGTTCATCCGCGAGGTTGATCACACCGAATGGTTAGCCAACCCGGCCATTGTAAAGAAGAAAGGCGCAAGTGGAGGATGTGTCGATCACACGATCTGAACGCCGCTTGTCCTAAGGACAATTTCGCGCCTCAGATTGACCACCGGTCGATGCAATCGCGGATGCCCAGCCTTGAGTTTTTAGATGCTTACTCCAACTACCACCAAATAAGCATCTCCCGAGGATGAAGAGAAGATCGCCTTCATCACCCCTTCGCACTTTCTCGCTATACGACCATGTCTTTCGGTCTGCGCAATGTCGTGCCACGCTCCAATATTTTAATGGAGAAGACCTTCCTGCAAATACGTAAAAAACCTCGAGGTCTACGCCGATGACATAGTTGTAAAGAGCAAATATGCTCCAGATCATGTAAAAGACCGGCAGAGACCTTTCGAATCTCGCCAGCATCGAATAAAATTAAATCCAAAGAAGTGTACCTTTGGTGTTCGATCCGAATGTTGCTCGGTTATGTTATTGGTTCGCAAGGTATTTCGCCATCAAAAAATCGAGGCCATTGAAAATATGCAGCTCCAACTACCATAAAGGAAGTACAGAGCCTCATCGACGGATGGTCGCTCTAAGGTGTTTATTTCCCACAAGGCGAACGCTGGCTGTCCTTCTTAAGGCCCTCGCAAGCACAATGGTTTCGAGGATGTAAGAAGCCGATAGATCCTTCCAAGATCCGAAGCGATACTCGCCCAATCCTCCCGCCTTGACTACCCCGCTGCATGGCGAAAAGCCTCGCCAGATTTTAGGTTGCACGCCACAAGCGGTGAGCGCGGTCTTGATTGGCCGAAGGGAAGGCATCCAACGACCAATCTATTACGTGAGCGAGGTACTTCACGGATCAAAGGAGCGCATACCGAGGTCCAAAAGTCGCTTCTATGCCTTGCTCATGTCCTCTAGGAAGCTTCGCCACTACTTCCAAAGATCAACATCGTGGTCCCACCACGCTCCTCCGGGAGAAATCCTACTAACAAGGAATCTAGCGGACGATAGCTAAGTGGGCAATGGAACTAGCAGAGTTTGATCTGTTATTTGTCGCCCGAATCGCTATTAAGTCACGTGTCCTAATCGACTTTGTCGCCGAATGGACTTGCCCGCCCAAATTCCGTGAAGCACCCGAGCAACCCGATGACCCCCTTGACCATGTTTTTGATGGCTCGCAGACCGAAACTTGGGGGCTGGTTTTGTTCTCATCTCCTCAAGGAGAGCAACTCCAGATTCTATCCAACTACACTTTGTGGCGATTTAACAACGCCATGGAGTACGAGGCCTCCTCGCGGACTATGTGGCGTAAGTCGCTCAAGGCCCAACGGCCGACCGTGGAAGGAGATTCACGCTGGTCATCAACCAGGTTAACAAGGAGTATCGCAAGTCGCGATGACTCAATGGCGCGATACCGGTCAAGTCGTAGTTGGAGCGGCACTTTCGATTTTTCGAGGTGCTCTTCGTGCCTGTGAAGGACAACTTCTTGGCCGACCACCGCCCAAGTATGGATCCTCACGAGAATCTGCCCGGTAGGGGTACTCGCCGAGTACCTTTACAAGCCCTCAATCACGCTCTCCGGACGAGGCAACAGAGACAGTGGTGCCGCTCCGTTATCGAAAGCAGTCGCTGGATCGACAACGCCATTTGTCCGGTGACTCGCAGATGGGACCCTACCGACGCACGGCCGAAGCGCTTCCGCTTATAAGGCGGTCGTTCGCATAAACTTGTGGACGGCATCCATTACCGCCGAGGTGCTCGGGAGTTCTTCCAAGCGCATCTCGCAGCAGGAGGGTGCGCCTTCTTAGGGACATACACGAGGGTGCTCGGCAACCACGCCCTTCGTAACTCGGTCGGCAAATCGCTTCGCATGGGCTATTATTGGCCCACCGCTATATAAGATGCCCGGATATCGCGGACTATGTGCAAGGCTTGCCAATTTCACGCCCGAAGGCACACAAGCCCGCCCAAGAGCTCCAAACAATCCCTCCATCTTGGCCTTTTTCCACATGGGTTCGATCTGCCGCCCATTCCCTAAGGGGTACAAGGGCTATACACACCGCTTGCCGCCATAGACACTTCTACAAAGTGGATTG
The DNA here is from genome assembly GCA_036346415.1 of Raddia guianensis. NCBI lineage: Eukaryota > Viridiplantae > Streptophyta > Magnoliopsida > Poales > Poaceae > Raddia > Raddia guianensis. The sequence continues at coordinate 38,827,175 of CM070544.1, forward strand.
AGGCAGAGCCTGGTCGCCTCTTCACGCCAAAACGGCTGTTCGCTTTTCAAAACCAACGTGGTCACGCACTTTGGGATCCCCACAAGTTGATCACGGATAACTGCATACCAGCTCAAGTTAGCTATTCTGTGAATACCGCGAATACCGGGCACCAAGGTTCGCTTCGCTACCGTGGCACATCCACGTAGCAATGGAGCAATGAGCGAGCTAACGGACGATAGTCCAGGTATTAAACGGCGGGTATTTGCTGCTCTCGCCAGCACAATAAGGCTCGGTAGACGGTTCCTTCCGTCCTCCGGCAAGACGACTACGGCCACCGGGCGATCGGGAAACTCCTTTCCAATTGGTCTATGGTGCGGCCATCATCCCGCTACCAAGTCGTACATCGGTTCGCTTCACGAGCTCGGTCAACTTAGTTGACGATTTAGCAAGAGCGCCTCGATCTTGATCTCCTCAAGGCACACGTGATCGGCATTAAGTCGAATGGCGCTGCTACAAGAAGCTCTTCACGAAGACGCGCCAAGTCCGCTCGACTAAGGGTTTTGAAGGCGGGCGACCTGCTCGCTACCGTGGTCCAGAACTTGTCCAATGCCAACAAGTTAACTCCTCGCTGGGAGGGCCCGTTTCACGGCCGTTTACCGCCGCCGGGCTGTTCGCTCGACTATGGAGGACGGGATGAGCCGACCAAAGACTTGGAACATCGATCACCTTCAGAAGTTCTTTGTGTAGGTCTTTTCAGGTTTTCTTAGCCTCGCGCTTTTTGTAAACTCCGCGCCTTTAGTTCGCCCAAGTCTCTCGGGCACCATGTAAAGTTCAATCCAATCCTCGTGAACTCGTGGCTTCGTGCCCTTTTCACCGCTTGTCTTCTCGCATCACTTTCTCCGTAACACTTGATGGCTGCCCGGTCTTATAACTCTTGGCTCCGCTGTGGTTTCGCCTGTATCTTGCTTCAAATGAAGTTCCTCGAACTCGTGGTTACGAATAAGGCTTTTTCACCTTGCGCTTAAGTTCGCTCTCGTGAAGCCCTCCGCGGGCAGAGAGGCACTTACCGCTTGGCACACCACTTGGCAAAGTCCGCTCGAAGCCCCCGCATGGCGCAGGCACTTTCTTGTTCGTTACTCCTTGAATCGTTTAACTTACGCTGACGAGCCGTGGAACGAGTCGATCAGCCGCTGGTGTCGCTTTTCTCTACGCACGTGCTCGAGTTCGCAAGCTTAGGTTCTCAAGCATCGCCTCATCGGGCAAGGGTGTCGCTTTTCTCTTGTGCACCTGCTCGGGTTCGCAAACTCGTGTTTCCGAGCGATGCACAACGGGGCCGAGTTAGGCTAAGCGCCTACCGTTTTCTTAAACTTCCTAGCGCTCGCTTCTTCTCTTAGTTTCTCGCTCGTTTTGTCTTTTTTGCGCTTTTTGAGGAAGAAAGGTAAGTACTTTGCTTCGTTAATCAAAAGTTTGTGTACAAGGCCCTTTCGGTTACAAACGCTGCACTACTTAAGAGCAAGTCGCTCCTTCACTCCTCAACTTAACTTGAGGCGCACGACTCGCCCCGAGCCTTGATTCCTTCCCGGCTTCACTGAGGCGCTCGATCTCCTCCTTGTCCGCTTTGGCTTGAGCCGCAGCTTCGCCGGATGGCCTCGACCTCCTCGGTCTTGGCGCGCAATTGATCGGTCGAGCCTCGCTCTGGCCGACTCGCCGCCGGCTGCCTTGAGCTGCTCGTCCAGCCTCCTTGACCTTCTTCTCTCAGGGTGATCGCCTCACCGCCATCCAACAGATCTCTCGATCCGTCTCCTCGCGAAGCCCTGTGGTTGAGATTTTTGCTTGGAGACCCATGAAGTCCGCTTCTTCCATGGCGAGCCGGGCCTTGAGTCCCTTGGCTTCGGCCATGAGCTGGTCCCGCCATTGGGAAGGCCAGAAGTTGCTCTTCGAGCCACTTCAGGCGCCCGGCTTCCTCCGCAGAAGGCATGCCTCAACGGCTTATGCGCTGAAGCTCCTCGGCCTCTTAGGAGAGACTCGCAGAACGCCTCTTCCGCCGCTTGACTTTGAGCTCTTCACCTTCGCCTCAATTGCTTCGACTTTGGCCGGTGCAGAGGGCCCCGCCGAACTCCTCGTCCGGAGGTGCTCCGGAGGACGCCAAGATAGCGCCGCCGACACAGACGCCGCCCTCGAGCTCCTCCATGGTGTCCTTCAAGACCCGAGAGAGAAGATTAGTTAGCCGCTTATGTGAAGCTACCCAACCGAAGCTAGGCGTGGTCTTGGTGTTTACCTTTCCAAGTCGCTGCTTCACCATGGCGCAGCGGTCCTCGAGGCCATGCGTCACTAAGCCCCGCCAGGGGATGAGACGGTGCGTTGTTCCTGCCGCCGCTTTGTTCGTGACCTTCTTCCCATCGAGCGCATCTTTCTGGGAGCAGAGCGGCGGGCGGCTGCCTCCGCTCCGCCCTCTCTCTTCTTCTTTCTTCCGCCTCAACGCTCGGGCGAGGTCGGAGCTACTCCACTGGTGGCGCTATAAGTTTCCACGGCAGACGACTTGCGCGACTCGCCGGGGCTTTTCTTGTTCTCGCGCGGATCGGGTTTCACCGCCGCCGGAGAATCTCTGCCGCCGGGTGAGCTGCCCGCGACGGCGTTCGGGTAACCGGGCCGTCTCGGCCGGCTGGCTTCCGAGCCGCCGCCTTGGCCTCATTGTCTGTGGCGCCAAGGCCGCTTCGCTTTCCGCTTCGCTACACGCTTTTGTTGCCGAAGCCGTCATTGAGCTCGACGAGAGCAGTTCGTGCCGCCAAATTTTGTCCTTGAGGCACGCCAATTTCACCGCCGCGATGCACCGCGGCAGATGCTCGGGTAGCAATAACGCCGAGCGCCTCGACGCCGTTCTGTGGCGATTCTTCTGGCAGCTGATGAAAAGAGATGGTCGTTAAGTCTAATACGGTCAAGGTTGGAAGATCTAAAGATCGATTCCTACATACCGCCAGAAGAGGCTTGATCCTCGATCTTCTTCGCTGAACTTTCGCTTCTTCCTGGGCTCATTGGCGGCTTCTCCGCCTTGGTCTTTGGGTGTTCATATGACGAGCTCAGCTCCCTCGGTAAGCCGAAGGCCCTTCACAGTCAAGAAGAAGTTTTTCCTTGCAACTTCTTCTTCGAGCCTCCGCCGGGCGACGACTGCACCCGATCCATGCGGCCAGGGTGAGCTTATGTGTAACGCCTAAGCCAGAGGGCTATGGTCTTACTCTTCGCCGCCGCTCGGGCGAGGAGGAGGGCTTGGTCTCTTCCCACCTGGCTGACCATGCGCCTCGCTTGGTCCGCTGCAGACGCCCGCCGCCAAGCAGGGTCTCTTCGACTACCGGTGGCCAGGTGCATGCGTGAGCTCCGTCGGCCACCGCCACCTTGGGCTTAGTGGCTATCTTAGCCTTGCCCTTCTTCGCTTTCTCCTTCTCGAGCCGGAGAGCTCCTCACGATCCCTCCAAGGATCACCGTCCTCCAAGCGCTTTGAGAAGCTTAACATTAGCATTAAAACCACAAAGCAAGTCTAGCAACACAGATTGGGTATAAGTGATTTACCTCACTGCAGGCGGACAAGACGCTGCGCGGGGCATGTACGCCACTCGCCGATGACCTCCCTGCCCTTCGCCTTGCCAGATGGCGCCGACCCGCCGGTCACTCATGCGTCGGTTGGCTTTTCCGCCCGGACAGATGGAATCGTTAATTCCTGCTCGGAAGAAATGATCAATGAAGAGGTTGAGTCTTAAAGGCACTTACCTGTGCTCTCCCTTGTGATGTCTTTCCATCCTCTATCTTGTAGAAGGGATAGGACCTCCTCCGCAGCGGACAGATCTTGTTCGGCCGTGAAGTCCCAGATGATTTCCCTCGCCTGCGGAGCCCGAGGCTCACGAGAGGAGGCGATCGCCCTGTCGTACCAATCCTCGACGGACATCTCCGCCGAGGCATTGGGGTTCCTTTGCCGGCGCCTTTCCCGTGAAGACGAAGTTTGTTGCCGCCGCCTCGCTTGTCAGAGAACCACCTCACCCACCACGCCACCATCGAGTCGAAAGCAAATGGGCGGGCGTGGTACGACTCGTCGTTGGCATGTGGCCCGAGCTTGAGGTAGTAGCACCCAGTTGCTGAAGCGAGGCGCTTCCTCGCCATCGTGGTAATAGTGGAGGAACAGCCCCACCGGTGGATCGATGCTCAGATAGCCTCGCAGACAAAAAGAAGACAGCCATCCGGAGGATGGAGTTCGGATTGAGGTTCGCCACCTCTAATCCGCCGATGTTCAAGAAGGCCTCGACGGTCGCCTCTGAGATCCTCAACCCTAACAAAGGCGAACTGCTCAAGTCGACAAACTCTCCTCGAGCGGCTCCGAGTATCCTCCTCTCCGGCAGCCTCCAGCTCACCGGTCGATGTGGTCTCTTCCTCCTGCACCTTCAGTCCTCTCGGTCAAGCTAGTGCCTGAACTTGGCCATAGCGATTCCTGTGGCCGGACAGCAGGTTGGTGGTGGAGTTTGGGTGCTTGATGTCGAAAGCGGTTGGAACTAGGGCTTAGAGAGGAAAGGCGTGAGAGCAGTATATGGTCATGGGCCGCTTGGGTACTTTTTATAGTCCCATATGGGCAGCTCAAGAACGGTTTTGACACAAACGGCTAGTTTTTACCGCAACGGCTAGGTAAAACGGTCTGCATTTTCATCAAGCAATGATAGGAAGTTATCATGGAGTTCCGCTAACGGCTAGTTTTTCCAAAGGTCCGTGACCGAAGGTTGAGTGCTCTGCTTGGATAGATGTCATTCCCTGTTCGACGCAACGGAGCTGCTCGGCATTGAGCAGGTTTGTTCGGACCCGAGCACGTCTTGTTCGGTTGAAACTTAACCTGCTCGGTCGATCGTTACATGTCTCAGAGCAGCAAAATTTCCTCTTCATGGCTTGGAGTCTCAAGAGGAAGACCCCACTCTAGTGAGTCCTCCCACTTGAGTCTCGGGGCTAGCTGTCGGGATTAGATTATGGCCCATTGCCATCGCCCACTCCCCGACGGCTCAATCGAATGTACCTACCAGGCCCACCCCGGAAGGTTTCATCTGCCCATATGCATCCCCCGAACAGCTTCCTTTCGGTCAAGTGGAGCGAGTGGCCAAGGGATCGTGTTTGAGTCCGTCTCGAACAAGAGTTCTGACGGCCACGTGAAGACCCTGACGTTGGTTTCGGATTGATTAGAGTCGTGATCCTCAAGATTAGAGATTACCTTATTCACCGTGAGGTCATATTTGGCATGTATGAGTTTGTTACGATCTCGTAGTTAGCCCGCCGATATTCCTCGGAGGTCGGTTTGTTCAGATTATATAAACAGGCCCCACAAATATTAGAGGGACCTTAGCCGATAGATTTTTCGATACTACTCTGGCCGACTCGCTGATCTCGCCGAGTTCCACCTTGTAATCCTCTTTGATATAAAGAAAGGCTGACGAGGGCTATTATCTCCCGAGAGGCCCGAACCAGGATAAAAACCCTGCTCTCCTCGTTCGTCGTGTTCGTGGTTGTTCGGCGTGTCTCCTATCTCCTCCTTGAAGAACCTTGGTTGACTTGGGTCAATATCCCAACCGTCGACAGAACATTAGCATACAAACATAACATAGCACAACCATTTTAACATAGTACAAATCCCATACATAGCACTTAACATCATTAGAAAATCCCATACATAGCACTTAACATCATTAGAAGTCCAGTACATATCGCTTAACATCAAGTCCTATACATGGCACTACCTAAGTATATTACATACCATAAAAGCACTTGCCGGTCATTAACCAAAAGGCAGGCACAACAAAAGCACTTACCTACGTGCAACAAAAGGCAGGCATAATAAAAGCACTTACCTACGTACAACAAAAGACAGGCACATAATATGTATCACATAGTACCACCACCATTCGAACTAAGGAACTTGCAGACCCATGTTTGTAAGGTGGTGTCACTAGCACTAGTCAAGAAACCGCGCAAGCCTTTATTCTCATTGCTTGAGAGAAACATGCCTATCATTAGCTTTTGATCTGTTGTGATTGTCACGGCTTCTTCCCTCTCCCATAATGATGCGTGTGGGTCAGCAAGTGTATGCGGTGGTGGTAGTGCGGTTGCTGCGAGGAATTCTTGCAATACCTTCAAAGTAGTGCTGATTTCATCATTTGTCCTTGCCATGCGGCTCTTTGACTTTGTTGCCCTTTTAATTGGAGACTTGACAATCCTTTTACGCTTCACACCAGAACTAGAAGAGCTATTGTCCACACCCGGTGATTTGCTAGGTGCACCACTTAAAGGAGATGGCAAAGTGTCGGAGTCCGACTCGAACAAGAGTTCTGTACGGTTACGTGAAGACCCGGACGTGGTTTCCCGGATTGGGGCAGACGTCGTGATCCCCAAGAATTGGAGTATACCTTATCTACCTCGGGATATATTTGGCATGTATGAGTTCGTTACGATCTCGTAGTTAGCCCGGCCCGATTATGCCTCGGTAGGTCGATTTGTTCAACGCTATATAAACAAGGCCCCTAGGCATGTAGAGGGCACGAGTTTACGGCCAAGCACCATTGGATTGTCGCATACTACTCGCCGAGATCTGTCTGTCTCTTCGATTTCCACCTTGTAATCCTCTTTGATATAAAGAAAGGCTGGACGTAGGGCTATTATCTCCTGGAGAGGCCCGAACCAGGATAAAAACTCTGTGTCTCCCTGTTGCTCGTTGATTGCTGTTTGCCTTGCTCAGCAGGTCTTCTATCTCCCTTTCTCAAGAACCTTAGTTGACTTGGGACCGATATCCCAACCGCCGACAGTTGGCGCCGTCCGTGGGGAATAGCCGGTCAAGTCTGTTCGACCATGTCGAACTCGCTCAGCGACCAGAAAATTCTTCCTGAACGGTATGACTTAGAAGAGCAGGATGTCTCATCCGCTGCTAGATCGGATCGATCCATTCGATCTCGGTCGCTTCCAGATTCGATGTGAGGTCTCCGCTATGTTCAAGATGGTCTTAGATCAAGCTCCCCGGCTATTGACGGCGATTACGAACCGATAATCTTTACGCCGTTTAGATCTTTCGATTCCGTGGCCATGTCGGCGGATTCTCCCGTGGCGACTAACAATGATGACACCGCCCGGTCCTCACACGGTCGTAGGAAGATCAACATGGCCGGGCGCAGAACTTCAGAGAATCTCGCGCTGGCCGGCAAATTAAGAGATCGAGTATGTTAACTCGCCGCAACAAGACGGATCTCGCACCGATCGCCGACGAGTAAGATGTTGTTCGCCGCACCGATGCTTCGATTAACCAAACTCGCCACGATTCGCGACAACAGAAGCGCCGCCGATGCAACCCGCTGCATTTCCTACACCAGATCCCCAGCCAGGTTCCACTGCCGGATGAATCCTCAGCAACCAGATTCGGCCGGTAGGACGCGGATGCTTCAGGGATTCCAGGACCCTTAGATCAGAGTCGGGAATGACTCCAGGCCATGACAACGGTGCTCAGATCCACCAACCAGGCCGATCTCGCCCGCATGGGCGATGCTGTTGCTTCTCACCTTGAGCGACTGGCTGAAGGCCTTAAGTCCATAGGTGAAGTTAACACCTCATCCGCGCATAGCAATACCCGTCTGGTGGATTTGGACAGCGAGCGTTCCGATCGATCGCGTGACCATCGTCACCGTCGAAGGATCACTGTCCACGAACAAGCTACCCATGGTCGCCGTCGCTCGCCAAGTCCCCGTAGCCATCGCGACCACAGGGGCAAGCGTGCACGCGACGATCACGGACGATCCCCTCGTGAGGAGCGTATCGTGGCCACCACGAGGAAGGGACGCGGAGGGCTGTCCCGGAGAAAATTCCTCCAGGCAGAGTCATCTCGTTCAACAAGAGTTCCTCCGCGCAACAGGACCAACGTCTTTACAAGACTAGGTTCTGCATGAGAAGGTGGCCGGTCGTATGCCTTGGGCTGTAAGGCTTTCTCTGACGAGCTTCGTGCTGTCAAGTGGCCCTCCAAGTTCAAGCCCGGTCACATGGAGAGGTACAATGGGACTCAAAACCCAGAAGAGTTCCTTTCCATCTACGCCATCGCCATCATGGCGTACCCGGGTGACGAAAGCTAGTTATGGCGTAATTATCTCGACCGCCCTTGAGGGCGCCGCCGGACGTGGTCGTTCAACCAGCCAGAAGGTTCCATCTCGCCAGGACCAACTTTGTGACGCCTCGATCGCCAATTTTCGAATCAGATGCGCGCTTCGCGGGCTGTGAAGGACAACTTCTTGGTCGACCACTATCCAAGTTTGGATCCTCACGCTGACCGCTTCCGCAAGGGTGCTCGCCGAGCACCTTTACAAGCCCTCTATCACGCCTCCAGACGAGGCAACAGAGACAGTGGTGCTGTTCCATTATCGAGTAGGTCATGGATCGACAACGCCATTTGTCCGCAGACTTGCGATGGGACCCCCGCCGACGACGGCCGAAGCTGCCCCGCTTATAAGGCATGCTAGTCCATACAAGCTTGTGGACGGCATCCTTTACCGCCAAGGTGCTCTGGGAGTTCTCTCCAAGTGCATCTCTCATCAGGAGGGTGTGTTCCTTCTTAGGGACATACACGAGGGTGCCTGCGGCAACCACGCCTCCTTCAGGACTCTGGTCGGCAAAGCGTTTCGCATGGATTATTATTGGCCTACAGTGTTACAAGATGCCCGGGATGTCGTGACTAACTGCAAGGCATGCCAATTTCACGCCCGGAAGACACATAAGCCCGCCCAAGAGCTCCAAACGATCCCCTATCTTGGCCTTTCTCCACATGGGGTCTGGATATGCTCGGCCCGTTCCCCAAGGGTTACAAGGGCTACACACACTTACTCGTCGCCATTGACACTTTCACAAAGTGGATTGAGGCAGAGCCTGTGTCATCTCTTCACGCCAAATCGGTTGTGCGCTTTTCAAGAGCAACGTGATCACGCGCTTCGGGATTCCCCATAACTTGATCACGGATAATCTGCGCTCAGCTCGTGGTTTAGCTATTCTGTGAATATCGCGAATCACCGGGAACCAAGGTTCGCTTCACCGGGCACATCCACAGAGCAATGGAGCAAGCCGAGTGAGATAACGGACGATAGTCCAGGTATCAACGCCACATGTTCGCTGCACCATGCGAGCACAACAACTCGGGTTGACGAGGTTCCTTCCGTCTCTTCCGGGCCGCTTCGCGACTACGTACCAAACGGCAACCGGAGAAATTCCTTTCCAATTGGTCTATCGTGCGTAGCCATCTTGTTCGTCGAATTGTACTGCTCGCTTTCAAGACGAGCTCACCAACTTGGTTGACTCGAGCAAGAGCGCTTGCTCGAACTCGATCTCCTCAAGGCACACGCGAACGGCACAAGTCGAAGGCGCGCTACCGAGATCTTCACGACACGCCGCCAAATTAGTTCGACCAAGGGCTTTGAAGGCGGGGACCTCGCTCGCCGGTCCGTAACCTGCTCAATGTCGCTGAAGTTAACTCCCCGATGGGAGGGCCCGCTCACGTCATTTCTATCGCCGCCTGGGCTGCTCACCTGCAATGAAGGACGAGAGAGCTGACCAAAGACTTGGAACATCAACCAGCTTCAGAATTCTTTTGTATAGGTCTTTCGTAGTGTTTGCTTAGCTCCTTCTTTTTGTCAAACTTCGCTTCTTAGTTCGCCCAAGTTTCTGCCGCCATGTAAAGTTCAATCCAATAAACAAGAATGTTCGCGCCCCCGCGGCCTCTTTTCACTTCTTGTCTTCTTAGACTACCTTTTCCGTAACACTTGATGGGTCGCCCGGTCTTATAACTCTTGGCTCTGCGATCTTCGTGGTTTCCCCGCCAGATCTAGTTTCAGCAAGTTCCTAAACTCCGGTTGCGAACACGGTTTTTCGCCGCCGGCTAAGCTCGCCTCATAAGCCCTCCGCAGAGGCACTTACCGCCACTAAGACAACCACTTGGCAAAGCTTGCTCGAAGCCCTCCCCGCGCAGGCACTTTCCTTGTTCGTTACCCTCCGAATCACCTTACTTACGCCGACGAAAGGCTCATGGAATGCGCCGATCAGATGCGGTGTCGCTTAACTTTCTACGCACGCGTTTGATTTCGCAAACTTAGGTCTTCAAGCATCGTCTGCACGGGGCTAGGGTGTCGCTTTTCTCTTGTGCACTGCTCGAGTTCTAAACTCGTGTTTTCGAGCGATGCACAACGGGGCCGGGAGTTAGGCTAAGTTGCTCTACTGCTTTTCCTAAAACTTTCTAGCTACTGCTTTTGCCTCGCTTAGTTTCCTGCTCGCTTTGTCTTTTTGTCGCCTGCTTTGCAGGAAAAGGTAAGTTTTCATTTTCATTGACAAAAGTTTCAGTACAAGGCCTCTTTCGTGGTATAGCCCTATTGCTACTTAGAAGCAAGTCGCCCTTTAGCTCCTCAATTTCTAATTTGAGGCGCGAACTTCGGCTTTGATTCCTCTTAACTTTAGCTCTGAGACGCTGGCTTCCTCCTTGCTGATTTTCCCGTGCTTGGTCTCGCTTCCTCGCCTCCGACGAAGGGCCTCGACCTTCGGTCTTGGCGCAAATGCCGGGTCGATCCTCGCCTAACTAGCGCTGCCGGGGGTTTTGAGCCGCTCACCACTCCTTGACTCTTCTCTCCGGTGTTTCGCTTCACGGCCAACTCACACAGATCTCCTCGGCTTCCTCCTGTGATACCCACAAGCTGGATATCTTCTCCTGGAGTGCCGCGGAAGTCTGCCTCTCCTCAACCAGCTGGGCCTTAAGCTTTTTAACCTTGGCCTTCACTTGGCTTCGGCTTTTGGCCGATGCGAGGCGCTCACCTTCGAGCTCCCTTGCCCGCTACTCTCGGAATGCTTCCAGAATGACGCTGCGCTCGACGCCAAAGCCCCCTTCAAAGTCTTCCATGGTGCCCCGCAGGACCTGATTAAGAGAAGAATAAATCCATCATATTAGGTTGTTTGTGACTTAAAGTGGACAAGTTTCGGTTTGCGCTTTACCTCTTGAAGCCGAGTCTTCAAGTTCCCTATAGGCGCCACTAAGGCCGCGGGTGGCGGTTCCTCGCCGCTTCGGAACGACAAAGGCGTGATTCTCTCTGTGTCAGACCTTCCTCTTGCCTGAGCGCCGCCGCCAGGCCCGCCGCCTCCTCGGCAGCTTTGGGTTCGGAGCCGGGCGGCGACATCTTTGTTCCTCGAGCTCTCGCTTCTTCTTTCCTCCTCCCGGCACTTTCGGCAAGATCGGCCCTCTCCGCCGGAGACGCCGGTGGGTTACGGAGAGGGCGGTTTGATCCCCTGTTTCGCTACCTTTCTTTCTTTCTGTTCTCCGTTGTGGACTTTCCTCGCCTCCGGAGGTTATCACACCAGTGGACGACGGCCTCGCGACGGCGCTTGGCAGATCGCCGCTTGGTCCCGCTTTACCGGCAGAGCTAATACCTTTGGTTCGCTTCCGTGGCTCGCTGCCCAACTTCTTCGCAGCTAGCCGTTGATCGCGCTCTTCAAGGCATCGATCGGGTCGGTGGAGCTCGGCGGCGCAGCAGCCCACGCTACCATCTTGTCTTTTGAGAGCAGGCACTGCGTTTCGCTGGCAAGCACCGCAGGCAGTGTTTCAAGCAGCCAGAGATCGCTTGATCGCCACGCCCTCATCGTCTGCGGGCGGTTTCTCATGGGCAGCTCATGACAAAGAAGGAGTTAAAGTACGCGCTGCTTCGCATAATGTAAAGGGAACAGTTTTGCAACCACGCACCGCCGCAGAGAACTTAACCTTCTTCTTCGCCTCGATGGAGTTTGGCGCCTTACTCTGGGGCCTTGGCTTCTTCGCTTTGGCCTCCTGACGCTTATGCGGTGACAAGCTCAGCTCTTTGCTGTTGGCGCCTTTTGACGCAGAACGCGAAGAAGCTTTTCCTTGCGCGACCTCCTCCTCGAGCCTCCTCTTCAAGCGATCCGCAGCCTGCTCCACACGCCCTGATGAGCTTGTAAAGCGTCAATTAAAGGGATGTGTTCCATACTCTTCGCCGCTTTGCTCGGTGAGGAGGGATGGACTTGGGCGCTTCTCTTTATTGGTCAGGCCAAGGCTTAACTTGTCTTTGGTCTTCTTCGCCATTGGGGCTTTGGGTTAGGTCGGTCATGGCGGCAAATACAAGCGAACTCTCCATATGCTGGGCGGCCACCTTTTGGGCTTTCGTCCATCTTGGCCTTGCTCTTCTCGCCTCCCTCGACTCAAGAGCTCCTCGACCATCCCTCCAAGAATCACCTGGTCCTCCCGCATATTTGGGAAGCGAATGTTAGCATACCGTAATAAAGGGTTTCTAGCAACACAAACGGGTTTAAGTAACTTACCTGCCTCAGGCGGACGAGCACATTTCATGGACATGTGTAGGCCACTCGCCGTGACCTCGCCGTTCTTTCTTGGCAGCTTTCAAGATGGAGTCGACCGCTCGGCCACCCATGCGCTTGCCGGTTGCATCGCCTTAACGTAAGAAATCCTCGCCTCGCTCGATGAAATCACCAAGTAAAGGTTGAGTCTTAAAGGTACTTACCCGCGTCTCCCCGGTGATGTCTTTCCATCCTTCTATCTTGTAGAAGGGTAGGTCTCTTCCGCATGTAATGATCCTGCGTCACGTGAAGTCTCGGGATGATCTCGCCTGCGGAGCCCGAGGCCCACGAGGGAGGCGATTTTCCGCTACAGTACCAATCTCGCCGGACAGCCCGCCAAGGCATTGGGGTTCCTTCGCCAGAGTCCGTCCGGTGAAGACGAAAGTCATTGTTGTCGCTTCCGCTTGGTGTAGAACCACCTCATCCACCACGCGCCCATCGAATCGAGCAATGATGGACGAGGGTACGGGACGTCGTCGGCGGTAGCCCGGAGCTTAAGGTAGTAGCACCTCACTCGAAGCGCCGAGCCGCTTCGTCACATCAGATAATAGTGAAGGAACAGCCCACCGGCGATCGATTCCCGTGACAGCCCTTGCATAGGTGTGCGACGACGGCCATCCGAGGATGGAGTTCGGATTGAGATTCGCCACCTCCAACTACCGATGTTTAGGAAGGCCTCCACGAATCGCTTTTCGGAGACCTCACTTTAAATACAAATAACCGCCTCAAGTTGATTTAACTTCCTCGAAGCGGCTCGGTTCTTCCTCCTCCCGGCAGCCCAACGGCCGGGTGTCAAGTGTCCTTCCGCTTCTAAGATCTTGAGGTCTTCCTCGGTCATGCTAGTGCTCGAGAATTTGGCCATAGCAACTCTGTGGTTGGACCTAACAGTGTTTTGGAGTGAGTTTGGCTATTGATGCTTAGCGCTTTGGAATAGGGCTTGGGAAGGAAAGGGCGTGAGAGCGAAGTGGCAAGTCATGGCGCATTTGAGTGCTTTTATAGTCCTGCATTTGCAGCTTTGCAACGGATTTTTGCCATAAAACGGTTAGTTTTTTATCGCAACAAATTTAGGTAAAAACGGTCACTGCTTTCATCGCTACAGCCAGAAGTTGCCGTTGAGATCTTCCAATGGCTATTTTTTCTAGTGTTTGCACTGAGGGCTGGGTGTTCTGCTCGAATATATGTTGTTTCCTGTTCGACGCAACAGAGTTGCTCGGTACTAATCGGGTTTGCTCGGTTCCGGACAAGTCCTGTTCGGGAGAACCATAACCGCTTTCACCGCTTGTTGCACGCCTTTGTAGCAAATAATTCCTCTTCGCGGACTTAAAGTCTCAAGAGGAAGACCCCACTCTAGTGAGTCCTTCCACTTCAGTCTCGGGGGCTAGTTGTCGGGGATAAAATCACGGCCCATTGCCATGGCCCACTCCCTGACGGTCCAACCGAACAAGCTTACTAGGGCCCAGCTCCTAGAAGGTTCTTTCAAGCCCATGAGCATCCTGCCGAACAGCCTCCTGGCTGGCACGGTGCGTAATGGTCTAGGATTCCTGTTTGAGTCTGACTCGAACAAGAGTTCTGCACGGATACGTGAAGACCCGGACGTGGTTTCCCAGATTGCGGTAGACGTCGTGATCCCCAAGAATTGGAGTATACCTTATCTACCTCGGGATGTATTTGGCATATTTGAGTTCGTTACGATCTCGTAGTTAGGCCGGCCCGATTATCCCTCGGTAGGTTGGTTTGTTCAACGCTATATAAACAAGGCCCCTACGGCATGTAGAGGGCACGTGTTTATGGCCAAGCACCATTGGATTATCGCGTACTACTCGCCGAGATCTGTCCATCTCTTCGAGTTCCACCTTGTAATCCTCTTTGATATAAAGAAAGGCTGGACGTAGGGCTATTATCTCCTAGAGAGGCCCGAACGAGGATAAAAACTTTGTGTCTCCCTGTTGCTCGTTGATTGCTGTTTGCCTTGCTCGGCAGGTTTTCTATCTCCTTTTCAAGAACCTTAGTTGACTTGGGACCGATATCCCAACCGGGTCGACAATAGAAGTAAGGTATTACCTCCGCTGAGGGCCCCGAACTCAGATGAACCCTTGTCTTGTGCTACCATCTAGCTTAGTTCTTGATTAGTGTCCCTCAGATAAATTCATTGCCGGCAAGGACCCCAGCTAGTCACCAATGACGCTAACGTACATGGGGCAGCGCCGAGATCGCTCTCAAGTTAGATGGCTTCTTCGAGATCGCCAGACGCCGCCATGAGGCTGGGAGAGTCTCTTCGCTTTAAGACTCGACTTCATTGCCGACGCATCGGGCAATCTTCATCTCTCCCTCGAGAGATTCTTCGCAAGGAGGCGCGCGAATCAATGTGACCCATTGCCCTTTGGCTTGAGAATTTAGCAAGAGCCTTCAACGGATTGACCTCGCTGTTCGCCTTCGCACCTCCTCCCGAGGAAAACGAAAAGGACTCTGCTGGCTCAACTGCGATGGGCGTGGATTGTATTCCGCCAACAACAACACAAGGTTTCTACCGGATTTCCTCCCGACCGAGAGCTTCCGCTGCCTCCGCGACGGATCTCATCTCGAGATTTGGATGAGAGATAACCAGTCGAGAGCGCCACCGGATCCACTCGGATCAGATCCATCTATGTTCGTGGGTGTCATCAATGCCGCCAACCCATTGGATGTAGCGAGCGTTAGCCTTCCGCTTCTCGACCAAGTCCGACGGAGCGCCGAGATTCAGAATTACCGAGAGGTTTTCGCCCTAGGTGCCGATGATCACCACTTCACTTCTCCGCTTGTCGCAGACGCAGAAACCGACACCGCGCGAACCCGTGATCCTTGCCATGTGGAGAACCAAGATCGTGATACGCCAACTTCGCGTCATGTCCGCGACGCCTGCAACGAGCTTCGCGGTGGTGAAGCTATGGGATCAAGGTCTACACGACTTCAGTGAATGTCATTGCCTCGAGGACTCTTCTCGAGACCATCGCGGCCAAGAACTTCCGTAAGGCAGCCCAGACGCCTCAAACCTCGCCAAGCGACGGCTATGGTGGAGATGGTCGCCATACAAAGAAAACAAGGCGTTCCCGCCCGAAAAGGCGACACGCGTCATTCTACGCGAATCGAACTGGTTCGCGTTTCGGCGATCGGGCGATTCTCACCACCGCCGCCCATGATCTTCGCCAAGACATTGAAGCCAAGCGCGGAGCACAAGAACGGCGAAGGAACTCTGGCTATCATAGCCGCCACAACAATGACTAAGCCGAGCACCGCCACCGGGCGCGACCACCGACACGAAAGCAACGCCAAGGTTCAAGGCGCGCGGGAGCGCCGTAGCGCATCCCCACGCGGAGGGCGCCACGACGCCGGGAGGATTCGCCTTCCCCGGATCTCGCCGAAAGTGGTTTGACCGATGGTTTCAACCTCAAAGGCATCGACAAGTTCGATGGCAAGAGGGATCCAAAGAATCACACAAGTTTACGCTTTAGCGCCAGCCAAGGCAGAGGTGATCGTAACGCCATGGCAAACTATTTGCTTGGCCGCTTGACTCCAACCGCCAAACTCGGTTAACGGATTCCCAGAGAACTCTATCGAGTCTTGGGACAACCTCTAGAAGCAGTTCATCGCCAATTTCCAAGGGACCTATGAAAGGCCCACGGGGAGATGGGAGATTGGACAACTACATAGGCGCAAGAACGAGACTTTTCGTGAGTTCATCAAACACTTCACCTAGAAGAAGAACGAGATCCGGATGTTTTGAGCGCATCACATCGATGCCTCTTCACGGTGCAACCGAGGAGTTAATTAGGCAGATGACCTGCGACCCCCTGTAATCTCAAGGCCATGTTCACAATGGCGTACCAGGAGGCCGAAGCCGAGGAGGCCATCGCGAATCATCGTGGTGGCAACGACGGAGGCCAAAAGAAGAAGCCTAATGATGAGCAAGGAAAACCCAAGGACAAAAAGCAAAAGGGGGACGAGATGGTCGCCAACATGGAGCGCAACCGACCTAAACCCTCCAACGACAATGACTACAAAAAAAGTGATGGATTCGGTATGTCCCTTCCATCCTCAAGAAAAGCACTCTGCCAAAGACTGCCTTATTCTGCAAAAGTTTGCCGAGAATTCGAACCAGTCAGCTAAGGGCGGTCAAGGCAGGAAACCCTATGGAAATTACCAGGACGCTGAGCGCGAGATTAGCTACATATTTGGGGCTCTGATGCGTACGAGTCCAAGCGGAAGCAAAAGCTTACCACTCGGGAGATCAACGCTATCATGTCCGTGACTCCAAAGTACTTGCGCTGGTCCGAGGTGCCCATCACCTTCGACCGATCGGACCACCCGGACCGGATTGCCTTCCCTGGGAGGTATCCTCTCGTGCTCGATCCGGTCGTGCGAGGAAGCAAACTAAAGAGGGTCCTAGTCGATGGCGGGAGCGGGATTAACGTCCTTTTCGTCAAGACCCTGGACCAGATAAATATTTCTCATTCCGAGCTACGGCAGGGATCATATCCTTTCCACGGGGTAATCCCCGGGACGTCCGCGATACCACTCGGACAGATCGATCTCTTTGCCCGTCACGTTCGGGACTAAGGATAACTATCGGACCGAGAGTCTGAATTTCGAAGTGGCTGATTTCGAGACGGCATATCATGCCATCTTGGGAAGGCCGGGATTGCCAAATTCATGGCTGTTCCCAACTACACTTATCTCGCCTTAAAGATGCCAGTCCCAATGGTGTAATCACCTCCTCGTGACGTTAAATGCCCTCGCTCGCATGAAGGAAAGCCGCGAGATGGCACAGTAATCGACTCATCGCCGAGATGGAGAAGATCCGCCGAGGTCGCATCCTTCAGAGGAAGGGACGCCCCCGCCAAGAAGCAGTGCCAAAACATCCATCCAAGCAGCCAAGAGGCCAAGAAGATTTTGTTGACCTGGCTTCGATCCGCCAAGACGGCCGTGATTGGGACAGGGCTCGATAGCAAATAGATAGACGCGCTCGTCACTTTCCTCCGGGCCAACCAGGATGTGTTCGCTTGGAAGCCTTCGGACATGCCTGATGTTCCGAGGGAGGTGATCGAGCACCTTCCACGCCGATTTAAAAGGCTTAAACCCATCAAGCAACAGCCACGAAGATTTGCTCCAGATCGGAAGGACGCCATACGGAGCGAAATCACCAAACTGTTGGTGGCACGGTTCATCAAGGAGGTGTATCACCCCAAGTGGCTCGCCAATCCAGTCTTGGTGCAGAAGAAAAACAAGACATGGCAGATGTGTGTTGACTACACGGACCTCAACAAAGCGTGTCCCAAGGATCCTTTTGGGCTCCCCCGCATCGATCAAGTGGTGGATTCCACCGCCGGGTGCGAGCTCTTGAGTTTTCTGGACGCCTACTCAGGCTACCATCAGATCAGTCTGGAGGAGGAGGATTGCATCAAGACGTAGTTTATTACGCCTTTTGGTGCTTTCTACTATATCACAATGCCATTCGGGCTAAAAACGCGGGCGCGACTTATCAACGCACCATACAACGGTGTTTTCACACTCAGCTCGGACGCAACGTGTAGGCATACGTCGACGACATCGTCATAAAGACAAAATCCAGATGGGATCTCATAACAGATCTGACCGAGACATTCGAAAGCCTAAGGGCATATCGGATGAAGCTAAATCCCGAGAAGTGCGTTTTTGGGGTTCCGTCTGGTAAACTACTCGGATTCATCATATCCAATCGAGGGATCGAAGCTAATCCAGAGAAGGTCGACGCCATCATCAAGATGAAGCCCCCGACTAATCAGAAGGATGTGCAGAAGCTCACTAGATGTATCGTGGCACTCAGCCGATTCGTTTCCCAATTCGGGGAGCGAGGCATGCCTTTCTTTAGGCTCTTACGCCGACAAGTCGATTTTCAGTGGACAGCGGAAGCACATGAAACCTTTCAAGATCTAAAGAGGTTCCTCACCATGCCTCCGGTGTTGGTCCCTCCCATGCCCCAGAGCCCCCTTTTACTCAGATCGGCCGACGACCACGCCATCAAGAAGGTTCTCGGTGGTTGAATGAGACGAGGAGGCCCTCCGTATGAACAACGTCCGGCCTATTTATCAGTATGCCGTGTTACTCACATCACGGAAGCTTAAGCACTATTTTCAAGAGCATGAAATTTTGTGGTCACCTCTTTCCCGCTTGAGACATACTCCATAATCGGAAGCCACGGGAGGATTGCAAGTAAGGCTTGAGCTTGTTGCCTTTGAAATAAAGTTCAAGGCTCGACCTGCCATCAAATCTCTCGTTGCCACGATTTCGTCAGCCGAATGGACAGAGGCTCGCACTTCAAAGAAGAAAGGAGAATCTCGAGCATCGACGATGTACTTTGATGGTTCCTCATGCTCAAGCGCTGGGCTAGGATTTTGCTCATATTACCGACCAGAAAGAAGCTACGCTTATGTCCTCCAGATATTGTTTCGTCAAGAACAACGCCACGAGTATGAGGCACTCATCCATCGCTACCCATCGCCATATCGCCGTGTCGCGGTTAATGGTACGCGATTCCCAACTCGTGGTCAACCAAGTGCAAAAGGAGTGGTATCAGACATGAGTAGTATGGCCGCCATCGTCAGAGGTACGAAAAGAAGACAAGTTCGACGGATCGAGCTATTACACGTTCGGGCCATGACGACGGCAAATGGACGTGTTAGCGCGGATGGATCCACTGGCGCAAGTCCCGATCGGTGTTTTCGCCCGTAAACTACGCTACCGTTTATCAAGCTACCGCTCGCACCGGAGAAGATCAGAGAAGCACCATAACCCGATGCAGGTTCTATCAATTAATCCTCGGTGGACTCGGCCAAACTTAGATTATCTTCGCGTGATTTAGCCGCTTATGATCAAGCTTTTGCCGAGTATTACACGTCAAGCAAGAGCTACAAGGTAGTCGGGGATGAGCTTTTCGGGAAGAGCAGTTCCGGGGTACTGAGGCGTTGCATATCAAAGTAAGAAGGCAGAGATCTACTCAACGATATCCACTTGGGGGAATGCGGACACCATGCGGCAGGCAGCACCCTGGTGGGAAAAGTTTATCGTCAAGGATTCTTCTGGCCAACCGCGGTCACTGATGCGGAAGACATAGTACGTAGATGTGACGGGTGTCAGTTCTTTGCACGGCAAATTCACATGCCGGCCTAGGATCTACAAACAATTCCAATCTCTTGGCCCTTCGCCGTCTAGAATCTAGACATGGTGGACCCCCTCAAGCGAGCGCAAGGCGGATTCACTCATCTCATCGTCGCCATCGACAAGTTCACCAAATGGATCAAGGCAAGCTTGCCGGTTAGTTATGTCGACGGTTGAGATAACGATCTCAAGTCGCTAAGGTTCTTGAAGATTGAGATAGGAGACACGCCAACAACCACGTAACAACAACGAACAGAGATGTGGTTTTATCCCGGTTCAGCCTCTGGAGAGATAATAGCTCTACGCCCACTTTTTTATATATCGAGGAGATTATAAGAGGTGGCTCGGGCGAGACTAACAAGTCTCAAGCGAGATTATGGTGTATATCGTGCTAAAAGCTAGATCAAGTCGTAAAACTCAAGTCGATGCCCCTAAACGCCGTAGGAAGGTGGTTTATATAGTGCGTAGCAAACCGACCTATCGAGGGAATATCGTCGCTAACTACTTAGATCGTGAACTAACTCGACATACCAAATATACCCCGAGGCGTATAAGGCATACTTTAATCTTGAGGATCACAACTCCTAATCCAACCGGGAAACCAACGCCCGGTCTTCACGCAGCCGCAGTAACTCTTGTTCGAGTCGGACTCAAACACGCATTCTTTGCCAAGAGGCACAAGGCCACCAAGGGCTGCTCGACAGATGCACATGGGTTCGATAGGACCTTCCAGGAGCCGGGCCCCGGTAGGTTGCTCGATTGGGCCGCTGTGAGGGCCAAGGCAATGGACCGTAATTTTATCCCCGACATTTAGCCCTCGAGACTCGCGGAAGGACTCACTAGAGCGGGTCTTTCTCGAGACTCCAAATCACTAAGAGGGAAATTTTGTTGCTACAACGACGTAACAAGCTTAATCGAACAGTGTTATGGTTCAACCAACAAGACTTGTTCAGACCAAACAGCATCCATCAAGACCGGAGCTTACTCAAGGCCGAACAGGAATCACATCTCGCCGAAAGTAGCACTTCAAATTCTTCAAAGCAGACGCTGAGAAAATAGCCGCTGATGTGACACCAACGGTAACTTCGTTGCCAGCTAAAGGAAATGCACGACCGCTTTTACCTAGCCGCATATAAAGAAAGTAGCTGCTGGCGGCAAACCGATGCAGAGCTGCTTCGCTTAGGCCTATAAAGCACCTAAGCGCTCATGCCAGCCACTGCCTCGCTTTTCCTCTCCTAAGCCCTAATTCCAACCAAGGCCAACATCAACCAGCCAAACTCCACCCTAGAACCTCCTCGTCCAACCCCGGGATCACTATGGCCAAATTCCTAGCCACTAGCTTGACCGAGGAGGACCTCAAGGCTTGGGAGGAGGAGGGCCACATCGACGCCGGTGATCGGAGGCCGCCGGGAGGAGGAAACTCCGAGCCGCTAGAGGGAGAGTTTGTCACCAACAGCCAGACTGCTCGAAGTGAGGTCTTCTGAAGCACTTTGCCGAGGCCTTCTAAACATCACGGATTGGAGGTAACAAACTCAATCCGAATCTCCATCCTCCGATGGCTATTTTTGCACATCCGCATGGCTATCTGGCATTGATCCGCCGTGGGCTGTTCTCCATTACTACACGGTAACGAGGAGCCGCCCGCCGCTCGGGCGCTTGGGTGCTACTTACCTCAAGCCCGGCTATCGCCGATGAGGCGCCAGACTCGGCCACCGCCGCTCGACTTGGCGGGCTTATGGTGGTCGAGGTGGTTCTACAAAGAAGCGGAGCGACGACAAGAAGCTCTCCTTCACCGGAAGGCGCCGGGCGGAGGTATTTAATGCCGCGCCGGAGATGTCCGCCCGGATTGGTATTTTTGACGAGGAAGATCGCTTCCTCGCGGAGCCTGCTCACGGGCAGGAGATCATCCGGACTACACAAACAATGTGATCTGGCCCATCATGAGAAGATCCTATCCCTTCTACAAGATAGAGGGATGGGAATACATTACCAGGGAGAGCACGGGTAAGTGCCTTTAAGACTCAACCTTTACTTAACGTCTTCATCCTAACAGGAAATAACAATCTCCTCTGTTCGGGCAGAGAAACCAACCAACGCATGGGTGACCGAGCGGGTCGACGCCATGCTGAAGGCAGCTAGGAAGGATGGCGAGGTCACCGGCCAGGTGGTCTACACCTGTCCGCAGAATGTGCTCGTTCGCATGGCCGAGGTAAGTTGCTCGAATCCTCGTTTGTGTCGGTGGACTTGCACTATTGCAAATGCTAATACTTTACCTTCCGAATACGCAGGAGGACCAACTGATCCTCGGAGGGATCGTGGAAGAACTCTCTGGGTCGGAGAAAGAGAAGGCGAAGAAGGGCAAGGCCAGGACGGCCACAAAGCCCAAGGTGGTGGCCGAACCTACGCGGAGCTCGCCGCGACATGGCGGCCGCCATCCATCGAAGAGACCACCCATGGCGACATTTGAGCGCTACCAATGCATCAAGCGGGCGCGGTCAACCTAGCGGGAAGAGACCAAGTCCTTCCCTCCTCACCGAGCAAAGCGATTTAAGAGGTAAAGAACATGGCCCTTTGTCTTAGGCGCTACACGCTGGCTCACCCGCCATATGGCATGGCTACGGCAGTCAGCCGAGCAGGAGGCTCGAGGAAGAAGTCGCGCTGCAAGGAAAGCTTTGCTGCGCTGAGAAGAGTGCTCACCAAATAGGAGCTGAGTTCATCGCCATGACACCCAGTGGGGCCAAGGCTAACATGCCGCTAAGGACCCCCCGAGGAAGAGGCGGAAAGTTCTAACGAAGAAGATCAAGATCAAGCCTTCCACGCCGGTATGTAGTAATGAATATCTTCGACCTACACACTTTCTCGACCGTTGGGCTTAACATCTTCTTATTCATCACCGTCCAGAGGAGATCGCCACGGACGACGCCGAGACGGGCGCCGAGCGATCGTTGTTCTCGAGCATCTACACGGTGTATCACGGCAGGAGGTCGGCCAAACAAGCGACGATCGGCGGGCGGAGCTCCGCTTCCCGCCAAGCCCAGCCGAAAGGCTCAACGCGCCGAGGGCACAGTGGGAGAGGCCGGAGGTCAAGAGCGGCGAAGCGCGGCCACGGACAGCGGGCTAAGGCAATGGTCTCAAGTCGCTCGGTGGGACCGAGCAGCGGTCCATCCACAGACTCGCCGCCGGGCAATCCATCCCCGAGCCACGGAGACGACGACGAGGCAGGGCGGTTCCCGCCACGAGGTACAAGAAGAGACCCACGAGTAGGCAAGACAAGTTGCCCCGCTGTGGAGGCTTCGTGTCGCATTTGAGGAGAGGCATCAACCTTGCCCGAAGGCGACCGGGCAGAGGAGGAAGAAAGGCAGAACGGTGGATCTAAAGCGCTGGCACGGCCGCCTCGCCTCCCGAAAGCGTAAGCGCCTCCAGCAGGAAGAAGGAGCACGTAAGACGCGCCAAGAGCAACGCGCTAGTCTCATCCCGACAAAGTAGGATTCGTGACGATGGCCTCAAGATCGCCCATCGCGATGGGGCTAAAGCATCGGCTTGGCAAGGTAAGCCCCAAGACCAAACCTAGTTCGGGCTTGAGCTATATCATCGCAGCGGCCGACTTGTTCTTCTCCTCAGTCTTCAAGGACACCATGGAGGAGCTCGAGGATCGGCCACCATCGAGCTGAGTAATCAGATCAAGGCCCCTCCGAGAACACCTCCGGACGAGGGAGTCCGAGGCGGAGCTCCTCTCAGATAGCCCAAAGCCGGCTACCAAGGCAAAAGCGGAAGTTCAAGGCCGAAGCTAACCCGAGAGAGGCGTTCCTCCGAGGCTCTCTTAAAGAAGCCGAGGAGCCTACAGCCGGGAAGGCGAAAGCATCATGGAAGAGAAGTCGTGCCGCACGAAGTGGTTTCAAGAGCAGCCACCGACGCTGGCCCCATCGCGTAAGGCGCTATGGCGACATCGAGAAGCTCAAGGCCCACTTTGCCAAAGAAGAGCCGACATCCGCTGGACTCCAGCGAAATCTCAACCCCAGGCTTCACAGAAGAGATCGAGGAGATGCGGGATGGCGTGAGGGCGATCACCGCATGAGAACAGGTCAAGGAGCCGGACGAGCAGCTCAAGACCGCCGAAAGGCTGAAGCTAGTCGAGCGAGGCTCGATCGACCAGCCGCAAGGCCAAGACCGAAGAGGTCGAGGCCATCCGGCAGAAGTTGCGACAAGCTGCTTAAACAAGGAGGAGATCGAACACCTCCGAGCTGAAGCCCGGGAAGGAATCAAGGCTCAAGGCGAAGTCATACTAAGTTAGAAGTCGAGGAGCCGAAAGAGCAGCTTTGCTCCTAAGTAGCACCACGGCTCAGAACTCCAAAGGGGACTTATGTACCGACTCGACACGTAAACTTACCTTTTTTTCCGCAAAAAGAGCAAAGAAAAGACAAGAGCGTATCAGAAACTAAGAGCAGGCACGAAAGCGCTTAGAAAGTTTGAAAACCGTAGCATGCTTAGCCTAACTCCCACTTCAGCAGTACTGCTCGAGAACCCGAAGTTTGCGAACTCTAACGGTGCACAAGAGAAAGGGCGACACCCTAGCCCCTTGACGGATGATGCTCAAGACCTAAGATTGCTAATTCGAGCATGTGCGTAGAAAGATAGAGCGACACCAGATCCTGCTCGACTGCTCCACGTGATCGCCGTTAACGTAAGTTAGGCAATTCCAAGGGTAACCGAAGCAAGGAAAGTGCTTCGCCGCAGGAGGGCTTACGAGAGCGGCTTTGCCATGTGGTTGTGTTGCGGAGCTGGGTGCTCTTCGCCATGAGGGCTTACGAGCACTTAGCCGTGTGGTCGGATGCCGCTTTTACGCAACTTCGAGTATAGGAACTTGTTGAACTGGATACGAGCAGGAGAAAATCCTTAAGATTGCGGAGCCAAATGTTCGCAAGGTCGGGCAGCCATCAAGTGTTACCAGAGAGAGGGTAGCCTTGACAAGACAGAGGTGAAAAGGCTGCAGAGGACCGTGGAAGATTTCACTATGAATGGATTTAACTTACATGGAGCCCGGCTGACTTGGACTAACAAAGGCATGAAATTTCACGGTAAAAGCCGGTTAACAAAGAGAAAGACCTACACAAAGAACTTACGGTCGGGTCGATGTTCCAAGTGCCGGTCACCGGTCCCCGCCCTCCATTGCCAGCGAACAATTTCCGGGCGAAGCAAGGAAATGACCGTGGAACGGACCTCCCAACGGGAGTTAACTTGTTGGCTTTTGGACGAAGTTCTAGACACGGCGCAGAACGAGGTCGCCCGCCTTCAAAGCCTCTTGGTCGATCCGCCTCGGCCCCGGAGCAGTAGTCGGAACGGCCTGTGCCCCGCAACTATAATCGATCCGCCACCGTGACAATCTCGCCTCGTATGGCGCAAAGGCTACTCACCTTGAGAAATTGGCCGAGGGCCTTAAGTCTATAGGTGAAGCATCATCTGACAGCCGAGCAGCTCGTCCGGTGGATTCGACAAACGAACGATCCCATCGATCGCGTGACCACCGCTACCACCGATCACCGCCCACGCAGCAAGCCGCCTGGTCGCCGCTGCCGCCAAGTCCTCGTAGTCATCGCGACTACATGGGCAAGCTGCCAGATCCCTCGTGAGGAGCGCTGTCGCGACCACGAGGAAGGAGCGCGGAGGCTTGTCGCGAGACAGCTCTCCAAGCAGAGACCTCTCCGCTCGCAAGAGTTCCTCTGACCAACAGACAAACGCTCTTTTCAAGGTCAAGGTGGCCGGTCTTATGCCTTTGGGTCAGAGGGTTTTCTCCGACGAAGCCAGCCTGTTTCGGTGGCCTCCAAGTTTAAACCCCGACACATGGAGAGGTACAATGGGACTCAAAACCAGAGGAATTTCTTTTCCATCTATGCAACGCCATCATGGCGTCGGGCCGACAAGCTTGTTATGGCCAATTACCTTCGACCGCCCTTGAGGGTGCCGCCCGGACGGGTCGTTCAATCGCAGAAGAAGGTTCCATCTCTTCTGGAACCAACTTTGTGACGCCTCGATCGCTAACTTCCGTGAGATGTTACGCGGCGCTTGGGCAAGGAGGATGATCTGCACTGATGATCCAGATGAACGGGAGACCCTCGCAACTTCGCTGCTGCTTCATCAAGATTCGCAACACGATCTCGAACATCTCTTGATGAATCTGTTGTCCGCTTTCAAAAACGGAGTCCGCGACGAGCTGCTCACCCAGATCTCGAGATCATGAGACTCGACCGCCAACGACCTATTCATATGGGCTGATCGCTACGCCAATACGGCCGGAGCGTGTTCAATACAAGAAGGCGCTCGACAAGGCTAGCCGCCTCGCCACCGGTGTAGAGGAGAAGAAGAAGACCAAGAAGAATCCCCGTGACAAAGAAGTCCCGAAGAAGAAAAAGAAGGGCGATGCAACAATACCGCCGCCGGTATAGATCACACGCCCTCCCAAAGACGGGCGTAAAAGCCCAATAATAACTCTAAGGGCAAGAAGCCCGCCAGGAGGCAATCAAGGCAAGAAAGGTCCCAGCCGACCGATATTGTAAGTACCACCAAAGACCACGGCATGATACACGCCACCGCAGAACCGGGCCGCAAAGCTCGAAAATTTTATAACGGTAAGGGCCCAATGCCCACCCCGCTCGAGAAAGGTGAAGCCAGAAGGCTGCGCCAAACCGATGATGGTGATCGACGATGACGAGTATCGCGCCTGCGGAACCATATTGCCGCCATCTTCGGGCGCTTTCGGCTTATACTTTCTCGACGCAGCCTCAAGGAAGCCGCCGAGGTCCATTAACGCCGAAAAGGGCAAGCCTCACCGAAGTCAATGAAGTGGACCGAGGTCCCCATCTCTCTTCTCGTGGAGGATTGCCCCACCGATGACCAAGCCACGAGGTTCCCATCGGTGGTCACTCCCGACCATCAAGAACGCGAGAGTTGGCCGTACTCAGAGATTCGCGGAGCGCTTTGGACTTGCTCTCGCTAAGGTCTTGACGAGATGCAAATCGTGATTCCAAACTTAAAGAGGTCACGATGCCTTTCACGCATTGTCCCGGAGAAGTCTGCCCAAATGCTGGGGTGTTGTCCTACCCGTTACCTTCTCGCAGCCCTAGCAACTTCCGGACAGAGTTGATCACGCTCGACGTGGTCGATTCTTCCATCTCGTGATATTAACGCATCTTTGGGCCGCCATCACTTGGTAAGTTTATGGTCAGGTCCCACCACGCTTACCATTGCGTGAAGATACCGGTCCCAACGGCGTGATCATGGTCAAGGGCAATTATAAAGTCGCTCCGATTATGCATTTAGCGCCTTGCCTCGTCGACCAGCTTCCGCCATGAGGTCCAGACGCCTCCTCCGCATCAAGTCTCCGACGCCTCTAGGGTCTCTCTTCACCAAGTGCAGACTAGGAAGTTCCGCCGCCTTTGGATAATTCCTCCAAGACAGCTTCATCCGGGGCCAATCTGACCCCAAATAGGAAAGCGAGCTCATTGCCTTCCTCCGAAGCACGCAGACGGTTTGCTCGGGAGCCGCCTCGATATGCCCGAGTCCCAAGGAGGTTATCGAGCATAAACCGCTGTCCGGCCGACAAAAGCCCGTTTCGCCGTAAGCTTCGCTGCTGACTTCAAACAGGGATCATCAAGGATCAGCTGGCAAGTCGCCGCTGGTTTCATCCACGAGGTTGATCACACCGAGTGGCCGCCAACCTCGCCATTGTAAAGAAGAAAGGCGTAAAGGAGGATGTGTCGATCACACGATCTCAACGCCGCTTGTCCCAAGGACAATTTTCCGCCGTCAAGATAGACCAAATTGGTCGACGCGATCATGATGCCCAGCTCTTGAGTTTTTGATGCTTACCAAAGTTACCACCAAATAAGCATCTCCCCGTGGATGAAGAGAAGATCGCTTCATCACCCCTTTTCGCACTTTCGCTATACGCACCATGTCTTTTGGTCTCACAAGAATGTCGGGTGCCACGCTCCATATTGATGGAGAAGACTTTCCCTGCATCAAATACGCGAAGAAACTCGAGGTCTATGTCGATGACATAGTTGTAAAGAGCAAGCTTGCTCCAGATCATGTAAAAGACCTGGCCGAGACTTTTCAAAATCTCAACAGACATCGAATAAAGTTAAATCCAGAGAAATGTACCTTTGGTGTTCGATCCGAATGTTGCTCGGTTATGTAATTGGTTCGCAGGAATTTCGCCAACCCCGAAAAAAATCGAGGCCATTGAAAATATGCAGTTCGACTACCGCTAAGGAAGTCCAGAGTCTCACCGGACGGATGGTCGCTTGAGCAGTGTTTATCTCCGCAGTATGTAACGCTGGCCGCCTCTTTCTTAAGGCCCCGCGAAGCACAATGGTTTCAATGGACGGAAGAGGCCGAGCGATCTTTTCAAAATCTAAAGCAATACCGTCCAACCCACTGTCCCCGACTACCCTGCTACATTAAGAAAGCAGCTTTTGCTTTACCTTACGATGCCGCAAGCGGTGAGCGGTCTTGACGGGGAAAGGGAAGGCATCCAATGCTAATTTATTACGTGAGCGAGGTGCTTCACGGATCAAAGGAGCGTACCGAGGTCCGTGGTTGCTCTACGCCCTTGCTCATGTCCTCTAGTAAACTTCGCCATTATTTCAGCAAGATCAAACATCGGGTCCCACCAAGTTCCTCTTGAGAAATCCTAAGGAACAAGGAAGCCAGCGGAAGAATAGCTAAGTGGGCAATGGAATTAGCAGAGTTCGATATTCTCGTCACGCCGAACGGCTATCAAATCCTGTGTCCCGGCCGACTTTGTCGCTGAATGGACTTGCCCGCCCAAATCCCAGGAAGCTCCCGAGCAACCTGATGAACCCTTTTGGACCATGTTTTTTGATGGTTCGAGCACTGGAAACTCGGGGGCTGGTTTTGTTCTCATCTCCCCCCAAGGAGAGCAACTCCAGTATTCTATCCAACTACACTTCACGGCGACTAACAACGCTAAGCACGAGGTTCTCCTCGCTGGACTAAGAGCGCGCAAGTCGCCATGGTCCAACGGCCGACCGCGGAAGGAGATTCACAGCTGGTCATCAACCGATCAACGAGGAGTATCGGTTGCGATGACTTAATGGCGCGGTATCCGGTTGAAGTGAGGAAGTTGAGCGCTTTCTTTCGATTTTTCAAGGTGCTTTCGTGCCTGTGAAGGACAACTTTCGACCGACTAACCGCCCAAGTATAGATCCTAACGAGAACTCGCCCGCAGGGTGCTCCTCGAGCATCTTCACAAGCCATCAATCACGCTCCGGACGAGGCAACCGAGACAGTGGTGCCGTCTCCGCTATTGAGCAGATCATGGATCGACAACGCCATTTGTTCGGCACTTTGCAGATGGGACCTCGCCGACGACGGCCGAAGCTGCCCCGGCCATAAGGCGCAATAGTTCATACCACCATATGGACGCATCCTTACCGCCGAGGTGCTCGGGAGTCCTTCCAAGTGCATCTCGCAGCAGAGGGTGTGTTCCTTCTAGGGACATACACAGGGTGCCTCGTGGCAACCACGCCTCTTCCAACTCGGGTCGGCAGCGTTTCGCAAGGGCTACATCGCCAACCACGTTACAAGATGCCCGGAGATCGGACAAAGTGCAAAGCTTGCCAATTTCACGCCCGAAGGCACATAAGCCCGCCCAAGAGCTCCAAACGATCCCCATCTTGGCCTTTCTCCACATGGGGTCTAGATCCGCCTACCATTCCCGAGGGGTACAAGGGCTACACACACTTGCTCGTCGCCATCGACACTTTTACAAAATGGATTGAGCGCAGCTGCTCGTGTCGCCTCTTCACGCCTAAAACGGCCGCGGCGCTTTTCAAAAGCAACGTGATCACGCCGCTTTGGTATCCCCATAAGTCGATCACGGATAACCGCATACCGGCTCGTAAGTTTAGCTATTCTGTGAATATCAGCTAACAATTGGCACTAAGGTTCCGTCATTCGCCGCACATCCATAGAGCAATGGAGCAATGAGCGAAGCCAATGCACAGATTGTCCAGTATTAAACGGCGCGATGTTCGCGCAGACCGCGAGCACAACAAAGCCTCGGTCGACGGTTCCTTCCGCCCTCCGGGCGCTCGCACACTACGGCCACCGGGCAACCGGGAAACTCCTTTCCAATTGGTCTATGGCGCAGGCCATCCCGCGCCTCAAATACTACTTGTTCGCTGCACGAAGCTCGGCCAACTTGGTTGACGACGAAAGCAAGAGCGCTTATCGATCTCGACCTCCTCAAGGCACACGCGACCGCACAAGTCGTAATGGCGCGCTATCGCCAAGATCTTCGCAGCACGCCGCCAAAACGGTTCGACTAAGGGCTTTGAAGCGGGCGACCTCGCTCAGCGCTGTTCCGTAACCCGCCCAATGCCAACAAGTTAACTCCCCGCTGGGAGGGTCCGCTCACGGTCGCTTCCATCGCCGCCCAGGTTGTTCGCCGGCAATGGAGGACGGAGAGAGTCGACCAAAGACTTGGAACATCGATCAGCCTTCAGAAGTTCTTTGTGTAGGTCTTTTCTCTGCTTGCTTAGCTTCGCCATCTTTTCATGAAATTTTGCGTTTTGTTCGCCCAAGTCTGCTGGCTCCATGTAAAGTTAAATCCATTCATAGTGAAATCTTCACGGCCCCTCTCGCTACCTTTTCACTGGGTTTTGTCAAGGCTACTGTCGGGATTAAATTATGGCCCATTGCCATGGCTCACTCCTCGACGGCCCGATCAAACAAATTTGTCAGGCCCGCCTCCCCGAAGGTTCAATTGCCCATATGCATCCCCGGCCAATCTCTCCCCGGGCCGGGCACGGCGCAGCGAACGCCTAGGATTCGTGGTTTGAGTCCGACCAACAAAAGTTCTCGTGATGGCTACGTGAAGACCCGGACGTGGTTTCCGGATTGGATGGTTCAGTGATCCCAGACCCATAGATCAAAGTCGGAACGGCAAGTTATAGCAACGGCCCTTAGATCCACCAATCGTTGATCTCGCCAGCATGGGCGATGTTGGCGACTAACCTAGAGCGACCGGCCGAGGGCCTAAAGTCTCTAGGAGAAGTCAACAACTCTCCAGCAAGCAGCCAAGTCGCCGGAATGATTCGGACAGCTCGATCGATCGTAGGACCCCGCCACCATCGGCGATCATCGCCCATGAGCAAAGCTACCCGTGGTCGCCGCCGCCGCTAAGTCCTCGAGTCATCGCGACCACAGGGGCAAGCACGCTGCGATGATCACGGACGGCCCTCGTGAGGAAGGCTGCCGCCACCACGAGGAAGGAGCGTGGTGGATTATCCCGAGAGAGTTTCTCCAGCCGAGTCCTCCTGCTCAGCCA
Organism: Raddia guianensis; assembly: GCA_036346415.1. Lineage (NCBI taxonomy): Eukaryota > Viridiplantae > Streptophyta > Magnoliopsida > Poales > Poaceae > Raddia > Raddia guianensis. The sequence goes on from CM070544.1 coordinate 38,858,067, forward strand.
GAGTTCCTCCGCAACAGACCAACGCTTCTCAAGACTAGGTTCTCACGGAAGGTGGCTTGGTCATATGCCTGGTCGCAGGCTTTCTCCGACGAAGCCGGCCGTCCGGCGGTTCCTCAAAATTCAAGCCCTGGCCACATGGAGAGGTACAATGGGACTCGTAACCCGTGAGGAATTCCTTTCCATCTACGCCACGGCCATGATGGCGCCGGGTGACGAGCTCGTTATGGCTAATTACCTCCCGACCGTTCTTGAGGGTGCCGCCGGACGGGTCGCTCAATCGCCAAGAGGGTTCCATCACCATGGAACCAGTTTTGTGACGCCTCGATTGCTAATTTTCGAGTGAAGCATACGGCGTCTCGGGCAAGGAGGATGATCTCGCACTGATGATCCAGATGAACGGGAGACCTCCGCAACTTCGCGGAAGCGCTTCATTAAGATCCGCAACACGATCCCAAATATCTCTTGATGAATATGTTGTCCGCGACGAGCTGCTCACCCAGATCTCGAGATCAATGAGACCTGACCGCCAACGACTGCTCAAGGCGGCCGATCATATGCCAACGCTGCAGCAGAGCGCTGCTCAAGACAAAAAGGCGTTTCGACAAAGGCGAAGCCGCCTACCAAATTTAGTGTGGATGAGAAGAAGAAGAGCAAGAAGAACGCTCCCGTGACAAGAAATCCTGTAAGAAGAAGAACAAAGGTGATGCGAACAATACCGTCAGCAGTATGGATCGCGACTCCTCCCAAGGACGGGCGTAAGAAGCCCAACAATAATTACAAGGGCAAAAGCTCGCTCAGTGGAGGCGACAAGGCAAGAAAGGTCCGAGCGACCGATTTTGTAAGTTCCACCAAAGACTACGGCATGATATACGCCATCAGAGAACTTGGGCCGCAAAGCTCAAGATTTCTACAACGGCAAGGGCCCAATGCCCACCCCGCCTCAACATGGTGATGCCGTGAAGGCTAAGCGCCAAACCGACGATGGTGATCGGAAGATGATGACGAATATCAAGAGCTGCGGAACCATATCGCCGCTATTTTCGGGCTCTCGGCTTACACATTCTTGCCGCAGCCTCAAGGAAGCCGCCGGAGGTCCACAACGTCGAAAAGGCAAAACCTCACCTGAATCAATGAAGTGGATCGAGGTCTCCATCTCCTTCTAAGGAGGATTGCCCCATCGATGACTAAGCCTCGCCGCTCCCATCATCGTGGTCGCCCACCATCAAGAACGCGAGAGTTGGCCGTGTCTTAGTAGATGCTGGAGCGCTTTGGACTTGCTTTCGCTAAAGTCTTGGACGAGATGCAAATTCTCGCCCAAGTCAAGGAAGTCGCAATGCCCTTCTACGGAATTGTTCCGGGAGAAGCTGTCAAACCGTTGGGGCAGGTTGTCCTTCCTGTCACCTTCGGCAACCCAAGCAACTTCCGGACAGAGTTGATCACTTTCGACGTGGTCGACTTCCCGTCGGCGTACAACGCAATCTTGGGCAGGCCATCTCTCGGTAAGTTCATGGCCGTGTCCCACCACGCTTACCATTGCTTGAAGATACCGGTCCTAACGGCGGATCACGGTCAAGGGCAACTACAAAGTCAGACCGATTGAGACGAGAGCCCTTGCCCTCGGGTCGACCAGCTTCCGCCGCTGGTCTCAAGTTCCGCAGACTAAGTCTCAGACGCCTAGGGTCTCCTTCACCGGGAGAAACTAGGAAGTTCATTGCCGCTTGACGATACTTCCAAGATAGCCACTTGGGGGCCACCGACCCCAAATAGGAAAGCGAAGTTATTGCCTTCCTCCGAGCTAATGCGATGTATTCGCCGAGCCATCCGACATGCCCGAGTCCCAAGGAGGTAATCGAGCACAAATTGGTCGTCCGGCCGACAAGAAGCTCGCTCGCCGTAAGCTTTGCCGCTGAATTCAAACAGGATCATCAAAGATCACTTATAAACCGTCATTGGTTCATCCGCGAGGTTGATCACACCGAGTGGTTAGCCAACCTCGCCATTGTAAAGAAGAAAGGCAAGTGGAGGATGTGTCGATCACACGATTCAACGCCGCTTGTCCTAAGGACAATTTCGCCGTCAAGATTGACCACCGGTCGATGCGATCGCGACGCCCACTTTCTGAGTTTTTAGATGCTTACTCCTGTTACCACCAAATAAGCATCTCCCCGAGGATGAAGAGAAGATCGCCTTCATCACCCCTTTCGCACTTTTCGCTATACGACCATGTCTTTCGGTTCACAAGAATGTCGGTGCTAACGCTCCAAATACTTAATGGAGAAGACCTTCCGTAACAACATGAAAAACTCGGAGGTCTATGTCGACGACATAGTTGTAAAGAGCAAGTATGCTCCAGATCATGTAAAAGACCGGCAGAGACTTTTGTAATCTCACCAGCATCGAATAAAATTAAATCCAGAGAAGTGTACCTTTGGTGTTCGATCCGAATGTTGCTCTGATATGTCATTGGCTCGCAAGGTATTTCGCCAACCCCGAAAAAATCGAGGCCATTGAAAATATGCAGCTCCAACTACCATAAAGGAAGTACAAAGCCTCATCGACGGATGGTCGCTATAAGGTGTTTATTTCCGTCAAGGCTTAACGCTGGTCGCTTCTTCTTAAGGCCCTCGCGAAGCACAATGGCTTCGAGTGGATTTGAAGAAGCCGATAGATCCTTCCAGATCCGGGCGATACTCGTCCAATCCTCCCGCCTTGACTACTCCCGCTGCATGGCGAAGCAGCTCCCATCAGCATCTAGGTTGCACGCCACAAGCGGTGAGCGCAGCCTTGATTGGCCGAAAGGGAAGGCCTACAAACGATTAATCTATTACGTGAGCGAGGTACTTCACGGATCAAAGGAGTGTTACCCCGAGGTCCGTGGTTACTCTACGCCTTGCTCATGTCCTCCGTGAAGCTTCGCCACTACTTCCAAGCGATCAAACACGGGTCCCGACCACGCTCCTCCGGGAGAAATCTTACTTTAACAAGGAATCTAGCGGACGATAGCCAAGTGGGCAATGGAACTAGCAGAGTTTGATCCGTTATTTGTCGCCGAATCGCTATCAAGTCACGTGTCCTAGCCGACTTTGTCGCTGAATGGACTTGTTCGCCCAAATCCTGTGGAGCTCCCGAGCAACCCGATGAACCCCTTGACCATGTTTCGATGGCTCACAAGACCGAAACTCGGGGCTGGTTTTGTTCTCATCTCCTCAAGGAGAGCAACTCCAAAGATTCTATCCAACTACACTTTGCGGCGACTAACAACGCCGCAGAGTACGAGGCCCTCCTCCGACTAAGAGCGTGCAAGTCGCTTGGTGTCCAACGGCTAACCGTGAAGGGAGATTCACAACCGGTCATCAATCGTGTTAACAAGGAGTATCGTCGCGATAACTCAATGGCGCGACACCGGTTGAAGTGAGGAAGTTGGAGCGCATTTTCGATTTTTCGGCAGTTTTCGTGCCTGTGAAGGACAACTTCGGCCGACCAGCTATCCAAGTATGGATCCTCACGCTAACTCGCTTCCGCAGGGTGCTCGCCGAGCACCTTCACAAGCCCTCAATCACGCTCTCCGGACGAGGCAACAGAGATGTGGTGCTGTCTCCGCTATCGAAAGCAAAGTCATGGATCGGATAATGCCATTTGTCCCAGACTTGCGATGGGACCTCGCCGACGACGGCCGAAGCGTTCTTGCCATAAGGCGGCTGCTTCCATACAAGCTTGTGGACGGCATCCTTACCGCCAAGGTGCTCGGGAGTTCTTCCAAGTGCATCTCGCAATGTGAGGGTGTGTTCTTCTAGGGACATACACGAGGGTGCTCGTGGCAACCACGCCTCCTTCGTAACTCGGGTCGGCAAAGCGCTTCACATGGGCTATTATTGGCCCATCATACAAGATGCCCGGACATCGTGACTAAGTGCAAGGCTTGCCAATTTTACGCCTCGAAGGCACACAAGCCCGCCCAAGAGCTCCAAACAATCCCCATCTTGGCCTTTCTCCACATGGGGTCCGGATCCGCTTCGCCCATTCCCTAAGGGGTACAAGGGCTATACACACCGCCGTTGTTACAGACACTTTTACAAAGTGGATTGAGGCGAGCTCTGTGGTCGCCTCTTCACGCCAAAACGGCTGTTCGCTTTTCAAAAGCAACGTGGTCACGCTCAGATTCCCCATAAGTCGATCACGGATAACGGTACCCGCTTCAAGCTTTAGCTATTCCGTGAATACCGCGAATAGCCGGGTACTAAGGTTCGTTTACTCGTGGCACATCCACGAGCAATGGAGCAATGAGCGAGCTAACTGACAGATAGTCCAGGTATCAAACGGCGGTATTTGCCGCCTTCGAAAGCACAACAAGACTGGTTGACGGTTCCTTCCGTCCTCTGGGGCAAGTTCAGACTACGGCCACCGGCGATCGGGAAACTCCTTTCCAACTCGGTCTATGGTGCGGCCATCCTCGCTCACCGAATCAGATTTCGGTTCGCTTTCAAGACGAGCTCGGTCAACCTAGTTGACGACGAGCAAGAGCGCCTCGATCTCGATCTCCTCAAGGCACACGCGACCGGGCACAAGTCGAATGGCGCTACCAAAGAAGATCTTCACGCACGCCGCCAAGTCGGGCTCGACCTAGGGCTTTGAAGGCGAGCGACCTGCTCGCGCACCGTGTCCAGAACTTGTCCAATGCCAACAAGTTACTCCACGCTGGGAGGGCCCGCTCACGGCCGCTTTTCCGCCGCCCGGGCTGCTCGCCTGGCTATGGAGGACGGAGAGAGTCGACCAAAGACTTGGAACATCGACCACCTTCGTAAGTTCTTTGTGTAGGTCCTCGCTTGTTTGCTTAGCTTTGCGCTTTTTGTAAACTTCGCGCTTCGCCTGGTCCAAGTCTCTGCACCATGTAAAGTTCAATCCAATTCTTCGTGAATCCTCGTGGCCTCTCGTGTTCTTTTCACCGCTTTGTCTTCTCGCACTACTTTCTCTCCGTAACACTTGATGGCTGTCCGGTCTTGCGAACTTGGCTCCGCAATCTTAAGGATTGTTCTCACCAGACCGGGTTTCGACAAGCTCCTAAACTCGTGGTTGCGAACACGGCCTTTCCACCTTGCGCTAAGTTCGCTCGTAAGCCCTCCGCTGCAGAGGCACTTATCGCCGGGCGCCACCACTTGGTAAAGCTCGCTCGAAGCTCCCCGCGCGCAGGCACTTTCCTTGTTCGGTTACTTTCGAATCGCTTAACTTACGCCAACGAAAGCGTACTACGGAACGAATCGAGCAAGGTACGGTGTCGCTTTTTTCCCACGCACGTGCTCGAGTTCGCAAACGAGGTTCTCGAGCATCGTCTGCACGGGGCTAGGTGTCGCTTTTCTCGTGTGCACTGCTCGGGTTCGCAAACTCGTGTTTCCGAGCGATGCACAACGGGACTGGAGTTAGGCAGAGCGCCACCGGGCTTTCTTAAACTTCCTAGCGCTGCTTCGCTTTCTTAGTTTCGCTCGTTTGTCTTTTTGTCGCTCTCTTTGCAGGAAAAGGGTAAGTCTTTATTAACAAAATTTGCGGTACAAAGTCCATCTCGGGTTACTGTTCTACAGCCTACCTAGAAGCGAAGTTGCTCCTTGAGCTCCTCGATCACTTCCTTAAGGCGCAGGACTTCCCTTGGGCTTTGAACCCCTCTCGCCTTAGCTCTGAGACGATCGGCTTCCTCCTTGTCGCTGCCCTGGCTCGCCTGTCAGCTTTCAGACGGAGAGCCTCGACCTCTTCGGTCTTGGCCTCACTGGTCTGGCCGAGCCTCGCCTCGACTCACTCACTGCCGCCGGCGGTCTTGAGCTGCTGGCCCAGCCTCCTTGACCTTCTTTCTCCATGTGATCGCCTCACCGCCATCCCACAGATCTCCTCAATCTCCTCCCGTGAAGCCCACAGGTTGAGATCCTAGCCCTGAGTCCCATGGATGTCTCGCGCCTCCTGGCGAGCTGGCTTCAAGCTTTGGCTTCCTCCATGAGCCTGGTTCCGCCTGGGACGCCAAAGAAGCGCTTCTTGCCACTTCAGGCGGCCAAGATCTCCTCCATGCAGACTCGCCCACGGCTATGGCAAGCTCGGCTTCCTTTTAGGAGAGCTTCAGAGAATGCTCTCCTGGTCACTTTGGCCTTGAGCTTTTTCGCTGCCAATGGCCCGGCTTTGGGCCAAGCAGAAGGCCTCGCCTCGGATCCCCGCTCAAGATGTTCCCGGAGGAGGCCAAGACGGCGTCTGCTCGATGGTGACCCCATCCTCGAGTTCCGCCATGGTGTCCTTGAAGACCGGAGGAAGAACAAGTTAATTACGCTATGATGACGTGGCTAAGTCAATAAGATTCGCCTTGGTGTTTACCTTGCCAAGTCGGCGCTTCACACCGCGACGCAGCGGTCCTCGAGGCCAAGGCCACGGCCCCGCCAGGCGGGATGAGGCGGGCGCGCTTGCTTGCCGCCGCTTTGTTCGCTTCCTTCTTCTTCTTGGGAGCGATCTCGCCGGAGCTGGAGCGACGGGCGGCGCTTGCTCTCAAGGCCCTTCTCCTCTTCCTTTTTCTTCCGCTCAACGCTTTCGGCGAGGCGAGTCGCTTCCGCCGGGCGGCGGCTGCAGTTTAACCGGCAGACGACCGCTCGGCCCGCCGGGGCTTTTCTTGTTCCCGGCAGTGGGTCTCACCTTGCTCGGCGGAGAATCCTGCCTGCTGTCAGGTGAGCTGCCTCGCCGAGTGCTCGGCAAGACGGCCGCTCGGCCTCGCTTCGGCGCTCCGAGCCATCGCTTTGGCTCAAGCCCGTGGCGCCACCCGCCGTTATTTTTGCCTCCACCGCTTCACCGCTTTTGAGCGATCGACCGCTCGCTGGAGCCCGGCGGCAAGAAGTTCCACGCCGCCAGCCTTATCCTTGAGGCTCGCCACCATCGCTTCGTGACGCGCTGCAGCAGATGCTCGGGCAAGAGAGATCGCCAACCGCCTCCTCGGCGCCGTCTGTGGTGGTCTCTTCTTCGGCAAATTGATGAATGAGAGTTGATCGTTAAGTCTAATGCGGTCAAGGTGGAAAGATCAAAAGATCGATTTCTACATACCGCCGTGGAGGGCTTAATCCTGATCTTCTTCGCTGTAACTTTCCGCCTTTTCCTGGGGCTCCTTGGCGGGTTCTCCATGGGCCCTTGGGCGTCATGGGCGATGAGCTCACCGTGAGCCGAGCACTTCTTCAAGCAACGCAAGGAGTTTCTCCCTGCGCGCAACCTCCTCCTCGAGTCTCCTTTGCTCACCGACTGCTAGAAGTCAGCGCCATATGGCTCGGGTGAGCTTATGGTAACGCCTAAGCCAGAGGGCTATGGTCTTTACTCTTCGCCGCTCCGCCGGGCGAGGAGGGAGGGCTTGGTCTCTTCTCATTGGGCCGACCGCGCCCGCTTGGTTCCGCCTGGGCGCCTGTCGCAGCACTGGTTTCTTGATGGTCTGGCGGCCGCCATGGCGCTGGCGAGTCTGGGGCCACCCGCCACCTTGGGCTTTGTGGTCGCTTGGCCTTGCCCTTCTTCGGCTTCTCCTTCTCAGACTCCAGAGATCCTCGACGATCCCTCCGAGGATCACCGTCCTCCCACGATTTTGAGAAGCTTAACGTCAAGATTAAAACCAACAAAGTAAATCTAGCAACACGGCTGGGTGTAAGTGATTTACCTCGCTCAGGCGGATGAGCACATTCCTCCGACAAGTGTAGGCCACCTCGCCGGTGACTCGCTGTCCTTCTTCGCCGCTTTCAAGATGGCGCCAACCCGCCGGTCACCCATGCGTTTGGCCGGCATCTCGCCGAAAGCAGATGGAATCGTTAAATTCCTGCTCGAGAAAACGATCAATGAAGAGGTTGAGTCTTAAAGGCACTTACCGTGTTTCTCTCTTGGATGTCTTCCCATCCTCTATCTTGTAGAAGGGATAGGACCTTCTCCGCAGCAAGGTGACTCGTCATTGTGAAGTCCCGGATGATCTTCGCCTGCGGAGCCCAAGGCTCACGAGGGAGGCGATCTTCCTTGTCGCATCAGCCCCTCAGACTCATCTCCGCCGAGGCATTGCATGCCCTTCACGCCGCGCCTTTCCGTGAAGATGAGCTTGTTGCCGCCACTCCGCTTGTCAGAGAACCACCTCACCCACCATGCGCCCATTGAGTCGAAAGCAGAGGTGGGCGAGGGTACGGCAAGGCTGTCGGCGGTGGGTCTTGAGCTTGAGGTAGTAGCACCAGCGCTGAAGCGGCGGAGCCGCCTCGTCATCAGATAATAGTGGAGGAACAAGCCCCACCGGTGGATCGATTCTCAGATAGCCTTCGACGTGTGCGAAGACGGCCATCCGAGGATGTTGCTCGGATTGAGGTTCGCCACCTCCAATCCGCTTAATGTTTAAGAAGGCTCAACGAAGTCGCTGGAGATCGCAACCCAACAGGCGAACTGCTCGGGTTAACGAACTCTCCTCCAGGGGCTCCGAGTATCCTCCTCTCCGGCAGCTTCCAGCCACGGTGTCGATGTGGCCCTCCTCCTCCCAGATCCTAAGGTCCTCCCCGGTCAAAGCTAGTGCCGTGAACTTGGCCATAGCGGTTCCTGTGGATCGGACGAAAGGTGGTTGGTGGTGGAGTTTGGGTGCTTGATGTTGAGCGCGGTTGGATCTAAGGCTTAGAGAGGAAAGGCGTGAGAACAGAGTGGTGGTCATGGGCGGTTTGGGTGCTTTTATAGTCCCGTATAAGCAGCTCAAGAACGGTTCACCCCAAAACGGCTAGTTTTTACCGAACGGCTAGGTAAAATGGTCGCTTGCTTTTCATCGCAAGCAATGACAGGAAGTTACCGTTGGAATCGCTAACGGCTATTTTTTTTTGTTCGTTGACCGAAGGTCGAGTGCTCGCCGGACAGATGTCGCTCCTCGCTCGACGCGACGGAATTGCTCAAGATCGATCGGGTTTATTCGGTCCCCGACAAGTCCTGCTCGGCTGAACCATAACCTGTTTCGGCCGCTTGTTACACGCTTTTGTAGCAGGAAAATGCCCTCTTCAGGATTTAGAGTCTCAAGAGGAAGACCCCACTCTAGTGAGTCCTTCCACTTGAGTCTCGGGCTAGCTGTCGGGATTAAATTATGGCCCATTGCCATGGCCCACTCCCCGACGGCCCGATCAACAAACTCGTCAGGCCCAGCTCCTCGAAGGTTCTATCTGCCCATATGCATCCCGCCAATGCCTCCCGGCCGCACGGTGCGAACGGCCTAGGATTCGTGTTTGAGTCCGACTCAACAAGAGTTCTCAGACGGCCACGTGAAGACCCGGACGTTGGTTTCCTGATTGATTAGGAGTCGTGATCCCCAAGACTTGGAGTATACCTTATCCGCCTCGGATATATTTGGCATGTAATCGAGTTCGTTACGATCTCGTAGTTAGCCCGCCCGATATTCCCCAGAGGTCGGTTTGCTCAGACTATATAAACAGAGCCCTACAACAGATAGAGGGGACGACTTAGACGATCCGCATCTAAGATTACTTTGTCGATACTACTCACCAGACACCCATAATCTCACCGAGACTTGTTCGCCTCGCCGAGCCACCTCTTGTATTCATCTCGATATATAAGAAAGGCCGGACGAGGGCTATTATCTCCCGAGAGGCCCGAACCAGATAAAACCCCCGCCTCCTGCTCGCTGTCGTCGTGGTTGTTCGGCGTGTCTCCTATCTCAATCTTCAAGAACCTTGGTTGACTTGAGATCGATATCTCAACCGTCGAGACGACTGGTGCCTATAGACTGTCCCATCTCGAGACAGGCCTTGTCTCACAGTAACCTACGCACAATTTGGCTACCAGTTGGGCCCCGACAATACTGGGGGACCATGAGATCTGGTATGGCTGAACGGATTCGACGGAAATCTGCAATGATTTGCTGGACCATGTATTTTTTTAAGAAAATTATTTCAAGCCTAATTTCTCTAATTTCGGTTACAGGGCGTGTGTCTTGTGATTCTGCGCCACCAAAAAAAACTACGCTCGAAATTGGGCTCAGATACGAAAGATATGGCCATTATACGGGATACGCCGTGTATTCGTCACATTGGCAAATGCCCGGAGCTTCTATGGACTAGATGCTCACGACTGGTCCCTATAGACTGTCCCATCTCGAGACAGGCCACGTCTCACAGTAACCAATGCATAATTTGGCCACCAGTCGGGCCCCGACAATACTGGGGAGACCATGAGATCTGGTATGGCCGAAAGGGGTGGACGGAAATCTGCAATGATTTGTTGGACCGTGCATTTTTTCAAGAAAATTATTTCAAGCCTAATTTCACTAATTTTGGTTACAGGGCGTGGGTCTTGTGATTCTGCGGTACCAAAAAAACTACGCTCGAAACTGGGCCCAGATTCGAAAGTTATGGCCTTTTTACGGGATACGCCGTGTATTCGTCACATTGTCAAACGCCCGGCGCTTTTATGGACTAGATGCTCACGACTGGTCCCTATAGACTGTCCCATCTCGAGACAGGCCTTGTCTCACAGTAACCTACGCACAATTTGGCTACCAGTCGAGCCCCGACAATACTGGGGGACTATGAGATCTGGTATGGCCGAACGGGGTCGACGGAAATCTGCAATGATTTGCTGGACCTTGTATTTTTTTAAGAAAATTATTTCATGCCTAATTTCCCTAATTTCGGTTACAGGGCGTGGGTCTTGTGATTCTGCGCCACCAAAAAATTCACGTCAAATCGGGCCCAGACACGAAAGTTATGGCTATTATAATGGATACGCCGGTATTCGCTACATTGGCAAATGCCCGAGCTTCTATGGACTAGATGCTCACGATCGGTCCTTATAGACACCCCTGCCTCGAGACAGCCTTGTCTCACAAGAATTTATGCATAATTTGGCCACCACCGGGCCCCGATAATACTGGGAGACCATGAGATCCGTATGGTGAACGGGTGGACGGAAATCGCAATGATTTGTCGGACCGTATTTTTTCAAGAAAATTATTTCAAGCCTAATTTCTAATTTTGGTTACAGGTATGGGTCTTGTGATTCTGCGGTACCAAAACTACGCTCAAATCGGGCCCAGATTCAAAGTTATGGCCTTTTTACGGATACGTAGTGTATTCGCTACATTGGCAAACGCCCGAGCTTTTATGGACTAGATGCTCACGATCGTCCCTATAGATCGTCCCATCTCGAGACATGCCTTGTCTCACAAGAATTCCACGACAATTTGGTTACTACCAGCCCCGACAATACTGGGGACCATGAGATCTCGGTATGGCTTTAACGGGTCGATTTTAACTCGCAATGATTTGCTGGACCTTGTATTTTTTTAAGAAAATTATTTCATGCCTAATTTCCCTAATTTCAGTTACAGGGCGTGGGTCTTGTGATTCTGCGCCACCAAAAAAAACTACACTCGAAACTGGGCCCAGATACGAAAGTTATGACCATTATACGGGATACGCGGTGTATTCGTCACATTGGCAAATGCCCGGAGCTTCTATGGACTAGATGCTCACGACTGGTCCCTATAGACAGTCCCGTCTCGAGACAGGCCTTGTCTCACAGTAACCTATGCATAATTTGGCCACCAGTCGGGCCCCGACAATACTGGGGAGACCATGAGATCTGGTATGGCCGAACGGGGTGGACGGAAACCTGCAACGATTTGCTGGACCGTGTATTTTTTCAAGGAAATTATTTCAAGCCTAATTTCTCTAATTTCGGTTACGGGGCGTGGGTCCTGTGATTCTCGCCCCCAAAAAAAAAACTACGCTCGAAGCTGGGCCCAGATACGAAAGTTATGGCAATTATACGGGATACGCCGTGTATTCGTCACATTGGCAAATGCCCGGAGCTTTTATCGACTAGATGCTCACGACTGGTCCCTATAGACAGTCCCATCTCGAGACAGACTTGTCTCACAAGAATCTATGCATAATTTGGCCACCACCGGGCCCCGATAACACCGGGGGACCATGAGATCCGTATGTCCGAACGGGTGGACGGAATCTGCAATGATTTGTCGGGCCGTATTTTTCAAGAAAATTATTTCAAGCCTAATTTCCCTAATTTCGTTATGTATGGGTCTTGTGATTCGCGGTACCAAAAACTACGTCAAACAGGCCCAGATTCGAAAGTTATGGCCTTTTTACGGGATACGCCGTGTATTCGTCACATTGGCAAACGCCCGGAGCTTTTTAGGACTAGATGCTCACGACTGGTCCCTATAGACAGTCCCATCTCGAGACAGGCCTTGTCTTATAGTAACGTATACACAATTTGGCCACCAGTCGGGCCCCGACAATACTGGGGAGACCATGAGATCTGGTATGGCCGAACGGGTGGATTGAAATCGCAATGATTTGTTGGACCTTGTATTTTTTAAGAAAATTATTTCATGCCTAATTTCCCTAATTTCGTTACAGTGGGCGGGTCTTGTGATTCTCAAGGCCACCAAAAACTACGTCAAATCGGGCCCAGATTCGAAAGTTATGGCCATTATACGGATACGCCTGTATTCGCTACATTGGTAAATGCCCGAGCTTCTATCGACTAGATGCTCACGATCGGTCCCTATAGATACCCCATCTCGAGACAGCCTTGTCTCACAAGAATTTATGCATAATTTGGCTACCACCGGGCCCCGGCTAACACTGGGGACCATGAGATCCGGTATGGCCGAATCGGGTGGATTTGAAATCGCAATGATTTGTCTGGACTGTGTATTTTTTCAAGAAAATTATTTCAAGCCTAATTTCTCTAATTTCGGTTGCAGGGCGTGGGTCTTGTGATTCTGCGCCACCAAAAAAAACTACGCTCGAAACTGGGCCCAGATTCGAAAGTTATGGCCTTTTTACGGGATACGCCGTGTATTCGTCACATTGGCAAACGCCCGGAGCATTTTAGGACTAGATGCTCACGACTGGTCCCTATAGACAGTCCCATCTCGAGACAGGCCTTGTCTTATAGTAACGTATACACAATTTGGCCACCAGTCGGGCCCCGACAATACTGGGGGACCATGAGATCTGGTATGGCCGAACGGGGGTCGACGGAAATCTGCAATGATTTGCTGGACCTTGTATTTTTTCAAGAAAATTATTTCAAGCCTAATTTATCTAATTTCGTTATGTATGGGTCTTGTGATTCTCAGGCCACCAAAAACTACGTCAAATCGGGCCCAGATTCGAAAGTTATGGCCATTATACGGGATACGCCGTGTATTCGTCACATTGGTAAATGCCCGGAGCTTCTATCGACTAGATGCTCACGACTGGTCCCTATAGAAAGTCCCATCTCGAGACAGGCCTTGTCTCACAGTAACCTATGCATAATTTGGCCACCAGTCGGGCCCCGACAATACTGGGGGACCATGAGATCCGGTATGGCGAACGGGTGGATTTAAAATCTGCAATGATTTGTTGGACCGTATTTTTTCAAGAAAATTATTTCAAGCCTAATTTCTAATTTCGTTATGTATGGGTCTTGTGATTCGCGCCACCAAAAACTACGCCAAACCGGGCCCAGATTCGAAGTTATGGCCATTTTACGGATACGCCTGTATTCGCTACATTGGCAAACGCCTTGAGCTTTTAGGACTAGATGCTCACGACAGGTCCCTATAGACAGTTCAATCTCGAGACAGGCATTGTCTTATAGTCACGTATACACAATTTGGCCACCAGTCGGGCCCCTACAATACTGGGGGGCAAATGAGATCTGGTATGGCCGAACGGGGGTCGACGGAAATCTGCAATGATTTGATGGACAATGTTTTTTTCAAGAAAATTATTTCAAGCCTAATTTATCTAATTTCGGTTACAGGGCGTGGATCTTGCGATTCTGCGCCACCAAAAAAAACTACGCTCGAAACTGGGCCCAGATTCGAAAGTTATGGCCATTATACGGGATACGCCGTGTATTCGTCACATTGGCAAATGCCCGGAGCTTCTATCGACTAGATGCTCACGACTGGTCCCTATAGACAGTCCCATCTCGAGACGGGCCTTGTCTCACAGTAACCTATGCATAATTTGGCCACCAGTCGGGCCCCGACAATACTGGGGGACCATGAGATCTGGTATGGCCGAACGGGGTGGACGGAAATCTGTAATGATTTGCTGGACCGTGTATTTTTTCAAGAAAATTATTTCAAGCCTAATTTCTCTAATTTCGGTTACGGGGCGTGGGTCCTGTGATTCTCGCCCCCAAAAAAAAACTACGCCAAATCGGGCCCGATATTTAAAGTTATGGCAATTATACGGGATACGCCGTGTATTCGTCACATTGGCAAATGCCCGGAGCTTTTATCGACTAGATGCTCACGACTGGTCCCTATAGACAGTCCCATCTCGAGACAGGACTTGTCTTATAGTCACGTATACACAATTTGGCCACCAGTCGGGCCCCTACAATACTGGGGGGCAAATGAGATCTGGTATGGCCGAACGGGGGTCGACGGAAATCTGCAATGATTTGATGGACAATGTTTTTTTCAAGAAAATTATTTCAAGCCTAATTTATCTAATTTCGTTGCTGTATGCGGATCTTGCGATTCGCGCCACCAAAACTACGCCAAACCGGCCCAGATTCGAAAGTTATGGCCATTATACGGGATACGCCGTGTATTCGTCACATTGGCAAATGCCCGGAGCTTCTATCGACTAGATGCTCACGACTGGTCCCTATAGACAGTCCCATCTCGAGACAGGCCTTGTCTCACAGTAACCTATGCATAATTTGGCCACCAGTCGGGCCCCGACAATACTGGGGGACCATGAGATCTGGTATGGCCGAACGGGGTGGACGGAAATCTGAATGATTTGTGGACTGTATATTTTTTCATGAAAATTATTTCAAGCCTAATTTTCTAATTTCGTTACATGTATGGGTTTTGTGATTCGCGCCACCAAAAAAAACTACGTCAAATCGGGCCCAGATTCGAAGTTATCGCTTTTTACGGATACGCCGTATTCGCTACATTGGCAAACGCCTGAGCTTTTAGGACTAGATGCTCATGACAGTCCCTATAGACAGTTCAATCTCGATACAGGCATTGTCTTATAGTAACGTATACACAATTTGGCCACCAGTCGGGCCCCGACAATACTGGGGGGACCATGAGATCTGGTATCGTAGAACGGGGGTCGACGGAAATCTGCAATGATTTGCTGGACCTTGTATTTTTTTAAGAAAATTATTTCAAGCCTAATTTATCTAATTTCTACATGTATGGGTCTTGTGATTCCGCCGCCACCAAAAAACTACGCCAAACCGGCCCAGATTCAAAGTTATGGCCATTATAATGGATACGCCGTGTATTCGTCACATTGGCAAATGCCCGGAGCTTCTATCGACTAGATGCTCACAACTGGTCCCTATAGACAGTCCCATCTCGAGACAGGCCTTGTCTCACAAGAATCTATGCATAATTTGGCTACCACGGGCCCCGACAATACCGGGGACCATGAGATCCGTATGGCGAACGGGTGGACGGAAATCGCAATGATTTGCTGGACTGTGTATTTTTTCAAGAAAATTATTTCAAGCCTAATTTCTAATTTCGTTACATGGCGGGTCTTGTGATTCTGCGCCCCAAAAAAACTACGCTCAAATCGGGCCCTGATTCGAAGTTATGGCCTTTTTACGGATACGCCGTATTCGCTACATTGGCAAACGCCCGAGCTTTTTAGGACTAGATGCTCACGACAGTCCCTATAGACAGCTCAATCTCGAGACAGCATTGTCTTATAGTCACGTGATACACAATTTGGCCACCTACCGGCCCCTACAACATCGGGGACCATGAGATCTGGTATGGCCGAACGGGGGTCGACGGAAATTTGCAATGATTTGATGGACCTTGTATTTTTTCAAGAAAATTATATCAAGCCTAATTTATCTAATTTCGGTTACAGGGCGTGGGTCTTGTGATTCTCAAGGCCACCAAAACTACGCGAAACTGGGCCCAGATTCGAAAGTTATGGCCATTATACGGGATACGCCGTGTATTCGTCACATTGGCAAATGCCCGGAGCTTCTATGGACTAGATGCTCACGACTGGTCCCTATAGACAGTCCCATCTCGAGACAGGCCTTGTCTCACAGTAACCTATGCATAATTTGGCCACCAGTCGGGCCCCGACAATACTGGGGGACCATGAGATCTGGTATGGCCGAACGGGGTGGACGGAAATCTGCAATGATTTGCTGGACCGTGTATTTTTTCAAGAAAATTATTTCAAGCCTAATTTCTCTAATTTCGTTGCATGTATGGGTCTTGTGATTCAAGGCCCAAAAACTACGTCAAATCGGGCCCAGATTCGAAGTTATGGCCTTTTACGGATACGCCGTATTCGCTACATTGGCAAACGCCCGAGCTTTTAGGACTAGATGCTCACGACAGTCCCTATAGACAGCTCAATCTCGAGACAGGCATTGTCTTATAGTAACGTATACACAATTTGGCCACCAGTCGGGCCCCTACAATACTGGGGGGACCATGAGATCTGGTATGGCCGAACGGGGGTCGACGGAAATCTGCAATGATTTGCTGGACCTTGTATTTTTTCAAGAAAATTATTTCAAGCCTAATTTATCTAATTTCGTTACATGTATGGGTCTTGTGATTCTCAAGGCCACCAAAACTACGCCAAATCGGGCCCAGATTCGAAAGTTATGGCCATTATACGGGATACGCCGTGTATTCATCACATTGGCAAATGCCCGGAGCTTCTATGGACTAGATGCTCACGACTGGTCCCTATAGACAGTCCCATCTCGAGACAGGCCTTGTCTCACAAAGAATTTATGTATAATTTGGTGACTACCGGGCCCCGACAATACTGGGGCCCATGAGATCCGGTATGGCCGAACGGGTGGATGGAAATCGCAATGATTTGTCGGACTGCAGGTTTTTTCAAGAAAATTATTTCAAGCCTAATTTCTAATTTCGTTATGTATGGGTCTTGTGATTCTCGCCACCAAAAAACTACGCCAAATCGGGCCCAGATTCGAAGTTATCGCTTTTTACGGATACGCCGGTATTCGCTACATTGGCAAACGCCCGAGCTTTTTAGGACTAGATGCTCACGATGTGTCCCTATAGACAGCTTCAATCTCGAGACAGCATTGTCTTATAGTAACGATACATAATTTGGCTACCACCGGGCCCCGATAATACGGGGGACCATGAGATCCGAATGGCCGAACAGGTGGATTTGAATCGCAATGATTTGTCGGACTGTATTTTTTCAAGAAAATTATTTCAAGCCTAATTTCTAATTTCGTGTTGTATGTGGGTCTTGTGATTCTCAAGGCCACCAAAAAACTACGCCAAATTGGGCCCAGATTCGAAGTTATCGCCATTATATGGATACGCCTGTATTCGCTACAATGGCAAACGCCCGAGCTTTTTAGGACTAGATGCTCACGATGTGTCCCTATAGACAGCTCAATCTCGAGACAGCATTGTCTTATAGTAACGATACACAATTTGCTACCAATCGGGCCCCGATAATACGGGGGACCATGAGATCCGTATGGTAGAACGGGGTCGATTTTAAATGTGCAATGATTTGTCGGACCTTGTATTTTTCCGTAAAATTATTTCAAGCATAATTTATCTAATTTCGTTACTGTATGTATGGGTCTTCGATTCTCAAGGCCACCAAAAAAACTACGTCAAATTGGACCCAGATTCAAAGTTATGGCCATTATACGGGATACGCCGCGTATTCGTCACATTGGCAAATGCCCGGAACTTTTTAGGACTAGATGCTCACGACAGTCCCTATAGACAGCTTCCATCTCGAGACAGTGCCTTGTCTCACAAAGAATCTATGCACAATTTGTTACTAATGGGCCCCGATAATCTTGGGGGGACCATGAGATCTCGGTATGGTAGAACGGGTGGATTTTAAATCTGCAATGATTTGTCGGACCTTGTATTTTTTCAAGAAAATTATTTCAAGCCTAATTTTCTAATTTTGGTTACTGTGTGTGGGTCTTGTGATTCTCAAGGCCACCAAAAAAACTACGCCAAAATCGGCCCAGATTCAAAGTTATGGTCTTTTTTACGAGATACGCCGTGTATTCGCTTACATTGGCAAACGCCTCGAGCTTTTTAGGACTAGATGCTCACGATCGGTCCCTATAGACAGTTCCATCTCGAGATGTGCCTTGTCTCACAAGAACTCTATGCACAATTTGGCTACCAATCGGGCCCCGGATAATACTGGGGGACCATGAGATCCGGTATGGCTTAACGGGTGGACTAAATCGCAATGATTTGTCGGACTGTATTTTTCAAGAAAATTATTTCAAGCCTAATTTCTCTAATTTTGGTTACAGGGCGTGGGTCTTGTGATTCTGCGCCACCAAAAAAAACTACGCTCAAAACTGGGCCCAGATTCGAAAGTTATGGTCTTTTTACGGGATACGCCGTGTATTCGTCATTTTGGCAAACGCCCGGAGCTTTTTAGGAGTAGATGCTCACGACTGGTCCCTATAGACAGTTCCATCTCGAGACAGGCCTTGTCTCACAAGAATCTATGCATAATTTGGCTACTAATGGGCCCCGATAATACTGGGGGGACCATGAGATCTGGTATGGCCGAACGGGGTGGACGGAAATCTGCAATGATTTGCTGGGCCTTGTATTTTTTTAAGAAAATTATTTCATGCCTAATTTCCCTAATTTCGGTTACAGGGCGTGGGTCTTGTGATTTTGTGCCACCAAAAACTACGTCAAATCGGGCCCCGATATTTAAAGTTATGGCCATTATACGGGATACGCCGTATTCGCTACATTGGCAAATGCCCGAGCTTCTATGGACTAGATGCTCATGATCGTCCCTATATAGATATCCCCATCTCGAGACAGCCTTGTCTCACAAGAACTTATGCATAATTTGGCCACCACCGGGCCCCGATAATACTGGGAGACCAAGAGATCTGGTATGGCCGAACGGGGTGGACGGAAATCTGCAACGATTTGCTGGACCGTGTATTTTTTCAAGAAAATTATTTCAAGCCTAATTTCTCTAATTTCGGTTACGGGGCATGGGTCCTGTGATTCTGCGCCACCAAAAAAAAACTACGCTCGAAACTGGGCCCAGATACGAATGTTTTGGCTATTATACGGGATACGCCGTGTATTCGTCACATTGGCAAATGCCCAGAGCTTTATCGACTAGATGCTCAGGACTGGTCCCTATAGACAGTCCCATCTCGAGACAGGACTTGTCTCACAGTAACCTATGCATAATTTGGCCACCAGTCGGGCCCCGACAATACTGGGGGACCATGAGATCTGGTATGGCCGAACGGGGTGGACGGAAATCTGCAATGATTTGCTGGGCCGTGTATTTTTTCAAGAAAATTATTTCAAGCCTAATTTCCCTAATTTCGTTTCATGTATGGGTCTTGTGATTCTCTACATTAAAAACTACACTAAATCCGCCCAGATTCGAAAGTTATGGCCTTTTTACGGGATACGCCGTGTATTCGTCACATTGGCAAACGCCCGGAGCTTTTATGGACTAGATGCTCACGACTGGTCCCTATAGACTGTCCCATCTCGAGACAGGTCTTGTCTTATAGTAACGTATACACAATTTGGCTACCAGTCGGGCCCCGACAATACTGGGGGACCATGAGATCTCGGTATACGACGGGTCGATTTTAAATATGCAATGATTTGCTGGGCCTTGTATTTTTTCAAGAAAATGATTTCAAGCCTAATTTCCCTAATTTCGGTTACAGGGCGTGGGTCTTGTGATTATGCGCCACCAGAAAAAACTACGCTCGAAACTGGGCCCAGATACGAAAGTTATGGCCATTATACGGGATACGCCGTGTATTCGTCACATTGGCAAATGCCCGGAGCTTCTATGTACTAGATGCTCACGACTGGTCCCTATAGACAGTCCCATCTCGAGACAGGCCTTGTCTCACAGTAACCTATGCATAATTTGGCCACCAGTCGGGCCCCGACAATACTGGGGAGACCATGAGATCTGGTATGGCCGAACGGGGTGGACGGAAATCGGCAACGATTTGCTGGACCGTGTATTTTTTCGAGAAAATTATTTCAAGCCTAATTTCTCTAATTTCGGTAACGGGGCGTGGGTCTTGTGATTCTGCGCCACCAAAAAAAACTACGCTCGTAACTGGGCCCAGATTCGAAAGTTATGGCCATTATACGGGATACGCCGTGTATTCGTCACATTGGCAAATGCCCTGAGCTTCTATGGACTAGATGCTCACGATCGTCCCTATAGACAGCCCCATCTCGAGACAGCCTTGTCTCACAGTAACCTATGCATAATTTGGCCACCAGTCGGGCCCCGACAATACTGGGGAGACCATGAGATCTGGTATGGCCGAACGGGGTGGACGGAAATCTGCAATGATTTGCTGGACCGTGTATTTTTTCAAGAAAATTATTTCATGCCAAATTTCACTAATTTTGGTTACAGGGCGTGGGTCTTGTGATTCTGCGCCACCAAAAAAAACTACGCTCAAAACTGGGCCTAGATTCGAAAGTTATGGTCTTTTTACGGGATACGCCGTGTATTCGTCACATTGGCAAACGCCCGGAGCTTTTTAGGACTAGATGCTCACGACTGGTCCCTATAGACAGTTCAATCTCGAGACAGGCATTGTCTTATTGTAACGTATACACAATTTGGCCACCAGTCGGGCCCCTACAATACTGGGGGGACCATAAGATCTGGTATGGCCGAACGGGGGTCGACGGAAATCTGCAATGATTTGCTGGACCTTGTATTTTTTCAAGAAAATTCTTTCAAGCCTAATTTATCTAATTTTGGTTGAGGTATGGGTCTTGTGATTCTCGCGCCACCAAAACTACGCCAAATCGGGCCCTGATTCAAAGTTATGGCCATTATACGGATACGCCGTATTCATCACATTGGCAAATGCCCGAGCTTCTATCGACTAGATGCTCACGATCGTCCCTATAGACACCCCATCTCGAGACAGCCTTGTCTCACAAGAATTTATGTATAATTTGGCACCGGTCGGGCCCCGACAATACCGGGGACCATGAGATCTGTATGGCTTAACGGGTGGACGGAAATCGCAATGATTTGTTGGCCGTATTTTTCAAGAAAATTATTTCAAGCCTAATTTCTCTAATTTCGGTTACTGTATGGGTCTTGTGATCCGCGCCACCAAAAAAACTACGCCAAAATCGGGCCCAGATTCGAAGTTATGGCCTTTTACGGATACGCCGTATTCGCTACATTGGCAAACGCCCTGAGCTTTTTAGGACTAGATGCTCACGATCGTCCCTATAGACAGTTCAATCTCGAGACATGCATTGTCTTATAGTAACGTATATACATAATTTGGCCACCTACCGTGCCCGACAACACCTGGGGGGACCATGAGATCTGGTATGGCCGAACGGGGGTCGACGGAAATCTGCAATGATTTGCTGGACCTGGTATTTTTTCAAGAAAATTATTTCAAGCCTAATTTATCTAATTTCGGTTACAGGGCGTGGGTCTTGTGATTCTGCGCCACCAAAAAAAACTACGCCCGAAACTGGGACCAGATTCGAAAGTTATGGCCATTATACGGGATACGCCGTGTATTCGTCACATTGGCAAATGCCCGGAGCTTTTGAGGACTAGATGCTCACGACTGGTCCCTATAGACCGTTCCATCTCGAGACAGGCCTTTTCTCACAGTAACCTATGCACAAGTTATTACTACCGTCGGACCCGAGCAACACTGGGGGACCATGAGATCCGGTATGGCGAACGGGTGGATTTGAATCTGCAATGATTTGCTGGGCCGTGTATTTTTTCAAGAAAATTATTTCAAGCCTAATTTCCCTAATTTCGGTTACAGGGCGTGGGTCTTGTGATTCTACGGTACCAAAAAAACTACGCTCGAAAATGGGCCCAGATTCGGAAGTTATGGCCTTTTTACGGGATACGCCGTGTATTCGTCACATTGGCAAACGCCCGGAGCTTTTATGGACTAGATGCTCACGACTGGTCCCTATAGACTGTCCCATCTCGAGACAGGCCTTGTCTTATAGTAACGTATACACAATTTGGCTACCAGTCGGGCCCCGACAATACTGGGGGACCATGAGATCTGGTATGGCCGAACGGGGTCGACGGAAATCTGCAATGATTTGCTGGGCCTTGTATTTTTCAAGAAAATGATTTCAACCCTAATTTCTAATTTCGTTACATGTATGGGTCTTGTGATTCTCAAGGCCACCAAAAAACTACGCTAAATCGGGCCCAGATTCGAAAGTTATGGCCATTATACGAGATACGCCGTCTATTCGTCACATTGGCAAATGCCCGGAGCTTCTATGGACTAGATGCTCACGACTGGTCCCTATAGACAGTCCCATCTCGAGACAGGCCTTGTCTCACAGTAACCTATGCATAATTTGGCCACCAGTCGGGCCCCGACAATACTGGGGGACCATGAGATCTGGTATGGCCGAACGGGTGGACGGAAATCGCAATGATTTGTCGGACTGTGTTTTTTCAAGAAAATTATTTCAAGCCTAATTTATCTAATTTCGTTATGTATGGGTCTTGTGATTCTCGCGCCACCAAAAAAGTACGCCTCGGCGGGCCCTGTATTCGAAGTTATGGCCTTTTACGGATACGTGGTGTATTCGCTACATTGGCAAACGCCCGAGCTTTTTAGGACTAGATGCTCACGATTGGTCCCTATAAACAGTTCAATCTCGAGACAGCATTGTCTTACAAGAACGTATACAATTTGGCCACCACGGGCCCCGATAATACTTGGGGACCATGAGATCCGGTATGGAAGAACGGGGTCGACGGAAATCTGCAATGATTTGCTGGACCTTGTATTTTTCCAAGAAATTTATTTCAAGCCTAATTTATCTAATTTCAGTTACAGGGCGTGGGTCTTGTGATTCTGCGCCACCAAAAAAAACTACGCTCGAAACTGGGCCCAGATTCGAAAGTTTTGGCCATTATATGGGATACGCCGTGTATTCGTCACATTGGCAAACGCCCGGAGCTTTTATGGACTAGATGCTCACGACTGGTCCCTATAGACTGTCCCATCTCGAGACTGGCCTTGTCTTATAGTAACGTATACACAATTTGGCTACCAGTCGGGCCCCGACAATACTGGGGGACCATGAGATCTGGTATGGCCGAACGGGGTCGACGGAAATCTGCAATGATTTGCTGGGCCTTGTATTTTTTCAAGAAAATGATTTCAAGCCTAATTTCCCTAATTTCGGTTACAGGGCGTGGGTCTTGTGATTCTGCGCCACCAAAAAAACTACGCTCGAAACTGGGCCCAGATTCGAAAGTTATGGCCATTATACGGGATACGCCGTGTATTCGTCACATTGGCAAATGCCCGGAGCTTCTATGGACTAGATGCTCACGACTGGTCCCTATAGACAGTCCCATCTCGAGACAGGCCTTGTCTCACAGTAACCTATGCATAATTTGGCCACCAGTCGGGCCCCGACAATACTGGGGAGACCATGAGATCTGGTATGGCCGAACGGGGTGGACGGAAATCTGCAATGATTTGCTGGACCGTGTATTTTTTCAAGAAAATTATTTCAAGCCTAATTTCTCTAATTTCGGTTACAGGGCGTGGGTCTTGTGATTCTGCGCCACCAAAAAAAAACTACGCTCAAAACTGGGCCCAGATTCGAAAGTTATGGTCTTTTTACGGGATACGCCGTGTATTCGTCACATTGGCAAACGCCCGGAGCTTTTTAGGACTAGATGCTCACGACTGGTCCCTATAGACAGTTCCATCTCGAGACAGGCCTTGTCTCACAGTAACCTATGCACAATTTGGCCACCAGTCGGGCCCCGACAATACTGGGGGGACCATGAGATCTGGTATGGCCGAACGGGGTGGACGGAAATCTGCAATGATTTGCTGGACCGTGTATTTTTTCAAGAAAATTATTTCAAGCCTAATTTCTCTAATTTCGGTTACAGGGCGTGGGTCTTGTGATTCTGCGCCACCAAAAAAAACTACGCTCGAAACTGGGCCCAGATTCGGAAGTTATGGCCTTTTTACGGGATACGCCGTGTATTCGTCACATTGGCAAACGCCCGGAGCTTTTTAGGACTAGATGCTCACGACAGGTCCCTATAGACAGTTCAATCTCGAGACAGGCATTGTCTTATAGTCACGTATACACAATTTGGCCACCAGTCGGGCCCCTACAATACTGGGGGGACCATGAGATCTGGTATGGCCGAACGGGGGTCGACGGAAATTTGCAATGATTTGATGGACCTTGTATTTTTTCAAGAAAATTATTTCAAGCCTAATTTATCTAATTTCGTTCCATGTATGGGTCTTGTGATTCAAGGCCACCAAAAAACTACGCCAAATCGCCCAGATTCGGAAGTTATGGCCTTTTTACGGGATACGCCGTGTATTCGTCACATTGGCAAACGCCCGGAGCTTTTTAGGACTAGATGCTCACGATTGGTCCCTATAAACAGTTCAATCTCGAGACAGGCATTGTCTTACAGTAACGTATACACAATTTGGCCACCAGTCGGGCCCCGACAATACTGGGGGGACCATGAGATCTGGTATGGAAGAACGGGGGTCGACGGAAATCTGCAATGATTTGCTGGACCTTGTATTTTTTCAAGAAAATTATTTCAAGCCTAATTTATCTAATTTCGGTTACAGGGCGTGGGTCTTGTGATTCTGCGCCACCAAAAAAAACTACGCTCGAAACTGGGCCCAGATTCGAAAGTTATGGCCATTATACGGGATACGCCGTGTATTCGTCACATTGGCAAACGCCCGGAGCTTTTATGGACTAGATGCTCACGACTGGTCCCTATAGACTGTCCCATCTCGAGACTGGCCTTGTCTTATAGTAACGTATACACAATTTGGCTACCAGTCGGGCCCCGACAATACTGGGGGACCATGAGATCCGGTATGGCTTAGCAGGGGTCGATTTTAAATCTGCAATGATTTGTTAGGCCTTGTATTTTTCAAGAAAATGATTTCAAGCCTAATTTCCTAATTTCGTTACAGTATGTGGGTCTTGTGATTCAAGGCCACCAAAACTACGCTCAAATCGGGCCCTGATTCAAAGTTATGGCCATTGTAAGGATACGCCGAGTATTCGTCACATTGGCAAATGCCCTGAGCTTTATGGACTCGATGCTCACGATGGTCCCT